>OX638255.1:3756680-4956680 GCA_951806755.1 Brenthis hecate
CTACTATAACGCACTCGAGCGGACAACAGAGAGGTTAATGTCACTGATTGTTACCTAAAAGAAGTGTACAACAAATATTGACTGATAAATAGGCATTGGTATCGCAGTGGCAGCGCGCTCGCTTGGGAGATCGAGTAAAGCGGGTATAAATCTCGGGTCTTACGCCTCTAACATTTTCAAGTGCGAATCATTTCCAACGTGATTTCAACGTGATGACACCACCTATGTTTGATGTTTTCCTTCACCACCAATTATTACGGTGAAGGAAAACATCAAACATAGCAAGTTTTCGAAAGACATGCTCAGTCTGCCCACACTTGGCCAGCGTGCTGGACTATGGCCTGATCCCCCTCGTATTGAAGGGAGGCCCGTGCCCAGCAGTGGGACGTTAAAAAGGGCTGAATACTTACTGACAAACATCGCTAGTGTGGAAGTCGTCGACCGGCGTTCTTCTATCCACGGCCAAGTGCAGCAGCGTCTGCCCCGAGCGCAATCGCGCATTACGCAGGCGGAATATAGCGCGACGCACCGCACTTGTTGTCTCCTGTTAATAATAATAATAGTAATAATTGTACAACAGCAATTATAACACCAAATAGAAAAGTTTAACCATTTTATTGCCCGGTAATACTTTTTACAGTGATACTAGACATGACAGTTTTTTAGAGAAAAGTAAAAATAGGCACAAAACCGTCACAGATTAACAAAAAGGAACTTGTAAAGGAAGTTGGAAGTGTGTTCATTCATAAAACTACAATTAAATATGTAATGTTTACTATTCCAACAATAATAATAATTTATTTATTTTTTCGCCCACATGTACAATAGAATTTTACATTAATAATAAACAATATAACTATATTGTCTATTTAAATGGGAAACAGGAGTTCAAACAAGGTCAGCTCTGTAATATGAATCTCCTGGCATGTTGGATACAATATATGCATATAATTTATAAAATATAGATCCGGCTCGAAGGACCAATTCATTTTGTTAGAAAGAAAAGAAACCGTATTCTTTCAACACTAATTGTGACTATGGCATTAATTATAATTAAAAAAAAAATATGTAAATAATTCTAATTTTTAAAAACACACAGCCCCAATAATGAAAAACAAAAGCCATAAAATACTATTTAAAATCTATCGTTATAATAAGTTAATGTTTATTTTACAGTACATTTAATATATACAGTATAATAATATATTCTACACTTACTTCATCATTGCCAGAATTTTCTAGAAGTCTCGCCGCCACCGCCACCAAATATAACGCTGTCCGTACATTACTCTCATATTCTTCCTGAAATACATACCACTAATATAATCAATCGACAAATATCTTTTTAGTCATTACTTTTTTAACTTAAGCGAGAAAACTTCTGTATGCCAAAATGTCTAATTTAAACTGTTTCATGCAATGGGATGGTCCCATTTTTTTATTTAGTTTTGGTATACTTTTGTGTAATATTTCATAGATTTACGCGAATATTTGTCATTTTAAATAAAACTATCTTTCGTATCATTTATTTAGATTTTTGGTTCGGGGAACCAAATATCTATATAAATCCGCGAAATAATCCGAAAAGATAGTTTTATTTCTACTTTTATATTTTAAGGGACAAAGCATTATCAGTGATCTGATTGTACATAGTGACTGCCGCCCATGTACATATTTGTCATAGACGAAGTTAGACCACTGATAAAACAATTACGACCGACAGTAGCTTACTCGTTAAAGTATTGATTTCTTAGAAATGCTCTAACGAAAAACAAATAATAATATATTTTCAGAAATCTATATAAATAAAAATAAATGTTTGTATGTTTGTCCTCTATGCGTTCCTAAGCCATTGCTCCGATTGTGATGAAATTGGTAGGTGGGGTCTATTATGTCTACGCCTGCGAAGGTTAAGGCGTTCCTAAACCATCTTAGGGGCGAACCCGAGCGAAGCATGAATAAGTCGCTAGCATTTTATTCAAAAAGGTGTAATTCACACCATAAAATACTTGACTCTAAAAATAACATCTTATAATAATAATAATAATAATATTCTTTATTGTACACCAAAAATAAATATAAAATAAAAAAAAAACAACACAAAGAAAAGATGCACAGCAGGCGGCCTTATCGCTGGAAGCGATCTCTTCCAGGCAACCTTGAGGTGGAGGAGTAAGTGTATACATCAGACAGAGCAAATAAATTTGAAAACTTCATAAAATGTATAGTATATTTGTAATATTTCAAAACTAAAAGTTAACTTTATTTCATTTTTTATTTATATGATATAATCGGAGCAAAACTCACAGTCAAAGCGTCCAGGTCGTGGTTGACCTGTGGTTTTTCTAGCCTTTTTGTGCCTCGCCTCAATTCCTCCGCGCACGCTTCCAATACGTAACAAACCTAAAGGAAAACCTTTTTTAACATACATGACACATTCAATAAACTTAAAAAAATGTCATTAAAATTAACTTATATTTTGGAAATTAACAATTTGCTCTCTTACCTGTGACAGTGGTAATTCTATTCCGATATGTATCATCTGTGAGAAAACTTGTGCAAATCTGAGTAGGTCCTTTACAACTGACACCTGTAAAATATTTTTTTTTTGTTTGATATGATATTTTACGGCATTTTATAATAGTGTTTAGTGTAAGTAATCACAGAATGCTAATGTTCTTTTTTAAATTTAGATAAATATCTGACACTTTAAATAAAATTATCTTTTCGAATATTTCGCGGATTTATTATAATTTTTGGTCCCCGACGTTTCGAATGCTACAACAATGTGTGTCTGAAAAAAATAAAGCCGGGTCTCTGGAAGTTACCGAAAAGGTAAGATTAAAGGGTAGGTTAGGAAACCAAAAATCATAATAAATCCGAAAAATCGTAAATAATAAATGGAGAGGAAAATCAGGTGTCACCAAAGTAGCCAAAACAAAAATAAAAAATGGATACGTGTAATCTTTACGCGCGGATGAAGTAATACTTCTTTGGCAAAAATCGCAATTAAATTAAAACAAATCAATAATTAAATAAGGCATAATACAATAATATATTTATAGAATATCATATACGGAAAGAATATAACACTATAATATATTTGTCAGACAATAACAACGGTTACCATGACAACATGACAACGTATTCTATCTCATTCTCTCACCGGCTTAATTCTATATATGTGTATTTGTCTCTTTTTAGTGTCTAAGGATGTCTGATTTTAAAGAAGTTTCACATTAAAATACCTGGTTCTGATGTCGCAGTGCGAGGGCATGCCTCCAGAGCGCGAGACACCTGTCGAAGCGCGCCTCGTCGGCGAAGACGGCGCCGCGGAAGACGACGGGGTGCGGCAGGTCGGGGCAGGCGCGGCCCAGGATGCGCTCGCGCACCGCCAGCCCCTCCATGTGCAGCGCGTGCGCGTTGCTGTGCAGCCGCTCCACCTCCTGCACCACACGCGAGTATACTTTATAAAAACTTAAAAAAAACCGACTTCCAGGCACTAAAATGTAAAAAATACCTAAACGGGGGTTTTCATATAGAATAGATACCTAATCAGATATTTTCGAAGTCGGTGCCAGCACATAAAAAAACACATAAATAATCTGATCAGCTCCAATAACTTGGATATGCTCAAGGTTTTTTAGTAAACACGGGCCTCCTAACACGAGGGGGAACAGGCCATACGTCCATCACGCTGGCAAAGTGCGTGGCGGACTTCACATATCTTTCGAAAACTTGTTAAGTTATCTCAGACATGCAGCTTTCCTCACGATGTTTTCCTTCACCGTAAGGCAAATGGAAATTATTTACACATGAAAATATGAGAGGTGCGAGACCCGAGATTAGAACCCGCTTTGATTATTTTCCCAAGCGAGCGCGTTATCACTGGGCTACCACTGCCTTAGTTTTAGTTCTTTATAATTTCGCTTTTACTCGTAGAATCAAATGATTCATTCATTCTAATAACCGCTATTCCAAATAAAAATAAAAATGGCACCCTTTAATTTAATTAAACAATAAATAGATATATAATGAAAAAAAGAATCTTCATTCGCACTGCCATCGGAAAATACGTCAACTGGAGTTATCGCGAGTTCGATTCCCGGATAACAGTATCTAAGTTTTAATCTCTATTATATAATTAAGAATTATTATTACCTCTAAAGTAGTGCTCTCTCTCCAATTATCGTAAGCGGGAATGGGGTCAGCAGGTTTCTTCAATAGAAGGCCGTACCTCGTGTCGTAGCGCATCGCCATCGCTCTGTGCAAGTACGTGTACGCCATCTGTATTAATAAAAATGTATATAATTAAAAATGAAATTGACGACACGTTTGGCTCAGTTTGTAGTGACTCTACTTGCTGCGCCAGCGGTCGCGGGTTCGAGTTCCGCCGGGGGGCATTCATTAGTGTGATGAGCACGAATGTTTGTACTCCAGTCATGGGTGTTTATATTTATAATATGTATGTATTTAAAGTTATATAATGTGTAGTGTATCAACTATCAGGTATCCACAACACAAACCTCGCAGCTTACCGTGGAACTAGACGGTGCTGTGTGTTAATGTAAAAAAAAGCTGTTCGTTGGCCTTGCTTGAAAAAAGCTGGTCAGATGTTGCTACTTTTTTAATGTTCGTAATAGTTTCAAAAAGGTTTTAGGGACAAATAATTTGGAAAATTTGCCTCTAATATACATATGTATATGATATAATATACAAAAAAAAACTTACTCTTAAACAATAATACTCCTTATCATTAGCGAACGAGGCACCTAAAAGCTCGTACGCCTCTATAGATTGCGCGCGAGACACTTCGGGGCGCGCCGCTAGTATCTCCACTACGGACGCGCGCGCACGTTCCGCCGCACATTGGAGGGGGGTCATACCTGAAAAGCGACCTTATTTTAATCGATGTAAAGTTTATTTTCGTTTGTTTATTAATCTCACCAGTGGAAAAAATATTCATATACATTATATCTTATTTGTTATTTTGCAAATAATCGCGTTTTAGTAGTTAATATTAATATCAACATATGATAATATATCCCACGGGAATCGTACATTTTTCCGGGATAAAAAGTAGCCTATGTGTTATTCCGATGTATGAGGTATATTACTGTATAGTTTCATTAAAATTCATTCAGTAGTTTTTGCCTAAAAGATTAACAAACATCCATACATCTATACATCCAGATATCCATATATCACTCATAAACTTTTGCATTTATAATATTAGTAGGATAAGATGTAAAATGCATCAAAAGGTGAACAAAAGATGTTCCTTATTATGGTACAAAAGAACTCAGGATAAAATCTCAGAAACTCCTCGATAAAGCTATAATTTGGCCAATACGCAGTTTTTTGGTAAAAGACGCGAGGTAAGAACCGATTTTTCGTCAGGGCCGAATTAAAGGGTTCTAGAGGCTATCATAAGTTTATATAAACTCTTAAGTCTTTGCAAATCTTAGCATATAACTATCAAATATGCAGACGAAGTCACGGGCTTCGCTAGTGTATTAACTTAGAAATAACAAAACTTAGAGTATACATAAGCTATAGAGCGCGCGTAAGCAAGTGTGAACTGTAAGCACGGGTATGAATAGTCTCGAAATAGCGAGGGCGACGCTATTAGTCACGAAAAGACATGCGCGCTGATTGTTTCTCTCGTCCGTATTTATTTAGATTTATGTTATGAAATGTGCAGTTCCAAGCTGTAAAAACGATTCACGTAAGCAAACTAAAAAGTACAAAAATATTTCTTTTCATCGGTACACAATATTTTATGTACAGTACATACATACAGTGAGAATAATATATAATTTTAATTTAGTTTATTATTATTTAAAAAAAAATCAAAATATTAAGCAACACTATTACTACATAGATTTACAGATGTAAGATATTAATTTGAAATACAGTAATTATAGATAATAAAGTCTATAAGTATGTGAGTGAATAAATGGTTATGTTAAATAGTTTATGTTAATATACTTCTTTTTTAATTAAATTCTAAAAGTTTTAGTAGGCGCATCACTATTCAACCGCTACATCTACCAGTATGTATCAATAGTTGTGTATAGAACATCTGATTACGTTTCGCATAATGGACATTGAGCATTGAAAACTCCTTTCTTTTTATCTTTACTTATATTAATTAAAGTGCTATAAGAATAATTATATTTATTAATTAAACACCACTATCGGTATTTATGCAAATAATTATTACAAACTATACACATACAAATATCAATCAAAATTCAAAACAAACACCGCTTGAGCGCAACTATGTATATATAATGTTCCAAGTAGGTAAATAAAAGCCATTTATTAATTACTTTTATTATACATTATATGTATATTAAATTTGTTTTTTTTTTTAAATAAAAGTATCTTTCCGTATTATTTCGCAGATTTATTTTGATTTTTGGTTCACGACGTTTCGAATGTTTTATAGCAATCATGGTCACGGGAGTCTCAAAGGCATTATATAATGTTTACAGACAGCGTATCCACAAAATAATACACGCAATTGACCAGCGTGGTGGAATATGATCTGATGCCCTATGTATTGGGAAGAACGTGGTTAGCAGTGGAACGTTAAAAAGGGCTGAATACAATAGATACATACAAATATGTAAGTATAAATAGTATTAAAAAATATATTAAAAAAAGCGGTTCACCTCTAGGAAAAGAAAAACAAACCTAGCCCATGGAAACCGTAGATTTTTCCGGAATAAAAAGTGGCCTATGTGTTATTCCAGACTATAATCTATCTCTGTGTCAAATTTCATCCATTCAGTTCAGGCGTTCTGGCGTAAAAGAGTAACAAACATCCATACTCACAATTTTTTATATTAATAATATTAGTATAGATATAAATACCATTCTCATTAGTAAGTATCTTCGCGTTGTGGTCTATGAGTGCGCACACGACGGCCGCGTGTCCGCACTCTGACGCGAAGTGTAGAGCCGTAGCTCCACATAGCGCTCTCTCGTCCACTCTCGCACCACTGTCTAATAGGAATTGGACCTGAGAGGTGAAAATATGAATTAAAGTGAGTTAAAGGAAGCAAATGCAATATAGGAAAAGAATATAAAATGGTATTGTGTACTTTATGGTTTCTATATTGGAGAATTGTACAATAATTTTATATAAAAAAACTAGCGACTCACCCTCGCTCCGCTCGGGTTCGTCCCTGGGGTGGGGTCTGGGAGGACCACCCTTATCCTTGTCACTTAGGGGTATGGAAAATAGATAGTAGCCGATTCTCAGACTTACTGAATACGCAATTAAAATTTGGTAAAAATCGGTAAAGCCGTTTCGGAGGAGTACGGTAACTAACATTGTGACATAGAAATTTTATATATAAGATAACTCAGTCTCGGTGGTCTAGTGGCTAGCACGGCCGCATTTCCGGATATACTCGGTTCGAATTCCGGGTCAGGCCAGTTTCAGTTATTGAGTATTTCTGTCAAAAAATTCTTAGTAGGAGCTGGGAAAATTGACGGTGTTTCACCCCCGTGCCTCGGAGAGCACGTAAAGCCGTCGGTCCTGCGCTTTTACTCTGACCGAGTTTGACCGAACTTTGAGAGTAAAAGGTGTAGAGAGTGCAATTGTGTCTGCGCGTACACTTGTGCACTATAATATCTCCTATGCATCTAGCTAGTCTCAGTGAGATTGACCGCCGTAGCCAAAATCGGTCAGGAGGACCTTACTAATTCAGCCTATTCAACGTCTGTTAAGCACAGGCCCTCATCAATGCGAGTTAGATCAGGTGGCGCGCTTGTCAAACTTCACATGCTTTTCGAAAACTACACAATTAGAATATCTCAAACAATGGAGGTTTCCTCGCGTTGTTTCCTTTCATCGTAAGGAGAGTGGTAATCATGTTGAAAAATGATTCCAATATGAAAACTTTGAGATGAGAGAGTCAAGATTTAAACTTGCTTCACTTGGTTTTCCAGACGAGTGCTTAAGCACAAGTGGTTAACCACTGGGCTAGCACTGCCTTGAATTAAATGTACGAGTATATTCTTTATATAATTTACAAACGTACCGATAAAATAAATAATATTTAACTAACTAGTCTGAAGGCCAAAAAATCTATGGAAACATCACATTACTTGATATTTGGCATCAATTCCATTTCATAAAAAGGAAGCATTACAAAAATAAATTACATACCTACATATAAAATCGAGCTTAAAAATAAACATCGCACTCACCACATCAAGATGACCCTTGTAGGCGGCAATCATGAGACACGTATTATTATATTTATTCGCTTTGTGTATGTCTGCACCATGTCTTACTAAATATTTGACTATGTCTAGTCTGCCGTCGAAGCAGGCAGCACGGAGGGGCGTACTTAGTGTTTTTGTTGCGTGGTTCACATTAGCGCCAGCCCGAACTAAGCGTTTCACTATACCTAGATGACCAGCACCTGCGGCACACCATAATGCTGTTGCACCTGAAACAAAATAAAGTATTTAAAACCTTCATTCAAGCTACCGTTTATATTTTAACAAATGATTAACCTTGACCTTCATTTTGTATCAGACGGTTGGCATAGATTTTGTCGTGAACTAGATAATTTACAGTATCCGCCCTAATCATTTTTGAGTGTCAAAAAGCTAAAACTAGATATGCAAAAAATATATCTCATGCGATACGAATAATTATTTGACGACTAATTTATCGATGTATTTAAATTATGTTATTCAAAAAATATTTTAATAATTAATTAATAAAGAAGCTACAGTGGAAGGTCAAGTTATTGAAAAATATTTCCATCACATTTTTTTCTTCAATTTTATAATGGAACTGCGGATGATAATAGATTTTAAGGGGCCCGGCCGATAGAAGTTTGGCATCAATTTCGTTCTTGGAACTTTAATTTATTAGGCGAATACTAACATTTGGTAAGTTACTCTTGTTGCATCACTACTTAAGACAGATTAGCAAAGAATTTCATAAAATTGCTATATACCTATTTATTTTTATTTATTTTTGTAAACTTACAAAAACCATTTTAAAAAAAGAATTGGTCGTCATACAACGATGATGCAATGGAAATTAATGATGAACATAAATATTTTCGTGCAGGAATCAAACCTCATACTTTCTAACCCTTTATCTGTATCTACTCCTTACCCAAGAATAACAGATTCGTTATGTTAAACATTATAGATAATATAAAAATTGCCAAAAACCACCGTCAGAATGTTTGATGCACTTATACTTTAAATAACAAACAAATAGAACAGGTAGAATTAGCGACTTATCTATCAATTTTGCAGTAATATATATCAAATGTTAATCTATACATATAATAAAATTGTAACTAAATCGAATCTGTATATTAAATATTTTTTGGAAAATTTTATTGAAATAGATATTATTATCGATACAGAGTCCAAATATATAGTTTTTAACATTTTTGTCTGTCTGTCTGTTACCACATCACAGAAAACCCACTGGAGGGATTTTGATGATATTTGGTATGGTGATAGCTGGTTATCCGGGTTAGCATATAGGATAAATTTTACCGCGGAAAAATATCTCATTTTTGAGAAAAATACAAAAACTGCAATGTAAGAGTATACTAATATGTAAAACCTAAGAATTTGGTTTTTGGTCATCTGAACGCGGGCGGAGCCGCGGGCAATGCTAGTTTTGAATAAATTTTGCTCTACCTAAGTACGAGGTACCTATCTTATTATTTTTTTCTCCATACACAATTCCATGCTTTGCGTAGGGACTCCTCACACTTCACTCTTTGTTTTCACTGCTTTTGTCCTAACCAGACCGGAATAAAAATCTGTATGATGACGTCACTACAAACAATTGCCCAGTGCAAGACTCAATCTGTTACCTCTGGCGTAGTAGGCTGTGCGAGATGCATACCCCAATGCGCCATGATGGTAGTCTAGAAATGTGATCATAAAATATAATTTTAATGAAAATGCTAATAGATTAAAAAAAGACTGTTAGTTCAATTTCTAAGCTTCATTTACGAAAACGAAACTTATTACGGTACACTAGCGTCAATGTGGCAATTTATTGAAGTCTCATACAACTTTATTATTAATCATGCATAGATTTAAACAAAACATACTATTTATACATTTAAAGTAGGGATGCATCCGATACCGATATATCGGCGATATCGTCGGTTTTCCGATATATCGGTATCGGCCATACTAGTTTGCCGATACACCGATACATTTTTAATAATTTAAGGATGTTGTGTTTTTTGAATAAAAATCTCATAAATGTAAATTTTAATTAATATTTTCTAATCTGAACTTTATCACTATCTATACTAATATTGTGAAGTTGTAGGGGCTAATCGCTGGATCTACTAAACCGATTTAGATGAAATTATGGTACGAAGATAATTTGAGACCCCTGGGAAGGACATAGGATACTTTTTATCCCGTAAATCATCCCTTAAGGGGGTGAAAATTGGGATTAAAGTTTGTATGGGGAATCAACGTAGAGAACGAGCCCGAGCAAAGCGAGGGTGAGTTGTTAGTTTGATAATATTTTGTTAAATTACACTTTTCATAACATTATTGATATTTGGTTAAATTACAATTTTCAAATTTCGCTAGTTAACATTTTAAATAAATATTACTTATGTATGTAATGTCGTTAGTTTCTGTGTTTTCTATCCTACAAAAGCCATAGTTTTTTACTTTTTGTACCTTTTGAAGCCTGCAGTGTCCGCGTCGGTATCGATATCGGCGATAGTTTTATATAAATACCTATCGGTAATCGGTATCGTATCGGCAGAAGTGCGTATCGATGCATCCCTAATTAAAAACATTCAATATGTATTTTTTTGTTATTTAAAATCGAAATAGTTTAGCTTATAATACCACGTGAGTCAATATTTATCCTTTTGTTACAGTTGTGAAATTTTTCAGCAATGACTAAGACATTTCGCATTTCACATGGCTTTGTAGTTTTTGTGTCTGCTAATTGCGCCAATATTCACAATGAACCCTATAGGTACAATTCTAACATAATCATGCGAGTTATCGCGGTTTGGTTGTTTTTTTTTTTACATTTCGTCTATTTCCACAACTGCGATAGTAGAAATTGCTTTTAAAAAACTTTTTTGTTTAAAGTTGAAATAAAACCAACAAATCAGATTGATAACACTTCAACAACACAACAATTATTAAAAGTATAATATCATACTGGTAAACGTATGTAAACAATGAAAGCGAATTAGCTTCCCACTGGAGACCATTATTTTTACTGACTTAAACTGCTTCTACTTGCAATTCTCTTGAAATGACTACACTAGTTTAATAGAACCAATAATAAGTGTGGAATGAGGAACACATATTTTGGAATAGGTAAAACATCTTCCGATGAAAGCTTATTCATAATGCCTCAGCGCCTAAATATACATATATCACAAAAACACTAAGTGGTCGACTTCAAAGAACCCAAAACGTATCGAATAAAAGTCCAAGCGCATTGAAACTGCAAACGGAATTATAATCGCGAATTTAATTGCTATAAATCATATGAAAACAAAGATCTGGATGTACGCCAAGTAAAGAAACGTCGAGTATGTTATAATATGTAAGATTTCTTTGTGTACAAACCGAAAGATTCTATTTATACCGAGCCACGCGAGGACCTGGCCACGTAAAAAGTCATTGGCCTTTTACACGATAAAGATGACCGTTTTACGGAAATAACCTGTGTTTAATGTTTTTTCTTCATTTATTCAAATAGGTAGTAAACTTTATCGTCAGAAAAATTGTTCATATTTCCACGTGCAGAGATTAAAAGAATCGCGAAGACACGTGTTGATTTAAACTTGTTCTATTGTCGGAGATGGGACATGATAAATAATCCTTATAATAAATAAACTTTATGGCTCAATATTTTATCCTACTTTCAACTAAAAAAATGTTGGGACTTCAAAATCGTTTAAAAAAGCAGTTGCTCTATCCAGTAACTGCGTACAATTACATAAGTAATTGCTGGAATATTTTTGAAGTCAAAAAATGTATGTATCACAATACAGGGCAAAGATATCATGCAGCATGTACTCAAAAAAATAAATAAACACAGGAATTAAGTCTTGAAGTCGGTCAAAAAATACAAATAGCGAATTCATATGAATTACTATTTGGCAACCAAATACGTAAGCAAACAGAAATTTAGACAGTTGCATATAAATATTATAACAGTGACTTTGCTATTTTGCATTTATTACGTGTTTGTATACATTTAATTTGGGCCATAACCGCCTTTATTGCACCTCGTGACTTTACGTTTTCGAATTAGAATAACATGGATATATTAAATAGATATGTTTACTAAACTAGCTCAAAACAAAATTAGCACCATCATCATTTTAGAGTGAATCTCTTTTTTGTATTACTTACTTTAGAATACGCTTTAAAAGTTTCGTAACATTTGGCGCAGTGGTCAAGATCATTCCTCGTAGCCCTTGAACCGCAACCGTCTAATATAATAGGGAATAGTCTAGTCTAATATTAAAAATGCGAAAATGTGTTTGTTCGTTTCTTCGATCAAATACCTACCTAATTTATTTCATAGATAGTTTATGTCAAAAAATTGGCTATTTATTATCAGAAGTATAATCAAATACAAAATGTTTTCTGTAGGATATTGCAAAAGTTACTTCGGGACGTTCAAGATGTACTCGTAGTTAGAGCATAACCGAAGCGAGGTCAGGTTTATGCACTATATACTTATCTACGTAACATTTTTTATTAATATGAAAAAATAAGCAATGACCAATCTAATTATACTGCACTATTCAACAGTTAACGATATCAAAATTAATATTAAATGAACAATCGCGTCGTTAAAATGCAAATCATTCGCGTATGCGTGATTTTTCCTTCATTCAATTTCTGTTATTTATATAATAACTATATCTAATTTATACCAACAAACTATAGTTGTGTACTTTATAAGTAATGAACGATTACATAAGATAACGTCGTCTTGTATCATTTGACTTGTCCCAGCGATTATTAAAAGAAAATTTCAATATTATATTAGATTCTAAATAAATATTTTCACATCAACTGTAATAATGAAAGGAAATATGTAAATAAACTAAATTAGGAACATAACATTTAAATCGATTACAATCCTTTAAAGTTTAAATTGAAAGAAACAGTATAGAGCAGCATTGTTTGTCATTTAACTCGGTAAATAGTTTAAAACCTTCTCATTTGTTGTAATTCACTAGTTGATAAACGTGGCATTAAGATAAAAAAAAGCAGTCATGAGGACTGCAGACAAAAATGAAAACTTAAAACTATAAACAAACAGTTGTTATTTTTGGATATTCAAATTAATTGTTTAATCTCAAATTAAAATTTGTAAATTAAAACTATTTACATTTATCTGGTTTTGACATCTATCGGCACTCTGAGTGTTAAGCGTTAACACGTCACGTGACAATGTCGATGATGACTTACATGAATTTACTCCCCATCCAAACCTGCCTATAGAAGTCGTCAGTTCAATAACTAAATACTCTTTGAATTTGTTTTATTCATTGTAATAATGAAAATAAACTTGACATCATACCAACACTCTTTAAAGAGAATTTGGGCCAACTTAGAATTATAGTAACTCAAGTTTTTTCAAATTCAGAGAGGGTTCTCAAAGTATGTATACTTAGTTATTACATATTTAAACTATTGGACTAAACTAACAATATACAATATGCGCTAAGATAAATATTTGGAGTTAAAATACAAATTTCATAAAACAACTGGCCTTATGAATAACTTCTATATTTATACAGATTTTATGTATAAAATCTTATATTAATGTCTTATTTTTTGGTCAATAAATACATGAAAAGAGGACAGAAAGTAAGCTAAATTGGCCAAAAAATATTGGCTTCAAATAACAAGTTATTTTTATTCAGCACCATTAATTCTAACAAGCCATTCAATGATTGTGCTTATTTCTCGTTCCCTACCAATTCTGTGTCAAGGGCACAAAAGGGATATATTTTGCAAATATCGCATCTCTTATTTTCATCACGCAATATGTATGTTTATTGCTCACTAAAGTATAGATAAGTGAATGATTATTATATTTAAATAAACAAAAAATACATAAATTTAATAACATTAATAATTCAGTATTACAAAAAGTCTTCACATTTTTATATCAAATGTGTCTAAGCTTAAATACTGTTTAATAATTAAATAACAAAGCATTGTTATGGAAATTTTAACCTACATACTGTATGTAATGTAATGCAAGCATTACATTTAGTTTTTTTCACCTTCAATATATCCTTCAACAACAGATGAGCGCAACTTTGTTTCATAACAAAAGAAAGTTAATTACTAATACTTCACACAATATGGGAAATGAAAATCTTTTAATTTTCATATTTCTATCTAAGACTGATTGCAGATATGGAAAACACAAAAATTCATATTATCTTTAGTTCTTTGTTTATATTTATCTTTTGTTTGGACTATCATATAATTATATAATTTAAGAACAAACTTATGTATCTATTTTACATAATTACTACTACACCAGAAGGTTGCCTGGCAGAGATTGGTTATAGTTATAAGGCCACATAACATGCATCGTCTATTTATGTTTACTTCTTTTTGTGGTTTAAAATAAAGTGAATATGTTTTTGTATGTTTCAGTGATTTAATTGAGCATTTTTTTTTTAATTTATTTTAAATGTTCATTTAAGACTCATTTTTAAATATGAGATACATACTCAATGTGTAAAATACACAATAAACAAATCAAACCACCACTGTGTAGTCCTTCCGATTATTACACTTTCCTATTTAAACGGGTAATAATTTATTTATTTGAAAATTTTATCTTTAAGCTTTTAATTTATGAAATAGTAACAAACATACCTTCTATAACATATTCATCAAATTTAACAGTGCCTTCTGTTTCCAATCTAACAGGTGGACGGAACTTCTCCAATAAGATTCTGACTGCTCCTTCACGTCCATGTCTTGAAGCTGCTATCAATGGTGTACATTTAACTCCATCACAGCATACATCCTAAAAATATTATGCTTAGTGATTCCAAAGTTATAATAAATTTTGCATTATGATTAATAAGATTGAAAAAGATTATTATAATTATATGTAATTTTAAATACATATGTATGACATATGTATTTAAAGTTATATATGTTTAGTGTATCAACTACCTGGTATCCATATCACAAGCCTCCTAGCTTACCATGGAACTAGATGGTGCTGTGTGTTAATGTCTCAATTCTTTATTTATTTATTGATCTACACTAAGAGCTAGAGACGAAAACTATACAACTAAAACTATAAGCTTTATAAAGTAATGAAAAATATAAAATTAGGCTAAAAAAACCAAAAAACAAACATTGTTGAAAATAATTTAATTGTGGATTTGAAATAATTTTGTTATTATTATAAGTATAAAACAACATCCTTATATGTCTTATAATATTACAATAAAATACCTAGTAAAATTGTATTATATTTTTATTATAATTATAATTTATCTATATATAATTTTTTTTATTATCAATCACATTCTGTTGCTGCATTATTTGAATGTCAGTGAACTTCATCATAAGACATAAATAAACTCATATATTTTCAAAGTTTGTAATACAATGACATAGGTCATTGGGTTCAAGTATATTCATCTAGTATCCATATATTGTTTATTAAATAAAACATCATTCATAAAACAACATAATAAAATGAAATATAAAAATGGTATCTAATACCGATTAGATGTCTTCGGCATTTGCGCAAACAATGTAATTTACGATTCACATAAACATTTGTATAAAAATAAAAAGTATACGACGCAAAAAATCATTAAGAAAGGCATCCACATGACTCGCAAAATAAGATATCATCTGATTTATATGTAAAAATAGATATTATACACGTTACTTCTAATAGTATTTTTGACTAGTGACATTAGCAAAATATTAAAAATAGTGTCAAACCTTATAAAGGAATTCTGCTAAATACTTACGCTGTTTAGAAGATCGTCTATATCATCAGTATTTTTCTCATACAATAAAGCGTAAAGAGTCAGAGACATTCCATCTCTAGCGGCAAAGAACACCCTTTCCCTCAAGGTGCTGGATATATCGTCCAGCGTTAATTTGTCCTCCATCGTAACATTCACTTTGAAAAATGTAACACACAACTGAGTTGTTCAAATATTGCACTCGATATAAGCTCGAAAATACTTTGTTTTTGTTGTCCAATTCACGGAAGTCCTAAAATGTTCCTTAATTACAGTCACGGGAACAGGAGATTACACTACGGCAGCTGAGTACAGAAAACAAGTACTTGCGGTACAAGTCTTACACATGACATTTGACAGCTTACGTTTTGAAATATGAAAGGCATAATTATTTTAAAAATATTTTGATGTTAAAACTTATTTATGATTATAGCCATAATTTAAATGAAATTATTATAGTAAAATTAAATATGCCACTCACAACGAGATCTACAAGTGTAAGGAAAGTTTCTCCTTTAGACAAAATTTTCATTTTAAAATAATAAAAATAAAAGAATTAAGAAATATGTTACCTAAATCATAAACGCGTGTTATAGTTGTATATTTAACTAGAAACAAGAAAATATATTTTTCCAAGCTGAATGATCTCGTAATTCTTTAAACAAATCCAATGCAGTTCAGTATTTTTGTGGCTTCGTAATTTATTAAAATCTTTTATATGCGACTTTTTAATGGAATATATTGAAACGTTTATCCATTTGTATTTCAAAGTAATATATAATACTTTTCAAGGAAATATTTTTATTTTGGTAACTCTTTATGCAACAAAATGCAATGAACGCAGTGCCACGTTTTGTCCAAGTGGAATTTATTATCCAATGAGAAACCACCTTTCAGTTTGACGTTTTTGCAATTTACTTTGTTTTTGACGTGTAGCCTGTCGCTTTCTCTCTATTTACAAAAAATATTTAATCAATTTAATAAACTTTTAATTATGTCGAGCGGTCAATGGGAAGTTGTTGGTAAAAGCAAGAAGTCTCAAAATGGTAAAGTTAAAAATTCTAAAGATGATGACAAAAAACCAACCAAAAATGGTCCGAAACTTGAAGATGTCGGTATGTCGTGTATTAAATTCTCGGCTTATCTTATACACATAATATCTAATATTATTTAATATTTATTGACTGTTTTTTTTATTTTAGTACCACCATCACAACTGAAATCCTATTATGCGGGGATGGAGATCGACGATACTAAAAAGCCGCCAAAGGATAAAAAGAAGGATGGAGACAAAAAAAAGAAGCAGGATAAAAAATCGGATCCTCCAAAGCCCAAGCCACCTAAGACTATCGAGGAGGCCCTTGAGGCTGTAAGTAATCTATACATATAATAAAATTCAAACTGAGTCGAATCTGTACATTGAATATTTTTTTGGAAAATCTTATATATAGTCATTATTATCGATACAGAGGCCGAATCTATGGTTTTTAGAATTTTTGTATGTCTGTCTGGGAATGCATTACGGAAAAACCACTGGACAGATTTTGATTATATTTGGTGTGGTGATAGCTGGTTATCCCGGTCAATATATAGGGTACTTTTTACTGCGGCAAAATATCTCGTCTGAGAAATCTATACTAAATGTTAAAACGTTTGCTAGTTCTTATATAAATAATTTAGGAGGTGTAGGTTTTAAATTTCATATAATATGTATGTAGAATTTTATAGTAATTTTTAAAAGTTGTGCAAATAAAATACATTTCTTTTTTTTTTCAGATTGATATTGCAGAGTTGGCAAATGTTATAACAACAAACAAGCTTCGATTTTCTAATGCTTCTCTGGTTTGGTTAAAAGAAGTGGCTAATTTTCTTAATTCTAAAATTCAAATTGATGTTGATGACTCCACTTTTGCCAACTATCCACCAACCTATCCACTATGTGTTACACCAGCACCTGTAAAGAAGGCATTGGAAACTGTACTACGTGATTCAGGAAAAGCGAACACACAAATATTTTTTGATGTAACACTCACTACCTTAGCTAATGATATGATAAGAGGTATGTATTTGTATAATTTCAATTTTTGTTTTTGGTTACATAAATAAAAAAATTAAATGATTCATAATTTAAGTAAACATACATTGTAATATAAATCTTAAATATTACAATCACATCATTCTACGCACATTTTACTGAAACTAGGTAAGTGTGTCATAACATTATATTTAATTGTTGGAAAGTTAATTTTGTAATGCAGTTATGTCATTTGTAAGAAAAAGTTAAATTGTGTGTTCCATTATGTAATATAAACAGTTATTATTATTTACAGTTAATTTAATTGACATAGAATTTAATTTATTTTAGTTATTTCAATTAATATAACTAAACAAATTGTAATTTATGCAGTAGTTACATATTTTCTTAATAATTTAAGCATAAGCTCAATTGAGAAACCATTTCAAAATTGATGATTTTATTTTTAATACTAAGTAATTCCATTACCTATTTGTCATAGATATGTAGTGTTATATTAAAAAACATGTTTGTGTACTTATATATGCACGTAAGAAGTTATACTTCTTTGGCATAACAGAACAAAAATAGCTAAACATTTCATCCCTTATGTCACAACTCTCTGTTTGTAAAGGATTGATAAATTAATAAAATAAATAAGGCATATTAGGCACAATATTACAGTCATATATTTATAAAATATCATTTAAGGAAAGAATATAATATTATATATCATTTGTCAGACAATAACAATGGTTACCATGGCAACAAATAGTTATTTTCACACAACAGCTTACTTTACCATGTCGCTTTTTGGCTGTCGTGCGCGCGCATCCTAAAATTTTATACTCATAATTTTTTCCAAATGTCCCAAAAGAAGTAAAACTTTAAAATATTTATTTTTTTGTAGGTCAGTCTGTAAACGGCCATAGATTGCTTTTACAAATACTAGCTCATGAATACCCAGAATTTTGTATAGCATCCATACCCAAGAGTGTTACTCTTAGAAATTCATATCAGAACAGGCCCCCAATTGGATTATCTTTGCTATGGACATTGGGCCAAGGTGGTTATAAAGACTTTGCAGTTGGATTGAAAGGTAAAGAATAATAAAAAAAAATTGTAGCTATTTTAAGGAATGAGACATAAAAAAAAGCTATTTACAAGTTTTCTCATATCTATCTGTCATATTCATGGGTATATAATTGAAGATCTTGGAGATCTATGTGAAGAATTAGAGTCTGTATTTGTTAGTAGTGTAAATATTTTTAATTTTATCATATTACATATAATTCATAATTTTTACTACCTAAATATTAAATCATATATATATATTTTCTTGTATAATTGTTGTAAACACTCCATGACATTTTTTATTTGTAACAATGGTAATATTATTAAAAAGAAATGTTTAATATATAAACTACAGAAATTCCTCCATATATTTTTCCATATATTTTTCCATAGATATAACCCCTAAAACCAAATACCACTTTCAATATAGTCAAATTATTCCATGGCTGTCTTAAAAAGGTTAACTTTAAGCCCAAAATTTTATCTTTTATTTTATAAATACATTCACTTATCTGTTATCTCAATGTTACCTGTCAAGGTATATTGATAACCTTATTTTAGTACTGTGATGTTCAAGTTCTCTTGTTGAAGCATAAAGTATTAAATATATATTTTTTAAAGTATAGTGAGTGTGTAAGTAGTAATATTTACTCTAAATATCTTTTCTAAGACTATAAGTTTTGATCTATAATAAAATTATTTTTGCTGTTAGATTTTCAAAGTACAAAAGAAAAAATAAAAAAATTTGGTAGATGGTAAAAATTAACCATGTATAGTATGTAAGTATACATGCAGTGCAAGTGTCGTTTGCAGCAGCAGTATGGTTATGCATATGATTTCAACTTTAGGCAATTTTGGATATTCCCTATATTTTATAATGAAAAAATCTAATTTAAGTTTCATTTTCAGCCTGGCAAGAACTCTTCTTTCCTGTAATCGAGTTAAAGAATTACACGAAATACACAATAGTGTATTTGTCCAATTTACTGGACAGACACGCTAGTATGGACGCTAAAGTTACATTAGACCAGCTGGTTGCCATGTTCGATATGGTGAATAGCAAACGGAATGCACTGTCTAAAGATCTGTCAAGTGACCTTATCAAGCAATTAAGTAAATATAAGGTAAGTTTTTATATCCGACGACACGTTCAGCTTAGTTTGTAGTGACCCTACTTGCTGTGCCAGCGGTTGTGGGTTCAAGTCCCGCTGGGGGCATTCATTTGTGTGATCAGTGATGAGTATGAATGTTTGTACTCCAGTTATGGATGTTTATATTTATAATATGTATGTATCCAACTATCTGGTATCCAGAACACAAGCCTCATAGCTTACCATGGGACTAGATGGTGCTGTGTTTTAATGTAAAAAAAATGTCTTTGATATTTCACATTCATTTTAAAAAAAAATATGTTTTTTTAATATGATATTCATTGATTATATTTCACAAGCCATTTACGTGTTCAGTTAACGCTTTGTTATATCTATTGGTATAAAATAGCCCTCTAGAAATTATATTCTTTATTAAACACTAGTGAAAAATCATTGCTTTGCTCATCCCTAAGTAACTTCACAAGTACTACTAAATGTATATAACCATAGCCTCTGCAAAATATCATGAATTCAACTTTCCCTCACATTTATAAATTGAAACAAGCAGTGGTAGCCCAGTGGTAACGCGTTTGAGAAACCGAGTGAAGCGTGTTTAAAACCCGAGTTTCGCACCGAGTCGATGCACCTTTGGTATTTTCATGTGCAAATCATTTCCATAATTATCACTTGTCTTAAGGTAAAAGAAAATATCGTGAAGACAGTGCTCAGAAGTGGGACGTTAGGAAGGGCTGAGTTTACATTTATAATACATACATTAATATTACAAATTGTTTTCAGGATATTTATTTCAATAATAGTGGCAATAAACTCCAGGTGACCTTCAACCAGTTAATGAAGAAGCTGCCTAATCAATATCTAAGTGGGACAAACTTAGATAACTACAACAAAGTGTTGGTAGCCAGCCTTATTGACTGCTTGGTAAGAGACGACTCGTGCAATGCAACATGGCGACAACTCTTTAATAGGTGCCCAAAGCAATCTGCGACTGTGATAGAATATATAGGTGAGATTCTTAAAATATTAAACGTTTTTTTATGTAATGAAAGAACCAAGTGAAAGCAAACAATGTATGTAAAAAAAAATGTGTTTAAAAAAAATATTGATGGCTTTTTTTGAGACCTCGCTTTACCGATTTTTTTTTCTAAAATAATAATAATACTCCGTTTTCACAGATACTAATTGGGACGAATTAAGTCCGAAATTAAAGAAAAAGTCTTTGAAAACAACGATTTTACAATTTAAGGAAGTATGTGGGGAAACTTTGAAGGGCAAGAAGAAAGATGAAGCTGTTGTTAAGACGAATAAAATTTGCCAGGTTGGTGATTCTTTATTTACAGTTCTGATTCTTTTACTTTCATACGTCCTGGAATAAAAGTTTAAATATGAGAGATATAACAAACATCTGGACACTATCCGGTATTTAGTTATCCAGTCGGATTCCAGACAGCACAATATCCTCATGACGGACATTTAATAATAATGCTTTTTTTTCCTTAATAAAATGCAAAAAATATTTTTAAATTATATAAAATTGACTGTAAAGTCTATGAAGCGCGGAAAATACGCTATGGTAAACTTTGCGCCGAGTTAACAAACTTCCAATTCAATTTATTAATGACTTTGAAGCATACCAGTTGTACCTACTGCCAATTGTAGAGGTTGTAAAGTGATTGAGCAAGTAAACAATTGACTTTCTTTTATCACTAAATCACGATACCCGACTTCTCGCACTCACTTGTCGCATCATGCAACGTGGCAAGGCTTGTTTGGTCATTCTATCGGGATAAACTGGCAAAACAATCTGTTCACCCGTTAATATTCATTTCATCTCTTAATAAATATATAAATATTACAAGTATATCCCCCTTACCTCCTCGCTGAAAATCTGACCTTTATGAATTTTATTTGATATCACTGGTTAGTCCGTCAGTGTACAGTATGTTTTTTTTATTACTTAAGACTATAACTTTTTTTAATCAATCTGGTTTTTTAGCCGATGAAGAAAATAAAATTATTTATTCGATAACTAAATTAACAGACAAATAAAAAAAATATGTTTAATATCATTGACTCAATCACAATATAAGTTTGTGAATTGCGAGCAAATACTTTTAGTGTTTGATTTTCCCGCGGTATTAGAATTCAGTTTGTTGCCAGCTTTTTTAATTTTATTTAACCACTTTTAATATTATGGTTTCGTAATTGTATTAATTTTATCTTATGAAAATTACTGATATAAAAGAATGATATAAATATCCAAAATTAAAAAGTAATACTATTTGTATTCATTTTTTGTATTTCTATATTTTTTTGTTATGGTCACATAGTTGCTTAATTTCAATGCCAAAAGAAATCGAAAAGTTAAGGACGTACCTACTTGTGGGACGCATCGAACGAAATTGATTTTGTAATTATATTCGAAAATAAACTAATAAATTTATTCTGTATGAAATAATTACTGAGAAGTGCGTTATAAAATTTACCGGTGAGTTCAAATAGAATTCAAGCATATTTAACAATAAATCGTATGTGATAACGTAATTTTCCATAATGGGCGTACCGCGCAGTTTAAAGCTTATTTAGCTGAAGTGATTTCTAGTTTGGAAAACAAGAATTGCGAGTTTTTTACGTATATTCCACGCGCCCAACGTCCGTTCTTAACATATTAACAGTAAACTAATAAACTTCGATGTGTTACATCCGCTATTGCTCGGCGGGAGTCTCGTTAAACATATTTTGAGATTGTGAAGTGTAAATGTTAAGGGCAGGTGAAGTTTTATTTATTGTGTAACATTTTTAACTTATGTGTGTTATTAATAACATTCCCATTAAATGCGTTAGTCATTTAATTAACGTAAATAACATTAAGTCTAAGATATAGTAAACATTATGTTATAAAGGGATCTCTCAATGAATTTTAATAAACATTTAAATATTTAAGCTTTTTTTAACATAACTTATAAAAATGGTCAATTTAAAATAACCATGGCATATAATAATTTTAGGTTATGCTAAAAAATACTGTACACTACAACTGCCTGCACCTGTAACATGCAAAAATATAACCATTTTAGTTAAACTTCAGTTAATAACACTATATTGTGTACTAACGATTCACTCTTGTTTCGCTCAGGTTTGCCTTTAGAAAAAGAAAAACAAGTCTATCCCATGGGAACTGGATATTTTTCCGGGATATAAAGTAGCCTATGTGTTATTCTGATATATGAGCTATATTATTATAAACTTTCATATAAATTGCATTCAGTAGTTTTTGCGTGAAAGATTAACAAACATCCATACATCAATACATACAGGCATCCATACATCCTCAAAAACTTTTGTATTTTTAATATTAGTATTTTATATTTATAATATTGATTCAACAATAGTATTGATTTTCCTTATATAAGTAAGGATTAATTTCTTGAGTAAAACATTACTAGGATTACTAATATGATATTTACATTTATATTTTTTTAATAATAATTCTTCCAGGATATTCTAGACAGGATGACGAGCACTAGAAGGTTCCCTTGGCTGTGGGCTAGCTTCTTCTTATTTGTTGGTATTGTGGGTTTAGTTTCTTATGATGTGTCGAGAGCCAATGGTAATTTTGCCCGTAAGTATAATATTTATTACATTTTTAATTCAAACTTATTGTGATTCTTAGAATTGTGACCATAAAAATGTTAATTTCTAACCTGTTATTTTCATTATATACAAACACAAAGTACATGTAACTATTGAATTGTCATGTTAATGCGTGAAGCAGTTAATGTAATGATTATTTGTACAGTACAAGTTATTCCATTACATGTGTTTTATGATAAGAGAAATTGTTTGGTGTGTATATGATTAGATATAGGTGTATTAACCTATCGCTCCCTATCATTTCTATACAATGTTGCTTACTTATGCATTAATTTAATGAGTGTGTTTTTATAGATAGCTTAAGTGTCTTTACATGTCTACTTTTTTTATTTACATCTAAAAAGTGCTTAGAGAACTTAATATTTTTTTATTCTCAAATATGTTTTATATGATAGATAAATTTGAAATCATATGTTTTTCAATTATTTATTATAATCCATCTTTAGCTTTATTTAAACCTATTTGCCCATTTGTAAGGAAACTTACAAAGTTTTTTTATTGAAAAATTGTCTGTATGATAAAAAATGTCATTAAAAGCTGCTTTTATATTCTGAAAGTGGGTTCATCCCTAGATGATTCTTTAAATTGACTGAACTTTTTTACTTAGGAACCAATTGAAATAAAACAAATACTTAATGTTAAGTGAAGCCTACCACAATACATTAGTGTAAACCGCACTCAAATCGGTTAAACCGTTTCTGAGATTAGTGTGCACAAACACACAGACAAAAACAAATATTCTTGGGTTTATACTACATATAATAAGATAATTTTTTTACAGAGAGCTCAACAGGTAAACTCTTCAAAGATCTTGGTATACTAGAACAAAGTCAACAAGCATGGAGGAAAACTTTGTCAACATCAGCCCGTGGCTACTTGTGGATGGAAACAAATGCACCTATATACTATACTACTACAGTTGAAACACTAAAACCTTATGGGCAATTATCAAAAGAATTGGCCACAGTTGTTGTGAAGAAAATGGGTGGCATATATGGAAATATGAGGGAATATGTTGTGGACAAAACACCCGTAGTGGTGGCTACGATAGATCAGTATGCGCCTGGTGTGTTGGATTCAGTGCAAAACTATGCTGCCAATGGATACAGCGTTGTGAAGAAATATTCCAATGAATATTACCAAATAACAGCGGATTATTTGTCCACAAAAGTTTTTGTGTAAGTTTACCATTATATTCTTATTTGTTATCAGTGACTTACCTTGCTTCGACGGGTGCATTTCTAGGTATGTTTTAATTTTTTGAGTGGAACCCTAATTCTTTTTTCAAAATAAAAGTAGCCTATGTTACTCCTTATAACATCAGCTATATCATCAGTGAAAGTCTTGTCTAAATCTGTCCGGACGTTTCAGAGATTAGCTAGAACAAACAGATTGACAGCGAGACAGAAATTTAAACATTGTTTTCTTATAAGTACTGTATGTATATAATTTCATAAATATTTTTAGTAAATAAAAAGCTGCTATTTTGACATTACAAACAGACACTTCAATTTTATTTATCTGTATAGATTATTATAAGGAAACACTTTTTTTTAAACTTAAATTATTGATTTTCAAATATGTAAGAAATATACAATGTAGCAATATAGCTACTTTAAACATTAAATTTCTAAATTCAATAATTTTCATTGTTTATTTCCTAAGGAATTGACTGACTGTTGAGTTGTTTATAAAATAATCTGCATACCTTTGTTTGGTTGGTTCCCTTTTAACAAACATCCTATTGTAATTTTATTTTTGGCCAGAGTATATGAGTATCACACTATCCATCAACTAAATTATAATCCACTCCATCAAGTTGAAGAAATAGCTTACTTAATACTTAAACAATGGCAAAACTTTGTTATATTTTATTATCATACAAGTAATTTACCCTTACTGATACTGATAGAAACATCAGAAATTAATTCAAAATGTACATTTTTCAACTGCTTGTAAGTTTTTATTTTTTTAGATCAAATATCTACTAAGGCAAATTCTTTTAATGCCATGTATTATTCTATCAAATACTGCTACAATTTAAATGCAAACATGCTATAGTTTCTGTAAATGTAAATAACATGATTATTTTCAAATTTTCATTTACAGAGGAGAATGGGCACCAGAAATTCTACAAAACAAAACGCAAGTGGCACTAAATGCAACTAAGTTCCACATGTCCTCATACTTCAGCTGGTTCAGAGAGCAAGTGCATGTGTACTCCAAGTTACCCTGAGTGATGTGATAGACTGTGTGTTTGTTTACTTTATGGATCCATTCTGTTAATTATTTATATGGGCTTATTACACTTTACAATAAATTTGTATATAAATAAATGCATTAAATAGCGTGCCCGAGTGAGTATATTTTAATTATTCTCATATCAAATATTAACTGTTAAAAACTCTTTAATTGTGATTTTCTTCCATGAAAACTTTTCAGAAACTAACAAAATGACAATATTTCACAAAATAATATTATATTGTAAAGTTTAATAAGCTATATGTAATGATAATAAAAGTGATAAATTACTAACTCTTAAATTTTGTTAGAATTATTTCTGGGTTTAGATTTTAATATATTTTTCAATGATATAATTTTACCATATATGAACTTTACCATTTCAACTAAAAATGAGAGTTAGCAATGTAAACTTTCATTTTCAACTAGCCACTTACCCTAGCTTCGCTCGGGTACGTCCCTAGGTACTCCCTAGGTACGTTTTTAATTTATTTGAGCGGAACCCTAATACTTTTTCTAAAATGGTAGCTTATGTTACTCTATAACTTCAGCTATCTGCCAGTAGAAGTCTCTTCAATATCAGTACAGCCGTTTCGGAGATTAGCCGGAACAAATAGACAGACAGATTAAATTTTTTTAAAATTGTGTTTTTCTTATATGCACAGTAATACTTTCATATGTATTTAGTAAAAAGCTGTGTTATTTTGACATTACAAACAGACACTTCAATTTTATTTATCTGTATAGAAGATTTTGTTATGTACATACACTGATTACTTCGCGATTCGTTTTGAAAGGATCATAAATTAATTTTATGAAAGTTGAGGCAGTGATTCAAATTTGGTAAATTACAAATATTCCTTGAAAATTAACTTTTGTAAGGTTTTTTTTATATTTTTATATTTGTTTTAAAGTGATGTGATAAGAGCAAGCGCAAAGTATTTCGTTTATTTGTTTCAAATCATCATAAGCATTATTTGTATGTGCTTTAGATTAATTTATTCACTAAATTCGTTAAGGTTGCATGAACATTTTTCGTTTTAATTTAAAAAAAAAGTTTTTTAAACATCACATATTATGTTATTATTCATGTACCTAATATTGATTTTGTTTTGTAAAAAAAAATCTATATATTTATAACTTTTGAGTTGAGTTCAATACATATATTATTCAATGAAAATTCAATTGTGATTTTCTAACAAGTAAATGAAATATAAAACTTTAAACCCCATTTACATAAAATATATTTGTACTGTTGTTTTTTTTACACATATTTTTCCTTTTTTTATTAATAATAATTAGTGTTCACCGTTTTTACCAAATTAATAATTTACAAAACTTATTTTTAAATTAAATGTTAATACGTAAAAAAATAGTGCATTTCAAATTCATGTGATGCAACAAATCATTTCCACATTGATCATGGATGAAAATAATTTGTATCATAGCATTTTAATTCAATATCAAATAACATGACAAAATAATAATTAACGTCCAAATATCAGTATTTCTTAAATACATTCCTGTTGCATTTAAAATTGTGTTATTGTTTATGGGTGTTTTTTCCATAGACATAGAGAATGGACTGAGCAATACTGTCATGAAATTGACAAAGAGAAAACGAACGTGCGGCTAATACCCGTCTTTTATTCTAATTTGTATTTATAAATGGAATTTAAAAAAATTATAATATCATAGTGGATGTAAAGTGGTTATACATATCTATCTTCGTTAATCGTATTTCAATTAACATAGAAGACTTCTGGTCGCACATTCGTTTTGTCTCTCTTTTTTTTAACTGACGTCTTGCAAAAAAACAGTCTAACCTCTATGTCTATGGTTTTTCATTGACCACTTAAATCTCATAAATATCATTTTTCTATAATAATTTTATTTATTTAAGGTAATTATAGAGTATCTGGAAACACATTGGCCTGACATGAATTGTGTTAGATTTTCTGTACGTCGACAAAAGAAACTATAATTGTTATATAAGGTCTAAAATCACTATTTTCATATAAATTCATATTTCCAGGGTTGATGAAAAAACTGAATGTTGTCTTCGAGTAATCAGTTCTCCACTAAATTGTATAAAATGTGCGGTTTTATAAATAAGTTGTAGTATTTATATTTTGTGTTGAAAGGTCGTGTGTTTTAAAGTTAACAGAATCGAAATAATAGAGGAATGAATTTGTATTGAGTTTTACTTTTTTGTCCTTCCCGTTCGAATTCGATATGATTAATAATTTGCTTTACCACATTATTTACCTAAAAAAACTACACAAAGAAAAAAAAACGTGTGTGTGTGTGTACTTGTACGCACGTAAGAAGTTATACTTCATTGTCGTAACAGAATAAAAATAGCTAGATTTCATCCCGTATGTCACAACTCTCCATTTCTAAAAAAATGCAGCTAACTTCATCATGTCGCTTTTTGGCTGTCGGTGTGCATCGTACAAATTTTACTCATAATTTATTCCAAACGTCCCAAAAGAAGTATAACTTCAAAAAAGGTTATAAATGGCGACGGCTATATTTTATTCTGGCTCAGTAATTAATTACATTAATTAACTAGCCTTGATTCCCCATACAAATTTCATCGCCACTTTCATCCATTTAAGGGATGATTCCGGGAAAAAAGGTATCCTATATCCTTCCCAGGATCACAAACTATCTTCTTACCAAATTTTATCTAAATCGGTTCAGTAGATCCAGAGACCTATAACCTCACAAACTTTACCTCTTACATTAATATTGGTATAGATTAATTACATTATAACAAAATAAACATATCTAGAAATATTTCAACAAGCACTTTGATTAGAAATGTTTAGAATAACATTTAAAATTAATTGCGTTATTATATGGCTTAGTTGCTTACACCATACGTAATAGTTCACTGGGTCTGTAAGCATATAGATTATGCATATTACTATTCTAAACCCATTATTAATCTGTATGGAAAATTCAGACTGTATTTAATATTGTTTGAAACAAACTAACATGATTTCCAAGTTAAAATAAAGAAGATATATTTAAAAACTGATTTATTTAAAGATTCAATATATAATAATTATACATTGCACTTATTACTAAAGAAGACTTTGTAGGTGTTATTATAGATAGCTTGTGCTAGTTCATCAATATTTTCCTTTCTTATGGCTGCCAGTATTTCGAGAACTTGCCTATGAAAAAAAATGAGATATAAAAAATATATATAAAATAACAAATATAATCTCTTTGGGATTATTTTTTCAGTTTTTTTTTTAAGCTATGTATGTATGTATTCAGCCCTTTTTAACGTCCCACTGCAGGACACGGGTATCTTTAGTACGAGGGGAATCGGGCCATAGTCCACCACACTGGTCAAGTGTAGATTGGTGGACTTCACATGTCTTTTGAAAACTTGCTAGGTTCTCTCAGACATGCAGGTTTCCTCACGATGTTTTCCTTCACCTTTAAAACAAGTGGTAATCGTGTAGGAAATGATTTGTACATGAAAAGATCAGAGGTGCGTGACCCGGGATTTGAACCCGCTTTACTTGGTTTCCCAAGCGAACGTATTGCCACAGGGCTACCACTGCCTTCATTTTAAAATTATACTTACACTATGTTAATTGGTTCATTTCTTCCCTTTACTTGGTTGTCCGAATCCACAGAGTATTTCTCTTTCTTAACAGAGGGAAATTTAGTTACCACATGGCTATAACCTGGATGTGTAGGCTTCACTTCACACCAAGGGCAGTCCGTTTCTATCATTAATTTATCCTGTGGTATTTTTGCAGCTACCTCAAGATTTTCCTTTGTTCTTAGTGAACTAGAAAAAATGTTAACTGTTACAATTTACATTATTTCTTTGCAGAGAACAAATATGCTTTAAAATATGCATTATTAAAAAATAAATTTACAATATTTTTATTGAGTTTAAGGTTAGACTAGCAACTTAGTCTCATGTATGTTTGATTTTTTTTGAGCGAAACCCTAATTCTTTTTCTCAAATAAAAGTAACGTATGTTATTCCCTTTAATGTTAGCTATTTGTCAATGAAAGTTCCGTCAAAATAAGTCCAGCCGTTTTGGAGATTAGCTGGAATAAACAGACAGACAATTAAAAAACAAATGAGTATTTCATATAAGTACCATATATAATTTCATATGCATTTAGGAAAAATTAAAAAAAAGTGACATTATAAACAGACACTTCAATTTTATTTATCTGTATATATAATATTTACCATCCATTAATACCAATATATAAGTCCAACTCAAGTATTTTTTCTACAGCTTGTTGAGATCCATCAAAAGAATGCACTACACCACCTACTATTTGTTCTTTATTCCTTTTCAATATATCAACCAAGTCATCTGCAGCAGCTCGGCAATGCAAAAATAGTGGCAGATTGAACTCTTTGCTCAATTGTAATTGATATTCAAAGTATCTGAAAATATTTGTAGCATACTTCAGAAAAATTATAAAACCCGATTATTTTATTTAAAATAACAATAATTATACCCAATATACCTTATTAAAAAAAAAATATAGTAGTGTTCTACCATTTATATTTTCTGAAATTACCTACAGTATAATTTTGTTTTAAGTTAAGTATATAGTTAACGTACTCTAGTTGTGTATCCTTTCCACAAAAGTGCAACCTTTCATAATCCAGTCCACACTCGCCAATGGCCACAACTTTGTCCTTATTTTCAGTTATTAATTTTTTTAAATCTTCGAGGTAAGAAGCAGGGTCAGTTACAAAATCGTTACAGCGAGTTGGATGACATCCTACGGTTGAAAATAATCGAGCTGAAAATTATATTACATTCCACTAACAATTGTTCGAGAATTATAAGTATTTAAAAATTATATTCGTAATAAAGTACTTACAATCTGTATGTGATAAGTCTATTGCTTTTTTACTATCCACCAAGCTTCCTCCAGTGATGATCATTTTATCCATTCCAGCTGACCAACTGCGTTTTAAAACCTTATCTAAATCAGGTTCATGTTTTTTAGAACCATGATATAATCCTTGATACATATCATCAGTTAGATTTGCACCAATATCTAAACAAATATGTAATCAAAGTTAAATATGAAATAAATTCCTGTTGAAATAATGTGAATCATATATTTTTACCAATATATTTTCGAATAGTAGCCATTCTTCTCATGTGTTGTATTGTTTCTTAACAATTTTTTTCAGAATTATTATAACATAAATTGTTTATAACAGATTTTATTTTATGGTATTTATAAATCCAATATACGAAATTTCACTCAAGTTCCTGAAATATTAAAAATGTCTGTTCCTGACATGGATAATTCATCATTGGATGCGTGGGCCATGGATGTCAGATGACAAATTGTTCCTGTTTGAGGTTTGTGCAATGACCAATGATTGTCAAATGTGTATGGAGTATGGACTATGGAGGGTAAAGGTAAGGAGGACCATCTCAGTGTATTAAAAAGTGTCCGTTGAAAGTGAGCAAATTAAGGCAGCGCTACAGGAGCAAGTGGTAGAATTTTAAAAGGAACGCCACAAATTATTAGAGTAGAATACTAAATTAAAAAAGGAAAGAAAAATGTCCGCTTTGTTACAGCGCATTTTTTAAACTATTATAATATAATATACAGACAAATATGAATATGGAATAAAATTATACAGTATTTTTTTGTACCCCAATTATTTGTAAATAGCATATACAAAATAGTATTAAATAATAACCGAAATTAAAAAAATAAATAATTAAAATTGTAACATGCAAATTTTCAACCCAGCACACTTAACTCTGTTTATAACTGCTAAATTCATATCATTTCCATTCCCTACACTAGCGCTATTTCGGTGAGCGTTCGAACAATAATTTGCTGTTTACAAGCGGACACTTTTTCAACTAATCCCCCATACAAGACGGTCCTCCTTACTTCTACCTTCCATACAATGTTGTTCCCGAGCGTGCAAATTACCGACCATATTTTGTGTGGAATAGCAAAAGAAAACTGCATGAAAACTCGAAAACATGCGTTTTCTCAGACATAAGACAGGTCATACAAATCATTATCAAATTACATGATAATCGTTGGAGCCGTTTCCGAGATTCAGATTACAATAAAAAAAAAATAGTATTATTATTCGCCAATAGATGTGAGAAAGGGTCATATTTTTCAGTTTATGTTTAAGTGGCAACATTAGGACTACGCAACGCTGCCTTTTTATTATTTTTTTCCAATACAAAAAAATAAGTTTATGTTTTAGTTGATTATCGATAAAGTTGATTATTGAAAACACGAATAAAACGACATTTTCTAAAAATACCTGGGCTACAGAGCTTTGCTCGAAGTTTTTGGTCAAAAGTACAATTTTCTTTTTAAAAAAAAACTTGAATAAAATACAAAAGAAATATACCTTTGCATCCGACCGGGATTCGAACCCGGACACGTATTCAGTCTTGCAGCCTTGGCCGCTTAACCATAATATTTATATCCGAGCGTGCGAAATTGTCGAACATAATATTTTGCGTGGAATAATGCAAAAGAAAACCGCATGAAAATTAGAAAACACGCATTTTTCCAGACATAAGACTAACCTAGATCGATTTATCGCTCCCGAAACCCCTTGTTTACTAAATTTCATGAATATCGTTGGAGCCGTTTCCGAGATTCAGATTATAATATATTGGGTAGGCAGTGGTAACCCAGTGGTAACGCGCTCGCTTGGGAAACCGAGTGATGCGGGTTCAAATCCCGGGTCCGCACCTCTGATATTTCATTTGCGAATCATTTCTAGCATGATTACCACTTGCCTTACGGTGAAGGAAAACATCGTGAGGAAACCTGCATGTCTGAGGGAACTTAGCAAGTTTTCGAAAGATATGTGAAGTCCGCCAACTCGCACTTGGCCAGCGTGTTGGACTATGGCCTCATTCCCCTCGTATTGAAGGGAGGCCCGGAGCAGTAGGACGTTAAAAAGAGCTGAATACAATATATATATACCGTCCGTCCGTCCGTCTGTCTGTCTGTCTTTTACCGCATCGCAGGAAAACCACTGGAGGGATTTTGATGAAATTTAGTATGATGATAGCTGGTTATTCGGGTCAACATATAGGATACTTTTTGCCGCGGAAAAATGTCTGATTTCTGAGAAAAAATACAAAAACTGCAATGTAAGAATATACTAATATGAAAAGCCTAAGAATTTGGTTTTTGGTGATCTGAACGCGGGCGGAGCCGCGGGCAATGCTAGTAAAAATATAAACGGACAGTAAAATCTAGTTTTTTCAGTAGTTCTTAAATTATTATATAAAACATTAGATAGGAAAATACTTAAAACCATCATATAATGCAGAGTATTATAGTTACTGCGAAACATTTTTAATTTAATCAAATAAATTCACATACCAATCAATTATAGAGCCTAAAATTTCAATCAATTTTCGCTGTATGAATTACTGTTCTTCATGCATCGCACCATGCAAAATCGATTTCTTGCATAATTTGTCCAAAACTCTAATTATATAATTTTATTCAATACGCTTTATTGTACATGTTTTATACACTGATAAGAAAATGTAAGAATAACTTAAGCTGATAAACAGAAATTATTTACACTATTAGAAAAAACTGATAGATATATAAAGTTTCGCGAAACGGTACCTGTACTTTACAATCGTACAGAAACGAGTGAGGTGGTAACATGGGGCTTGCTATAATTTTTCTCTTGTGTGAGTTCTCCATATTATTATTTAGTCATGGGTACCTTAACAGGGCGCCGTTTAGAGTTAGTAATTTAAGATTCGTTAAACTAAGAAAAGTATTAGAAAAATATGTCAAATGAAAGGAAGTTGCAGGAATATTAAAGAGTTTTTTGTATGTTCATTTTTGAAATAATTTTTAACAGTTAATAGAAATTCATATTTGGCGTCGGACTAAATAAATTGAACAACCGTGAACGGCGGCAGAATTATTTCCAGGGGATTGCATCTGCTTCTTCACACTAAACTACCAACTAATTTTTAAATGAATAACTTTATAATTTTTATTCAAATCATATTTATCATCTTTTTCTTCAGATATTTAAATTTAAACAGGGATTTTTTTAATACGATTTTATTTCTTCAACTTTTTCTGCTTTATCGCAAGGAGATGCAAGTGCAACTCCTTGCCTCGGTGCCCATGAGAACAACATTTTAATAAAATACTCGGCAGTTCAGCAGAAACAAAGGGTATTTTCGTACGTCTGCCTGTTCCGTGCTGTACATTTAAAGTACTGTAGCTGTCGTACTCTTTCACTAAACATCCATTACACCCAATAGTAGCGATGGATTTTGGGTGGGCCACTCCATAAATATTTTATTATAAGATACATAGGCGATAGGTATATCTGTAGTAACCATTTCATGCCTACATGATTAGGTATATAGTATTAAGTCCTAGAAATGCTCTAACTTAATACATTTTGTCCTTCGGAGTTAGCCAATCTAGTTACAGCTTACCACCACCTCCTAGTTCGAATGACATTTATTTAACTTTAACTCACTCACTTTGTCTATCGTCAGAACTTATTCTTAGATCTTTGTGGCAACGCTGTCCTTTCAAACTACAAATTCTTTTGTAAATCCATCACCACCATCATTCCACTGATTCTAGGAATTTCTCTTTTTGTAGTCCGGGAGTTTTGAAAATTGGTGATTTCATTTTATAGAATTCAACGTGCTACTTATAATATAAATATTTTACAATTTGTCGTTATCTTTTTTTTGTAAAAATAATAGTTTTAGCGTACAACGTGCGTCTACTCCAACCAAAAGTTCATTTCCGTATCATATCACATACATGAATGAGATAATGTAAGTGGGGCGGGTTTTATGGTATCCAGAATAGACATATCCACTTGTACTATGTTCCACCAGAGTACGAGAGTGATTAGTATAGAAAGTGAACTTGTGTCTTCTTCAACTTGAGCACTATAATCTCACTTGCGCAGTTGGCTAGTCTCAGTAGGACTTGTCACCGAAACCGAAATCTGTTACGAGGATATCATCATTATTAAGCTTATAATTAATAGAAATTTATAAAAATGAAAATTGAATTTTAGCTAGCGCGGCCAGCTTGGCGATAGAACTTGGGTGCTACGCATCCGAGCCAAAACCATTTCCCGAAGCCCTTGACTTGGCTTCAATGCAACTTCTTCAGGTAATTCTGAATTTGTTAGTATATAAAAGAATCACGTCCTTAAAAGCATTCTTCTTTGGAATTTTTCATTTAAGTTTCCAGTTGTGTTCAGGCGCGGATCCAGAGTTAAATTTTGGGGGGATCATAGGCTGAAATATACATATAATAAAACAGTAACTTAGCAAAGTCTGTACATGAAATATTTTTAAAAACAATTACTATAACCGTGTATAGTGTACAGAATATAGAACCCAAAACAATTTTTTTGTTTGTAAGTCTGTTTGTCTGTTTGTGTGTTTCACTCAAACAGTACTGAACCGATTTTAACCATGTAGTAATAACTTATAACTCGGGTCAACATTAAGGATGCTGTATACTACAGGAAAATCTTTATTCCCACGGGAAAACACAATAACGGTTTGTATTGAGTCGTCCTTATAAATTTACATGGCCAAACGCTGGCTAAACCTTAAAAGATACATCAAAAGAATGTACTAGAAAATTGTAGGTCTTAAAAAGGCTTAAAAAAAATCTGCAATAGCATAAGTTTTTCTTCTAAGGTACACTCGCAATAACTATTTATATCTATTCAAAACGTACCTACTACCTAGTAGGACGCACCCGAGCGAAGCGAGGGTAAGCCGCTACTAAGAAAAGTAGTTTTATGGTTTTAGACCGATGGGAATCTGTTTACTTTTAGGAGAAAAAAAAATAAAACCTGAAGTTTTATAGCTATAAAACGTTAGCAGAATAAGGAATCCTAATAAGGAACAAAAATCCGTAAAATGCCCCCGCTGTCCAGCTACCCTCGAAAAATGGAGGGATTTTTTTTCAATTTCCGTTTTACTGTGATATCCTATCGAAAAATGTACTTTATAAAAGTTGTAGGTCCAATAAAAATTTACGACTTTTATAGATGACACTTTTTACAATAACCTCAAAGCTTTCGAGCTATTTGCAAAAAAACTGTTTTTTAATTTTTTCTTGGTTTTTAATTTTTAATTTCTGCCATAATTTTTTAATTTTCATGAAACTAGGGGAATATTATCTTCAAAATACAAATATTAACCTTTTTTTTTAAATTGAAATTTTCAGCCCTTTCCGAGCAACTCATATTTAATAGTCTCGGGAACCTTAAAATCCCCCCCAACTTCAAGTGGATATTTAAATAAAAAAATACGTTCAATTTTCAGATAGGGCTCATTTTTTTCGTCTTGCAATTTAATTTTTGAAGAAATAAAAACATTGTATGTTTGTCCTGTAAAACGCCCTTAAAAATTGAAAAAAACTGGAGAATTCGATAATTTTTACTTTGAAAACTATTTTTTTTAATAATCATTGAAAAGGTTTACTTTTTTTTTAAATTTAAGCATAATTTAAGATAAGAATGACTATGTACTTTTTTGTTTTATAACCAAATTCTCCACAGCAGCATGGTACTAACTTAATGAATGCAATCCCTATTAGATTGTTACGTATAGTTTCTTGTTATCTGCATTTATAGAAAGTGTACGAGTCATCAGATGACAAGAACGTGGTGCTCTCACCTCTTGGTGTGTTCACGCTACTGTCGCTCTACGTATCTAATGTTGAAGGCCAAGTCGCAGATGAGATCGTCAATTTCCTTGGAGCTGCAAATCATACACAAGTAAGTTTACACAAATTTTGGATTCAATTATACACTGTGTAGGCTATTAGGTTAATTTTTTTTGTGTAAGTAAATAGGAGAAGTAGAAGATAGTATTATCAATTACTTTAGTCCTTACAGGAGTTTTAAAAAAATATGTTTTTTGAGATGAGCCTCTCTAGCGATGTTTGACTTTGTTCGATGTTTAGTAAACAGTTTTTAAACCAGCTAGGTACTTTATTCGTTATACGAGTATACCTAATGTTTTCTATATTTCTCCTAAGAGAATCGTGTTTACGGCTTTAGTAGTCCTTGCATGATCATTAAATAATACACTATTACAAAGTATAATTACATTGTACAATTTAATTTACGAGTATTTTAATTCGTTCAGCTTACAGATTCCTACAGAAAACTGAGCAGAGAATTGAGTGACATGAACCCCGATGTACTGAGTTTTTTAAATAATGTGTTCATCGATAGCCAATTTAGTTTCGATTACAGCTTCTATTTGAATACACGCTCGTACAAAAGTGAACTGGAAGTTATTGATGTTCGTGACCCGAAATCCGCTGCCGAAACAATTAATAAATGGGTAACATTTTTAGTTTTAGTTACTTACTATCTCTTAGTCTCTCTTTGAAGGTGATAACTAGGTATACCGTATAAGTGTCGCATATATCAATTATTCAAATAGGTAAATTATAATTAGATAAATCAGTTATTACCGATAGTTTCTAATGAGTGTTGCCATTTTATTTATATAATATATGTCATTATTGATGGTTCTTCCTTTTATGCTCGTAGATGATATATGGAAATGCAAATGTTATTTTTTAAATTAAAATTACATATTTACAAATATAATTGAAGTGTCTGTACATTAGGCAAGTTCAAACGAACTTGCCTAAAGTGGATGACGTCAATTACAAATAAACCATAAAAATTTTGGTTTGTGTATCAAAACCCGCGAAAAGTCACGGAGTGTTTATTCGTCCTATAATAAGACGAATAAAAAATAATCATTCGTCCTTTATAAAATATATAAATTATAAGGAAGGACGAATAGAGTAATAAATAAGTAGAATAAGTAGTTCGCAGCTCAGCTCGGTAGGTCATGGTTATTTTTGTTTGCATACAGAAACTCTTGCACCTAAAAATAATTTTTAACCTTAAAAACTCTTGAACTTAAAAATCGTTGGGATTTAAAATAATTAGTTTCTAGCTCGGTAGGTTAAGGTTATTTGTTTTTTGCATATAAAAACTTTTGCACCTAAAAATCACTTATTTTACATTAGAAAACAAAAAAAGTGGTAAATTTTAATTAATACACAAACCTGCAATAGTCGGACGAATAATACATTTTTTATTCATTCGATTTACGGACGAATAGCAACAGCCTCCTTTATTTATTATTCGTCCTATTAAACTAAGAATAAATATTTTTTATTCGTCTTTATTTTACGTACGAATAGCAGCAGCCGAAAATAGTAGAAAAGTTAAAGCGATCGCGAGCGACCTGTCAGTGATGGATAGAGTTTTTTAAGTTACATATCATAAATTCCCAATTGTAAAAACGCAATCACAACCTCGGGTGAAAGTGATGTTTTGTATGTTAAAATTTATAACAGACCAAAATATTTTAAATATTTTTTTTCGGGGTTTATTTTTTATTGGGAAGCAAAAATCTTTTTTTTTTATAACACTTTATTGCACACGAAAATAGTACATTAACAAAAAAAGAATACAATTAAAGATTAGGTGGCCTTATCACTAAAATCTCTTACAGGCAACCGATAGAAAAGGATAAAAAAAATAAGTGAGAAGAGCGGAAATGTGCATAATGTGCAAATCATTAAAACTTAATATAAATAAACATACATAAAACTTTACATATATACTAATTTAAATAAACATACGTATATTTATATAAACTAATAATTTTACCATATATATTTCTATTATATATACATAAACATTCAAAACAAATGACAATAAATAATAATATAATAATGTCTATATATGTAAATATATGCATAAATAGACTACATAGTACGGCACTAATGGCAGAATAATCCTACTGTGATAGATAGTGTCTTGTCAGACGTTTTTTTAAATATGCTTACTGACTTCGACATTCTTATTTCATTGGAAGCTCATTCCAAAGTTTCACTATTTTAATTTTGAAAGACTCACTATAAGATTTAGATAGGATAATGGGATTTCGAGCAACCTTCCACTGCGGGAGAGAAGTTGTGGAGCGAGCTGGAAACTATCACCTAAGAACTCAAAGCGTTCTTTTAGTTACCCTGTTGAAAAACTCCTATAGAATCCCATCCAAAGCGACAAAAGCCACATAGAAACCAATAAATATTTATTGGTTGGAGTTTTTAAATAGGGTAGGCAGGAGTATCAGAATGGTAGAGGACAGTGTATAGAAGAGAAAGTGACTTCTCTTCTAAGAAAAATCTTTCTAAGGAAGTTTTATTAAAAATGTGAGATATTCGCGTAAATCTAAAAAAATATTAGATCACCATAATATATTTTAAATACATATATTTAAAATATTATAAAATCCGTTAAAAATTTTTTTTTATTATTTATTTTCAGGTATCCTCGAAAACTCAGGGAAATATCAATGAAATAGTGTCCAAAGATGATATAATGTACAATCAAATTGTTTCTCTTTATAACGTTATATACTTAAAGGTAAGTTGCCTTCTACCTACTGCACTTTATACATAATACTAGCCATCACCCGCCCGCTGCTAAGCGTATATACGTAAAAGTTTCTTTTGGTTCGTTGGTCAGAGACCGTAATATCATAAATAATCATGATCATAAAATAAGTAATTATTTAATAATTAACTGAAATATAACATATTATTATTGACATTAACATAACCAGAAAAAAAGATAAATAATTAATTAATCAAGTAGAGTCCCAGTCGGTGCCCATTTCAAACTCCACCACACGAAGCTCGTGGGAGGCGCTGTCTGGCACAAAATAGATTTGTGGGCCGGACGTCGCGTCGTTTGAATTATATGGAAAGTTAGAATTTGATGGCATGAATAGAAAGCTTTACGGATCTTTAGAATAATTAAATGCATTGACATAATATGAATCGATTCTATTGAATAGTCAATACAGAACTCAAACAATCAGCCAATAGAATAGTGTTATGAATGTAATGAATATGGCTAACAGGATTTGATTCCAATAAAATATGGACCGATGAATAATAGGACACTGAAATTTTAAAATACTTTTGATTTATCATAACTTACGAATTGCACCGAAATAAGCATCGAGTGAAATTTTGTGATAGTACTAGAAGAATCTCTCATTAATCCAAGAACTGTGACAACAACAAGATTTGATGAGAAATAAAATGTAATGCGTAATAAAAAGGGACAGTATGTGGAACATATATTGAATAAGAATTGATTATTTAGATTAACAAGAGAAAAAAAGACAGAAGGTGTAGCGAGTTATTATTTACGTTACTATTTTTATTTCAGGGCCTCTGGGGTGTTCCGTTCGACGCACATAACACCAGAGAGAATTGTTTCATTACAGACGACTTGCAACTTATAGAGAAACCTATGATGCATCTTCTACAATCGTTAGATTATTATGAAGATGATGAAGGAGCTAATGCAAGGGTATGAATGCTGAAATTTAATAATTAATGAAGAGGTCTCCAACACACAATTACGGCTAACAACCAATTTTATTTATCACTGACACTAGCTAGCAGCGTAGGAGTGCGTATATTATTGAAGCAACGGTCAAAACCAATATTTTGTACATTGTTACGTTCTCAATTTCCATGCAAATTTGAAATGCTACTAAGAATTCGTTTACAAAAAAGCCTAACAATGAATTTTCTTATTCGAGCCCAGGACTTTAGGATTTTTATTCGTAAATCCTAGCCACTAGACCAATAATCAGTTCCGAATTTATTAATATAGCTTACCACGTACTTCGTCAACACAGTCGACGGTTTTTAAGTAAGTTAAGTAAATTGCTTATTGTAATAGTTATTTATTACATTAAATATTTGATCACATTTTCAGATGATACAACTGCCCTACAAAGAATCTAAGCTTAAAATGGTAGTGGTACTTCCTAACCGTCTGGACGGTCTCCCGAAGCTGTTGAATTGGATCTCGAAAACAGGACTATTGCATTATGTTAATCGAATGAACCTTTCAGAAAGTCAAATAAGTTTGCATCTTCCTAGATTTGAAATAAAGTCCAAACTCCATCTTCAAAATGTCCTCCCTAAGGTAATGACAATTTATTTTTAAAGATTATAATAAGCAGTAAAATAAAAGTTAAGGCAAAATGTGCAATTGTGAGTTTTGGACATGGGTTAGAACCCGTGTGGAATAATGTTTTGGTTATATAACAGAATAATAAAGGTTTAGAATATATACAAGGAAAATGTTAGACGTATCGTGCAAGCAAATAGTTTTTACTAAATTAACACAAATTCTAATATTAACAGGTAGGAATATCCAGTATCTTCCATGAAACAGTATATGGTGTAATAAATCAATGCCCTGTGGCGGTAGACAAAGTTTTCCAAGAAGCTTTCGTATCAGTGGATGAAAATGGCTCCACCGCCGGTGGGGCTGCAGGTTTGGATATAGGTAGGTAGGATATATGTAAATAGTGAAACTTGGGTTTTATTATGAACTAGCGACTCACCCTCGCTTCGCTCGGGTTCGTCCAGGCCTACGTTTTAACGTTTAGTATAGATTTTTCATGGATGAGATATTTTCCCGCAGTAAAAAGTATCCTATATGTAATATGTTGACCCGGATAACCAGCTATCATCATACTAAATTTCATTAAAATCCCTTCAATCGTTTTTCCGTGATGCGGTAACAGACAGACAGACAGACAAAAATTCTAAAAACGATAGATTCGGACTCTGTATCGATAATAATGACCATTTCAATGAGATTTTCCAAACAATATTTAATGTACAGATTCGACTCCGTCAGAATTTTATTATAGGTATGTATAGATTACTCATTAATCACTAATCGATAACATATTACATATCACTTTATTTCTAGTGCGCGCGCGTGTGTGCGTGCGTGAATGCGTGAGTGTGCGTGTGTGTGTGCGTGTGTGTGTGTGTGCGTGCGCGTGCATGCGCACGTGTGTGTGTGTGTGTGTTTGTCTGTGGGTGTGTCCGTTGGTTACTCTTTCGTGTTGAAAAGGCTACTACAACGTTCAAAGCGAGGGTAAGTCGTTAGAAAAGTATAGCGGCCGAAACGGATAACAAGAAGTTTAAAGGAGGATTTGATTATCAGCATTGATTCTTCATTCTTCACTTAATCTATTGTCAAATTGAACAGATCGTGAATGATACGTATGTTGTTTTCATCTAAATACTAACTTATTATATTATCTATATATTGCACTTATACAGTCATACAACTCTCGATCGAAAGCTTTTTTTGTGTCGATGACACAAAGGAAAACAAGTTCTTGCATTTTTTCGCATGAACCTGCGCTGTAAATAAAGTTCTCGAGTTCATCACATTAGATAAATATGCGTTTATTGTTCAAACTCAAATAAATTTGCTTTAAACTAAAATAAAACTAAATAATTATAATTCAAAATTCTTGACAATTTAACTCTTACACTTAAGGGATGTAACAAAAGTTGATATGAAAGTATCGAAGATTGTTTCCTTTGTAGATAAACAAGAATATAATATTTAAAATAGGTAAATCTCGCGACAAGCTTTTATATCATATAAATTGTGATATGTAATAAATTGTTGGGTTTGATTTAATTTAAATTTTACTTTCTTCTTTTTAGAGCATTTAAATAAAAAATTGTTTTTAAAAATGTTTTTTACTATTTATTTTTCTTTGATATATAATCAGTGCATTTACAGAATACAGACGACAGCATTTTAGTTATAAAAACGAATTAGTAAAGAAAAGAAACGGTTAGTAAAGTAGAAAGCAAATGCGTATTCTATACTAAGTACTTAATTCGAAAGCGACTGATATTGAAGCCAATAGAGGCTATAAGCACGGTAATGTTATACATGAACATTACCGTGCTGTAGGCTCCATTTTTGCGCGTCACTTTTAGAGCGCTAGTAACGTATCTACTTTTTTTAAATTATTTAGGTATTGTCATTTCGTAGAAAAAGTACTAAAAAAAAAAGAATAATGCAGTTGGAGGCATATGTACGTGTAACAATATTAACAGCAAGTATAAAACATGTACATATACTCGTATGTATGTCTCTGACTGTATAATACTATGTATGTCTTATTTATGTCATATTTTTACTGTTTTTACCTAGTCGAGATTGTTAGGTTTTGCAACTGAACAATTTTTGTAGAATATTAACATTATATATACATATTATATTAGGTTGTTTATTAATAATAATATCGACAGCATATTGACTACCTGTATTTTTTTTATTTTCAGAATTTTTATTGCAGTTATTTAATCGACGTTCTTTGACGCCTCCGATCCCTTTCCTAGTGAATCGTCCATTCTTATTTGCGATCCTATATGACGACTTAGTACTACTCACCGGGACTCTCTCTCATTGAGTTTTTAATATATAAAAAGGAAATTACTTATTGTTTCGATTTTAATTATTGTTATATTTCCTGAATTAAACGTATCTTTTGTTAACATCTTACCAACAGAATAATAAATAGATTACAATAACCTTGTCGTATTATTGATTTACAAACATTGACCAAAAAAGTACCTAATAAATAGTAGATACACAATCCCATGCAATAGATCTCATCAAACTGTCAATGGTTTAAAACGGCAACATTTTATTTAAGTCGTTTTAAATTGGTTGTTTCACATCTTCATCGCAGGCGCCATGTGCTATTTAAAGATGGTACTGTGCAATGAGCCTTCTTTTGTCCATTTTAAATCATTACATATTGTTATTGAGTTTTTTTATTCATCATTCACTATATCTCGACAAATTTATTGATTTGTATATGTATAATAAAATTTGATTTGGTATAATTTCTGTGACCCATCTGTATAAAGTAATTTGGCTCTACTGGCAGCCCTAGTGACATTTCATTTGACAATTGTGAATTGATATCACAGACCAGGAACTCCTTACTCCATGGCAGGAACAGAAAGTAACGGACTTCGTTATAACGTTTTTTTTCTAATCTGTGTTTATTTCTTTTTAATTTTACCGCAGATAAATCTACATGTACGATAAAATTAATTTGTTTTTAATAGGCATCTAATTGGTTGACTATTATAAATTTATCTTACCGCTTAAAGTATAGGTACATGTAGTAGGTGTACTTTTTTGTTTATCCTTTGGTTATTTTAAAAATATTTTGTACTTACTGTTGCCCGTGACTTCGTTTGTTGATGGTTTCTTTTCAAAAGTTTTACTATAACGCTTTATTATTCCTAAATTTAAAATATAAAGTTCAAGCAAAACAATTAATTGGCTGCGCCTCCAACGCGGAGCTTGTCGAGCAATAAAACCACAGTGCGTATGCAACTACCAAGCATTTCACTTGTCCCATACATAAGAGTGGCGACGATCTACCTCCGTTTATTGTTTAAAAAAAATAGCCGTTATATTTGCAAATGTCTCACTTTAGAATTTTATCAAATTTTGATCACAAACGTGGCAAATATATAAAGGTCGACTTACACTATAGGTACTCCGTCGTATGTCTACCTCGGTAAATTGAAGAAAATGTAGTTATAATTAAGAAAAACATAGTCATCAAGAGCAACCGTTTTAAATGGAAAAAATACAGTCGAATCGAGAACCTCCTCCTTTTTGAAGTCGGTTGAAAAGAAGAAAAATATTAAAATAATATTAAACACATTCCAGTGTCTTTCTTATGTTAGGTTCTAAACTTTAAATTACATCCAAATATATAAACATGTTTGTAATAATAATAATTATATATAAATGTTACATACTCTAGTTAGAAAAAGAATTTTAAGCATATTTGGTTCTACGAGATGAATAAGAATTCTAAGACAATTAAAGGAAATATTAGTCAAAATATTGTTATTGATAATTTTGTTTTGATTTCTTACTTTCTTATGAATTTGATTTCTTAGTTTCCTATTTTTTCTAAAATACAGATGTTTAGGTTATTAGAATCAAGAGTTCCAAACAAATATTTAAGTTTATTTTGAATATCCAAAAATAGCGTTATTATATTTGTGATACTGAGAATTCCAAACAGTCAAAGGCGTATTCTAGAAAAGATCTAACGTAACAATTATACAGAAGATTGTATGTTCGTATGTTCACGATATCATCTGCCTGACGAGAAATAAATCCCAACATTTCGTATTTTGTAAGTTTTAGCTATAATGTTAGAGATGTGTGTATCAGGTCAGGAGAGGCCGAGAATCCAGTTTTACTCCCAGGTCTCTCACACGTTTGGTTGGCTTGTTTGAGATGATTAAATGACATTAGAATGGATTCTTTTTTTTTCAGAAGATTAGGAAACGTACTCATACTATGTCATCCATTTTTTACAATTTTTACTCTCTATTCCTGTCACTCTCATACTCCGGTCACCGGTGGGACGACTACTCGACATGACCAGTGAGAGTTAAGGCGCAAGACCGACGGCTTCACGTGCTCTCCGAGGCATAGGCGTGAAACACCAACTTCTCAACTCCGGGCTGTTAATAAAAACCTATACCGAAATATGCAGTAAAATAGAGAAAAAATAGATTTTCCTTAATAAATTCAATTTAATTATCTTATTATATTTATTATAATAATAATTGCAGAATATATAAATTCATAAATAGAATAGAAAATATGAGTATTTTTAATAGAGACTGTAAGGAGTTGAGAGCGGTGGCGTAGAACCGCGTCACGTCGCCGTTTGTCGTCACACCACGAGTCGGTTTTACTGCCAAGGCGCAACAATAGATGTTTCACATCATAAAGATCTTTGCTTGTTTTCTTAGAACTGGAGTCCTTCATGCTGTCAGAAGTTTTGAAGTAATTTCGTCATTTTTGTTTTCAAGTTGTCCCCTAGCAATCGTAATCTTGCCCAAATAAGCGTGGTGGCGTGTCATTCTGGCTCATGAAATCTAGTGAACTTGCTTTCCTTAGAACGTCGTGGTAATGTTCATAAAAATAATAAACGAACCTTGTACAGAAATCTAGTATTTTCGAGTCTTAAATTATTATCTAAAACACAGAAAATAATTTATACCATAACATAATGCAGAGTGTTATAGTTACTGCGAGAAATTTTTATTTTTATCAAATTAATTCAAATACCAGTCAATTATAGAGCTTAAAATTTCAATCAAGTTTCGCTGTACGAATTACTGTTCTTCATGCATCGCACCTTGCAAAATCGATTTCTTGCATAATTTGTCCAAAACTCTAATTATATAATTTTATTCAATACGCTTTATTGTACATGTTTTATACACTGATAAGAAAATGTAAGAATAACTAAACCTATTTATAAAATTACTTTTTTTCATTTATTATGAACTGAATTTCTAAAATTTGCATTACGATTGATAAAAATATTATTATAAATGATTTTTTGTAATTCCTACAGGATAATTAATGACATTATAATTTGTACGTACACACTCACACGCGCACGCACACACACACACACACACACACGCACACACACACACACACACACACACACACACACACACACACACACACACACACACACACACACACACACACACACACACACACACACACACACACACACACACACACACACACACACACACACACACACACATATATACATACATATGGGTGGTTCTTCAAAATTTGGTTAACTTATGGCCTAATTTTGACAAAGGTTTTTTTAGATGGTTATCAGTAAATTTCTGATTCTATACTGTGGATATAATATTTACTTTGTTGCATCTAAAAGGGCCAGTCACTTTACAATGTATTTTAAGAGAAATTCAAGTTTTTTTTGAAATCAGTTATCTAGGGACTGACGAGACATGATAGGGACTGACGCCAAAGACGGTTAATGTGTTTAATTACATTTTTATAGCAAAATTAACATTAACAAAATAAAATAACTTGCATATTATTATTAATTATTGTAACAAACAGTCAAAATATAAGATATTTTATATAACAAGTAGAATTGTCTTCCTACAATCTTAAATTTAGTATCATACTCAAAAATATTCAATGTATGAAGTAGACAATCAATTTTATGTTACCTTGACAAGCTATTTTTTAAATCAGTGAAACTTATTATTACCTACTTATCTCTTCAGTAAACAAAATTTATAAAATCTGAATAAACTGAAAAGTTACAATCATAGGCTTTCTTTTATTAACTGTACTTTGAGTTTAGTACTTACAAACTAAAAATCTTTAAATAATTAACAATACTTGAAAAATTAGCTTTCTAAGTAACAAAATTATAATTTGAACGTAATAATCACTCTTTCTCTAATTAATCACAAATACTATCATATCACTATTTATTTGTTCTATTTTTCGTAAGCGACAACATGTTCCTAAATTTGTGAAACACGGTTCCACCCTATTAGATTAGGAACTGGCAGTTATTCTAAAACATTCTTCGTAAGGCACGTCAGCGATATCATTCTCATTTATTTGAAATTCTGTGCCATTTATCAATTCAGCTTTTTGATTAGGCTCGTTAGCCATGGCTTCAATTTTACTTTTTAGTGTAAGTGCTTTCTTATTTTTCGTCATTTTACGTTTCAGTCTTCTGTTTCGTGGTTCTTCTATGCTCACGCGGTGTCATGTCCTTGACACATTTCCTTTGTCCTTTTTCTTTTTTCTTTGGATATTTATGTCGTTCTTTTTCTTTGTACTCTGCTAGCAAAACAGGGTCTTTTTAATTTTTTCCAAACGTCTCTTTGCCTGTTCACACTTTTTTTGGCGAGTTCCTCTTTGGAAAGTAATGTGTTCTTTTTAGGTGCCATATTCTACAACAAATACATATATTTTATTATTAAAACCACGGATCACGCAGTATGACTGTCAGTCCCTAGGTATGCCATCAGGTCAGTCACTTTTACGACGAGAGCCTGACGGTCTAGGGACTGACGAATCAAAGCAAAATCAAAAATAACCTATTATTTAAAATAAACATAACAACCAGCAGGTGATCAAAATAACAAGGCAGACAAAGCTCAAATTTACAATAAGTAATGAGATCAATTATTAATTAACTATCTTTGAAACGACTTACCTAGGGACTGAGAGTTTGACTGGCACAGCACGTGTTTCCGTAACAAAGTCGGCGACTGCAGTAAAAACGAAATAGCTGATGCGGCATTGGTCGTGTTTACATTTAACTTCACATCGATGCTTTCGCTTGAGTAAGTTTTGAAAAACGCCATAAGCTTAGATGCCACGTATTTTCGATTTTCGCAAATAGCTAGGGACTGATATTTTTTAACGCTTACACTTTTTAACTTGAAATAATATGATAAAAGTTATTGTTATTAAAAATTAAATCGCAATGACTAGGTTAATAATGTAATAGTAAACGTGTTTAAGTCGAGTTAAATCAAAGTATGATTTAGAGAATTACAATAACAATGAAATGCTTGCTAAATTTGGGAGATCTTACATGGCTAGGGCCTGATATTTGGAGTAGAAAGAAGCGATTTTCTCAAATAAAAAATATTGTGATATAAATCAAAGTGAGTGACCAAAATACATGAACTTTATAATATTGCTTAGTAGTTGCAAATATTCAATAAAATAGATATAAATATGTGAAAATTGCTGCTAACACCAAGTTAACCAAATTTTGAAGAATCACCCATATATCTTCTTCTATATAAATAAAAATGAATGTTGGTAAGCGCATAACTCAAGAATGGCTGGACCAATTCTGCTAAATTTATTTTTCGTATGTTCCTTAAGGTCCACGGAAGTTTTTAATAAAGAGAAAAAATGAAAAATTAACGAATAAAAATAAAAATTTATATGGCTAACGCTGGCTAATAACTATTTATATCTATTTAAAACGTACCTAGTGACGAACCCGGGCGAAGCCAGGGTGAGCCGCTAGTATATATATACTGCTGGGTACGGGACTCTCTTCAATAGGGGGATCAGGCCATCGTCCACCAAACTGGCCAAGTGTGCGGGTTGGTGGACTTCACATGTCTTTCGAAAACTTGCTAGGTTCTCTTAGACATGCAAGTTTTTTCACGATGTTTTCCTTCACCGTAAGACAAGTGGTAATCATGTTGGAAATGATTCGCACATGAAAATATCAGAGTTGCGAGACCCGGGATTTGAACCCCCTTCATTCGGTTTCCCAAACAAGCGCGTCACCGCTGGGGTACTACTGCTCTGATTATAATTTATGATAGCTTTAATGACACTTCAATTCATGTTACCATTTTGTTAACGTCTACAAACAAGGATAGTACGCAGATGGTCAGATTTTTTATCTAAGATTAAATTAAATATATTTCGTAACAGTATTTATTTTTATTTCTATTTACTTATTTTATTATACTTTGACCGAAGTCATTTTGGACAACAAAAACGTGTGAAGCAGTTACATAATTTTGTATCTACTTGTAAAGAACGAGTCTCTGATTAAACCTCAAACATCATTGATAAAAATGTTGAATAAAAATAAACCAAGCTGTGATCCCTCCGGTGCATCTTATAAGATTGTAACAAACTAAGGGCAGTATCATTTTGTAGTCATAGTATAGTCGCATAGTGTACAATATTCGATGGGATATTTTAGGCAAATGATCATGACCAGACCACGTCGAAAATGAAATTCGCATATAAAAAAATCTCAAATGCACTAGCCCTAGGGCTTGAACTCGCTACACTTGGCATTCCAAGTAAATTACCAATTGGCCAATTGGCTAACATCGCAATTCAGTGTCCGGAAAGCTTTTTTTTCATTTTTATAACGTAAACAAAACATTTCAATCAAAAAAGGCACATCCATTTAGAGGATTTTATAATAACGCATAAAGCTACCGTCACAGCTGAGTTGACCCATTGCCAATTCAGGGCTTATCGCTCGTAGAACGGATGGTTTTTGGGACGGGTACCTAACATCAGCAAAATCTAAATAAATAAATAATAAATAAATAAATATGTTGGGACATTAACACACAGTACACACCATCTAGTACCATGGTAAGCTACGAGGCTTGTATTATGGATACGAGATAGTTGATACACTACACATATATAATTTTAAATATATACATATTATAAATATAAACACCCATGACTGGAGTACAAACATTCGTCATCACACAAATGAATGCCCCCAGCGGGACTCGACCCGCGACCGCTGGCACTGCAAGTAGGGTCACTACAAACTGAGCCTAACGTGTCGTCAAATATATAAAATTCTAGTTTGATTTTATTACTTATGTTTTATAAAGACGTCTATTATTAGACATAGCTGGTGTTTCTCATAAATTTCTAAGCTAAGCGGTATTTTTAGCTATCCATTCACTGAATACCAGCAATTTCTCTTACCGGGTCGTCATTGACCCAGAGGTGGACGATAACAACAACAAGCACTAAAGAGTTACATAATTAACAGACGGACAAATCGACGTACTTATGAAGTATGTATGTATATGTAATATGTAATATAAATTATTTGCGATAAACAGAAATTATTTACACTATTAGAAAAAACTGATAAAATAAAGTTTCGCGAAACAGCAGTTACTTTACATTCGTACAGAAACGAGTGAGGTGGTAACATGGCGATTGCTATATTTTTTCTCTTGGGTGAGTTCTCCTTATTATTATTTAGTCATGGGAACGTTTACAGGGCGCATTTAGAGTTTATAATTTAAAATTTGTTAAACTGAGTAAAGTAATAGAAAAATATGCCAAATGAAAGGAAGTCGCAGGAATATTAAAGAGTTTTTTGTGTGTTCATTTTTGAAGTAATTTTTAACAGTTAATAGAAAATTAATTAAATTTTTACTTTTAACTTATAATTAATTGTTTTATTATATTTACATATTTGGTAGATAAAGTAATATTTATATTTGGCGTCGGACTAAATAAATAGAACAACATCTTAATAAAAATTTTTTGACAATATATTATGTATAATGTATACTGTAAAAGCTTCTTTGATTATCGCAATGGATTTTGCATGAACTAAATCGAAGAATAGTTATAAACTAACGGAGTCTCTATTCGTCCTTTAATAGGACAAATAAAACAAAAATAATTATATATAAACTATAAGGACGGACGAATAGACTATAACTAGAAATAATAAATAAGAAAGTAGAGTAAGTTCGGTTCAACTCAGTAGTTTAAGGTTATTTCTTTGCATACAGAAACCCCTATACCTAAAAAAAACATTTACATTAAAAATTCTTGAATTTAAGAATAGTTTGGATTTAAAGGAATAAGTTTCCAGCTCGGTAGGTCAAGGTTTTTTTGCATATAGAAACTTTTGCAAATAAAAATCAAATCCTATTTTACAATAGAAAACAAAAAAAGGTGGTAAATATTCGTATAAGCCGGCTACAGTCGGACGAATAATAAATTTTTTATTCATTCGATTTGACGGACGAATAGCAACAGCCTCCTTTATTTATTATTCGTCCTATTAAAGTACAATAATTTTTTATTCGTCCTTATTTTAAGTACGAAAAGCAACAGCCAAAATTATTTATTAATTACGAATATGTAGTTATTTTGTAACTGGTTTATTTTTGATTTTGAATTTTTTCGTGAACGATATAAATGTTTATGAAATGTTTATTTCTCAGAACTCGAGTCTTCATTGGATGACGAATTTGAGCCTTTCATGCGTTTTGCACTGAAAAAAATGATGATGATCAGAATGTTCGTTTTCATGTTTGAAAAGAGTTAAAAATTATTTACGTTCTACAGTGAGTAAGAATAAGAAGAAGAGATGTACTTCAACGCTTATATTGTGAAGTTGTAATTGACCAATTTGCAAAGAAAAAAGTTAGACTCGTTTGCCTCTGAAATTATGGTTGAAATTGAAGATTGAAATATGGTTGAAATTGATTTTAAGTGGGTGACTCTATAAAAAAAATATTATAGCATACATAGGTGATAGGTATATCTGTAGTAACCATATCATGACTGCGTGATTGTATAGCATTAAGTCCTATAAATGTTCTAACTTAGTACATTTCTTCTCCGGAGTTGGCCAATCTCTAATGGCTTATCACCATCTTTTGGTCTGAATAATAATATATTTATTTAACCGGGATATCTGTCCACAAGCTCCCAAAACTTGTCTATTGTCAGCACTTATTCTGCGATCTTTGCGGTAACGCTGTGTTTTCAAACTACGGACTCTTTTGTAAATTCCATGACCACTACCATTCCACTGATTATAGGAATTTGTGTTTTTTTGTATTCCGAAAGTTTTGAAAATTGGTGATTTTATAGATGCAACATGCTCGATCTTAATATTCGCTTTTCTAACTCCTATAACAGCCGCGAGCACCGCCATGTTGGAATGATGTGGCCCAAAAACAGTTTTTTGATAATATCTCCTTTCCGATTTTACGATGAAAATAGTTCTAATCTATACAGAGAAATAAAATGGAAGTGTCTGTTTGTAATGTCAAAATAACAACTTTATACTAAATGCATATATAAAGTACAAGAAAAACATAATTGTCATTTTTTAAAATGTTTGTCTATCTGTCGTTTATTCCAGGTAATCTCCGAAACTGCTGGACCGATTTAGAGGGGACTGTTACTGGCAGATAGCTGATGTTATGAGTAACTTAAGCAACTTTTATTTTAGAAAAAGAATTAGGATTCCACTAAAAAAGGGCTTACCTAGAGAGAATCCGAGACAATATTTTTCAATTTATGTCGTTACCTTTTTTTTGTAAAATGAATAGTTTTAACGTACAAGCGCCGCAAAGTCTACACCAACAGGTGTTTTGACCAAAAGTTTATTTGCGCATTACATCATATACATGAGGTAAAGTAAGTGGGGTGTTTTTCTTGTTATTCCCAGTAGACTAGTAGAGTACTGGATTGTCCACTTGCACCATATCCCACCAGTGTATGAGAGTGACCGGTATAAAAAGTGCATTTCATTATAATATCACCTGCGCAGTTGGCTAGTCTCAGTGAATTTGGATACAAATTATTAAGCTTATAATTAATAGAAATAAAAATAGCTTACTTACGTACTTACGAATCATGTTATAATGACAATTAAGTTCAGATGCTTCACAATTTATTTATTTTTTAATAAATTTAAACGGTTTATTTTTAGCTAGCACAGCGAGCTTGGTGAAGGGAGTTAATTTTATGCCATGCTACGTATGCGAACCAAAACCATTTTCCGAATCCCTTGACGTGGCTTCAATGCGACTTCTTTGGGTAATTCTGAATTTGTTATAACCTAAAAGAGTCAGTACTCCAAAGGATTTCTCTTTGGAATCTTTCGTTTAAGTTTCCAAGACTATTAGTGTACTCCCCTAATGTCTATAATTTATATTTATAACTGAGTCGAATCTGTAAATAAATATTTTTTGGAAAATAATATTATCGACATAGAGGCCGATTCTATAGTTTTTAGAATTTTTGTCTGTCTGTCTAAGAATGAATCACAAGAAAACCACTGGATAAACTTAGATGAAATTTGGTATGATGATAGCCAGTTATCCGAGTCAATATATAGGATACGTTTTACTGTGGGAAAACATTTCATCTCTGAGAAATCTATACTAACCGTTAAAAGATTCCTAGGGACAAACCAGAGTTGTGCGAGGGTGAGTCGCTAGTAACTTATAAGAAAATGAAATCGGATAAGTTAAAAAAGTAATATTTCTAAATTCAAGAGAAACTGAAAGTTCTTTTTTATACAACTTTTGTATGATCTCAAATACCACTTTATTCAAATTGCGACAGGACATCGTCAGTCGTATCAGATAGGACTAGTTTAAGACAAAACTGACTAAGAATCTTTTCATGTAAATATATAGAAAGTGTACGAGTCATCAGATGACAAGAACGTGGTGCTCTCACCTCTTGGTGTGTTCACGCTACTGTCGCTCTACGTATCTAATGTTGAAGGCCAAGTCGCAGATGAGATCATCAATTTCCTTGGAGCTGCAAATCAAACACAAGTAAGCTTACACAAATTTTTGAGTGGGTTATATGCCTACAACAAACTAGCTATTAGGTTAAACATTTTTGTGTATGTAAATAGGAGAAATAGAAGACAGTATTATCAATGATCTTACAGGAGTTTTAAAAAATATATTGTTTGAGACTCTACAAAAAAATCTGCGTATTCCCATAAGCTTCTCTGGGGATGTTTGATTTTGTTCGATGTTTAGTTAACAGTTTTTAAACGAGTTAGTTTATTCGTTATACGATTATACCTCATGTTTTCGATATTTCTCCTATAAGAATCGAGTTTACGGCTTTAGTAGTCCTTGCTTGATCATTAAATAATACACTATTACAAAGTATAATTACATTGTACAATTTAATTTATTTTAATTCGTTAAGCTTACAGATTCCTACAGAAAACTGAGCAGAGAATTGAGTAGTATGAACCCCGATGTACTGAGTTTTTCAGACATTGCGTTCATCGATAGCCAATTTACTTTTAATTACAACTTCTTTTTAAATACACGTTTATACAAAAGTGAACTGAAAATTATTGATTTTCGTGAGCCGAAATCTGCTGCCGAAACAATTAATAAATGGGTAATATTTTTACTTTCAGTTACTTAATATCTTTTAGTCTCTTTTTGAAGTATAGCGTATAAGTGTCGTATATTTTCAAATAAATAATAATTAAATCTGTTATTACCGAATGTTTCCAATGAGTGTTGCCATTTTATTTTATTTATATAAAAAGATATTTGTCATTATTGATGGTTCTTGCTTTTATGATCGTAGATGATATATGGAGATATAAATGTTATTTTTTGAATTAAAGTCTCATATTTACAAATATAATTGAAGTGCCTGTACATTCCGCAAGTTCAAATGAGCTTGCCTAAAGTGACTTAGAAATGATATATGAACGACGTCAATTACCAATGAACCATTAAAAATTTTGGTTTGTGTATCAAAACCCGCGAAAAGCTAAAATGATCGCGACTGCCCTGTCCGTGGTGGATAGAGATTTTAAGAGACATATATATACCCTATCGTAGCAAACTATCAAAGCCTCGGTTGAAAGTGATGTCTTGTTTGTTAAAATTTATAACAGACCAACATATTTTAAATATATTTTTTTCATTTTTTTCGGGGATATTGGTAACCAAATATTATTAAAAAATAAATATTGTTTTTTTTTCAGGCATCCACGAAAACTAAGGGGAAAATCAATAATATAGTGTCTGAAGATGATATAACGTTCGATCTACTTGTTGCTCTATATAACGTTATATACTTCAAGGTAGGTGCCTTCTACCTACTGCATTTTATACATAATATTAGCCGTCATCCGCCCAATTTGCAAGGCGCAATTGAAAAATACTCTTGAATTTTCGCATCGAAATAACCATCGATTGACATTTTGTGATAGTGCTAGGAGAATCTCATATTGTATATCCAAGTGATGAATTATTATGTGACAGGAGACTACGATAAGATTTGATGTGAAATAAAATGTAATGCATATTTAAAAAGGACAGTATGGGGAAGTTATATTGAATAAGAATTGATTATTTAGATTAGAAAGGGAAAAGAGATAGGATGTGTAGCGAGTTATTATTTTTGTTAAATTTGTTACCTTTATTCCAGGGCCACTGGGATGTTCCGTTCAACGAAAATTTCACCAGAGAGAAGTGTTTCTTAACAGACGACTTTCAACTTATAAAGAAACCCATGATGAATCTTCTACAATCGATGGATTATTATGAAGATGAAGAAGTCGGTTTCAGGGTATGAATGCTGAGTAAAATAAAATATGGAGAGACGCAACTTCAGCTAACAACCAATTTTATTTATCACTGACACTAGCTAGGAGCATAGGACTTAAGGAGTGCGTACATTATTGTGCTTAAATTAGTTCGCAAGCACAAGTCCACTCTATAATTATTTGTCATAGTTCGGTGGTATTGCAATTGCGGCAATGTGATCAGTGAACGGTCAAGTGCAGAATCGGTCGCTTTGTCGGCGGTTATCTGACGCAACAGGATATTTTGTGCATTGTTAGGTTCTCAATTTCATCATGCTACTTAGAATTCGTTCACAAAAAACCTAACAATATTATTTTGATTCGAACCCAGGACTTCAGGATTTGCAGTCGTAAATTCTAGCTTATAGACCAATAAGGCAGTTCTGAATTAATGAATATATCTAACCAGGTTCTTATATCATAATACAATCGATTATTTTTAACTTAAGTAAATTGTATACTGCAGCAGTTATTATATTCAATTTCATTATATATTTCATCATATTTTTAGATGATACAACTGCCCTACAAAGAATCTAAGCTTAAAATGGTAGTGGTACTTCCTAGTCATCTAGATGGGCTATCGATGGTGTTGAGGCAGTTGTCGGTAACGGGACTATTGCGTTATGTTAATCGAATGAACCATTCAGAAATTGAAATAAATTTGGATCTTCCTAGATTTGAAATAAAATCCAAGTATGATCTTCAAAATATCCTCTCTAAGGTAATGACAATTAATTTTTAAATATCAAAATAAGGAGAAAAATAAAAATTAAGGCAAAATGTGCAATTGTGAGTTTTGTTCATGGATTTGAACCCGTGTGGGATAAATGTATTCGTTATGTAGAAGAATAATAAAGGTTTTATATGTACAAGGAAAATGATAGATGTAGGCAAAAAATGACGTTCAGAGCGCACAAGCAAAAAGTTTTTACTAATACAAATTCTGATATTAACAGGTAGGAATATCCAGTATCTTCCATGAATCAGTCTATAGCATAGTAAATGAATTTCCTGTGTCAGTGGACAAAGTTTTCCAAGAAGCTTTCATAACAGTGGACGAAAAGGGCTCCACCGCTGGTCAAGTTACAGGTATGGGGATATAAAGAGTGAAACTTATGTTTTATTATTCATTAATCATTAATCACTAGTCAATAATAGTATATAATAATAATCATCATCAATTATTGCAGGCAATAAGAAAACTAATAATATGTACAGACAAAAAATAAAAATTACAATTGAAATTAAGAATAGTAATTAAAGAATAATCCAAAATAATAATAATTAATATGATAGTCGTTTTCTATTCTCCTGTTAACGAACAGACAGACAATATGAAAATATTGTATAATCCAAGTTACTATTAACTGCTCTGAGTATTGCATTATTAGTATTTCGCAGCTTATTCCATAAAGTGGAAATATGTGTTCTAAGTATCGCATAAAAGTCGGGCACTCTCGTAAACATGCCTGATGCACTACAATATCTTGGCTTTTTTCATGAGAATCCGATAGACCTTATTGTATTGGATTCTCTTAATGACATGACTAGGGTATTACGTTTAAATGTCATCCAAAATTGACAAGTGTACAAACATTGTCATTATCCCCTAAAAAATCTGAGTTTAACTTCATCACTACCTTGCCAAATCGACGAACCAGCATGTTGCAGCGAGTCAAAAGTGCCCATCTTTCTTGCTCTATGTCCAGATTATCCTTAAGATTTTCAGAAATAATTTAACTAAGGTACCTGAAACTCTTAACTACACTACCATCACTCCATTTTAGCTCAGGAATATTCTCCAGTCACTCCATTTCACATAGTTAGTTTGACTTCTGTACCAGTGTCTCAACAAATCCACTATTTTCGATGAAACACCTGAGTCGCTTAGTTTTCCCCAAAGAATCTCATAGTTCACTAGATCAAATGAACGACTTAAGTCCAAAAAGCACGTGTAAAACCGTTGTATTACAGCGATTATTATAACCAACGGTCTGGTTTAAACTCAATATTGCGAAGTTAGTTGAGAGACCGGGACGAAGTCCAAATTGTGCGTCGTCCACTCTTATTTCTCCTTATAGTAGCAGTTGCAAAAGGCTCTCTAGTACCTTGCTAAATATGATCCCAAGCAAAATAGGTCTGTAATTCAGCGCTGAACCGGTGTCATTTCATGAGATATGAATTCAAAAACAAAAATTTTATACAAAGATTAAATAATTTTGCTAATTTGTCATACGGTACTCCACCTACATTTGCAACATGTTCTTTGTTCAAAACGCCATGGCCGGGAGACTGACCACGTATTCATATTCCTTAGCTACATCAAAGGGCGAAAAATATGATTCAGGCTGATTCTGATCTATTATGATTGCATCATATATTGCAATAACTTAGGTATATGATTCGACTTGGACTGGAACTTGGAAGCAAACATATTGGCTATCTGTTCTGGACCCTGTAAACTATCCACAGATACAGGAACATTTTGTTTGTAATGATTTTTTTTGTCCAAAATGTTTTTCTTTCTATTTTCTGCTAAAATATTTAATTTAGTAAGTTTTTCATTGTTCTAATACCATTTTATTTTTGATTCCTTTTTTTTAATTTCCTTTTACTGTTTACCATACTTTCTTATATTAGACCTATAGATGGTTAATAGGCTTCAAGCCAATTTAGACGGTATTTTTGATGAATTTTTATATGATAGTTACACCCTTCTACTTTTTGTAATTTTGATTTTTGGTACTTGATTTTGCTGCTTGAATGGGTCAGACCTAATATCAGCCCCGAGATGAGTATTGGTGCTTTTTATGCATTTACGAAAGCGTTTATCGTTACTAATTATGATGTAATCTACTTTATATTATTATAATTTTATTTCTTACATGTTGCGGGGTATGCTTTAGTAATATAATTCATCAGAATCGGTTTCGTAATTTCAGGCGTTAAGATGTTACGAGGGAACATAATGTCAGACATACATACGTATGTATACATACATACATACAGATTTACATGGGATCGGTACATTTAGGTCAAATGCACTATCCTCATTTTAGGTTTCGGCGGGTAATCGTAAAAGTGTCGATGACAACAAAATATAGTAACTTATGTTTAAATGAAATAGGAAATAACAAATTGTCAAATAACACAGAAATTATCTGATTGAAGAAAAAATCTTCTTAGTTCGTTAATATCAACGATCATTTAGTTAATGTAATTTTATTGATTTCGACATTATATTAGGTTGTTTATTAATAATACCTATAGCATATTGAATACCTGTATTTTTTTCAGGTCTCCATATTGTGCCACTTTCTGCGCTACCGCATGCGATCCCCTTCAAAGTGGACCGTCCATTTTTATTTGCGATACTATATGATGACATAGTACTATTTGCCGGGACTTTCTCTCATTGAGATTTCAATATATAAAAAGGAAAATATTGTTTTGTATTTAATTATCATTATAATTATTAAAACATATACTCCTTTCCTGAATTAAAATTTATCTATTGTCTAACAAAGTAATAAATATATTCTAATAACTTTGTCGTATTATTGATGTATAAACGAATTGATCATCAAATCACATCGACATATTCCATTATTGTTAAGATTCGCGCAGCTTTGTGTATATATCTTTCAGGTTTGAATATTGGCAATCAAACGACTTTTCTAGCCCGTGATCCCACATAACCACCTGTATGTACCTATGCATTATTTTATGTGATCGGGACGATGATAAATATTATGATATGGATATAGTATCACTTGATTCAATTTCATTAACTGATGAAGAGGCCTTCCTATATATGCTCCTTAGCCTATATAAGAGAATATAGCAACATGAGAGACATACCACATTCCACGGGTGAGAAACCGCACGACTTACCTGGTATTAATGAGATATTTACTAATCATGATAATGGGCGGTGATAAAGAAGTTAGTAGCGATGATAGTGATGAGGAACCGCTAGCGTCGAAAAAGAGACGAAAAATGTTATCCGCTTGCTAATAAGGCGCAAGAAAATCTTCTAATTATACGTCAAAATTTTCCTACTTTACATTCTACATAATATTCGGAAAGAACTTAGGGGCTTAAACATGCATAACTATTTGATTTTTTTCTAAAGATATTGTTGATATTATGTTTATTATCTAGTTCATCAGATCTGATCATTCCTCTGATATGAAATAATAAAGCCTTGATATTATCTGATTTGAATAACCTAACTGAGCCGTATTAAATAGAACTAAAAATATCCACTAATTAGCATGAAGCATAATGTGAAAAAGAAAAACCACCCTATATGTTTGTCTGGTTGGTTTGATAAGAGTCTTTACAATGTGGACAATCTACGATATTCAAATTCAAAATATTATTACATTTTTTTACTGAACATCATGAGTCTACTACCAGTTCGAAAAGAAGAAGCCTCAGACCTGAGAAAAACTGGCGAAAGAAACTAAGCGGGACTAATATTAACTCGTTATCTTTTTTTTAAAGTAAAATTATAATTTACAATATTTCTATTAAGTTGAAGTAACCTGGAGGCGATCATTTCATTCCCAAGGTGTGCCATCTTCTATAAAATCATTTATTGTATATGATAGTTTTTAGAACACAAACGTTCTTTAACAATTTTTTTGAATTTGGCGATAGAAGCAAGTATGCATTGTCCATAAAAAGAATTACTGACTCTGTATAGACGAGTCACAGGTATTACAAGTATGTGTTTGCTCCTAGTATTAATGTTAGGCATGTCACACTTCTTGGGAAATTCGTGTATATTTTTATGGACACGTACTGAGAGGCAACAGTCAATATTTTTATTTCTTTAAACTTATCTCTTAATGACACTCTAGGACCTAAACTATAAATTGTAGGAATAGCTCTTTTCTGCAGGACAAAAATGGTATTAAATAGCAGCTGCATTTCCCCATAGTAAGATACCATAGGACATAATATTATGAAAATAACTCAAATATACTATGCGAGCTGTATGTACATCAGTAAGAAGTCTTATTTTTTTACCGAGAACGCTGCAGAGCTGAGTCTACTCGCTAGCCCCTCAATATGGGGGTCCCACTGCAATTTCGAATCTATGATAATACCTAGGAATTTAGTGGACTCTACAGGTTTTAACACTTCCCTATTTAATATTACACTTTTATCAACAAGTTTAACATTAGGTGTTGAGTATTTTATTAATTTTGTCTTTTTATTATTTCATAATAAATTATTTGAATCAAACCAATAGACAATCTTTGAGAGACTATCGTTTACATCGTCGTACATTAGCGAATTGCGCTTCACTTTAAAAATAAGTGAAGTGTCTTCAGCGAACAATACTATCTCATGTTTGTCCTATACAAAAATGGCAAATCATTAATATAAATTAGATAAAGAAAGGGGCCAAGAATAGCCCCTTGTGGAACACTCATATCTAATGGAGCTCCAGGAGATCTCTTACCATTTACATTAACCCTTATTTTTTAAATACGAATTCAGAAGGTCGAGTGCCTTATTTCTAATACCATAGTGGTGCAATTTCCTAATCAGCGTCTCATGATGTACACTATCAAAGGCCTTGGATAAATCACAGAATATCCTAAGTGCATCTTGTGACCTTTCCCAAGTCTCAAAAATATTTTTTACTAGCTCAACACTAGCATCTGCCGTGGAGCGGCCTTTCGTAAATCCAAATTATTTCTTAAGAAGTAGATTGTGTGCATTGAAATGCGTTAACATTTGCGCGAGTATGATTTTTTTCAAAAAAAATACTAAAATTTGGCAGTACCAAAATTGGTCTAAAATTATTAGGGTTTAAGGTACTACCTGATTTAAAAATAGGAATAATAATTTACTGTGTTTCATTAGATCAGGAATACAATTGAACCACCAAATAATATCAAGCGTTAATGTCGTGGAACGATCACATAATTTTATTTAAATCGATCGGTTGAAATAAATTCTATAGACATATTATAAAATCACGGCGCTATCAATGTTAGTCCAGTCATTATAGTAAGTTCACCTCGGAATTCGAGATACCCAGCTGTAAGTCTGTAAATACTTGTATATTGACACCCTAAAAGTTGTCTGAAAACCTACATATGGTAGGGTGTACGCAACTATTAAATTTCAAGGTCAAAGGTCACAAAAATCGGTTTTTGCGCTTTTTTTTGTAAATATCTCATTTCCTATGGGTATTTTGCTATTTGTATTTATTATCAATATTGTAGAATACAAAATTCTCTACAAATTTTGTTTTAAAAAATTTTTCATACGGTGAACCGTTTTCGAGATAGAGGGCGGAGAGCGCGCGGTCACAGCAACACTTCAGGTCAACCGGTGCCTCCGGTCGAAAACGCGCCATATATAGTTGATGAACTATCGATAAATCAATGATTATAAATATTTGTCAATTTTAATTAACTATTATATTTTATCATTTTTTTCCTAACCTATCCACTTTTTATTCAGTATTAATTTATTTAACAACACTTACCTGCCCATGTCATTGCAGAATTGTTAATGAAAATATAGGAATTATATTTGAATTTTAACCTAATTAATATTAATAACTCTTTACATAATGAAAAAAAAAACAAATAAATTATGAATTAATCTTTTTATTAAAAAATATCATTCAATACATTTATTTTTATTAAAAGTAAAAAAATGGAATAAAGGGTACAAAAACTACAATATATAATTTTAATCATCTTCTTCCTCTTCATCGTCGTCTTCCGGCTGCTGGTAAATTTCAAACTGGTCTTCATTATCGTCTTCAACGACATTTGTCTCAAGTTCTTCCATGATTTCGGGGTCAAAGGTTCCATCTTCGTTAATGTCGCTCTGATATGGTAGAGCATTAAGACAAGCTTGCCCATTACATTGGCCACAAGCTAAAAAGCATTGCAAGCCCGCTTTCCTGCATCCGCATCGCGAACCACAACCACTCTAGCAGTTGCAGAAAATTGTATTTAGCAAATCTTCTGGAGCAGGTGGTAAAATTATCATGATAGGCTCCAGAATATCGTTTCACATTGCTCAACCCCATACCTGGGGTTCCAAATCATGCCCTAACCAAGTTTGAACTTGATAATATACACGTTTGAAATGTTGATGAGCAGCTGCACTTGTTGGTGGAATATTTGAAAGCTGCACAGGTTTATTAAGTTTTGTAGATTTGACGTAATGCATATAACAAAGATGATCGAGACTTTTCACAGATTTCGGAGCATTATAGACTGCCAATAAGGTTTGAGTTCCACTCTCTAATAATCTCTGGGCCGATCAATTTTCTTCCTCAAATGCTGCAGCTAGTTCATCCAAATTTGTCAGTTTCTCAAAAACTTTCAAAAATGTTTTTTTTCCCTTTTTAAAAAGTGGAAGCACCGGTTAACCTGAAGTGATGCTGTGACCGCGCGTTCTTCGCCCTCTATCTCAAAAACGGTTCACCGTATAAAAAAAATTTTTAAACAAAATTTGTAGAGAATTTTATATTCTACAATATTGATAATAAATACAAATAGCAAAATACCCATAGGAAATGAGATATTTACAAAAAAAGCGCAAGAAAAAGGTTTTTTGTGACCTTTGACCTCGATGTAAGTTGTGAGTTACACCGAATAGAAAGGAGCGAGAACGGCAATTTCTGTTATTCTGTGCAGTACATTATCCCAGCGACCCTGTCCAACCCTGACGCAAAGTCAAGGTTACAACAGTGAGCTGACTATATAAGCTAAATAATGACACTAGATTTATGTTTCTAAGACGAATAGTTTTCTAATTATTAAGATAAGACGATATAGACGATTTCGTTACGGTCCACTTTTTTGTCCTGGTTCCCATATGTTTCGGTGTGATTTTAAACATATTTCACATCAAAAAAAAAATTAACATTAAATGTAGCACATGTTTATTATAAGACATTTTGTACATGATCAAATTAATTCAAATAACAGTCAGTTATAGAGACTAAAATTTCAATCAATTTTCTCTGTATAAATTGCTGTTCTTTGTACATCGCACCTTGCATAATCGATTTCTTGCATAATTTGTTTAAACTCTAATTATATAATTTTATTCAATACGCTTTATTGGAAATCTATACTAATATTATAAAGAGGCAAAGTTTGTGAGTTTGTGACGTTGTAGGGTAATCTCTGGATCTACTGAACCGATTTAGATGAAATTTGGTAAGAAGATAGTTTGAGACCCTGAGAAGGACATAGGATACTTTTTCATTCCTTAAGGGGGTGAAAATGGGGACGAAAGTTTGTATGGGGAATTAACCTAGGAACTAGCCCGAGCGAAGCGAGGGTGAGTTGCTATTATTTTATTATACACTGATAAGAAAATGTAAGAATAACTAAACCTATTTAATAATTACAGACCTCACTTTCTAAAATTTCTATTACGATTGATAAAAATATGAATATCAATGAATTTGTTGTCATTCCAACAGGATAATTAATAACATTACATTACGATACCTGTTGGTAGGGGAGCCAAAGAGGGAATTTTTGCAGTTACTCAAGTGCGGCAGATTAACATATGGGTGGAGTACCTCCACCATAATATATGAAAGTCCAATATATAAGGCAGCCGATCAAAGGTAGGTTGATAAGGTAGAAATGCTTGAAACCGTCAGATTATGATATGGTGGGCTAATTACATCCTGAAAAGTGTGCAAATCAATAATTTGCCGATTTGCATAAGCCGAAGAGTCAAAAATCGACTATTAAGTGTATGTTTAAATTATCAATTGGCTAATATCGCAATTCAGTGTCCAGAAAGCTACGCGCTCTCTTTTTTTTATTTTTATAACGTACACAAAACTTTTCAATTAAAAAAGGCACATCAATTTAGAAGATTTTATAATAACGCAGAAAGTTACCGTCACAGCTGAATTGGCCCATTGCCAATTCAGGGCTTATCGCTCGTAGAACGGATGTTTTTTGGGACAGATACCTAGCATTAGCAAAATTTTGGGGTACATGTTGTTTTATTTTATTATATATGTTTTAGAAACACGTCTATTATTGGACATAGCTATTTATTCCTTATTATTATTCCTCATTTTCTACGCTAGGGACGGGTACCTAACATTAGCAAAATCTAGTTTTTTTTATTACTTATGTTTTAGAAAGACGTTGATTATTGGTGAGAGCTGGTATTTATCACCAAGCTAACCGGTATTTTTAGCTATCCATTCACTGTATACCAGCGACCACTCTTAGCGGGTTGCCAGTTGAGCTCTGGATGATAACAACAACAAGCACTAAAAAGTTACATAATTAACAGACGGACAAATCGATGTACTTATGTAGTATGTTATATGGATTATTTCCGATAAACAGAAATTATTTACACTATTAGAAAAAACTGATAAAATAAAGTTTCACGAAACAGTATATGTATTTTACAATCGTACAGAAACGAGTGAGGTGGCAACATGGGGATTACTATAATTTTTCTCTTGGGTGAGTTCTCCATATTATTATTTAGTCATGGGTACGTTTACAGGGCGCCGTTTGTAATTTAAAATATGTTAAACTAAGTAAAGTAGTAGAAAAATATGCCAAACTAGCATTGCCCGCGGCTCCACCTGCGTTCTGATGACCAAAAACCAAATTCTTAGGTTTCAAATATTAGTATAATCTTAATTGCACTCTTTGTATTTTTTCTTAGAAATGAGAAATTTTCTCAGGGTGTATGTTGACCCGGATAACCAGCTATCACCATACCAAATTTCATCAAAACCCCTCCAGTGGTTTTTCTGTGATGCGGTAACAAACAGACAGATAGACAGACAAAAATTCTAAAAACTATAAATTCGGCCTCTGTATCGATAATAATGTTTATTTCAATAAGATTTTCCAAAAAATATTTAATGTACAGATTCCGCTTACTTACAATTTTATTATATGTATAGATGAAAGGAAGTCGTAGGGATTTAAACCGGTGGTAGGACTCTGTCAAGCCTAAGGATTTTTTAATGGGGTTCAGTGACAAAAGAGCAGACAGACCACCTGATGGAACACCTACGGTTCATGCACTTAGGTTTTATGTAACAAAAATGCAGAACCACAGGTGCGATGCCACTGTGAGGGCTAAGATGATATGCCTCTTGCCTGTAATTGCGTTGGCTACCTTCTACTTCAAACCGGAACACAACAATGTAATCATTGTTGCTTGGCAGCAGAAATAGATAAGGGGGTGGTACCCGTCCAGTCGGACTCCTCAGGCTTGACAGAGTCCTACTAAAGGTAAAAATGGAGTCCAGTTTTAGCGCGAGCGAAGCCGCAGGTTCTGCTAGTAAAATATAAATATTTTATAATGTATGTCATTATTTTTTTGTAAAAATAATAGTTTTAGCGTACAAGCGCCGCAAATCTACTCCGACCGTTCATTTCCGTATCACATCACACACATGAGGTAACGTAAGTTGAGCGTTTTTATGGTATCCCCAGTATATATAATCCACTTGTACTACGTCCCACCAGAGTATGAGAGTGACTAGTAATTAGAATAGAAAGTGAACTTGTGTCTGCTTCAACTTGAGCACTATAATCTCACTTGCGCAGTTGACTAGTCTCAGTAGGACTTGGCACCGAAACCGAAATCTGTCACGAGGATATCATCATATCATTATTAAGCTTTAATTAATAGATATTTATAAAAATGAAAATTGAATTTTAGCAAGCACGGCCAGCTTGGCGATAGAACTTGGGTGCTATGCATGCAAGCCAAAACCATTTCCCGAATCCCTTGACTTGGCTTCAATGAAACTTCTTCAGGTAATTCTGAATATGTTATTATGTAAAAGAATCACGTCTTTCAAAAGCATCCTTCTTTAGAATTTATGATTTCAGAGACCATAAAATAAAATTCAAATCGTGACAGAACAACGTCTATCGCATCAGATACGAGTAATCTAAGATAAGACTGACTATGTACTTTTTTTGTTTTGTAACCAAATTCTCCACAGCAGCATGGTACTAACTTAACGAATGCAATCCCTATTACGTATAGTTTCTTGTTATCTACATATATAGAAAGTGTACGAGTCGTCACATGACAAGAACGTGGTGCTTTCACCTCTTGGTGTATTCACGCTACTGTCGCTCTACGTATTTAGTGGAGAAGGCCAAGTTGCAGATGAGATCGTCGATTTCCTTGGAGCTGCAAATAAAACACAAGTAAGTGTACACAAATTTTGTATTCAGTTCTAAGTCTACAACATACACTGTGTTGGCTATTAGGTTAAATATTTTTGTGTAAGTAAATAGGAGAAGTATGAGATAATATTATCAATGACCTTACAGGAGTTTTAAAATATATATTGAAATATGAGATTCTACACAAAAATCTGCTTATTCCCATAAGCCTCTCTGGCGATGTTTGACTTTGTTCGATGTTTAGTAAACAGTTTTTAAACTAGTTACTTTATTCGTTATACGAGTATACCTTATGTTCTCTATATTTCTCCTAAGAAAATCGAGCTTACGGCTTCATTAGTCCTCGAATGATCATTAAATAATTCACTATTAGAAAGTTTAATTTCATTATACAATTTAATTTATTTTAATTCGTTCAGCTTACAGATTCTTACAGAAAACTAAGCAGAGAATTGAGTGATATGAATCCCGATGTACTGGGTTTTTTAAACAATGTGTTCATCGATAGCCAATTTAGTTTCGATTACAGCTTCTATTTGAATACACGCTCATACAAAAGTGACCTGGACGTTATTGATTTTCGTGACCCGAAATCCGCTGCCGAAACAATTAATGAATGGGTAATATTTTTACTTTCAGTTACTTAATGTCTTTTAATCTCTTTTTGAAGGTTATAACTAGGTATACCGTATGAATGAATGAATGAAATAAACTTTACTCAGTCAGACTTATTACAAGTACTTTTAAATCGTCAATTTAATGAAAGCGTCAGTGTAGTCAGTCCTTGAGGAAGCTACCACCGGCTCAGAAAGCAGTTCTGCTGAGAAGAACCGGCGAGAAACTCAACAGTTGCTCTCTTAAATATAGAGGTTACATTTATTTTATTAACATAAAATAGATAGCCTGCATATGAGTCAATATCACTCAATTCCACACATTTTCATCAACAAGAAAACTTTTGAACAGTATAATACACTTTGTGCAATAAAACATTTTTAATGTTATCTTTAAATTATTGAAAAGGTAAATCTAGGACATTTTGTGGAATCTTATTATATATGCGTATACTCAAGCCCATGGAGAATTTGTTCTCCTTTTTGAGACGAAATCTAGGCGTAACAAGCTTATTTCTATTCCTAGTGTTTATTGTGTGTCTATCACTGTTTTTTACATAATTATTTAAATTCTTACGAACAAGTAATATATTACACAGTATATATTGTGACGCAACCGTAAAAGTACCAATTTTTTGAAAAAAAAAATTTATATAAGTGTCGTATATATCAATTATAACAATTATTCAAATAAATTATGATTAAATCTGTTATTACCCATTGTTTCCAATGAATGTTGCAATTTTATTTTATTTATATAATAAGATATTTGTCGTTGTTGATGGTTTTTCCTTTTATGCTCGTAGATGATAAATGGAGATTTAAATGTTATCATTTGAACTGTCTGCATATTCCGCAAGTTCAAATTAGCTTGCCTAAAGTCTATTAAAGATATATGGACGACTTCAGTTACCAATTAACCGTTAAAAGTTCTGATTTGTGTATCAAAACCCGCGAAAAGTTACGGGGTGTCTATTCGTCCCTTAGTAGGACGAATAAAAAATAATTATTCGTCCTTTTTAAAATATATAAATTATAAGGAAGGACGAATAGACTAATAAATAAGTAAGTAGAAAAAGTAGTTCGCGGCTCAGCCCGGTAGGTCAAGGTTTTTTTTTGCATACAGAAACTCCTGCGCCTAAAAATATTTATTATTAAGAACTCTTGAACTTAAATATCGTTGGGTTTTAAAAGAATAACTTTCCAGCTTGGTAGGCTTAAGGCCACTTATTTTTGCATATAGAAACTTTTGCACATATTAATCAAATGTTATTTTACAATATATCGAAGCTGCATTAATTTTCTCTATTATTTCCCATTATTTTATCATGACTTATACAGTGGGCAGTATATGGGAAGTGTTGGTTCAAATAAAAGTCGATGCAATCCAAGTTGTATTTCAAATTAACAATAATCACTTTGTACATAGTTACACAGCACTTCACTACACAGCCATATACCACTTCACTATTACCACGTATAGATAATACAGAACGCAAGACAGTTTCTACTAGTGTTCACTGTGCGACCGACCAAGCGTAACTCAGCCGAGCCCGGTCGAGTGTCACAACGTAGACTCTGTCGAGCCCAAAAAGGTGGCGCTCGCGTTCCGATTAGTTGTGATTATGACTCGTCTCCGACACGGCCATCCTGCATGCACACGCCCTCGTGTGTTAGCCCGTAGCCGCGTGCTAGCCTGCAACCAAATAATCAACGAAAATACTTGCTCGACTCGGTCAATCCTGACCAGATAAAACTTAACTTTGAATCTAAATCATCTTTATTCTAACGAAAAGCTTTAACGCTAACCCTTTGTTTTATTTTAACTCCAAGTCACTATTTATCTCTAATCTAACTAATAACGTCAGTCATCCAGAGCCATGTACCAACATCATTCAACACTTTAGCAATCAAAACTAATTTTCCAATTTACTAACACCTCTGTAAACCACTCTTAGGCCACGGCTTTACAAGCCAACCAGCAATCACAATTGCTTCACAATCCAGGTGCATCCACTACGGGATCACCGTGTGTATCATGCTCTCAATGACTACACACTATGGTCATAACAGACCCCGACCTCCGCCAGAACTAAACGCACATCACACACCCACGGTCTATTTAGTTTGAGCTTCCTCAAAAGACCGACTTTTACCAGGCTATGACTACGTAATAGTTACTAGTACGGCCAACACTACTACGGCCGTCAGAATGCTTACATCGGTTTCCATCGACTTCATTAAAACATTTGCTTGGCATGATGATCATTATTTACATCAACCTATATTGGTACATGACCTACTAGAATTTTTGTGTAAAGAATTTATAGCCGTCATGTTAATAGAAAACCTTTCAATATCTTATGTTCTATCATGATACCATTTTGTAACTAATAATTAGGCAAAACATAATATTTCAAAAGAATTCAAGAGAATGACCGTTAATTGTTACAAAACAAATTTTACTCTGTGCGGAATATTCCGTTTTGATCAATACTAGAAATTGCAAGGACTAAATCGTTAACCACACAATTTGACTGCTAAATGTTATCTTACTAACGAATATTCAGCATCATGATCATAACAAAAGCAATACAGATTACCTCTACGCCATTGAGCATTTGAAGATAGTTGTACAACACATACATCCACGCGTCGTTCCGTTCGTGTTGCACCCATATTGCTGCCGTCCACTTGACTGGCACTACTTATGCAGCGGAGCGCGATGTGACCAGGCTTGCCACATTTGAAGCACACCAGAGACTTCCACTGCAGGCTGCGATGCAGTTGCTGTCATCGAAGGTCGTTCTACGCTGTCATTTACCTTCCATCTACACTCTTACCGCTTATGACCCACTTTTCCGCACGTATAACATTTTAACATTAGCTTGACTCGTTTAACAGCACTTTGAGGAATCATCAAATAAACTAGCTTTGCGTTTCAAATGTGAGAATGCTTGCAATTCCCGCTGCAGTCGATCTCGCGAAGCAATTTTCGTAGTAAAGGTCAATCGTTGTAATTTCGAATTAAACTGACATAAGTGAGCAAGGACAGTCGCAATTGCTATCTGATTCTTGCTGGCGTCTTTCCAACGATTAGTCAGTGACGTCATCAGGCGATTTGCGTACGTAACGAGTTTCTTTTTTCATTTGGTTTATCACTTAAAATTAATTAGCGTACCGGCCAATGTCTCGGTGGAAACAAACCTCGCCTTGAAAATCAACTTTAACTCTTCCTATGTTATTCCCTTGGAACAAATTGTGATAGCCACGTCGACCCTTATCCTTTTAATTCCTTACTGACTTAAAACAAGCTGGCCGCCGTATGGAGGGTATTTGGCAAAACACAAATCTGCAGTCGCAAACCAAGATCTTGCGTTCGGATCCATATTGTCAGGGTCAAACTCGCGTAACTTGACGTTCTTCTTCGTTTGAGGCATTTGCAAGGCCTCGATAAGATATCACATACTGACATTTTGTTGTTCAAACATAGCACGTCATTGTTCACTCAGAGTTAGTTCTTTTTGCAATTGAACCAACGCTGATCCCGCTTCTGATATTGAAGCTGCATTAATTTTCTCTATTATTTCCCATTATTTTATCATGACTTATACAGTGGGCAGTATATGGGAAGTGTTGGTTCAAATAAAAGTCGATGCAATCCAAGTTGTATTTCAAATTAACAATAATCACTTTGTACATAGTTACACAGCACTTCACTACACAGCCATATACCACTTCACTATTACCACGTATAGATAATACAGAACGCAAGACAGTTTCTACTAGTGTTCACTGTGCGACCGACCAAGCGTAACTCAGCCGAGCCCGGTCGAGTGTCACAACGTAGACTCTGTCGAGCCCAAAAAGGTGGCGCTCGCGTTCCGATTAGTTGTGATTATGACTCGTCTCCGACAAATAGAAAACAAAAAAAGGTGGTAAATATTCGTATAAGCCGGCTACAGTCGGACGAATAATATATTATTTATTCATCCGATTAACGGACAAATAGCAACAGCTTCCTTTATTTATTATTCGTCCAATTAAAGTACGAATAAATATTTTTTTATCCCCATATTTCTCCCCATCTTAACACGCAATCACAGCCTCAGGTAAAAGTGATATTTTGTATATTAAAATTTATAACATACCAACATATTTTAATTAATCTTTTTGAATTTTTTCGGGGCTTATTTTTTGTTGGGTAGCAAACATTTTTCTAAAAAAGTTTTATTAAAAATGACAGATATTCGCGGAAATCGAAGAAAGTATTAAATCACCATCATATATTTTAAATATATTTATTTATAATATAATAAAAACCGGTAAAAATTGTTTTTTTTTTTATTTATTTTCAGGTATCCACGAAAACTGAGGGAAAAATCGATAAAATAGTGTCCGAGTATGATATAATGTACGATCTTCTTGTTTCTCTTTATAACGTCATATACTTCAAGGTAAGTGCCTTCTGCCTATTGCATTTTATACATAATACTAGCTGTCATCCGCCCGCTTTGCTATACCTACGTAAGTGTTTCGTTTGGTTCGTTGGTCAGAGACCGTAATGTATTAAATAATCATGATCATGAAATAATTATTTAATAATTAACTGAAATATTACATTAATATTGATATTATTAAACCATAAAAAAAAGATAAACAATTATTTAATCGAGTAGAGAGTCTCAGTTGGTGTCCATTTTAAACTCCACCACACAAAACACATGGGAGGCATTGTCTGGCACAAAATAGATTTGGTTAAAAAAACAAATGCTTCAGTTGTTCACCTTTAAAAAATCTCATATTTTTTAAAGAAGCTTTTTTGGTAAGTTTGCCTGATACAATTTAATCATCGAATTGAACCGATACTTCTCTTACAAATTAATATTTAGAATGTTTGCTTATAAAATCAATATTTTGGTTAAATAAAAAAAAGAACTGATGAAAAAAAATATTGATAAAAAAATTGTTTAAAAACAAGCTTTTATTCAAAAATTCTGTTATACTAAAACGAAAATAATAATTTTATGCTGATGAATGTTATTTGTATACATGAATATAATAAAATAGATCGATGAAAATACTGCATAAAACTATCTACATACTCGCATATAGGCACGATGTTAGGATAATAAATATCCATAATTCTAACTCGTATCGCACAATACATTTATTTAATTGAAATTTCTCTTTCTCTGTTTGCATTACAAGCTTTGAAGTTATTGAAGTGAAGCTTTTGAAGTGGGATATATGATTTACAAGCTTTGAAGTTATTGAAGTGAAGCTTTTGAAGTGGGATTTATCTTATCTGGATAGATCTTTAAAATTCTGATAGATCTGGATAAGTGAGCTTTTTGTTCAAGCCAATAGTCCCCTCGTGAGCTAGCTACGTCCCCTCGTTTCGCTTTGTCATGTCTCCAGGTGCCCAACAATTGTCTATGTATTTTTCCAGATCGTAGTCTATCCGTTTATTAAGCTTCGCCCAAATCTGTCCAGCCGTTTTAGAGTGAAGAATTAACAAACAAATAGACACATACAAACGTTCTTATTTATATTAGTAGTCCGATAAAAGGATTCGGGGTCAGGCCTTTTATTAAGGAGAACACAATAAAGAGACAATTTTAGTAGAAGAGAACAGGCTAGAAAGGAAGAGCCTTTATAAAGACCATACATTACACAGTAAGTGAATTCGGACCCTGGTCTTAGCCCTATGGTCGCCGAGAGATGTGATCCCCTGATCCTGGTTTTATTTACCTATAATAAACCTGAAATTTTTGAAAGAGTTCGTCCTGTCATTATACGCATACTTTCTTAATCAGTGGTAGTATTGAAGAAATATTCCAGTTGCAACGCGCTCGCTTAGGAACAGCCAGTGAAGCGGGTTCAAATTCCACGTCCCGTACCTCTGGTATCTTCATGTGCGAATCATTTCCAACACGATTATCACCCGTCTTACGAAGAAGAAAAATATCGGAAGGAAATCTGTATGTCTAAAAAAACCTAGCAAGTTTTGTTAGCAAGCAAGACATGTAAAGGCCGCTTACTCGCAAATGGCCAGCTTGGTGGACATGGCCTGATCCTTCTCGTATTGAAGCGACGCCCGTTCCCAGCAGTGGGACGCTTAAAAGGGCTGAATAAATTCCATTAGGTTACCTCAGCATATGAATCTGCAGTTTTATCTTCTTGGATACCCGAATGACTTGATAAAAAAATTAGCAAGACTGCCAATCTGTATTTGATGGCATGAATACAAAGCTTTATGGATCTTTAGAATCAATGCATTGACATAATATGAAATCGATTCTATTGAATAGTCAATACAGAACTCAGTCAGCCAATAGAATAATGTTATGAATGTGATGAACATGGGTAAGCAGCATTTAGTTCCAATAAAATAATGGGCTTGAAGATCGATGAATAATAGGACACTGAAATTTTAAAATACTTTTGAATTTTCATAACTTACGAATTGCACTGAAATAACCATTGAGTGAAATTTTGAGATAATACTAGAAGAATCTCTCATTAATGCAAGAACTGTGATTATTATATTACAGGAGACTACGATAAGATTTGATGAGAAATAAAATGTAATGCGTAATAAAAAGGGACAGTATGTGGAAGTTAATATTGAATAAGAATTGATTGTTTAGATTAGCAAGAGAAAAAAAGACAGAAGGTGTAGGGAGTTATTATTTACGTTGCTATCTTTATTGCAGGGCCACTGGGACGTTCCGTTCAACGAAAATAACACCAGAGAGAATTGTTTCATTACAGACGACTTGCAACTTATAGAGAAACCTATGATGCATCTTCTACAGTCGTTAGATTATTATGAAGATTATGAAGGAGCCGATGCAAGGGTATGAATGCTAAATTTAATAAATAATGAAGAGGTCTCCAACACACAATTTCAGCTAACAACCAATTTTATTTATCACTCACACTAGCTAGGAGCGAAGGAGTGCATATACTACTGTGCTCAAATGAGTTCGCAAGCACAACTCCACTCTTTAATTATTTCTCATAGTTCGCTGGTTTTGCAATTGTGACAATGTGACTAGTGAACGGTCAAGCACAGAATCGGCTGCTTTGTCGGCGGTTATCTGAAGCCAGGGTCAAAAGTAATATTTTGTACATTGTTTTCAATTTCGAAATGCTACTGAGAATTCGATCACAAAAAAGCCTAACAATATTTTTTGGATTCGAACCCAAGACTTTAGGATTGCAGTTGTAAATTCTAGCCACTTATATCAATACAGTCGATTGATTTTTAAGTAAGCTAAGTAAATTGATTATTGTAGTATTTATTTATTTCATTAAATATTTGATCATATTTTCAGATGATACAACTGCCCTACAAAGAATCTAAGCTTAAAATGGTAGTGGTACTTCCTAACCGTCTGGACGGTCTCCCGAAGCTGTTGAATTGGATCTCGAAAACGGGACTATTGCATTATGTTAATCGAATGAACCATTCAGAAAGTCAAATAAGTTTGGATCTTCCTAGATTTGAAATAAAATCCGAACACTATCTTAATAATGTCCTCCCTCAGGTAATGACAATTTATTTTCAAAGATCAAGATATTGAGTAAAATAAAAGTTAAGGCAAAATGTGCAATTGTGAGTTTTGGTCATGGGTTTGAACCCGTGTGAGATAATGTTTTCGTTATATAGAAGAAAAAGTTTAGAATATGTATAAGGAAAGTGCAAAAGGTGGGCAGAAAACGACGTCCAAAGCACGCAAACAAAAAGTTTTTACTAAATTTACACAATTTCTGATATTAACAGGTAGGAATATACAGTATCTTTTATGAACTAGTAGATGGTGTAGTAAATCAAGGCCCTGTGGCGGTACGCAAAGTTTTCCAAGAAGCTTTCATAACAGTGGACGAAAAGGGTTCCACCGCCGGTGGGGCTACAGGTTTGGATATAGAAGGTACGATATATGTAAATAGTGAAACTAGGGTTTTATTACGTATCAATTATTAATCACTATATTCAATAACATATATATCACTTTATTTCTATTTTGTATGTATGTAAGTGTGTGTGTGCGTACATGTGTGTGTGTGTGTGTGTTTGTATGTGGATGTGTCCGTTGGTTACTGCAACATATGTACGTGTAGCAAAATTAACAGCAAGTACAACACATGTATACTCGTATGTATGTCTCTGACTGTATAATGCTATGCGTTATGTTATGTTCGGTATATTTTTAATCCGTTTTTACTTAGTCGGGATTTTTGGGTTTTGTAATTAAACAATTTTTGTAGAATTATTTTGTAGAATATTAATATTATATAAATTGGGTTGTTTATTAATAACTAGCGGCTCACCCTCGCTTCGCTCGGGTTCGTCGCTAGGTACGTTTTAAATAGAGATAAATAGTTATTAGCCAACGCTAGCCATATAATTTTTTTTCGTTAATTTTTCTGATGTTTTAACACTTATTATCCTGTTCCGGACTAAGAGAAATCCAAAAATTCAAATATCATAAAAATTGGTCCAGCCGTTCTTGAGTTTTATGTCACGTCACACGGGAACGAAATCGAACGGGATAAAAAGTATCCCATGTCCGTCTCCTGGTTCTAAGCTACTTCTCCACCAATTTTCAGCCAAATCGGTTCAGCCGTTGTTGAGTTATAAATAGTGTAACTAACACAACTTTCTTTTATATATATAGATAATACCTACAACATGTTGACTACCTGTATTTTTATTTTATTTTCAGAGCCCATATGGCAATTCAATCGACGTTCTTTGACGCCTCCGATCCCCTTCATAGTGAATCGTCCATTCTTATATGCGATCCTATATGACGACTTAGTACTACTCACCGGGACTCTCTCTCATTGAGTTTTCAATATATAAAAAGTAAATTATTGTTTCGATTTTAATTATTGTTATATTTCCAGAATTAAACGTATCTCTTGTTAACATGTTACCAACAGAATAAAAAATAGATTAAAATAACCTTGCCGTATTATTGATGTACAAACATCAATCAAAAAAGTACTAGATACACTATCCCATGCAAAAGTTCTCATAAAACTGTCACCAATGTGTGTGTTTAAGTAATTCTAGTTTAAATAAATATACAACAATGTAAATTAAACCTTTTATGCAATGTTTAAAGTTGTTTTCACAAAGCTATCTATCAAAATTTATTATTATAATAAAAAAAAAAATTACGACCGAGACTCGCCGCTAGGACAAAGAATGAGTGGAGTCGAATTGACCAATATTTCTTTTGTTTTTACTGTTTTTATAATGGGTATATTTTTTTTAATTTTTTTTTAAAGTTTAATCTACAAAAAAATATAGTAAATCATATTTTATTCTATTCTATGGTCTATATGTGTAATGATTATAATTTACCTGAATGTAAACATGTTTTTGGATAGGGCAACACATTTATTTATTAATGAAACTAATATAATAGTAATCATAATTATTTATTTGTGTCAAAAATTTAAATATATTGGTTGAAAAACTACTTAAGAGTATATCAAAATTCAATAATTACTAAATATGAATAGTAAAAATCTTATAACATCTAAGAATATTATTGCCCAAATTGTTGACTTAGTGTTCATATTTATTATTTTTTGAATATTCCCCGTTCACTTCCGCGACACTCATTTTTCCAATGTATTGATTAACTTACCCCTCAGTCACGCCTAAAGAAGTTTTATTTCAACAAATCAAAATATAAATATAATAATTCTTATAAAATTATTTATAATGAATATTCATTTTGAACCCGCGACGCAAAAAGAGGGGTATTATAAGTTTGACGTGTCTGTCTGTGTGTGTGTCTGTCTGTCTGTGGCATCATAGCTCATTCATTCTTCTTTATTTTTTTCGTATTAAAGGTGACTTTTGTGCGAGTGTTCTTAGACATGTTTGATGAAAATCGGTTGAGCTGTTTAAAAGTTGTGGGGGGTGAAAGGGGGGGAAGAATAACCGAATGTCTGCAAATATACTCGAGTGGGGTCTCAAATGAAAGCGCACCGAAAGAGAGTATTTATGACATAATCGAGAGTATTCTCAGCTTCGTTTAATGAGAAAATTGGTGGTGGGAAAATTGGGACATGGAAATCCAATTGTCAAGTGAGAGTATCAATTATTACATCTCTTTGCAATTCTGCTAAAGATGATTTGTCATGTGGGTTATTAAATAGTTCTCTTTGGTCGAGCTTTGTAAGTTTGCAATTTCTAATTGCTACACCATCCAAGGTTTTTACTAACAAAATCTACATTATAATAAGTATGTACCTATAAAAAGTATAAAATAAAAAAATAAATTAAAAATTTTACTCCCGACACAAGAACCTAAGTTCTCTTTAAAAAGTAAAAAATAATAAAAAAAAACTCAATCTTAAAGTACACCTAGGTATGTATTAATAATTCTAAAAAAAAAATGTCGCGTTGGGGGATCGCTCCGGACCGAAAAAAATTGTAGATTATAATAAATAATAATTTGGAGCGGTCCCCCTCCCCCAACGCGACGTATACGGTGGTAAGAATTGGCAATGATATTATGGAGATTAAACGTAGTAGTAGTAAATTTATTTATAATCAAAATTTATTGTGTAATAAAAATTTATTTTAAAATATATCCAAAAATAACATTAAAAATTGAAGTAATAGTATAAAAAATGTTTTAAAAGACAACAAAATCGAAAGTGCGTAATAATTACAAATCTTCCGCTATATCACAGTAATGTAAGTAATATTACCGAGGCCATACCATTTAGACGAAGAGAGACAATAGCATTCCCAAGGAGGGTTGGCGTCAGGCAGGCGGCCGGTCTTAAAGCTTTTGCCAAATCCTCCAAGTGATTGGGAAATGGGCAGGGAGAAGAAGAAGAAGTAGTAGTAGTAAAAATTAAATATGGGCTTAAACTTTGACATTTTAGAATACTTAATTTATTAATAATAATACTTGTTGTATTGCCGGATTTTTTTAAATTCAATACAATAAAGCTGCTTGTGTACGAAAAAGACAGACAGATCCTATTTTGTAATAAATTATAGGTATTCATAGAAACAATAAAACAAGGATTTAGTCGAGTTGAACTTATTTATTTGTATACCATTAAAAGCTTAAATGTCAAGTTCGGTCACGAACCCACTACCAACTATATATAGCGAGATTTAATATCGTTTTGTGTGTTTATATTCTTGTTTAAATACCTACTTAAAATAAGCCAATTCGTGTGTATCAATTTATATGTACCTATTATGTCATAAAATGGTTTTATTGTTAGAATACTTACATTTGGATCAGCAGGTCTTTTCAGGCATGGCATTTTATATTATAATTTTTAACACTAGCGACCCACCCTGGCTTCAATCGGGCTCGTCCCTAGGTGATTCTTAAAATGAACATAATTTTTTTTATTTATAAACCGATTAAAATAAAACAAATACTAAATGTCAAGTGAAGCTTACCAAAATACATTAGTGAAAATCGCACTCAAATCGGTTAAGCCATTTCTGATATTAGCGCGCACAAACGCACAAAGAAATAGACTAAAATTCTGAAAATCAATGTTTTTGGTTCTATTGCGTTAATGAAGACCCCCAATAATAGTTTTTCTTCAATATCTTCCATGTACAGACAGCGATGAGTTACACTTTTATTATATATGTATACATATATATGATATGATGATGTAGATTATGGGTCTGTTTTAAATGCGAGATAATGCGAGTGATGCTTTTTTGTATATAGTGAATTAATTACCTTTGCGGAAAATATTTCTAAAACCATCATAAAAAAATCTTAACCTACTTATTATAACATGGGATGAGACCCAGAAGAAAAATTAGTTCAAAATAAACTTCGATAGATGGCGTTATAGCTAGATATGTGTATATTAATTTGTTATTGAAGTTAAATTATCAAAAGATGGTACGTTTTAACGGTTAGTATGGAATACAAATCTTTGAATTTCTCGACTTTTCTGAACTATACATATAAACCTTCTTCTTGAATCACTCTATAGTTTATCCATTGTTGAAAGCTGCAATAAAATCCGTTGAGTAGTTCAATATATCTAAGCGAACAGACATTCACTTCATTTTATACTATGTAAAGATTAAAAATAGATGCCAATAATTAAAGGAAAATAAAATAATGTGCTCGTAAATCGCGTAATTTTGCTGATTATTGAATAATAAAATATTTAAATCAATTTAAAAAATATTAACAGATGGCGCTTTACTTTTCATGATTTGTTTGTCACGGTTAAAAACTGCTTAAAATCACTGAAGTTTGTTCAATTAAATACAGAATGAATTTTAAAATATTTATCCTATTCTAGTTTATGCATATTTTATAGAATTAAAAAGGTTGAACAATTTCCGGATTAACGACATCTATTATCTATTCAAGCAAACAAAAATATCCCAAAAACAGCCCGAATTAGCGCTGTCCAATTTCTTTATATGAGATGGTGCATCTATATTCTGTACTACCTAGTGTAGTATTATGTCATCAGTGCCTATACATATTATTGTTCTATTAGGCGTGTTAGAATAATACTATAATTTATATGTATTACCTTTGTCAAGATTGAAGACAACGCTACTCGTACTTGGTGGTGAAGGCGAAAACTTAATATAACCAGGTGATTTTATTCATAATTGTTTTGCATGAACTTTTTATTTAAAATTTAGGAATAATAAAGCATTGTAGTAAATCAATTTTTTTGCTACCTTTTGTAAAAAAAACCATCAACAAACGAAGTCACGGGCAATAGTGAGTATAAAATATTTTTAAAATAACCAAAGGAAAAACAAAAAAGTACACCTACTACATGTACCTATACTTTAAGCGGTAAGATAAATTTATAATAGTCAACCAATTAGATGCCTATTAAAAACAAATTAATTTTATCGCCCATGTAGATTTATCTGCGGTAAAATTAAAAAGAAATAAACACAGATTAGAAAAAAACCATATAACGAAGTCCGCTAAAGAGGGCAGTCGAGCAGAAGTGATCGGTGCGGCAACATGGGGACAACTGTGATTTTTTTAATTGGTAAGTCCTCACTTTACTGAGTCACATTAATGAGTCTTGGGAATTTTCCATGTTATTTAGTTTTATTTAAATTATTTGTTAAAATTAACTTGAAAAATACCTTAATAATATCGCCGAACGACACGGAATATTATTAGCTAAAACTAAATTTCTTAGCAATATATGTATGTATATCGCATTTATTATTTATTTTTCTTAAAAATTCTAGGTATTTCGTATGTATGATGAAAAAATCAAAAATACTCTTTTGGTTCAAAGAGAATTAAGGATTTTAATATGTTACACGTATATAATAGTATGGCAATTCAAAATACCCTCCAATTAAATATATATATATATATATATATATATATATATATATATATATATATATATATATATATATATATATATATATATATATATATATATATCTGTATATATAACGCCCAGGCCAAAGCACTGGACCTAAGGGGCTAAAATGATTAATTTATTGCTATTTTATAATGTAGTTGTAACTTACAACTTGTAAGGTAATTAATCAATTGTTAAGAAAAATAAAATTTATGTGACCAACTTTAATAAAAATGTCATATTTATTTTCTTTGGTGAAATTGATGGACACATTCGGTTTTTAAATTTTCAAACGCTTTCTTTTCTAAAAGCAAGGGTTTTGCATACGTGAAAAAGTAGTTCTAAAATCTAAACCGAAAAAGTAGCTATAAATTTTGTTGTAACCCAGTAATGAGTATTAGAAAAACGTTTTAAAATACAAATATTACGTGAATGTAAAACAGGTTTAATTTATTTTGCGTTTAAATTTTTTTTTAGAAAAGTAGGTATATTGTTGAAACAATTGTAAAATAATTTGTTGCTGTGTAGTTGTTTTATTTGTTTTTTAAATGTCTTGGGAACTTTAAGTCTGACATCATGCCCCGACCCATAAATTATAATAGAGATAGCCTATGAACTACAAAGTGATATAATAACACACGTTGGATTTTCCCAATAGCCCATACCTGCGATTAACCTGAATTTTAGTCTGCATATGAAACTCGTCGCGCTGATAACGACTATGGCACGGTAATGTAATGCATATATTACCGTGATTATGGTATTCTAAATATCCCCAAAATTTTATTTTCATGGTCAAGTCAAGTTTTTTTTTCACATCAATCTTTTTATGGTCTACGACTTTTTTAGAAAACCTTTTTTTTCTCTAAAATCAATATTTATTTCAATAAACGCAAAAAACATTTAAGAAAAATTGCTTTTTCTTAGATTTGACCTTGAAATTAAAATTTGCGGGTATTTTTAACAAAATACTGTGCATTATCAGCAGTTCGAAATATATATGTTTACCAAAATTCATATTAATCGGAGGTATTTGTTTAACCGACTTCCAAAAAGGAGGAGGTTCTCAATTCGTCGGCTCAGACCAATAAAAAACTTTATTGGTCTGAGTTCTGAGTTCGTCGGAATCTATTTTTATTCTGATAGATCTCGTTAGACATTTATTTAATCTCTTCCAAAATATACTTACTAAGACACCTCAGCAAAATGAGGGCGTATAACTAATTTTATGGAGCAAAAATTGTCTCAGTCAAAATTTACTGAATTTACAATTTCGTCTTGGTAATCAGTGTTTTGATAATAATCATGTTGTGGCGATTATGTAGTCATTAGAAGACAACTACTGCAATTATTTTCTATAAGAAAGTTGTTTAAAAACATAGGTATCTGAGTCCTCCTTTTTTGTGTAATTTTCGTAATTTATTTTTCGTATTTTAACTAAAGTATTAACTTTTGTCTAGCGATAAACACAACATTCGTACCATCCTTTCATCTACATATACTATAGTATCCATGTAAATTGGTTGTGATATACGGACATACGTACAGACGGACAAAATGAAGTTGCAATATTATATATGTATTATATTATGTTATCGCCTTTTGGCTGCAGAACCAAAATAATTTATTTTTAAACGACGTAAAAAGAAGGTTCAAAAGTCGATATGTATATTTTTATGTATGAAAACGCATAAGCTAGCATTTTGTATTGAAATAATATTTTTTATAAATAATATTTTTCAAGTTATACTTCTTTACGACATTTGGAAAAATTATGAGAGTAAAATTTTTACGAAGCGCGCGCACACCGACAGCAAAAAAGCGACATGATGAAGTTAGCTGATAACTGTTTGTTGCCATGGTAACCATTGTTATTGTCTGACAAATTCTTTCCTTAAATGATATTCTATAAATATATCATTGTAATATAATGCCTAATATGAAAAATTTTAACATTCTTCTTTTGATTATTCCTGATCTCCAAATGAAAGCAAAAACTTTGTACTTAATAATTATTATTATTGGTAGGTACTTCGTAAAAAAAGATAATGAAACTATTATTACATATTATATTATTATCTCATATAAATACATAATCGGTAAACCATTGTGTATTTTTTCGATTTCTATGTGTGCTTTATGTAGGTATTTATTTGATTATGATGAAGTTATAGCCAAACTAGCGGTTCACCCTCACCTCGCTCGGATTCGCCTCTAGGGAGATAAAATCAAAACTATCTCACGGGAACCGTACTTTTTTCTAGGATAAAAAGTAGCCTATGTGTTATTCCAGACTATAATCTATCTCTGTACCAAATTTCATCCAGATCCATTCAGCCGTTCTGGCGTGAAAGAGGAACAAACATCCATACAAACTTTCACATTTATAATATTAGTATGGATTAATACGGATATTGTAAAGGGTTGCTTGAGAAAGTTTTTAATGATGGTTCTATCAACGTACTAATAATATATAGCGCGTTTTTTTAAGAATGCTTTGAGATGAATGTACCTACTTGTAGGTAGGTATTATGATGATATGTAGTGTAATTTGTGTGATCACTTTGTGTCGCATGAGCAGCTATGCTGAGATTCGATAAGTTATTATAAACAAAATAACTCACTCTGGAAACTTATGTCATAATAATATAGATATCGAGTTATTATTAAATATATTTTATGTAAAGAAAACTTAGTCTGCTGGACAAGCTAGTTAGTAGTTACTTATAAGATTTATAGTTTCTAGTTACTGTTTCGTTCTGTAAAATATTATAAGGTAGTACCTAAACAATATATGTATAATATTAATGATCTGGGACCAAACTATCAGTAGGTACCTACAATACGTCTTTGAACGTCTTCACCACTCTCGTACGAGAATGAGAATCGGCTATGGTGTTTTTAGATACTTTTTAAAAAACATTGGAATGAACATTTCCAAAAACACATGTTAATTAGTGTATTACTTCTCATACTTCATCGACTCTAAAACCTAATAAATAATAAAAAAGCCTTATATTTCTCTTAAAATGAAACATCGCTAATCTTAATTAAAAAAAAACAATGTTCCACCTAAAAAAAAATATTATATCAAGTAATCCAAATTTGTATTTTATTTTTAAGCTACAATGGCCAGCTTGGCAATGGGATGGGACTACACTTTTCCCAATTACAGAAGAACTTCGCTGGGGGATACCGTTGACATCGCTTCCATGAAATTACTTAAGGTAATACTATTGTTTTAATAAAAACATTAACTATCTATACATACTTATAATAAAATTGTAACTAAGTCGAATCTGTACATTAAATATTTTTTGGAAAATCTAATTGAAATAGACATTATTATCGATACAGAGTGCGAATCTATAGTTTTTAGAATTTTTGTCTGTCTGTTACCGCATCACGAGAAAACTACTGGACAGATTTTGATGGAATTTGGTATGATGATAGTTGGTTGTCCGGGTCAACATTTGGGATACTTTTTACCGCGGGAAAATATCTCTTTTCTGAGAAAAAAAAACAAAAACTGTATTGTAAGAGTATACTAATATGTAAAACCTTAGAATTTGGTTTTTCGTCATCTAAACGCGGGCGGAGCCGCAGGCAATGTTAGTGTACTTATAAAAACGTCACGTTTTCAATGGTTTTCCTTAATAGCAAAATTTTATTCTATCTAAGTTTCTTTACCTAAGCATGAGTATATGTACGTGATCACTGATCACTGGTCATTATAACAGTAGGTCCTTTATTATACTCGTAGAATGTGTATAATTAAATGTGTATACATAAAAATTATGCGAAATAAAACAACACGAATATAATATCTAAATATTTACATTTTGTTCTGGAATAATACATACATATAATACTTTGCTATTACATGCTATGTACAGTTTGCTATGGGAAATATTCTACATCTAAATGTGGTTTCTAGTATATCTTCTTATATTATATGTATATCTTCTTTAAGGGTGTTCAGGTCCCGTAGTGATGTTGTACTGTGTGTGTAAGCATTCCTGCAACCCCTCATTGCATTGCAGCGACGGATTACACTGCGGATTTTAATGAGTAGGAATCTCACAGTCCCCTGTCGTTGACGGTTGGCAGGGATGGAACCCTATATATTTCTTCTCTCTCTGGTTTCTTATTTTATTTAAAAAAGAGTGTTAGGTAAAAGTTGTAATTTTTATTATTTATACAACTTCCATCTTTTTTAACTATTTAGGAAGTGTACGAGTCTGCTGATGATAAGAATGTGGTAGCTTCCCCTCTTGGCGTGTTGACGTTACTGTCGCTCTACGCGTCTGGAGCTGAAGGCGAAAATCGAGATGAGATCATGAAGTTTCTTGGATCTTCAGATTATGAGCAAGTAAGTTTAAAAAAAGTGTATATAAAAATATGATTAAACGCAAAATCTATTACAAGTATAATAGATTTTTGGCGGAATTATAGTTTTTAATGGAACTTTTTTTTTCACACACGGAGTAGAAGAAGGTGATTAGACATGATTAGTTTTTAAGATTATAAACTGAAAACGTTTCAAAAGAACGCTTTTTTGTCCGTTATTGTACCGACTTAATTCTTTGTTCAGCAAAGTTCAAATAAAATGAACAAAATATTCAATAATTGTTGATCAAGTAAATTATGCAGTACAAAAGGACCAGTTAATTGACCAGATAATTATTTAGTTTAGAGAATAATGCTTAGAAAGTACTTAATTAGTACCGGCTAATACATTTTATTTCGAAGGATAACATTTTTTCATTATACAGCGAAAAATACTCAAAGAAGCCTCAGGACCGATGACAGTGTGTTTTTTTTTCAAAGTCAACAGGTTCGATTCTGGGCTAAGAATATTGATATTTCAAAAACCCAATGATGCAGTTTTAGTTTTCATGAAAATCGGTACCGAGACTCCTTTGAGTATTTTTCGTTATTCCTCATAGTTTCGGATTTTTGGCCATCCACGCCCATTTGAAAAATTTACCCTGTATAGATACACATATGCTCTCGTCACATCAGGGTTTGAGCGTTGATCTTCAAAATAGAGCTCAGATGTGCTAACGAAATACTATTTAATATAAAAACAATCTATTATAATATATGTTAATTTTATGTATTTTTTAGCTTTCAGCATCCTACAGCCAATTAAGTGAAAGATTTGGAAGAATGGACCCAAGCTATCTGACTCTTGCAAACAAAATATTCGTCTCAAGCCAATACACTTTGAACGAGAAGTTCTCTGAATCTGCACGCTCATACAGAAGCGAAGTTGATAGCATTAATTTCGCTGACACTAATTCTGCGGCGAATATCATTAATGAATGGGTAATTTAATTAAATTTCAAATATTCCCTCAATAACTTTAGTTCTTAATCCAAACAAATCACGAGAAAGTCATTTAAGTTTCAGTTTAAACGATTGTTAGTATATTTTATCCAAAATATATACATCTAGGCTGTCTCATTAGTTTTCATCGAAAATAAATCTTAGTACCAACACGGAGTTGGAAGTTGCCGGTCTTATAATCCCATGCTTAGTATATCCAATGATCCTGCACCTTGATCTTTGGTTGCGTCAGCTTTTTATTTTTTCCAAATGTTAGATTAATATTTGTCGCACCGATTTGTCAGTTTTTATCATCACGACTAATGACCGTTATGATTTTATTATATTTTAATACTTAATTTTATAAAAATGCCATTATGTATTTGTGTGTTATCTTGGTTTTATTAATTCTTACCTCTATTCTCATTAAGATAAACTAAAGCAAAAAAAAATATTATTTTTAATTAGGTGTATTCAAGATCTATCTCCAATTATGAAGGTAATGGGAGTGTGATAGATATCTATTATTTACATGGTCCTTTATATTTTTTCAGGCATCACAGCATACTAACGGAAAAATTAATAGTCCAATTTCTCCATCTCAAATAGACCCTGCAACGGCCGTAGCTCTTCTTAACGTTATATTCTTCCAGGTAATTTTTTTTTCATAATGGTTTTTTTTATTTATTTTTTCTCCGAACAACGTTTAGAAGGCTAAAAAAGTTTTATTTTACCATAAAATACTTTTTAAGATCTACGAAATACATGTACAACAATAATTATATTTATATTGAAAGTAATTTTGTTCTTTAAGATGCCTATTACATTATGACCGTGATTTTTCAATTTAATGCCCAAATTCAGAAGTAAGTTTTTAATAAAATGCGCGACGGCACTTTTTCAAGCTCATGGATTGAATACTATACTAAGTAAACGAAATGAAAAATATATAATAATATCTCGTGTATAGTGGTTCAGTTTATAGCGGTCTCGGAATTTGAAAATATGTATTGGATTTCTAAAAAAAAAAATCCTTTTCAAACTCTTAAAAACTATTAAAAACGTTCAGAATTAGCTGTAAATATATCCTTACAACATTAATATTATTAAGTAAAATTTATACCAAAATATACGTCAGTACAAAAGAAACGTAATTACATAAGTTTGTCTTTTAAATAATCTATACATATAATAAAATTCTAACTAAGTCGAATCTGTACATTAAACATTTTTTGGAAAATGTAATTGAAATAGACATTGTTATCGATACAGAGTCCGAATCTATAGTTTTTAGAATTTTTGTCTGTCTGTCTGTCTTTCTGTCTGTCTGTCTGTTACCGCATCACGAGAAAACCACTGGATAGATTTTGATGAAATTTGCTATGTGATAGCTGATTATCCGGGTCAACATATAGGCTACTTTTTACCGCGGGAAAATATCTCATTTCTGAGAAAAAATACAAAAACACAAAAACTGCATTGTAAGAGTATACTGATATGTAAAACCTAAGAATTAGGTTTTTGGTCATCTGAACGCGGGCGGAGCCGTAGGCAATGCTAGTTTATTATAAAAACTTTACATAGAAGTAATTACAACTGCAGAAAATGCTAGAAACAGCGATGCGTCGGTCGCTCGAACTCAATACCATAGAACATTTTGTAATAGGCCTCTTAACAAGGTAATTAAGGAAGCTCAAACTAATGTATTATTAAATATCGTACGCGTGTATCAATAATCATATTTGTTAATACTTCGATGTAAAAATAAGTCGTTTGACGGGTAATGTGATATCAATTTATGACCACTGTGGAAATAACCAGTAGTGATAATGCATTTCGTTTTAAATGGCTAATAAATAAATAAAACAAATATATATATATATATATATATATATATATATATATATATATATATGGATATACATACATACATACATATTAGATACAGATAATGAGATTGAGGGGAAAAAAGAAAGGAGAGTGAATAATAGCTAAAGTTTGCATTTTTCCACGAAAATGAGCACTAGTCAGTGATTTAATAAAAAATCATTGCACAGATTTCGTTTTGTTACTATTTTATTATATGTATAGATGTAATCTTATTGTTTTGTTACAGGGTCACTGGCATGTCCCATTCAACGCAAGTGAGACCAAAGAACAAGATTTCTTTACTAACGTCGCTAAGTCTGTAAAGAAGCCCATGATGCATCTTGTGCAATCTTTGTACTATCACGAGGATAAAGATATCGGTGCAAAGGTAGATATTCTGTACCTATTTAATATGAAATATATAATTCATATTCCTTAAGATACCCACTATAAAAAGTAAAGTTCATTTTACAGTCTAACCTAATTATTTTGGGAAACGCATACCACCTGTATACACATCACATACATTTACAGGTGGGACACAGGCTAGAATAGCCAATACTACCAAACGGAACTTTGACTTTTCCTGTCTTAATGGGGTGTCGCAGGATCGCTTATGCATTCAACTACGACGCCCCGACGGCAGGACTGCCGAAGCAGACCACAACAACCACGGGGTCGCTCCAAGGTCCACTCTGCTATCAGAGAAGTACCAGGAGCAACCCGCATGGTACACCGCCCTCTAAAGAAGGCCACCTCCCACCGCCCACCGAAGTGGGCCACCTCCCTGTGCGTATCTTAGCTTCGCGCCCGGCTGGATTGCCGGGCACTACTGAGCCCCCCCACCACGACAAGTTGAAACGCACGTTGGGGGGGGGGGGGGGGGGTGAGGGGAGCCGAACCTAACCTAAACTTACCTAAGTCTTAGATCGAAAATATCCCATATCTCAAACCGCTTTATGTATAAAAACTGATGACAATTATATACTTATTACAATTTATGCATACGAAAAACATTTTAAACTATTTTTTAAGCTCTAGTATATAAACGTTATAACAACTTTTTGAACAAAAATATCGATCATATTTTCAGATGATAGAACTGCCCTACAAAGAGTCTCAGTTCCGTATGATCATAGTACTTCCTAACGAGGTGGATGGTCTTCCGGAGGTGGTGAAGAAGATCGCGGAGAAGGGACTTTTGGAAGATGTCTTCGGGATGTATCCAGCAGGAGCAGATATAGAACTGGATATGCCTAAATTCGAAATCAATTCTAAACACAATCTTAATGATATCTTGCCTAAGGTAAACAATTATACTTATAGAAGTGTCAGTCAAAAAAACTCAGTTTGAGCACTGAAAGAAAGTTGCAGAAAGAAAATAATTAAATATTAATAACATTACAAACGAAGCTTAACATTATTCTATAAGGAATAAATAGCAATGGTGTTTCAATTACAAACGGCCACTGATGGAGTTAGCATGTTAGACACTGCATGTTTAGAGATAAGCTTGAGCGATCCTGTAACATCCCAATTAGTTATCTATACTAATATTATAAAAAGGTAGTTTGTTTCTTTGAACGCGCTAATCTCGGGAATTATTAATTCGATTTAAAAATTCTTTTTGCATAAGATAGCCTGTGCATTGAGAAAGGCTATATATAATGATGCTACTACCCAAGGGAGCGGAGCAGTAATCATAAATGTCAACGAATCGGGCCGACTTCCGTACATTATTGTAAACCTGATGTTTATAATATGATATTTAAGTGATTTAAGCTCGGAAACTGCTGAGCCCATATAAAAATGCCTTTTGCATAAAGCCAAAGTTTTTTTTGTAATTTTAGCGCGAGCGAAGCCGCGGGTTCTGTTAGTAAGAAATAAATAGGAAAATCCCGTTTTTTCTGTATCACTCAAGTAGATAAATATTCACCACTAAACTATATACACAAATGCTTATATAAATAGGTGGGAGTGTCCAGCATCTTCCAGAAAGCTGCAAATGGTATAGTGAAGGGAGGCAGTGTGAAGGTGGGCAGCGCATTGCAAGAAGCTTTCGTTACAGTAGACGAGGAGGGCGCCACCGCCGGAGCTTTTACAGGTATGTGGGGTTGATCTGGGCTAGTAAAATCTAGCGTTTATTTAAAAAATCATTTTTAAGGATTTTATACCCCCTCTTCCCCTGTATATAAGCCTGTCCCCTGTATATAAAAAAAATCACAAACCACAACAAAAATAGTAGTATTTATTTAATTATTAATATTGTTTTGGAAACATTTTTATTATTTTAGTTTTTTTTCTAATATAACAGTTTTAATAACCCCCTCTCCCTGTGTCACCAAAAGTAAGAAAATGTTGGACCCCCCGCCCCCTCAGCCTGTGCTTACGTAATACTTGAACAGCCCCTAATGTATATATTTTATTGGATAGTACTGGCTTTTCTAGCTTGTGAATCTCTACATAACCACCTGTATATTTACAGGTGATATGCATAAAATGCATTTCATAATGTAAAAAAGGCGAAATATACAATAAGCAATACACTAAAAGAATCAACCAAAATTAGGTATAGAAGGTAGATTCTCTTAGTGATTTTATGAAACCGGTCATGACGTATAAAATTGAATTAATAACAAAAATTCATTTACAGGGTTGGTTGCTGTACCGATGTCTTCTTGGTCCAAGCCGCCACCTCCAATACCCTTCAAAGTGGACCGTCCGTTCCTCTTCGCAATCCTACATGACGATATCATACTATTCACCGGAACTTACTCCCACTGAGAAGTCAAGTTCAGATTGAACAAAAAGAATATATTATTATTATAAATATTGACATATACTTGTTTGAAATTCAATCTAAAATAATATGTATCTATATTTTTTTTTAATATAAAATAAATATAATAAATATCGATATCTCTATAATGTGTGTGTTATTTTTTACGCGACTGCGGCGAAGCCCAAATTAAAGTTGCGTGACCTGTATACGAAGGTCGTTTGATAAATCAGTGACTTTAAAATTATATAAAAACTATTACGAGATTTTATTTTTGATTCATAATAAGGAACTCCTTAACTAATCTACATGCGTTCTTTTTTTTTTAATTAAATTTTTGAAAATAAAAATTTTAGAAAGGAAAAGCTATGTGCGTTTGAAACATTCTATAAAAATGGGCAAAAAGGGATTTTTTTAAAGTATTTTCAATAGAGACTATTTTATAATGGAACATGTATATAGTATATGTGCGCGCACACACACAAGGGAGGCGAGAGCAGTAGTGTAGAAGGGGCTTAGGGACATGACGGCAGCGTCACGCCACCGCTTGCTGTCACATTTGTTCTTCCTAGTTCCTGGTATATGCGTCACATCACGAGTTGGTTTCACTGCAGAGGCCTCGTCAGAGTAGTAGCATTCTGTGGCCAAGGCGTGCCAATAGATGTTTCAAATCAAAAAATCTCTCGATATTCAGTGAGTAATTGCGGGTAGATACTTGTATACTACATGTGTATAATGCTAATCTTGAACTTGAACATAATTAAAAAAACGTAGATTAGTAAAAAACGATATATGAAGTCCGTTAAGAGTACAGTCGAGTAGAAGTGATCGGTGCGGCAACATGGGGAAAACTGAGATTTTTTTAATTGGTAAGTCCTCACTTTACTGAGCCACAATAATGAGTCGTGGGAATTTTCCATGCTAAATTTAGTTTTATTAAAATTATTTGTTCAAATTAACTTGAAAAATACCTATAAATATTTGGTACAATGATTAAAGCAATATTATTAGCTAAAATTAAATTTCTTAAGTATATATTCATATTGTATATATTGTTCATTTTCCTTAAAAATTCTAGGTATTTCATATGTATGATGAACGAATCAAAAATAATTTTGTAGTTGACAGATAATTAAGGATTTTAATGTTCAATTCAATTCTTTATAATTGACTTTAAGGCGTGCCAATGTTATTTGCTTAGATGTCAAAATAGTATGGCAATTCAAAATAGAAACCTCATTATTGTACTAGCGACTCACCCTCGCTCTGTTCGGGTTTGTCCCTAGTTACGTTTTAACATTTAGTATAGGTTTTGTCAGAAATGAGATATTTCCCCGCAGTAAAAAGTATCTTATATGTTGACCCGGATAACCAGCTATCATCATACAAAATTTCACCAAAATCTGTCCATTGGTTTTCTCGTGATGCGTTCCAAGACAGACAGACAGAAAAAAATCTAAAAATTGTAGATTTGGCAAATTTATCTATATAAATAATATTTTCCAAAAAATATTTAATGAACAGATTGGACTCAAAATTTTACTATACGTACGATGATGATGATGCCATCCAGCCGATCTCGGCCACTGCGACTGCATTCGATGGCTTTCTAGGGTGGTTGTTTCGGTATAGATAGTATATAAATGCATATAAAAGTAGCGTGTAGCCCTCGTTTTGAAAAGATTAATATCTGACGGGATCGACTCTATGTTAGTAATCTTTAGTTTAAAATCTGTCTTTACATTTTTTATGGGTCCATGGGTGGGTAGCATGATGTCAGATTGGAAGTTCTCACGACATTTAAATAACCAAATAAAAAACTACACTTAGCAATAAATTATTTTACAATTTGTTAATTAAGACAGGTTTAGTAGAATGATGTAAACAAAATATAAAATACTTTTCTGAAAAAATATATAATAAAATAAACTTGTTTAACAACCTGTTTTTCAAATAACTCATCTCTAGGCCCAGTTTACAATTAAATTTTAAAGCTACTTTGTCGGTTTAGACTTTAGAGCTACGTTTTCAAGTAGGTACTCAAATGCCTTGCTTTTTAAAAAAGGAAGCGGTTAAAAATTAAAAAAAAACGGTATGTGTCTATGAATTTTGCGAAAGAAAATAAATATTAAATTTTAATTAAAATTGATCACTAAAATTATATTTCTTTTAACGGGTTACACAATCTGTTATTATAGCAGTAAGATGTAAAAATGTTAGCCGCTTAGGTCCAGTACTTTGCAGTTTAATCATTTCTACAAGTTGCAACAAGCTTAAATTACTATATGTATTTAGAATTTCGTCTCGGCGATCAGTGTTTTGATAATGATCATGTTGTGGCGTTATGTAGTTATAGAAGCATGTCGTCTCTCGGCAACAATTTTTTTAAATGCTGAAGTCGTTTAGAAACATAAGTAACTGAATGCACAACTTTTTTAAGTGTGTATTCGTCCTTTAATAGGACGAATAAAAAGCATTTATTCGTCCTTTAATACGATGAATAAAAAATAATTATTCATCCTCCATAAAATATATAAATTATAAGGACGGACGAATATACTAATAAATAGGTAAGTAGAGTAAACCGTTATCAAGAAAATCAGGAAAAACCATGAAATTTCAAGTATGTAACCAGATTTAATTAGACTTTTTTACCTACTTTCAATTGTCATATCGACTTAAAAATTCAAAAGTGCTTTTAATTCCAAATAAACTAAGGAACACTCTATAGAACCAATTATTGTGTTTTCTCGTGGAAATGAAAGATTTTTTTAGATTAGGTTAGATTGAAACGCGCCCACAACAGACAAACAAACAAAAAATTTAATAACTATTGTTTTGGGGGCCTATTCTGTACACAATACCTTAAAGTCACTGGTTTTCAAAAATATTCGTGTACAGATTTCAGACAGATATTAATAAAACAGACTAAGGAACTATTTTATTAATATTGCACATTTATCATTTTAATTTTCGTCTTATTTAGTGGCTTACTCTCACTATGCAATAGTAATGTTACTCAAATCTATCTGTATATTAAATTTCGTCCAAATTTGTCCAGCCTTTTTAAATTGAAAGATTACTTAATAAAGATACACATTTTTTTCCATTTATGATAATAGGTAGTCCGATGATACAATTTTATCAGTCTTGTTTTGATTGTACTTGATCTCTAAATCAAAGCAAAAACTTTGTAATAACAATTATTTTTGTAGGTAGTTAGTAAAAAAGATAATAAAGCTATTATTACATATACATACGTAATCTTCATATGTAATCTTCTAATATATAAATATCCCGTGTCACGGTGTTTGTGGTCGCACTCCTCCGAAACGGCTCGACCGATTTAATGATTTTTTTGTATATTTAGTATGTATGAGAATATATCGTAAAATATTTTTCACCTCCTACCCCCACCCCCCATTTTTAATCGCGATTTTACTGTTTTTGTGTGAACAATATTAAATACATAGACGACGAACCCGAGCGAAGTGAGGGTGAGTCGCTGTATAACATAAAGCCAAAGAGTTTTTTTTTCTAGATTGAACGCGGACGTACCCGCGGGTTCTGCTTGTAATAATATATACATACTACATATGTATAATTTAGAGAAATATGTATATGTTATTAAGAAATATAAATTTTAATAGTGCTAATATTAATTAAAGAAATCAAAAAACCCACCACTCACCTAAAAAAAATAACTCTGAGTCTATCATGTAACCCACATTTGTATTTTATTTTTAAGCTACAATGGCCTGCTTGGCAATGGGATGGAACTTCAATTTTCCCAATTACAGAAGAACTCCGCTGGGGGATACCGTTGACATTGCTTCCATGAAATTACTTAAGGTAATATTGTACTTTCAATACACTTTTAACATTATATACTTGTAACTGCTTGTAAAGACCTCAGGTATTTCGAATTTTATTCTACCTAAGCTTCTTTACCAAAGCATTTGCATACGTGATCACTGATCATTACAATAGTACTTTTGTTATAGAACGTGTATAACTGTGTACTATACATAAAATATTTAATTAGGTGAAATAAAAAACACGAAAATATTATCTAAATATTTACATTTTGTTTTGGAATAATGTATGAAATACTGACGTTACCTCAATCTATGCTAATATTGTAAAGTGGTAAAGTTTGTGAGTTTGTGACGGTGTAGGGGATAATCTTTGGATCTACTGAACCGGTTTAGATGAAATTTGGTAAGAAGATAGTTTGAGAGTCTGCGAAGGACATACGATACTTTTTAAACCGGAAATCATTCCTTAAGGGTATAAAAATTGGGAAGAAATTTTGTATAGAGAAGCAAGCTAGGGACGAACCCGAGCGAAGCGAGAGTGAGGTGCTAGTCACCTTATAAGTTTATATATACTAGGTACGTTTAATCTCTATGTAATATGCACACCTTTTTATACACTAATATTATAAAGAGGAAAAGTTTGTAAGTTTTTAATTTTGTTTGTACCTAATGGATAAACTAAAAATCCGTTGAATCGTTTTAGATGAAAACAGTTTGAGACCCTAGGAAGGACATAGGATTTCTTGTATAGTTTTTAGCCCGGAAATCATCCCTTAAGGGAGTCAAAAAAGGGGGATGAAAGTTTCTATGGGAAATCAATAATTTCTCAAGCAAGTGATATAAAACTCATCATAAATATATGTATATGAATGTATAGTCTATCTATTCCATATTAATAATAATAATAAAAGTAATAAAAGTATTTATTGCAATAAAAACAGTAAAAAAAGTTAACAGAATCAGTAAAGCTTAAAGTAATTTATGGCAAAGGCTAATAACTCAGCTAATGCTGCTAAAACCGAAATCTCACGCAGCGCTGATTCTCAGTAAAATATACCTAGGGACGAATCTGGGCGAAACGAGGATGCGTCGCTAGTCCTCTTATACTTTGCTATTGCTATATACCTGCAGCTTGCTATGAAAAATATCCTACACCTTAAAGGTGTCTTCTAGTACGTCTTCTTAAATTATATGTCTCCTTTTAGAGTATTAAGTAAGGTGCGTTTACGTTATCAAGCTGGGCGTGAAGCCAAGAAACGCACTGTAAGGCGGCCCACCTCAGTAGGCGGTGTGCCATGCGGGTTGCTCCTGGTACTTCTCTGATAGCAGAGTTGACTGTTGGAGCAACCCCACGGTTGTTGTGGTCTGCTTTGGCAGACCTGCACTCTCGTCAGGGCGTTGTGGTTGAGTGCGACGCCCCATTAAGATGGGTAAAACGTTCTGTTGGGTTTTAGTGGGTAGTACTGGTTTTGCCCATGACTTGCCCATGCAACCATGCATGTCCAACTTTAAATAAAAAGGAATATTGTAGTGTGTGCGCAAGCGATCTTGCAACGCCCCATTGCACTGCGGCGATGAGTTCCGCTGTGGGTTTTAATGAGTAGGAATCTCACAGTCCCCTGCCGTTGACGGTTGGCAGGGATAGAATGCCATGATCGGTTTCTTATTTTATTTTAAAAGAGTGTTAAGTTGTGATTTTTATTATTATTCAACAACGTGTGTCTTTGTTAACTAGGAAGTGTACGAGTCAGCTGATGATAAAAATGTGGTAGCTTCCCCTCTTGGCGTGTTGACGTTACTGTCGCTCTACGCGTCTGGTGCTGAAGGCGAAAATCGAGATGAGATCATGAAGTTTCTTGGATCTTCAGATTACGAAGAAGTAAGTTTAAACAAAATGTTCAATATAAAACTATGATTTCGCGCAAATTCTATTACAAGTATAATAGATTTTGAGCGAAATTATAGTCTTAAAGGGATCTTTTTTTTATTTCCAATAGATACAGACGTGAGAATGTAGATGATGGAGCTGGTTAGACATGATAAGCCTTTAAGAGTGAAAAATGATTACCAACGCGTTCTTGCCAAACGTTGTACCTACTTCATTATTTGTTCAACAAAGTTTAAATAAAGTAAAGTGGAGTAAATATTAAATAATTGCTGATCAAGTAAATTATACAGTAGAAAAAGACCGGTTAGTTGAGCAGATAGTTTAGACTCTAAACTTTAGAGAATAATAGATAGGCATATAGATAGGCAGGCATATAATAGATAGGCAGGATATATAAATAGATAGGCATGCTTATTAGGTACTTAATTAGTGCCGTCGGGGTTGGCGGATGAATTTTTTGGTTCCCGTGGTGCCAGCCTTAAGGGGAGCAAGGTGGACACATCGTCAGGTATTAGTGGGTAGGCTGCCGTTCTCTTATCATCTTTGCGCGACAGGAGCGCCCCACATAACCCGTCGTTCTTCCCCAGGCAGCGGGTACCCGGCAACAGGGTATTGACATGAAATAGTACCTACTACCTAATATATTTTATTTGGAGGATAATATTTTACGAATTCTTATGCAAATACATACATGCTCTCGTCACATCAGGGTTTGAGCATAGACCTTCGAAATAGAGATCAGATATGCCAAAGAAATACTATTTAACACAAAAACAATCTATTATAATATACGCTAACATTATGTACTTTTTAGCTTTCAGCATCCTACTGTCAATTAAGTGAAAGGTTTGGAAGAATGGACCCAAGCTATTTGACTCTTGCAAACAAAATATTCGTCTCAGACCAATACTCTTTGAACGACGAGTTCTCTGAATCTGCACGCTCATACAACAGCGAAGTTGATAGCATTAATTTTGCTGACACTAATTCTGCGGCGAATATTATGAATGAATGGGTAATTTTTAATCTATACATATAACAAAATTGTAACCGAATCTGTACATTAAATATTTTTTGGAAAATCTTATTGAAATAAACGTTATTATCGATACAGAGGCCGAATCTATCGTTTTTAGAATTTTTGTCTGCCTGTCTGTCTGTCTGTTACCACTAGTTGTTAGAAAAACCACTGGAGGGATTTTGATGAAATTTGGTATGATGATAGCTGGTTATCCGGGTCAACGTATAGGATACTTTTTACCGCGGGAAAATAAATCATTTCGGAGGAAAAATACAAAAACTGCAATGTAAGAGTATACTAATATGTAAAACCTAAGAATTTTTTTGTTTGTCATCTGAACCCGGGCGGAGCCGTGGGCATTGCTAGTAAGCAATATATGCATCTAGTGGATATAAATTGTAATACTTTTTCTGTGTTGTTTATGGAAGTTGTTAAGTTTCAAATATTTCCTCTATAAGTTAAGTTAAAACTAATTTGTTAGTAGGTATATTTTATTCAAAATATGTACTGTCTTGTTGGTTTTCATCAAAAAGAAATCTTAGTACCAACACGGAGTTGCAAGTTGGCGGTCTTTTAATTCTACGTTTAGAATATCCAATGATCCTGCACCTTGATTGATGTTATTTTTTTTCGAACGTTAGAGTAATATTTCTCGCACCGATTACTTTATTCATTGTTTATTGCCATAACAAAAATTCGTTCCACCATTATGATTTTATTATATTTCAATACTTAATTTTGTACTACCATTATGTATTTGTGAGTTATCTTGGTTTTAAAGTAAACTAAGCAAAAGAAATTTTATTTTTAATTAGGTGTATTCAAGATCTAACACTTATCTCCAATTATGAAGGTAGGTAATGGGAGTGTGATAGATATCTATTTATTACTTACATGGTCCTTTATATTTTTTCAGGCATCGCGGAATACTAAAGGAAAAATTAATAATCCAATTTCTCCATCTCAAATAGACCCCGCAACGGCCGTAGCTCTTCTTAACGTTATATTCTTCCAGGTAATTGTGTTTTGTATATTTTCTCCAAGCAACGCTTGGGAGATAAAAAAGTAATAATAATAATAAATAAATACTCTTTATTGTACACCCACAAGAGAAAAAAAAAAGAAAAAAAAGCACAAGAAAACTATAAAAAGAGCAATGTACAAAGAGGCTAGTAGTAGCAATGTACAAGAGGAAAGTAGTGTTTTAAAAGAAAATAGTTTTCAAAATCTACGAATTAATAATAAGGAAAAAGATGAGCAATCTACATTATTTTAAAAGATTTTTGTACCTACTTTAATAAGGTAGTTAAGGATGCCCAGATTAACGAATACGTTAATTTGTTATTCGTTATTTAGCAATAGCTAAATATATTATTTGTGTAGCAATAAACAGATCTAGGTGCTCGGGGTTTTTAATTCTTCTACGAAGCAATAAGCAATTGTAATGGCAGGTACTATGATATAATTTTATGGTCCCTATTGAAATGACCAGAAGTGATAAGGCATCTTGTTTTAAATTACTAATAAATAAATTAAAAACAAATATTTATATTCTAAAAAGATATGAATTAGAGATATATACATGAGAGTATTAAATACAAATAACGAAATTGAGGGGCAAAAAGAAGAAGAGGATTGAATAATAGATACCTAGCTAAATTTTGAATTTTCCCGTGACAATGAGATTGATATGTTATTGCACTGGATTGTTAAATATGTTATTTTTTTATTAAGTTACCACTACACAATATTTAGACAGTATTCATATAGTCCTACTGATTTTTCTTACAGGGTCACTGGCATGTCCCATTCAACGCAAGTCAGACCAAAGAACAAGATTTCTTTACTAACGTCGCTAAGTCTGTAAAGAAGCCCATGATGCATCTTCTGCAATCTTTGTACTATCACGAGGATAAAGAAATCGGTGCAAAGGTATATATTCTGTATCTATATCATGTGAAAAATACATACCTACATATCTATACTAATATTATAAAGAGGTAAAGTTTGTGAGTTTGTGAGATTGTGAGTTTGTGACGTTGTAGGCAGGTAATCTCTGGATCAGATCTGGATCTACTGAACCGATTTAGATGAAATTTGGTAAGAAGGTAGTTTGAGACCCTGGGAAGGATATAGGATTTTTATCCCGGAAGTCATCCCTTAAAGGGTTGAAAATGGGGATGAAAATTTGTATGGGTAATCAAGCTAGGGACGAACCTGAGCGAAAAGAGGGTGAGTCGCTAGTAATTAATATTTCTTAAAGATAATCACTATAAAAAGTTCATTTTACGGCCGCCCACTGAGCTAAGCCAAGCCCGAATTCTAAAATGTCCCATATCTCAAAAACTGTTATGTGCGTATAAACTAATGATAATTAAATACCTGTTGTAATTTCTGTATATGAATTGTTTTTCTAAAGTATTTTTTATATATTTTTTAAGATGATTACACTATATTTTTTTTAAGATGATTGAACTGCCCTACAAAGAGTCTCAGTTCCGCATGATCGTAGTACTTCCTAACGAGGTGGATGGTCTTCCGGAGGTGGTGAAGAAGGTCGCGGAGAAAGGGCTTTTGGAAGATGTCTTCCGGATGCATCCAGCAGGAGCAGATATAGACCTGGATATGCCTAAATTCGAAATCAAATCCAAACACGATCTTAATGATATTTTGCCTAAGGTAAACAATTTTTTTTCTAGAAGCGACAGTCAAAGAAACTCAGTTTGAGTATTGAAAGAAAGTTTCTGGAAGAAAATAATTAAATATTTATAACAAAATACAAACGTAGTGTAACATTATTCTTTAAGGAATAAATAGTAATAGTCTTTAAATTATAAAAGACGACTACTGGAGTTAGGATAAGATAGACACAGTATGCGTAGATATGTGTAATCTCCCACGACCGCGATCAAAGGGTTCCGCTATGGGTTTTCCCAGTAATGTTAAAAAAAATTACTGTATAGGGTTTTTTTGTTAGTATAACACATACAGGTAAAAGAACAGATATATTTAAGTCAGGTTAATTTAAATACATATAAGATTCAACAATCTTAAGATTAGCTTAGCGGGTAATCCTGTGAAGTGTGGTAGCGATCGAAAGTTTGAACGGGGGCGAAGCCGCGCGTATAATATATTTAGTTTATAAGAAATAAACGGTAAACCCCTATTTTCTTTCTCTGTCACTCAAAGAGAAAAACATTCACCATTAAACAATACGTATACAAATCCTTAATGTATACATACAGGTGGGAGTGTCCAGCATCTTCCAGAAAGCTGCAAGCGGTATAGTGAAGGGAACCGGTGTGAAGGTAGACAAAGCTTTACAAGAAGCCTTCGTCACAGTGGACGAGGAGGGCGCCACCGCCGGAGCCTTTACAGGTATGTGGGTTCGATCTGCGCTGATGTAACATCTAGCATTCTAGCATTTGTTTGAAAAATCATTTTGAGTATAATAATTATTTATAATATAGTATGTAAGTCCCGTAGTGTCATTATTGTATCGCAAATGGATTGTCGAATCCATTATTTTAGCAAACCGCTAGTTGTTTTACATAACAGCTTTATATAAAACAACTGAACGACGTTCAGCTGGATTATCATTGCGCTAGTAGTTTTGATAGCAGGGGTTCTAGGGATAAAATAAAAAAAAAGACCTAAGGAGAAGGCTAAGACGGAAGCGAAGCGTAGCGATTCTACTGCGATTGCGTCTGAAGCGACTGATTCGGCAATCCATCTGCGATAATTACCTGAAGAAATTTAATTATGGAACGCTAAGATTTATAAAGTGTATAATAGTGGTTTTTTCAAATTTGGGTATATGTAATCGAGTTTTAAAGCCTTCTCGTTAATGATTTCTACGTAAATAAAAAAAATAATTTACAAAAACTAAAAAGCCGACTGTGTACAATGCGAAACAAAAATATGAAATCGCAGGCAAAACTTGTCGCCTTCACATGCACATCCAGAGGTCCTGGGTTCGAGTCCTAGATCGGGACAAGTATTATTGAGACTTTCTACGAAGGAAGTCGCAGTAGCAGCCTGGACTTGGGAAGTTGGCGGTATTTCATCCCGACGCGATACGTGCTTGGAGAGGACGTGTTGCGCGATCCTGCGCCTGATCTCTATCCGATCGGGTCAAGTAGTCGTCCCGTCCGAGTATAAGTGTCAGGAATAGAGAGTACACTTGTATTTGCGCGCACACGCGCTGCACTACAATATTATCTCCTGCGCAGATGGTTAATCTCAATGAGATTGGTTGATTCATTGATATTTTTTAATGGACAGTACTGGCACCATATAACCACCTGAATGTTAGCGGGTGGTATGCATGGCATTTCTTATCTTAAAAAAAAAGCAAAGGCGAAATATACAATAAACACACACACTAAAAGAATCACCCCCATTTAGTCACCACTTCATTTTATGAATTCGTCCAACATATATTAAATAGAATTAGTAGCAAATATTCGTTTACAGGATTGGTTGCTATACCGATATCTTCTTGGTCCGAGCCGCCACCTCCAATACCCTTCAAAGTGGACCATCCGTTCCTGTTCGCAATCCTGCATGACGATATCATACTATTCGCCGGAACTTTCTCTCACTAGAAGACAAAAAGATTATATTATTATAAATATTGACTCATATATGTTTTAAATTCAAAATAAAATAAAATAAATAATAAATATCAATAACTCTGTGTGTTATTTTTTACGCGAAGGCGGCGAGCCCAAAAAAGGGTTATGTGCTTGACCTGTGTGTATGTCAGATGTCCTATGTTGCCGTGTAATTCCTAAACGGCTTAACCGATGTTTTAAATTATACCCTGTTAGATATGTCTTGATAAAGCCAATGTTATAAGGTACTTCAGGAAATCATTTAAAAAATCAAAATAAATAAAATATATTGGGACATTAAGACACAGCACTATCTAGTTCCATGGTAAGCTACGAGACTTGTGTTATGGGTACCAGATAGTTGATACACTACACATATATAACTTAAAACACATATATGTATATTATAATTTATAAATATAAAATCATGACTGGATTACAAACATTCGTGCTCATCACACAAGGCCCCCAGCGAAACTCGAACCCGCAACCGCTGGCCCAGCAGTAGGGTCACTACAAACTGAACCAAACGTGTCGTCAAAAATGGCTGATTTTAGTGTCTTGATCAAAATACCATCTTCCAAATTTATCTATACACACTATACGTCTCTACATACATAATATACACTCAAATATCCAAACATACATATAATACTTAAGTTTAACATATTAAATTTTATTTTAACGAATCGTTAAAGAATTATAAAAATAACTAGCGGCTTACCCTCTTTTCGCTCGGTAAACCACCTGCTCTAGAAAAACAAAAAAAAACCTATCCCACGGGAACCATACATTTTCCGGGATAAAAATGTGAGTGTGAGTGAGATGTATTATTCCAGACTATTATCTATCTCTGTGCTAAATTTCATCCAGATCCGTTCAGTCGTTCTGGCGTAAAATTGTAACAAACATCCAACATACTCACAAACAATATATAATATTATAAAATAATATATAATATTAGTACGGATTTAAAACCTTTTAGGACCCGGCGCCGGCAGTCGAACCGAGGACATCTTGGCCAATCAGACAACAGTATATTTAAAAATATGTCAATAAAACGAAACGTATTGTTGAAAGAACTTTATTGGATGAAAAGTGAAATCTAGTTACCCAGAAACAACAAATAGAACTACGAGTACTTCATCATATAGTCGTTGAAACAGATTATATGAAAATATTACATGAAGATTAAATACGTATACATAAAACGTGTATAATTTTTTTTTTTGGTAAGTTGTGTGTATAATCACAACTTGTTTTGATAATTATATAGCATGCACTACAACAGTAGATGAAATTCATTAAATTTTGGTACATTTATTAAATATTATTATGTTATATATGAACACTAAGAGCAGAACATTGAATTTTCTTATTTAATCTGTAATATTGATTCTGAAAATGTTTGTTTTTTTGTTTCTTTTTATCAATACAATAAACATTTATACATCTATAATCTGTATATATGATAAGAAACCCTTTAGAAATGTATTAATGGTAGACATTTAATTTAATTAATCAATATTTTAATTTAATACCTTTTAATCATATCAAGAGATCATACTAACGCATCTAGTGCTTAAAATTTAATGGACTTGTTAAACATGCTAATATTTTAGATTATTTAAAATTTTGCCTGACAAAATACATTATGGTATACAATTATGCAGTGCTATAGGGGTACATCTCATATAAATACACGTAAGTGGATCACGGAGTAAATGAGACATCAAACGGCTATCTCTTTCTATTCGCTTACATTGTGTGTCTTGTAGGAAAAGTAGTATACTTTTGTTACAACTAACGCACAATGTAGGTAAATTTAATTGTTGCACACGCGCAAAAGGTCTGAAACCGTAGTGGGTGCGCGCGTGCGCGCGTGCGTGTGTGCGTGTGATGTATGTGTGTGTGCGTTTGTGAGTGAGAAAGAGATAGAGAGGTATACACATATAATTCTACCATATATGATTTCTCCTTCAGACTTCTACTACTAACATTAAAAGTACATGTAAGATACATGACTATAGTGACATAGTAAGGACATGTCAGTGTAAGGAATCTATTGGACTACGGAATGCTTAAGCGTTGCTACGGAACACCGAATATTTTTTAAATATTAAATACATTATTACAGATTATATGGAGATAGCAAATTTGTAGTAATTATATTTATTACATAATTTAAATTATTATTTAATACGAAGCAATAGATATTAATTAATGAAAGTAAATAGGTAGTGATAGATTTTAAAAAGGCTAGAGCATATCACTACTTTGTAATATAGGCGTATACTTTCCCATGTTTACATGAATGTCAGTGTATAGGGGAGATGGGGGAAGATTGAGCTATATTAAAACATATGTAGGAACTTATTTAATGATTTAAAAATAATAAAGTACATTTAGTGTTTTAATATTAGATATCGAACTTTTAAGCAATATAAATAAAGAAACAGTACACAATATAATTATTGTACGTTCAAAAATAAAATGGTGCAATCTATTACAATGGTACTTATAGGTTTTTGTCAATGACATAAGAAAAAGGACAAAAATAAGAATGGATTTAAATATGACATAATATCAAATAAAACTCATTATTTTTATATAACATATAACAAAAATATAGACTATAAAATATTAAGGTACATAGCAATAGTAATTTAATATAATTTTCTGCCATTTTTTTATAAATAATGTTATATTATTATAAAAAAAATTAATAATCATTCGCAAATTCAGGTCATGTCAATACAACCTTCTTTGAAAAAAAAAAACATTTGTATAGCAGTAACTTCTAATATGTAAATAACACGTGGTCAAAGCACGTGGTAAAAGATTTCGAACAAAAGTTTCTTGCGATTGTCAATGTTTACGTCAGATATTTCTGTCAATTAATTCATTTCAATATCGATTATTGTTTAAATTTATTAAGAAAAAACAATATATTTTCACATCAATATGTCAATGCTGCCAAACGCAAGACTTAACTCAAATTAAAATATTTAATGACAAATTTTACTCCATAAATTCCTTTATTGGAACATTTTAAATGATGTAAATAAAATTATATTCATAACCCAAAAAATGATTTAAGCTAAAATTCAAATTTCTATATTACATTGAAAACAGATGGAAATAATTATTTATTTACTAGACAAAAGTGACTGAGAATCTACTAACACATTTAAGACATATTAATTTATTTATTTGATAAATAAATCAATTAATTTTAATTGTTTTAGAAGTGAAACTTCCTTAGGCGCACATGGGGGAAAAAAGGGATTGGCGTCACGATTTTTGTAACGGAAACGGTTACGTAGGGCCGTTACGTTACGGAAGTAAAACGTGAGCGATGGAATCATATCAAATGAATATTGTTAAAAAAATATTCATTTGAAATATTTTTTATACATTATAAATATATATTTTTTTCATAAACAAATTTGCATCCCTGTAATATTATTTATTTTATTGGAATATATAATTTATTGAATCATTACTAAATTTAATTGAAAATTAAGCTTAACGCCATCTGTACTATGAGAAAAATAAAATAGTTTTTTAAAATACATTTTTTTTTGTATTTCTCATAACTTAATTATTTAAAACATAAATTGAATTTCTTAGAAAAATATCCAAAAGACAAAACCTACGGAAGTTTCACTTCTTACAAAGCGCGTGTACACATTGATACACGAACTCTTTAATATTTTTGTTTATTTGTTTCTAATCAAATGAAGAAGCACTTCGAAGGCGCTGGCCACACAGCCGAGGGGCTGCCGGAACAGCTGCGCGTGCTGCCACGCCACGTCGCCGCGCCCGCCCGACAGCCGCGCGCGCAGCACGCAGCACGTGAAGTCGCGCGAGTGGATCGTTACCACTTCTGTGTTCCAATAGAGACCGATATATTTCTACTATATTTTATGTATGAAGGCAGTGGTAGCTTAGTGGTAACACGCTCGCTTGGGAAACCGAGTGAAGCGAGTTCGAATCCGGGGTCTCGCACCTCTGATATTTTCATGTGCGAATCATTTCCAATATGGAAAACATCGTGAGGAAACCTGCATGTCTAGCAGAATTGAGCAAATTTTGGAAAGACATGTGAAGTTCGCCAACCCGCACTTGGCCAGCGTGTTGGATTATGGCCTAATCCACGTATTGAAGGGAGGCCCGTGCCCAGTAGTGGAACGTTAAAAAGGGCTGAATACATACACATATTGTATGTACAATGTATTTTATACGTAAAATAATCGTATTTTAAATGAAAATATTTTTGCGGTTCTATTTTGATTCCCGAGGTTTTAGAATGGTTTACAGAAAATATGGTCAAAAGACAGACTGATACACGAACCAAACAATATAATCAAAAACGAAGTAAAACTAACAAAAGATCGGAAAAAATATTTTCATTTAAAATGTCAATTGTTTGAGTGAATCTAAATAAAGTATTATGTAATCGTACGTTTGTTTATTTAAAATGTATTTCTATTGATGAAACAGACCGGCGAGGCAGAATAAGCTTAGACCAATAAATCATTATTTATCCTTTTATTTATTCTTTGTATGATATATGTATATTAATATATAAGTAAACATACCCGTAGGTAATAAAACACGGTAACAAAATTAGGAGAATTCCTAACTAATAAGTAAGGAGTGTAGAGTGTCAAAATATCAGTCTCGTTGCGGTGAATGTATATATCGTGAGAAAATTTGCATATATAAGAAAACCTTAAACTAGTTTATGAAAGTCATTTAAAGTCCACCAACTCGCACTTGACCAGAATGGTGGACTACGGCCCAATCCTTTTCATATTAAGGGCAATCCCTTGCCCAGTAATGGGGCATTAAAAGGGCTAAATTATTATTATTATATGTATATAATTTAGATAACTCACCTCCTAACTCAACAGGAATGCACGTTTCACCGTCGAACTGTATCGTCCATTCGATACAACCATTTTCATATAAAGCCGATGTTAGTCTGATGGAAATCGATTTAAATATCATATCGTTTCCTTTAGCAGCGAAACGCCACGAAACCGATCCGGTCGACTTTCCTTCTGCATAGAAAAATTTACAGAAAATTATTTTATTATATTACAAGGTTGGTAAAACTTCATTTTTAACTGCCTCGGTGGTGTAGCGGTTAGCATGTACGGTTGCAACACCTGGAAGTCCTGGGTTGGAGTCCTGGATCGGGCCAAGTTTAGTTATTGATTCTTTCTGTATAGTAAGCCTCAGTAACAGCTCGGAGGTGGGAAGTTGGCGATGTTTCACCTCCATGTCGAGGCAGAGCACGTAAAGCCGTCGGTCCTGCGCCTTAACTGTCACTGGTCTGTCTGTCTGGTAGAGAGTGCACGTTGTGTCTGCGCGTACACTTGTGCACTAAAATATCTCCTGCGCAGGTGGCTAGTCTCAATGAGATTGGCCGCCGTGGCCGGAATCGGTCAGGACATAAAACTTCATATGACAGAAGCATTACTTACATGTTACATTCTGTACTAGCAACTTACCCTCCCTGAGTGCGTCCCTAAGTACGCGGATTTTATTCACAATTTCATGGATTTTAATGTTTTTTGCGCGGAACCCTGATTCTTTTTCTGAAGTAAAAGCCCGTGAAAGATCCGTTAAAATCGGTCCAGCCGTTTTGGAGATTGGCCGAAACAAACAAGCATACAGACAGACCGACAGAGAAAAAAAATAAAAATTGTATTTTTAAGAAAATTAAATTTTATAAGTACCATATAAAATTTCACATTCATTTAGTAAAAAGCTGTTATTTTGATTCACAAACAGATTCAATTCTTCAAAATCAAAATTCATTCAATTTTATTTATCTGTATAGATAAAGGGGAAAAAGAGAAAAGAGGGAGGGGAGTAAGCGGATAAGAGAATGTTTTAGTCCATATATCATGAACATATTAAAAAAATGTTCAATTATTCCACTTTTGTATTTGTTCGCGTTATAATTTATTTAGTAGATAAGCATAATATGACGATAAAAAAAACTAAGGCATCGTTCTCCGATATTATGACTTCTTTACTTAATACTCTTATATTGTTTTTTATTTCATTAATGCTATCCACAATATATAACAAATGGCTGTTTGCCATTCAGAAATAAATGCTCTTATTCAACTTACAAATTAATTAAATACCTAAGACAGAGTTTGATTGTTTCTTTGAACGCGCTATTCTCAGGAACTACTAATTTGATTTGATTTTATTTATTTACTATACAAAATCCACAGCTAAACTTTAACATAAAAAATACACATACGTTATCTTTACAGAGGCCATAAGTTATGAAATAATAATTATTTATGCAAGCATAATGAGTGGTAGACTTATTTAACAATGAGAGAAAAAAAGACAATTATAGTCTTAATGTAAAAAAAAAGAATTGGAAAAGTTATTTTTGCGTTAGATAGCCCGCTTATTGAGGAAGGCTATAGGCTATATATCATTATGCTACTACCCAAGAGAGCGAAGCAGTAATCATAAATGTCAACAAATCTGGCAGACTTTACATATTATTATTACTGATAGCGTAAAACCAAAGATTTTTTTGTAGTTTTAGCGCGAGCGAAGCCACAAGCTCTGCTAGTTCAGTAATAAATGCTCTCATTCATTAATTCACAAATTAATTAAATATCTAAGCTTAACCTGAAATTATATATATTAAAAAAACACTGACCTTCCCTAGCTAAATACGCCTGATGCCAATCCTCCTCCACCTTTCTGAAAATATTCTCGCACTCGTACACGCCGTTGGTCCACTTATTGATCGGGTCCACTTCTGCCCCATTCGTGTGGACCCGATACTTGTCCAATGCTGTATAGTACCGGACCCCGTGGTTGCCCACTTTGGTGAAGTCAAACGAGTGCCCCGCCGGAGTGAGCCCTATCTCCCCTCTCTCTTCGCGCCACTCCCGGGACCCGGATATACGTCCGCGGGACTCGTAGTCCGTGGGTTTTCTGATTTGAACAATAACAATGGAAGTTTTATAAACAGAAATATAGCATACAATAATTTTATAACTAGTATTGTAGTTCTTATTATACTTATAGATTACAAGTGAAGAGTTTGAAATTATTTATTCTTCCGCCCATTAACTAGTTCTATGCAAATAACACAATCTTTGTTGTATTATATTATGTTTTTTTTTAATGTGTAGTGTATCAACTATCTGGTATCCATAACACATGTCTCGTAGCTTACCATGGAACTAAACGGTGCTGTGTGTTATTTAATATACCAACATATTTATTATTCATTAAATGTTTGAAAATTATAATATAAACATAAACTAGTCTATTTTAAAATTAGACAAAATGTTTTAAAGATAATTAGATAAATAAAAACTAGTATCCTCTCCCGGATTTGGCTACTTTTTTTGACACCCGAAAATGTTAATGTACCAAAATATTTATTTATGTATGTATGTACGAATGTGTGTGTGTGTGTGTATGTATGTGTGCAGGTCACCTCTCCCGCATGAGTTCTGCGAGCTCGAGCACGGTGCGCACGGCGAGGTAGCGGCGGCGCGCGGGCGGCAGCTGAGCGTGGCGGTGCGCGCGCAGCGCCAGCATGGTCTCCAACAGCTCCTCTTCGCTCACTGCCGTACGACGCTTTAGTACCTGCGTCGTGTGGACATAGGATTATTTATACACTAGCGACTCATTAGTTTCTAGCTTTCTTCCCAATACAAACTTTCATCCCCATTTTCACCATCTTAAGGGATGATTTTCGGGATAAAAAGTATCCTATGTCCTTCTCAGTCTCAAACTATCTTCTTAGCAAATTTCATGTACATCGGTTCAGTAGATCCAGAGACTATCTTACAACATCACAAACTCACAAACTTTACCCCTTTATAATATTAGTATAGATGGACATGTATATGGCAATGCATCCTGCGACGTCGCATTAAGAAGGGGGAGATTCTCTTTGGTTTGAGTGAACAGTACTGGCTTTTCTAACCGGTGAGTCTCACAAAACAACCTGCATGTATACAGGTATGCGTAAGCGATGTCCTAAAAAAATGGCAGCACGCTTGCTTGGGAATCTAAGTCAAGCGAGCTCAAATCTAATATGTTTATAGAAGATAGGAGGGGCTTAGTGTGCAAGCGCGGATATCTAGGGGGGGGGGGGAGTAATGACGCCCACGACCCTCCCCCCCCTTCCCCTCTCAAGCCAAATATACTTTTTTGAGAAGTTTGAAGTGTAAGAAAAGAAGGAATAATACTTTTTTTATTAAGTACCTAATTCGAAACAAATTAAGTTTTTATTCGTTATTAAGTTTTTCTTTAATTTAAATAACGCTATACAAATAGTCCGATCGCGATGCGGTACACAAACAATTAAAACCTGAAGTTTTATGTTTTTAAGACGTTAGCAAGTGTAGCAAACCGTTTAAAAATAGATTTTTTTTTCAATTTCTGTCTAGCTGTAACATCTTATCGAAAAATATATTATCTACAAAGTTGTAGGTCTAGTAAACATCTACGACTTTTATAATAACCTCAAAGTTTTCGACATATTTCCGAAAAACCCGTTTCTTATATGTATTTCGAAGATTATATTCCCCTAGACTCTCAAAAAATTAAAAATTATTGCAGAAATTAAAAATAAAAAAAAAATTTTTGGAAGCATATTTTTCGATAAGATGTCTCAGCAAGCAGCGTTTTACATGCTCCCATTTCTCGGGGGTAGCTGGACAGCGGAGGCGTTTAACGGATTTTTGTTCCTTATATAAGTACTTGCTAAAATTTTAAAGCCATAAAACATTAGGTCTTGATTATTTTTTTAAGTCATTGTTTTACAAAATATTTCATGTACAGATTTTGCTAAGTTACTATTTTATTATATGTATATTTCAGGCTCTGAATGCTTTAGTTAAACCACCTCTGCTATACCTTATCGAGATATAGGGAACCGCAGCCAAAACTCGATTACTTTTTAATTACCACTCCCTAACGCCAACTACCAAAATATATGAAGAAACTAAATTAATGAACACAGAAAATTTATAGAAAATTTATACAAATACAATATCTGCTTTTTTTATTCGTAAATATTTTAATAGGACTATCCATACTAATCTTTCGTTCACTAAATAAAAACAAGTTTCCGAGCGTAGTAGTCGACGCTAGCTACCTCATCATACCGAAACACCGCACGTTATACGGCAAAACAATGATAAGTCAACGGAGCGCGGCTGTATAACACAGTATACCCTCACATATAAAAAATATTAACTCATTTTATGCATTTTCATGCATTTAAAAAACAATTATACGATTGTTTATTGAACTAATTTTACTCATCATAAAAATTGATTTGAATGTAGGTATAATAATATGGTGGGACAAAATTCAACATAATGGCATTTGCTTTTTGTTTTGATTTCGCTTGTAAAGTCTAAGTTTACCTACCTACATTATAATAATAGTACATATAATGGCAACGACGATAAATTATACGTAACTACTTTAGTTTATGTTATCACATAAGTGACAATATCTGTCTTTGTTGATAATAAAGTTCTTTAAACTTAAATACGTAATAACTTAAAATGAAAGATAACATAAGATAACCATATTATACAATTTTCGTATTTATACGATGTGGCAGCCCTGCAAATAAAATACATTACCTCTTTATGGTCAACGGTGTATCTCCAGGTGACATCCTGCACGTCGTCCCTAGAGAAGGCAAAGACATAACTAAGGGTCTTCCCCCAGCCGTGGCAATACATAAGGGGAGTGTTGATGGTCGCCTCGCAGGGGTCTACGTGTAGCCAGGTTTTGGTATCATAATCAAATACCTGGAATAATGCAAAATTGTACATTTATACTTTATTATCAGTAAAAATTTTGAGCTATTGACAAGTTTGTTTAGATTAGCAATTTCACATGTAATAGGCAGTTCCAAATAAACATGCACAATTACAATATCTTCCTATTATTTAAAAATATTATTAAAAATCTTATATGTATATGACTACATATCTACTTCTTTTAAAAAACTTTATAGTTAACACTCAACTGAATAATTAAATGAATCAAACACATGGCCATCGCACAAAATCAAATAGAATAAACCAAATAAACTGAATAAACCGAATAAATTCAATAAACTTAATAAAGAACAAACCTCACACCACACATGATCCTTGTCGTCATACACAAAGCGTGTATCGTAGCCCAGCGCACGGCAGAACAGCGTGAAGCAGTTGGCCCACTCGCCGCACCGGCCGCGACGCGTGCGCAGGAGCGTCGCCGGATCGTTGTACCGTGGAAAATGTGCTCCTTTTGTGCATTTCATGCATTTGTATATCTGTAATTTGAAGATTTTCATTGAAATTAAATTTCTTTAGCCGCGTTGAGCGATTTTTGGTAAGAGCAAAACTTATGGGTCCGCGTCATTAGTACATGCTACGTGTGACATAATATGACGCAGTCTGGCGCAGACTGGCAATGCGCAGCGTCATATTTTTTGATTAATAAATAAACTATATCAAAATGTAAATAATAATTATTGCTCGGAGCCTTGATCATACAAAATAAAAAAGCTACTTGTTACTATTTTTAAAAGATATGTTTTTTTAGGAAATTGATTTCAAGTACCCATGCCAAATGTTGGATATGATGTAATATTTTTTTGAGTGGAATCCTCATTCTTTTCCTAAAATAAAAGTAGCCTAAGTTACTCCTTATATATCAGCTATTTGCCAGTAAAAGTTCCGTCAAAATCAGTCCAACATTTTCAGAGAGAAACGGACAGACAGACTGACAAATAATTTAAAAACTGTGTTTTTCTTATAAGTACTGTATATAATTTTATATGCATTTAGTAAAAAGCTGTTATTTTGACATTACAAACAGACACTTCAATTTTATTTATTTGTATAGATTTATAAGGAATTGTGACATACCTCTAAGCTACATGACTCAGTCTCCCCTTGCATTGGTGATGAACATATGAACTGTGTGGGTCCACCGCAGTAGTCGCAGGGGGGTTTGTCTACCCATGAGAAGTATTTATACTTGAACCACCCTATTAACTCCATTAGGAGAGCCAAGTCAAAGGTCATGTCAGGATCTTTGGATTCACCTGTTTAACGAAATTATCATCTTTAAAGTCTTAATTCAAGTGGAGTGTGGACTTTAGACTTTAGAATTGCATATCTGTCCTATTTTTAGTCTTGGTAATAATTATATTAGGTACTAGACAAAAACAAATCTATCCCTTGGGAACCATACATTTTCCGGGATAAAAAGCTACCTATGTGCTATTCCAGATTATAATCTATCTCTGTGCCAAGTTTCATCTGAATCCGTTCAGCTGTTCTGGAGTGAAAGAGTAACAAACGTCCATCTGTCCATCCATCCTTACAAACTTTCACATTTATAATATTAGTATGGAAATGGATGAAAATGTTCAAACAAAGATAGATGATAAAACTGAAAGGAGAATACCTGTTTTTATTTTCTTTTGCTGTTCTCTTATTCTTTCTATAGCCCTTGATTGTAAAGAGACAAGAGGGATTTGCTCTCTTGCCAACTGTAGAAGATCATCGTCTTCATATTTTAGCATATCATTGAATTTTGTTCGCATTTCAATCAGTATTGGTTTAAGTTTTATCTATTGAGAAGTAATAATATATTTTAAAGTTACATTAATTTTAAAATGAAGTTGAAATAGTAACTGACACAGTTATATTTGAGTAGTATGATTGATTGAGTGTATGGCTCGATATAATAAAACATAAAGTGCCTTATGTTAAAGGCAATAGGGTTGTTGTTAATAAAATCTAGCATCGACAGTAATCTTTAGAAAAGCTATTAAAAATTGAATGTTTCATTCTCCAATCAGGCTAATATTACATAATAAAGTAGCAAAAATTTATAAAATAGACCCAAACTCTCTTTGGTTAGGTTGCAACTACAACCCATTAATGTTTAAGAATCTGGGATGTGTAACAATTTTTCTGTTGTAATTCAGGGTAAATAATAGGAAAATGTGAAGATCACCATAATAATGATAGGTTGAGATATGTTTAAAAATTTATGAGGATATTATTAGATATTATATTAATGTATAAGTCAAACAGTAAATGTATGGTTTTTAATGGCTGTATACTTTGTAAAAATAAAAAAATAAAATTATTTTTGTTGAATTATCATAACATTATCTTATATAACATATAATAATAATTTATCAAGATAGATATTATTTTTCACAATGATTGGAATAGGTAAAATATATTTGATCAAAGTAAGATTAAAACCTACCTGTATGAAAGATGGAGTTAATTGTAGTCTTTTTCTTTGTGAGTGTTTACCAGCCAAAGGTAAATTTCTAATACGCTTAATCGGTCCACAGCAAAGGCTTATTTTTCTTTCTATACATGCTTGTGATATCCTAAGTCTACTTAAAGTTTGCTCTTTAGGATATATGTATTCATTTTGCACCTGAAATTTTGAAATAAACTTAAGACAGAACATAATATAATATAAAAGAACACATATGTTAAAAAATATTTTTTCTAAAATATCAAATTAGATTGAAAGTAAAAATTAACACAAAACCTACCATTTCTAGACCAATATATTTAAGATAATCTGTGAATGCCTCACAGGTATAGCACATTCTAAGTATTGGACTTTTAATTGTTCTCAGTTCATTTTCGTGAGGATTATCTAAAATTTGATTGATGAATTGGAGAAGTTCTTGTAGCATTTCGTAGAACGTATCGGAGTCTCTTACTTTGTGCTCCACTAAAGCTAATCGTGCCATGTCTTCCATTTTGCAGTTTCAATATTTTATTAATGATTTGGAATGTAAAGAAGAGGAAATATTTATTTATTAATACACTGATATAACTGATAAGTCATGTCATATTGATTACGTACTTGTCAATTTTGATTTTTCAATTTATAGTATTGTCATTTGTCATTTACAGTGTCGTTCGGAAATCAGAACTGCGGCTTACAAATTTCTGATTTTAATTTTACTTAATTTAATAATACGCATTTGCTTTAATAATGTAAACAAATATAAGACAATATTTAAACAACTTTATTTTTTAAAGTTAACTGATAAAATAGTCTAATAGGTGTTTTTTTACATTTCATTAAAATATATTTAATACTACGTTTAATTACAGGTGTATCCATGGTAACATCAACGTAAACTATATTAAATAAAAACATAAAACAATCGTAATGCAAAAACATTTAGCCCTCGAAAAAATAGCTGATGATGGTAGTACATATTAAAATTGATAACACCTAAAAAGTAAATTGTATCTTTTTATTTAATATCTAAATTATGTTTTTATCATTTATTTAATTAAGTGTTATTTCTTTAAATTTAATAACTATTATTTCAATATAAATATTACTTCAATTGTAAATAATAACCATCCGGCCATTATAATTAGATAATCAGCGTTTCATACATTTTAACGATAAGCAATTAATTTTTAGAAATTAAAAATAGTTCACGAAATTGGCTATTACATACACGGTATGTCCGAGGGGAGCATGCTATGTGCCTGGAACTAGCAGAGGACTTGCAAAAACAAACGAATAATACGCATAGATATGCTTATTTTATAAAGGTAATAAATTAATCTAATTTAATTTTTAATAATCTATAAAAAAAATAGAAAAATCAACATAGTCTGTTTTTCTCAATAAATCTGGCTATAAAATAAAAAACTAACTTTACAACTTTATACATATAATATTTTTCTTTTTTCTCTGTGATAAAATTTCAACCCTAAACTATTCCGATTCGGAATTTAGAACATCTCTGAGTAAAAGTGTTCTGTGTTCAGAACGCTCGTCAGTATTTACTCAAGTAGCTACCTACAGATAGATCTGAAAAAATCTTCTAAAAAATTAGAATGTGTTGAGCGCAATTAAATTGATTGCAATTCCGAACTTTTTGAATTAATCATATGAATTCAGATAGCTACTCCGGACCCAGTCGTTTTAAATTGAAGGAATAACAGATATTTAACATACACACACGGACATACATACAAAAAAGTTTTTGGAATAATAGTGTATTTATTTCTTTTTTTTTTCAGGGAGCAGTCTTGGCTGACTCCGGAAGACTTCAGGAAGCTGTGGATAAGTTTCATAGCTGCATCAGGTTGCAACCACAAGACCCTGAACCGTTAAAACAAGTTGCTAAATGCTTGTCAGTATTTATTAAAGTTTGATTTTGTTTTAAAGAACATTGCGTACCACAATAATTACTTTTTAAATATAAAAATCTCAGGATTTTCTGTTTGTTTATATGGAATCACTTCACAACACTCCACAAATGGCGATAAATGTAATATACCCACAAAAAGACGTACTATGTATATATTCGAAAGAAATATGTAGACACTTCCTCTTTTGTTGAAGTCGATCAGGAATCAGAAAGGATAACTGTTAAGATAGAATGTTCTCATTCCTCTTGGCTCTTGAAATTTTGTGTGTATAGTTCATAGCAAAATAATTTTAGTTTTTTTTTTTAAATTAAATACATTTTTTTTGCATCACTGCATTTATGATGCTTAATAATATAAGCTGTACGTCGAAGTTACTAAATCTTATTTAAATTAGAAAAATAATGAATCCATTCCTAATTATAATGGTAAAGTAGGTAAAAACCAACTAATTAATCGTATTGCATTCATAAACGTAATATAGACGTGACTAAAGATAATTACATAATTGCCCAAATTGAGAAAAGTTCAAATCAAACTGTGTATTTAAAATAGGTAAATTAATTTCTACATTGCTGCAGATACCGTCAAGGACGCTTTCAATTGGCATATGAAGCATATTTGGAAGCTGATAAGTTGTCAAAACATCCTGACGCTGAGATCTACTGCGCTTTAGGTAAAGGCGTCTTTCATTTATACTTCTCAATAATGCCTGTATGTGTCCAAAATCTATTAACTATGAAATAGAAACAACTTAACAGATTTTTACAGCTTTCACCGACGCACTATGGGAAAATCGCGTATGTTTCGTCTCAAAACTCCGTATCTCAGTTGTTTCAAAACTTAATGAGCTGTAATTTTGCACACATATACTTGTATGTACAAAGTTTAATTGAAATAATTTTGATTTTGAAAATTCTGTTTATTAATTAATTTTAGAAATAAAACTTAAAAAAATACATGCATTCATATCATTAATAATACCTACTCATCACTATAATGAAATTTTATATTATTAATAATACTCATCACTGTAATGAACTTTTTATCAATTTGACCTTAATAGATAACAAATGATTTTATGAGAAATAAAAAGAAATTGAACAAAATAATGATTTTTACCTCGCGATATGTTTTGACACCGTGACAAAAAAGTGCAAATATGTGAAATTTTTTTTTGCTCCTTGCGTTAACTAATGTATAAAGATCTTAATACAACAAATATCTCGACAGCGGCAAGCAGCGGTAATGGGTAAACGTCTCGTTAAAAAAAAATAACCCTAAAAACATACCATATTAAAATATATTGGTTAATTTTATTTTATCAAACTAATATATATAATACTAATTACGAAACGTTAAGAGGAGATTATAAGCATTTAAAAAATGTATAATACTTATACATTTAATGTAGCGTTGAATTGTAGTAACGCATTGCGTCAAAATTACGTTATTGAACATGAGTTAGCTTTGAAGCCTATTTATATACATTATAACAAAAAAAAAATAAAAAAAAAATAGAATAAAGAAAGCTTATTTATTAGACTATATTAATTTATTATTTTTATTCCATAACAACGACTTTCTCGTGAAACGGTTTTGAGACGGCTTTGTATGGGGCTTTCCCATAGTGCGACGGCCTAGTTACCTAGTAATATTTCCTCCGTAGACATGAGATCTGTCTCAGGTGTATGGAGGAAATGTTTTATTATTTTGTCGTGGGTGATGGAGTCACTGCAATAAAATACTTCCCCCTTTGCCTACGAATTTTCTGCTTATAGCGGAATGCGCATTCACCCTTGGATCAGGGGGCGTGGAGTGGGCGAGGGCAGCGCTACCAGGGGGTGGAGAACGCGCCGCTGCCTTGCTAGCTAAGTTGCTGCTCGCTAGTGGAGATGTAGCTGGCGCGCTGGCTGCTTATGATCAGGCTTTATCGTGAGTATAGTTTCTTTCGACTTATTATGGACAATCTTTACAAAAAAAAAACAGTGAGAAAGTAAAATATTTTTATAGTACACCAAAATTTAGGTCATAGCTAAAACGTTGGTAGTTTTTTTTAAGATAGCATAAAAAAAACAAAAACGTTTTAAGACTAAAAAAATGTTTATTTAAATGATTGCCATTTAAGTGCGATGATGTCACACGGGATCGTACAGCTTAACAACATTAAAATACTAAATCTTGTAATTTTTGAAAAATCTTAAATAAACTTTATTTTTATGTTTAAAAGCTTTGGATTAAACATAAACTATGAAACTTATATTACAGTACGCATTCCTGCGGCGCAGATACATTAGCTGCAGCAGGTACTCTATGCCTCCGAGCTGGGGACCCTCGTAGAGCCTTTCAGTTACTTGGGGAAGCATTATCTCAGCAACCCACTCAACACCCTGCAGCGCTGGCTCTAGCGGCCATGATGCTGCAGCACAAAGATGTAGATGCAGCGTTAGCGCGGCTTAAAGCTGCTTTAAGCGCTCATCCCACTTGTGTTGCCGCACATTCTAACTTAGGTCTCGCCTTGCTGTCCAAAAAGAAGTTTATTGCTGTGAGTTTAATGAAATTTGTATTTGTAAATTTTTACGTATATATATAGTTAGAGAATTTTAATTTAAATGCATTGGTATATATATATATATATATATATATATATATATATATATATATATATATATAATATATATATATATATATATATATATATATATATTCTAATCGGTAGACAAGTTTACCGATTCGAAGAAAGGTTGTCCTACGCACATCTGCTTAAGCAAAAATAAATATTTTGTATGAAACACAATACAAAAGCAAAATTTTAAAATGTTTTCGAATGTCCTTTTCTTTCACTATAGTATCCAGTTTTAGAAGAAGTCATTTGATATTTTATTTGAAATTATTTGTGTTTTTTTGTATCTGTACCCACTAACATTTTAAAAGGCTCTAACATGTCTACAACGCGCGACGTGGGCGGCGCCGCTCAGCGGCCGCGCGGCGCACAACCTCGGCCTCGCGCTGCTGCTGTGCAAGCGCCCCGCCTCGGCTTTCTGCCGGCTCGCCTGCGCCGCCGCCTTGCAGCCTACGCAGGCGCATACTGTGAGATTTGTTTGTTGGTTTTATTTCATGTGTGGGTGTCCTTGTGTGTGTGTTTGTCTGTGTGTCTTCATAGCTATAACATAATTATTAGTATTACTAAAATCAGCAATTTAAACATTTTTTGCCTGCCGCTTCATGTGGAACATCCCTAGTCTACACTGCTACACTAATATTATAAAGATGTAAAGTTTGTATGTAGAGGGTAACCTTTGAAACTACTGAACTCATTCCGAAACTTTTTTTCACTAATAGGAAGCTATATAACTGTGAATATTGAAACAAATGGCCGTTGACTTACTTTATCAGCTATTGTTAGGTGCCTATAAACGCACTAACGAAACGAATGACGTTAATCTATACAGATAAATAAAATTAACTGCCTCGGTGGTGTAGTGGCTAGCATGTACGGCTGCACACTCGGAGGTCCTGGGTTCGAGTCCCGGGTCGGGCCAAGTTTAGTTATTGAGTCTTTCTGTATAGTAAGTCTCAGTAACAGCCCGGAGTTGGGAAGTTGGCGGTGTTTCACCCCCGTGCCTCGGAGTGCACGTAAAGCCGTCGGTCCTGCGCCTTAACTCTCACTGGTCGTGTCGAGCAGTCGTCCCACCAGAGTATGAGAGTGACAGGAATAGAGAGTGCACGTTGTGTCTGCGCGTACACTTGAGCACTATAATATCTCCTGCGCAGTTGGCTAATCTCAATGAGATTGGCCGCCGTAGCCGGATCGGCTAGGAGAACATCATCATCAAATAAAATTGAAGTGTCTGTTTGTAATGTCAAAATAACAGCGTTTTACTAAATGCATATGAAATAATATACGGTACTTATAAGAAAAACACAATTTTCTAAATTTTGTCCTCCTGCCTGTTTGACGGACTGATTTTGACGGGACTTTCACTGGAAGATAGCTGATGTTATAGGGAGTAACATAGGCTACTTTTATTTTAGAAAAAGAATTAGGGTTCCGCTCAAAAAAAATTAAAACGTACCGTAACGTATTAAATAAAAATCATAAGTAGAACATATCCTCAGGTACTTTTAATAGCAATAGCACTAGAACGTCTGGGCGACAGCAGAGCGGACGCGGCATACAGGCGAGCCACCGCCCTCGCGGCGCGGGACCCGCTCGTCAGACTCAACCTGGCGGGGAGACACGCGCGTGCTGGGAGACTGGATGATGCTGTACAGGAGACGAGGGTTGTTGCTGTGATACTGGAACGGGAGAAGGATGCTCAGGTATTTAGTATTGAGTTTGTTGGGACAATTTTTGTCTGTGCCTACTGAGGTATTTCTTGCTGGATCTTTAGTAGAGCGCCTGTTAGATAAAAAGTGTATTTCGAAATTGTTTATATATTTGTAGGTATAGCAGTTGTTTTTAAGGAAGGTAAATTGATATTTTTATTAAAAAGCCGATGGAATTCGTGTTCACGTCAAAATTCTAAGATACCTATCTTAAATGTTAGTCATTAAGTTTAGAAAGGTAAATTAAGTTTGAACGTAGGTACGTAGGTAAGCTCTAAGTACGAATTTCAAAACTCAACTTTAACGAATCATATCCCACCACATAGTTATGTGCATATTAAATTGTGGAATACTCTTGACGTAATTTCATTTAGGTACTAGAGGTAGATTGGTGGAAGTAGTTTTTTAGTTTGGTATAATTAGAATCGTTGATTTAAATGTAACTATATTATTATTTTACAGTTGGCAAGTTCATTAGCAACACTAATGTCTTTATTGAGAGAAGCGGGAGCTACATTTGAAGATAGAGATGAAGAAAGCTCAGAGCAAACAGAAGAAAACGTAGAAACACCTGTACTGGAACCAGATGAAGTTTGAATCCCGCGAATTTAATATCATAATAATTTTGTTAATCATTAGTTTACCCTATTTGCTATACTTAAATAAAAGTTTAGACTCCACCCCTATACGTAATTATTTGATATGAAATCAATTCGCATATCCGATGGGTTTCGTTACAATGCTTCCATAACAGTTCTGTTTATAATGTACTCGTAGATATAGCTCTGTGTCCCTAAAGTGGATATGGTAATGGAAGCCTAGAACTTTCGAAAGTGGTGGAAAAAGAAAGCGTTTTCTTTGTATTTAATTGTTTATCCTATAATACGATAACATGTAAAGATGAATTGTAATAGAAAAACATTTTGTTTCTATAATTCAATGTACATATTTGTTGTGAATCACCTTGATTTGTATTTTATTTGAAGTAAATACCTACGATATTTATATTACTTGAAGCAATATCGATAAAATTTTATCAATATACCTACCTAACATTTTATATTACCATTTGGCAATGTTTTTAATATTCTGTTTAACTCTAACACTTACTTGTATTTGTGTAAGTAAATTTTATGTCTATCATTATTTAATTATTTGATTCCAAAAGAAATATACAATTAAATTAATTAATCCCTCTACGACCGCAGACACGCCGGCGTGTCAGTTAACAATAGATTTTTTAGAATTTTAATTAATTTCTTAGAAATTTACCTGGAGGTGTCAAAGAGAAAGCCTGATTGCCACCGACGTGGTATATAAAAAAAAAAGAGGAAGAGACTAAAGAATTATGTACACAAGAGTCCATCAACAAATTAATAATACTTAATTCCTAATTTTGAGGATGGGGTACATCTTTCCAAACATACTTTCTTGGTAACTCGTAAAAACCTAGGGTGGCAATGTTATAGTGGCTTAACAGAATAACCCCTGCCCATGTCGCCTCTCCCAAAGGCTACTCTCGTACAAATCAGATTTTTTTTTTATCCTAATAATGTAAGAGCTATCATAATTATTTTAATGTCATATTATAGACTAGCGACATACCCTCGCTTCGCCTGGGTACGTCCGGGTAGGTACGCGGATTTTGTTCACAATTTCATAGTTTTTTTTGAACCCTAATTCTTTTTCTAAAATAAAAGTAGCCTAAGTTACTCCTTATAACATCAATTATCTGCCAGTGAAAGTCCCATCAAAATCGTTCCAGCCGTTCCGTCTAATCTCTAAAGATTAGCCGGAACAAACAGACGGAAAAAAAATAAAAATTGTTTTTTTTCTTACAAGTACCGTGTATACTTTCATATTTATTTAGTAAAAAACTGTTATTTTGACATTACAAATAGACACTTAAATTTTATTTATCTGTATAGATGGCAGAAGAACAACACCGTCAAGCTGGTTTGATAATATTACCACCAATAATTTTAGGATACGATGAACTTTACGATGATAAGAAAGTAGATGTAAAACCAAAGCTACTGAATGAAATTGCCGATGCTCAAGATTCTGAGAAAAAATATATTTCAAAAAAACCATTTTGTGACACGTCTTTTGGCGGTAAACAGATGACTTTTGTCGGAAAACTCGTACCTACACGTAACTGCCAAGATATTGATATTGTTAATAAAGATTACATGTCGTCATAATAAAAAAAAAACATTTGAAAATACGATCTTTTATTAGTTTTTTTTTAATTAGGTTTTTTCATATCAATATATTTGCCGTTAAATATGGGCGTATCCTTGAAAACAAGGCTAAAGTAAAATGGATTTTCCGATATATTTTTTAATTTCTTCGTAACTTGAGTTTGGATACTCGTAGGAAATATACCTGAAAAAAAAAAACGTCTAGGTATTAAAATATTTATGAATTTATAAGAGAAATTTAATTTTTAGAGTCCTATAATATAAACAATGTTAATCGTAGCTTGTATGTTATAATTTAGTGCAAAGTTGTGTGTTTGAGTTGAAGAGCTACTTTTTTAATATGAATTAAGTACTTTTTGACCGACTTCATAAAGGAGGAGGTTTTCAATTCGATTGTTTGTTTAGGGTGTAGTAATATGTTGCACGATATACTTATTCGACAGTTATGATTTATTAATAATTCTATTTTTAATAAATAGGTTTTACTTCTTGGTGGACATAAATACCACGCGAATAAAGCCGCGGCCAAAAAGTAGTTTAATATTAAAAATACATAAGAAATATCTGGTATAAAAAAAAGAAGTACTTACATGTGAATTCATTTATTGAGACGCCGATATTATCAATTTTTACGCATCCTACTTCAGCTTTCGTTATTGTAACGTCATTGTCAATTTTCTAAAACAAGTAGGTACCTACACATTAATATTACGAACTTATTCTTCTTCTATAGTATAATTCTTTATTATAGAGGTGTTTGTTTACGTATTTTTTTTGTATTTGTTTGTTTGTACCGAATAGGCTCCGAAACTACTGAACCGATTTAGATGAAATTTGTCAAGAAGATAGTTTAAGACCCTGGAAAAGAAGTAGGAGTTTTTATCCAGGAAGTTAACCCTTAAGAGGGTGAAAATGGGAATGAAAGTTTGTATGGGAAATCAACCCAAGAACGAACCCGAGCGAAGCGAGGGTGAGCCGCTAGTATATGTATAATTACATTAAGAATTACATGTTATAATCATCGCATGTTATGCACTTTTTAATTTAACAAAAATATAGGCAAACAAAATAAAAACACTAACTTAACGATGGAAAAACTGAGAAAGTTTAAAAACTGTTTAAAGGGGTCACATAAAATAAAATAAAAATTAAGAAACAAGAAATCTGATTGCTAACAATTATACATTAAATATTTTTTTTGCTTCTTGAAGTTGACAATACATGATGACTTACTTGTGTTTCTTCCAACAGAGAATTAAATTTAATACAAGGTGCATTTAAAGTGCATATAGATGTGAATAAAGGCCGTATACTGGCAGTTACAGCAGAAAAACCTTCCAGTGTCAATTTCTTAACTAAATTGTTCAAGACATCTACTTTATTTGGAACAATTATCACTAGTTTGAAATCATTATCTCTCATTGGCAGTTCTAAAAGCTAAAAACAAGACTAATTTTTGAAGTAAAGTGGTTTTAAAATGAAGTTCCTCAATTTTAGATATTTTTTAGGAGTTTATTATAACTTATTAACGGGTCTGGATGAAATTTGGCACAGAGATAGATTCTAGTCTGGAATAGCACATAAGTTACTTGTAACTTTTTATCCCGGAAAAATGTACAGCTCCCATGGGATAGATTTGTTTTTGTTTTTCACTAGGGGTGAACTTGAGCAAAGCGATGGTGATTCGCTAGTCATTTATAAAAATCTATATAGGTAATATAAATATTATATAACATATGCCTATTTTTGTTACTCTTGTCAATATATCGACTTACCCTTGCCTCATATTTTATATCTTCAGTGTAATTAAATGAATTGTATACTTTCATTATAGCACCGTCACTTCGCCATGTTTATTCCATTTATCCTAAAATTGTTATATACATAGTGCTTCATATTAATATTATTGGTCACATAGTTGAAGAAATTATTATCTCACCTCATAAGTACTTATGTTACTTAACACCAACTTTGTTTCAAAAGTTAGAATATTTTGAACAAAATCATTTATATATTTTTTCTTATTCACCTAGAAATAGAAAAAAATGAGAAATTACTCAATTCAATAGATTAAAATTTTACAAATTAACAAAACCACATGTTGCATTAGCTCCAAGCAATAAACTAATAGCTGGTACCCATAAAACTTCTTTGATATCTTCCTTGAAATTCTTTAAGCTTAATGTCTTTACATTTTCCGGTAGATGCAATTTATTTTTTACATCATTTATATTGGAATAGTAAACCTCGGATTTGCTATTAAACTCTTTTTTATTTATTAAGAGAGTTTCCAACTGAAATAAGACAAAGATTTCATTTAAATATATGATTAATATGCTACTTCGTTAAAGTTATTGAAAAAACTTGTTTATTACAAGTAAAAATTAATATGTTTATGTAAATTACACAACAAATGTAATGTGATGTAATACCTGCACACAATTGTTATTTGCATTGTTATTTTTGAACAAAGCCAACAAAAGATTGCTTCCCAATGGTGAGAATATCCAGCTCCGCTGTATCTGTCACACTATAATAATGTTAATATTATAATGTTTTGGAGATATTATGTTATCTAGCTTCCCTTATGAGAAAAGTGAATAGTAATAAAATGTTTGTCTATCACAAATATTTTCCATAGTAGCAAAAATCAACAACAGTAAGTATGGTACGAAAAAAGTAACTTTGAAAATAAATTTGGAGATCAGAGAGGCACTATGTAATCGACGTAATATGATAAAAATATATATTAAAGACTTAAATTTTAAAGTTGTTTATTCCATGGTAGTACCTCAGATTATTGACATATAAGTAATCTAAGGGTAGTACAAAGTATATAGTTTGAATAATTTAAAGTTTTTAAATAAATTGTTACCTACCTGAAATAGCATATTGTTTTTGTAGCAAATATAAATAAAAACAGGGTGTATTTTTAACTCGTATTATGTTTTTTTTCAATTCAATTCAATTCTTTAGGTTTGTGGCTTCTAGGAGTGCCTTTGGGCACAATTTACTTCGCCAATGTCGCGTAGAATGGAGAATGCACGTTATATATAGAATGACCGGTAAAAAAAAGAAAAAAATCACTAATCTGATTACATGTAGAAACAGAGCGATTCGTTGTAAAATCAGGACCTACAACAGACAACACAATATATACAAAAATAATGAGATAAACTTGTTAGTATACACACATATTTATACATATAATTACAATTTGATTTTATTACTCTTAATATATTTACACAAAAATCTACATAATGGACTAAACACAAACATTAACAAACAATTAACATTAATGGGACGGGGAACTTGAGAAGGAAGGATGTCATAGATAGGATACTGAAGTTTAGGACAGCTAAAAAGGATATGAGAAGAGGAGCCTTCGTCAAGGCCACATTCACACAGGGAGTGGTCCCTGACTCTGATCTTTGCCAAATGAACAGGAGTACTTGCGTGTCCAAGACGTAGACGGCATATAGTAGTTAATACCCAACGTTCCGCCTGTTTGCAACGAGAGAACCAGGGGCGTCTTGGAATCTCTGACTGAATTGCAGCGTAATTTTTACCTTTAAAAGATTTTGATGAGTTCCAGTTATTTTTCCAAGATTTATCTAAGCGGGATTTTGCAATAGATAAAAGGTCTTGTGATGAATTGAGAAATGCTCTAATGAGCCACACTGTACCGCAGCTTTGGCACAGGAGTCAGCCGTTTCATTTCCAGGAATACCAGAGTGTCCTGGAATCCAAACTAGAGATACTGCCAATCCCTTTTGATTACATGAGTACAAGGCTTCACGAATCCTCAAAGTTATGGAACATCTTAATCTACTACGAAAGGGGTTCTCCTTAATAGCCATTAAGCAGCTTAGAGAGTCAGTAAAAATAACTGTCTGTTTAAAATTATGGGACAGAGTAAACAGGATTGCTTCTAACAAAGCAACAGCCTCGCCTGTAAACACCGATGATTGGGGAGGGCACTTAAATTGTAAAATAATTTTGAATTTTGGAATCCAGCAAGCTGCACCAACATAACCATCCTGGGATAGCTTTGAAGCATCGGTAAATATAAGAAGGTGATCCAACCAATTTTGACGAACCAGAGCTTCAAATAATGTGTTGGTGTCAGGTGCTCCCTTAGTCAAACCAATATCTGTAATTATGGAAGGGGACATAGCTAGAGCATTGAAAGGAGTGCAGAAGATAGGGTTAGAAGGGAAACAAGAGATGGGATGTGGTAGGTTAGTAAATTTAAGGAAACTGTCTAGTAAAAAGGAAAATGGCTTATTCGCAGGGCTAAGCTCAGCCAACTGTCGAAGCCTTGGCCACAAGGGATGGGGAGATAATTGTAATGCCTTACCAACAAAGCGATCGGATAGATACTGGCGACGAATAGGAAAAGGAGGGTCAACACATTCAACCTGCAGGGCATTGGTAGGAGAAGATCTCATTGCTCCTAAAATTAGTCTTAGGCATTTATATTGAATTTTATTCAGCTTCTCAGAAGCTGCTTTGTTAAAGGGGTCCAAAACAAACAGGCCGTAGTCTATATGACTACGTATAATAGAATTGTACAGTAGTTTAAGAGTATATGGGTGTGCACCCCACCACACTCCAGACACCGCTCGAAGAGCATTGATGCCTTTTTCGCACTTTCTGCTGATATACTCCACATGGGCAATTCCGTTCAATCGTTTATCGAGTATTACGCCTAAAAATTTTGTATGTTCAGCCAGATTAATACTTTGACCCTCATAACGAAGATCAAAATTTGGAATAGATCTTTTTTTTTGTAAACACCACAGCCTGACATTTAGACACCGATAATGACAGGCCATGCTCAGAGAGCCACTGGCCTAAATAATGCAAAGCAGAGTTCAAACGAAAACTAATGTCCTCCACAGATTTTGAACTACAGTAGAGAACGATATCATCAGCATATTGAAGGATGTTACAGAAACTATTAACAGACAATTCGAGGTCATGTGTATAAATGCTATAAAGCATAGGACTGAGGACCGAACCTTGAGGCAATCCTTTCCAGACAAGTCTGGGAGGTAGCGTAAGTAGCCGGTGTTTCACAGATATGGTTCTACCGGTCAGCAGATTACATATGAAATGCACCAACCTCGGCAGTATACTCAGCTGTTGCATTTTCTGCCTGAGCAACGGAAGAAGAACATTGTCATATGCAGAAGCTATATCCAGAAAGACGCCAACTAAGTACTCTCCTTTTGCATAGGCCAGTCGAATGTCTGTCGTTAAGATGCTGAGACTATCTATGGAACTTAGACCCTTTCTAAAACCAAACTGAGAGGATGCTAAGATATTTCTGCTTTCCACTATCCATTCCAGTCGGTTTTTTAAAATCCGTTCAGTTATTTTCGCTAATGTTGATGATAATGCAATGGGTCTGTAGGAGTTCGGATCAGAAGGATTTTTACCGGGTTTTAGAATGGGGATGATTATCTGGGATTTCCAAGCTTCCGGTATAATGCCAGATTTAAATATTACATTAATAAGAATGAGAAAATACCTTTTAGCTTTCTCATTCAATTTACCAATGAAAGAGTATGGTATACCGTCCTCACCTGGACTGGTGTCCTTCAAATCCGTTAAGGAGTTTTCAAGTTCCACCAAAGTGAAAGGAGCATCCATATCATCTGATGAGCAGGGCGGAACTGGACTAGGAAATAAGTTGTGCGAGGGGACAAATGGAGGAGATAATTTGTCAGCAAAATCATTAAGCCATTCTGATGGATTGTTGGAGCCTTGATGAGGAACAACATCAAGAGCCCGGCGAAACCTTTTAACCTGTCTCCAAACAAGAGAAGACGGGGATCGAGGTTCAAGGGACTCACAGAAATTGATCCAACCAAGTTTTTCTTTTTATAAGCCAATCTTCGAAACTTTGCATCACTGCGTTGATACTCTAGAAAGTTCTCCATTGTCATACAGGCTGCGTATGTTAATTCGGCAAGTGTTCGCCGGTTAACAAAATCACTGCATTCCTGATCCCACCAGGGATTGAAAGGCAACTGATTCTGTGTGGAGAATTTCTTAGGAATAAAGAGGTCAGCGCTTGAAAAAAATAGCTAAAAGGAATCGATCATAGCAATCAATGATATTCTCATCACTTACAGACTCAGGAAGGGAGTCCAACATGTGATCAACAGAGCAAGCATAATCTAACCAATTAGCTTTTTTTAAATTATATGAAAGCAAGGGTTTGGAAGGAGGGGGAGGAGGATTTCCATTATTAAAAGAGAGTAGAATAGGAAAGTGGTCACTACCATGGGAAGAAGGTAGAATATTCCACGATAGTAATGAAGAAATAGATGGAGAAGATAGTGATAGATCTACTGCAGTCTTAGGGTTTTGGTTAGGATATACTCTACGAGTTGGTGAACCATCATTCAAAATACAAAGATTGAGATCATCAATCATGTCCACCAACAAAGGAGAGAATCCATCACAGAAATAACACCCCCACAAAGTGTGGTGAGTATTAAAATCACCCATGACTAGAACAGGACTGGGAAGTGAAGAGATGATAGACTGTAGCTCAAGAAAAAGAGAAGAAGAAGGATAAGGGATATAGAGGGACAGAAAGGAAATATCAAAAGCTCTTACAGCCACAGCGTTAATCTGCGGACTAAAAGAAGGGAGAGGGATTAAAGAATAAGGAGTGGAGTGCCGAATAAGAATGGCACTGCCCCCATACCCGTCACTTCTGTCATCTCTCAAACAGGCAAAACCCGAGATCCTGAAACGGGAACCAGGAATCAACCATGTTTCAGAGAGGGCAATAATGACAGGCTTATAAAGGGCAATAATAGAAAGTAGTTCATGTTTTTTAGAGCGAATACTTTTACTATTCCACTGAAGGAAGTTGAGTGGGGCCATTTTTAAGAATGTTAAATATACGAAGTAAGTTTTGGGCAACGTTGGACGGTAAGGGAATTTCATCACCAGCGGATATAATTGAAACAAGAGTTTCAGTCAAACTGAATAAAAGGTTTGATTTAGAGAAATCATAAGCGGCCTCACCTTTATTGCTGAGAGCACAGCCATTTGGTAAGGTAGAAGGACAATTGCTAGTGATGGCTTGATGAGCTTGTCTATCAAACCCTTTGGAAAGAGGAGCACGGGGACGAGGGGAACGGAAAACGGTTTTTGAATATGATTTCCTGACAGGAGTCAGGGGATTACTAGAGCTGGATGGTGAGACAGATAAAGAAGGGGAGGAAAACATTTCCTTGGCCATATCTGCATATGACCGCCTTACAGGGGGGAATCGAGAGGAAGCTTCCATATATGATATATTGTCTTGCGACATTAAACTTTTGATATTTTGTTGCCTAACAAACTCAGGGCATTCCTTATCAACCGCAAAATGCTTTGCAGAACAATATAAGCATGTGGAGTTTTCTTTAGAAATATCACACGCATCCCCAGTATGTGGTTGGGAACATCTGTAACACCTCGGCTTAGACCTACACTGTGCTTTGATGTGGCCAAAACGACAACAATTCATACACTGAATAGTAGGTAGATTATAGGTTTCGACAGGTAAAGAGGTATGGTAAGAGTATACTTTTGGAGGCAATACTTGACCACGGAAAGTTAAAACAACCGATTGTGTTGGAATCCAAGTAACAATACCATCATTCACTGTCTTACGGTTCAATCTTCTGGCTTTTAGAACTTGCCCGCAACCAGAAGGGAATTCCAAAGAGGACACAAATTCCTCCATTGCCCAGTCTACGGGAACTCCTTTGACCAAACCCATTCTAGTTACATTGAATGTTGGAATTACAGCAACGTATTTGGATAAATTTAAAATAGGATTGGCTATAAAACTATTTGCTGCTAATGCTGAAGAGAACTGAATTTCAATTTTATTACGGCCTAAATTTTTAACGCCATCATTTACAATATTTTTTACTTTATTGTGATATAAAAACTGGCCGAATTTAATTGCACGCATAGTAGTACCAGCTGCAGGGTCTGGAGTCTCTCGAGAAACATAGACAATAAAGGGACCCTTGTCGTCTTCAGAATAGGATTTAGGACCTGATAGGGAAGGGTGCACATACACATGTTGGATAGATGGAGTAGCTGACTCTGGATCAACTATCGTTTTTTTAGATGAGTCGATTGTGACTTCATCACTTTGACGTTTACGGGACGGGGGAACGACAGGCACTAATAAGCCACCAGGATCCGGAGGATCCGGCGGGGGATCAGGTTCCATTTTCACCAATAATTATATATAAAAACAAAAACACAGCACACAGAACTTACTAATACCCAACACCGAGTTAGTAAAAACCTAATTTACAGATATTACAACTATAATCACAAAGCACTTTAACAATCACGGACGAATGTAACAAACACGTGTGTTAACCAAAGCTAACGCAGGCGAAGTCCCATTATGTTTTTTTTAAGCACAACAAATGCCAGCTGATTTTTGACAGTGACAATCGACAGATAGAGATGTATATTATTCATGGTAGATATAATCTTTATTATAATCGATTTATTTTATAATACATCGAGTTACGCAACTCGAAAATATATAAAACACTTTACGTTTCTTTATTTTGTTTTTAACTTGTTTAAAAAAATCTAACTGATGACATATTAATTATAATTATTAAGATTTTATTTTTTTCATAATTTCAATCAACTGCCTATATCTTTTTTATTTTTTATTTATTTTAATACAATATACATAATATATTTTCTAATTATAACATCTGGGAATAAGGAATATAAAGACAATTAATTTTTAATAGTTTTTATTGAAATTATCACCTTCTTAGTCAACACTGAAGGGTGTCTACGTTATACGTAAAACACAATTTCAAATTAATCGACATTTAGTGCAGTAAAAATAGATCAAAAACAAAAGTGTACATATAAAGAGCCGGTCTGGAATAAAGGACTTGCCTGAAGGCACTTGCGGTCATATCATTTGCTTGGATTTGCAATTTGGCAAGTCATCAAATACAGTAAATTATTGCAGGCGAGAGTAATCGTTACTATTAAAAGTAATTTACAAAATCGATTAAATATGAATTAGTAATTTAACCAGTCTCTATACCATTAGTATAATAACTCCAGGCATTATATAAATAATTTATATAGTTTTTGTTGTATGTTTTATAATAATTAACTTTTATTATTTTAATAAAAGACTAAACTTACTCGTACATTATACATGTAAGATGTCACTATGACATTTCAATACAAAATAATCATATTTAAATTGATCTTGTAACTTACATGCTTACAAAGAAAAAAAAAACAGACCGGCTAAAGGCTACAAAATTATTGCTTATTGAATTTTAAGGTGTTCTTTATATAATGTAAAATGCTGTATGTAAACATTTTGTAAAAATAAGTTGACAATTTGGCTTGTTTTCTCTTTAGATGTTATAAAGTTGTATATAAAGGTAAAATAAATGTATCATTTAAAGACCAGATATCTATATAAGATTCTGAGGTACTCGAACACAATTTGTCAACTTAAATTACAATTAATACGAAATCGTTTGATAAACAAAATAATAATTTCAGTCTGCATAGTTAATAAGAAGCAAAACTATTAGGTACATGTTTTATAATAAATACATGGTTGACATGACAGTATCAGCGTTTAGATAGAAATATAAAAGGATCAAATATTCAAAGAAAATTTTCAATGTTTAATTAAAATTAAAATCCAATTGCTAAACATGTATAAAGAAAATTGTCATGTTAATATTATTTTGCGTAACCAACAGCCATTGCCTACAGATTTTTTATCAGCTAATTGTTTTAAAGTCAGGCGGATACAAAAATAGCGACTAGTCATTTTAATCGATATAGAATCGATTGGTCTCGTTACTAAAGTGATACAAAATTAGCCGATAAAAATCTGTCATGGTGTTATTTTATGTAAAAAATAAATAAATTGAAAAACAAAGTCAATGGTTACAAAAATAAAAAAAATGTTGCTTTTTACACTTTCTTCGATTTTGACACATGACAGGGTTGGCAACATTCAGTTTATGCTATTGAGATATGTTATTAAAGTTGAAAAAAATTTAACTTTATCGAGAAATTCCAGCTGCGATGTAAAAGAAATTATTTGTTCAACCCTACACACCACAAAAAGTACAAAAGTCCCTCGTACCTTAATCACTATCATAATCAATTGATCCTAATTTCTGAACACTATGCAATGTCACGTCTATTAAATATTACATTTCTACCTTTATAAATGCACTTCTTGTTAAATCTTTACATCTACTCTAACATAGAAATAGAAAAAAGTATGATACAAAAAAAAACTGTGGTGCAACCAAGAGAAAACGAAACAAAATGGCCGTAACAGAAACAATAAACAGAAATGAAGTGGACTTAACGTTTAAACGAACACCTACATACATATACGAATACTCAAGAATACTGAAGGAAAGATGGCATCGCTTATTCCAAGCTGGAATCGCTTATATAATATTTCTTTGGTGTGGTGTCATTTAGAGTTATCGCACATTGGAGACCTATTTATCTATAGTTTAATTCCTTTGATAATATTTATATAGGAAAACATATATTTATCAGCCTATAAAATAAAAAGGCAGCCAGATACAAGTATAACAAATCCGCAACTATATGCTAGAAAGTCGACATTGTGCGATAGCCTTTATTTAAGATTCCACTGCTATTGGACGCTATATACGGCGTTTACATTTAACTTCCACTCGAGCGCTCCAATGATGTTCATTTACAGTCGGCAGCGCTCGAAAATTCGCCTATTTAAAATATATCTAACATTTCCAACGAACTATTCTAGACTTATAGTAATATGTACAGACTAATCAATTTACACAATGGAATCATTGAGATCATACAACGTCTAATTACGCGAACTAGGAGGTAATATACTAGGTTACATAAAAATAATACTTTAGAAAAGACTGGTTTGGTACAAAATGAGTACACGCACGCCATCGCGCTAACATGAGGTAATGATGTGTAGCCGTGATTTATTATAACCTTACATTACAAATATGATAAATGTCTTTTATTCGAATGGATAGTTATAAAAATATACGATACTTGGCCATCTATTGCACAATTTAAGTGACGCGAATTTAAAAAAAAAAAATTAACAAACATGGCCATATTAGTATTTATGTTTCAACGAATAAATATTTATAAGGTTCTCATCCAAACCTCTCTTTGACAAGGAACATTAGTTTCTTTTTGCCTTTATATTTTAATTTTATTTCTTGCAGAAGCGCAGCGAACTGGTGCGGCCCGTCGTGTGCTAGCGCGAATGTATCTCGGGCTTTACCTGTGGGAATTTTTAATAAGATAAATTTGTACTATGATGATAATTAATTATTAAATATTCAGAATGTTGAGATATGACCATGTAATAGGAAAGACAACTCAAAAATCATAATAATGAATTTGAAATGTCAAAATCATAATATTGAATGAAGGTATTTGGCTTGACAAATATATATTAATTTTTTGAGAGCAACGCATTTTAGTAATTATTTCAATATCAATATAAAGTGTTTATATACCGTAATTATTTTAAATAAAACTAAATTCTTTCCGGAACTAAAAAAACAAAATATATCCGCGAAAAAATAAAAAAATATATATGTCAAAAATTCACGTAAACCTAAAATGTAACAAAGTATTGTGTATATCTTAAATCTATACAAAATAATAGCTTTTTACTAAATGAATATAGTATTATATACGGTACTTATAAGAAAAATGCAATTTTAAAAAAATGTGTCTGTCTGTCTGTCTGTTTGTTCCGGCTAATCTCCGAAACGGCTGGGCCGATTATGAAGGGACTTTCACTGGCAGGTAGTTGATGTTATAAGAAATAACTTAGGCAACTTTTATTTCAGTAAAAGAATTAGGGTTTCGCTCAAAAAATTAAAATGTACTTAGTAGTCGCTAGTATGTATGAATAAAAATATCTCACCAAGAAAATCCACGAAGTCCGCGTAGTGCCTGGGCGAGATGTGCGCGAGGCGCGCGTGCGTGGTGGAGGCGTAGGCGCGCAGCGCGGCCTCCAGCAGCGGCCGCAGCGGCGTGGGCGGCCGCGGCGGCGGCGGCCGCGCGCGCGAGCACCCCGCCGCCGCCACGCAGCAGCGCCGCAGCACGTCCGACTGCCGCCCGGGCAAGGGATGCTTTATTTATTCATTTTATCATAATAATAATAATAAATATGTACGCACCTATTTATTGTACACCCACAGAAGTAAGAAAAAATAGTACAACAAGAAATAGAACTATGTACAAGTGGCGACCTTATTGCTAAAACAGCGATCTCTTCCAGACAACCTAAAGGTGTTGAAATTGAACTTTAAACCTAGGAAAGCACAGTCTACTCATACATAAAGTCATGCGGATCGAGCGAGGCCAACCTCGAGGCAAGACTTGACAGATCAATGGACGATCGCGTACTGTATGGGTTTTTATAAATAGTACTGTACTACATACTATTTAATAATTAATATAAGTACCACAAATATTTACTAGACGGCGCTATATGACATTGACAGCATGAGAGCAAGTAGAAAAAGGCTCTAATAGTTAATATAAGAATTGCTCATTAAATATATAATAATAATTATTATTATTATATGTAATTTTAATTATTATAAATATGAATACTGTTGTATTATATATATTTAAAACTCACCAAAACGGGCGCACATTGTACGTTTTTAACTAGAAGCGGCAACATCGCTTGCAGCTCGGCCCTGCCCAGCGAGTGCGCGAGCGCCACCGCCCAGTGGATGTCTGCGATTGCGGGGTGACTATCCTGGAGATAGATTAAATATATGTTTTTTTTTATCAATTTCAATAATGTTGTTGTGTGTATTTTAATCGATATTTTCTAATTTTAGAATCGATTTTTGTTTAATAAGTATTTTAGTCAACAAAGTATTCATCAAAAATGGTTTTAAATAAATAAAAAAAAGGTGAAATGGTTACTCTTAAAGCATTTTAAACTTGGAACTATATTTCGTTAAAAAATATTATTATTATTATTACGGTATAGATATATTTCCTATCTGATTAGATAAAAAGCAAATGTCAAAATATATGTCAAATACACTGAATTAAATGATAGGTGTTTTTTTTTATTTTCACGCACCCAATTATACCCACATCACATACATACATCACATCTACCAACGCCATCTAGTTCTAACTGCTAACAACAAACAATACTTGGATATTTTTAGATTTATGCAAATATTTAATATTTCTATTTTTTCCGTGGATTTTGATTTTTGGTTTCCGACGTTTCGAATGCTTCACTACAATCATGGTCACAGAAGTGTCTTTCCTTATAGTTTTATTTTAAAACAAAAACAATTAGAATAGGCAGTCATGTGGACTTCCGACAGAAGTGAAAACTTATAACTTTGGATTAACAGTTTTTTTTAAATTAATTTTAATAAGAATAATTAAAATTTCATAATTAGTAAATTGAAACTATTATTAGTCTGACACATCCACTAGCACTTCGAGCAATAATTATTCAGACTACGTCGACACGTCACATGTCACACGTAGCACGTCGGGGACACGAACCTATAACTTTCGCGCTACCAAAAATCGCTCAACGGCTAAAGACGTTCAGTTGAAAACAAAACAAACCTGATTATAATGCAAGTGCAAGTTCCTCATGGCGAGCGTGGCGAGGCGCATGGCGCGCGCGGGCTGGCCGCGCTGCTCCATGTAGCGCGCCACCGCGAACAGCTGGCTGGAGGCGAGCGCGCCGCGCGCCGCCGCGCCGCCCACCGCCGCGCACGCCGCCTCGAACGCGCCCGCCGAGCCCTCGCACACCGACAGCGCGCTCAGCGCGCAGCCCGGCGGGTCCTTCGCCGCGCACTGCAGAGCGAGCGTCCGCGCGCACGCGCTGAGCTTCTCCTGCTGCTCGAAGCTGAGCCCCAGGCGCAGCGCCGTGGCGTGCGACATGGCGGCGGCCGCCACCGGCCCCGTCGCCTCCGTCGGCGTGAACAGTTCGTACCTGGGATATTTACATCGGCAAGTTTATATTTAAATTGAACAGACCGTTTCCTAATTACTTATGGTTTCATCCATACTAATATTATAAATGCGAAAATAAGTCGGTCTGTCTGTTACCTTTTCACGCTTAATCCGCTGAACCGATTTAGATTAGTTTTTATCAATCAATTTTCAAATTCTCTTCAAAGTGAGGGATACAAAATTCATCATACCTATGTTAATATTTATACTAATATATAGTCTATCTATTCCATAATAAACGTCTAAACGTACATATTGTAAAAATATATTATATTAGGATACTTTTATACATCACGTTACACATGCATTCAAAAACTAACACAAGAAATACATAGAAAGAGAAATATAAATTAAAAAACCGGTCTTATCACTAAAAGAGATCATTTGCAACCATATTATCATATCATAGAGGAATTATTAGTACTTTTTACCTGCGGTTTTCCCCGCATATTCAAAAATAACACTTCCTTACATAAACGTTTATTTTTTGTGAACTTCTGTAGTAATATGAATGTTAAAGGCATCAAAGAATATGTCACTAATCTAATACATAAAATATTTTTCTTTAGTTTTTTTTTAATTTTTAGTTTTTTTAGTTTAGTTTTAACTTTTTGTTTTATTTTTATTTTCATTGTGTTATGCTTCTTACTTTTGTATTTTATGTGGAAACTCGATTGGTTTATGTATTATCCTATTATTATTTATGTAATATTGTATTGTTTGTTTCCTTAAAATAAATAAATTAAAAAAAATTAATAAAATAACTAACCAGTTCTGCATTATAGACAGCAAGGCGTCTAGACCGAGCTCCGTCGCGCACGTGACCAGCCACCGCACCATCTCTCGCCTCCGCCAGTTTACCGCGGACAGGGTCATGCGCAGGACCTGGAACGACAAGAGATATGTTTTTATCCAGCATATAAAACTATTCCCTCATATGTGTTTACCTCGTTGTGGTGGGTGGGGTTAGTAACGTCCGGAAGTCCAGTGAAGCTGAGATGCACTGGGAGGTGGGTTTTTCTTGATACTTCTCTGATAGCAAAGTGAATCGTGAGGGCAACTCCCAGATTCTTTTAAATGATATGAAAGTCTGCCATCGGGTGTCGTAGTTAAATGCGTGTGCAGTGTAGCAGAAGATTTCGTCAGGTTTCAATACATAATACTGACTTTTCTAGCCCATGACTCACCAGTTTTTTGTATGTATGCGTGAGTGTGTGTGTGTGTTTGTGTATGCGTGTGTACCTGCAGGCCCAGCTCGAAGGCGGCGGCGAGCAGGTCGCGGTGGTGGTGCGGCGCGTCGGGCGGCGCGGCGTGGCGCAGCGCGTCCTGCGCCAGGCGGAACAGCTGCGCGGCCGAGCGCACGTGCCGCTGCGCCGCCGCCAGCGCCGCGCGCAGCCGCGCCGGCGTGCCGCGCGCCGCGCCTTATGTTACACACACAACACGACTTAGTCACACTGGCTTAAGTTATAGAACACTAAGACTAAAAACTATGAATGAATCTTTATTTTAACTTTTTACATTACTTCTCATATAAGGTCATCAAATTTCTCAGAAATATATTTAATACTTATATAATCATAATTTCCTCTAGAATATACAATAGTTCAGTCCTTAGTAACTTTTGAAGTTTATTATATAGCACTCGATCTAAAGCTAACATCACTATTGTTAAGGAAAATCACAGATGTTAAGATCAGTCATAAATAATTATATACTGATGATTTACCATCGTTTCGCTCGGGTACGTCCCTAGGTATGACTGTTCACAATTTCATAGGTTTCAATTTTTGCGCGGTACCCTAACTCTGTTTTTAAAATAAAACTAGCCCAAATTACTCCTTATAACTTCAACTATCTGCCAGTGAAAGTCCCGTCAAAATCGATCCAGCCATTTCGGATATTAGCCGAAATAAACAGACAAACAAAAATTAAAAATATAATCTTATAAATACCGTATATATACTTTCATATGCATTTAGTAAAACGCTGTTATTTTGACAATACAAACAGTCTTCAATTTTATTTATATGTATAGAGTATAGATGTCAAATATTCGCGTAAATCTAAGAAAGTATTATATATATCAAGTTACCAAGTAATGCACTGGCGAGTGCCGCCTGCTGCTGCTCGGCGTGCTGCAGCGTGTGCCACGCGCCCGCGCCGCCCGCCGCCGCGTTGCCGTCCAGCGCGTACGCCTCCTCCACCATCGGCAGTCTGAGCAACGGATTAGTTTACTCACGATTGATCAATCAGACTGTTCGGTCCGAAGTTGTTACCTAACACCTAAGCAATAATGCTTTAAGCAGGTGTGTTATAAATAAATAGTAACACTCCTGAAAAAGTCAGTGCATGTTCGGACAGCAATCAAACCGGCTGCATTCATTATCATTCATTAGCATCATTAATTAGCAGCAATTATCAGTATAGCATATAATTAAATCAATAAACTTTACAACGATCTCAGATTGTATTTAATTTAGCAAGCATTTAGTGTTAGCTCGCGTCTCCTACACAGACCGTCGATCAATAAATAATTGATCGATTAATTTGTCAATCCGTCTATAGATGAAGCAATTTATCAATGAAGCTCTATCAATTTGCAGTAATCAGTTTGTCAATCAAAATGTTAGTCAATCAATCAATCTCATCATATGAGTGACCAATTATTACATGTTAAATAAATCTTATATTGATTAAATAAATTCGTTAGGTTAGATTTTAGTATTTATGATTTTTTTAAAACCAACTGCACTCAGACATGCGTTACTGTGGCTTAAGCTGCTCCAATCTACTGACCAATTTCGTAACAACGCGAAAGTTTTGTGCGCGCTCGAATACCAAATCTCAAATAAAGTAATTTACAGTTCTTCACATTACCATAGGAACATTTACATGTTTATTCATTATGAATTTGAATTATTGTTCTGTTAGCAGTCTTCGTTTTAAAGCTATATTACAGATAAAAAACCTAAAAATACCAACCTCATAGCCCGCAAGCCGACTCTATAAGCCAGGTCCGGGTCGGTGGGCAGCAGCGCGAGGAACAGGAACCTGGCGAAGGTGTGGGCGGGCGCGGAGCGCGGGTGCAGCTTGGTGCCGAGGCAGGAGGAGGGCCCGCCCGCCAGCAGCGCGCGCGCCACGCGCCCGCACACGCCCGCCGCCTCGCACTCCACGCGCTGCAGCTGGCTGATCAGGCGCTCCTCCTGTCACACCCAACCAAATGTGAGGGCGTCACCTCCCGATAGAAAGGGACAAATAGTAACCAGACCTCTTTCTATCTCTTTTTATTAAACATGAAAATGATAAATTAATTGGCTATATATATATATATATATATATATATATATATATATATATATATATATATATATATATATATTATATAATAAATTAATTATGTTTAGTGAACAATAAGAATTATAACATATACTTTAAAAAATTATAACATATACTTTAAATATATAAACAAGGAAATAAAATTTATTTTCATAAGCTATGACTTTGATTTATTACAAAAATTAAGATAAAAATAAAAATTAGGCAGATATTTTCTACGCGTGTATCAAAAATCTTCTGTCAAAACAATCAGAATATAAAGGCGTGTACACACGACCAGTTTCTTTAATTTTTTTCAAATAAAATCGCTCTCTTAGTCTATGTACAAACTATGATTAATCTAAATTCTTTTCTAATGAAATAATCTTGCAAAAAAAACTAATTGTTCCTTTAACATCTATCATCAACTAAAATACCCGCGACTCTGAAAATATACCTGTTTACAATACCGCTCCTGCGCGTAGAGACCGCTTGGCAACATCCTCTGCATGCCCAGGCCAAGTAACGCCGCTTCTAAAGCTAATGCCAGGTACGTTTCTTCAGGGTTTTTGCTGCCCGCTACAGGTACATGTTGATATCTGTGCCAAATTAAAAAAAAAAATGTTACTTATTTATTTACCTAAAAGTATAATAATAATAAATCTATACATATAATAAAAGTATAATTGATCGCTGTCTGTACATGGAAGATATTTGAGAAAAACTATTATTGGGGATCTTCATTAACACAAAACAATGATTCAAACATTTTCAAGAAAGCGATTGAAATTTCTAGAAAAGATTTAAAATTTCGAATACGCACTAGAATGTTCTTTGTTTATGCATATAAAAAGGTCGGCAGTGTATTGATCGTTCTATCGATCAGTTGAATTTCGGCACTGAGAAGAAATAAGATAAAGTGGAAAAGTAAATAAAAGTGGATTGATGTCGTAGTGAAAGTGTATCTAGGAAGTGAAAAATAGTGCTCACAGACTGAATTTTGCCTGAATTTTATAAAAAATGTGTTTGAATTTCCGATCCCAAAATTCACAGAAAATAACAATATAATACAACTTACCTAGGAGGTAGTCCCGTATTTGGTTCCTCGTCGATGTATGTGTGCAGTCGCGGCGACGCGCGCTGGTCGTCGGGCGCGAGGCACGCGTCCGCGAGGCACTCGTACACGCACCAGATCGCCTCCAACGTCCAACCCGTCCAACATCTGCTATCTATATTGTTATCGCAACAATTAGTATTTATCTCAGGTTTTCCTTATTGGAGATAGTTTGACTTATCTTAATTCTAGCGATGAAAGCGGAAGATAGATAGGTTATTGGAATCCGCCGTAACTTGCATAAAAGGTGGTTTAGGTTAGGTTAGGTTGAAAAATTGGAGGATGTAAATCTTAAATATTGCACGTTATAATTCAATGACATAACCATTCAATTATTCGTTTTAATATATATTTTTTAATTTATATTTTTCAGTAATAAAACGTTTTGTTCTAAAGTTAACTTTAGTTCCTTATTCTTAAAATAACAAGCAACACGAAGTAGTCTCTAAGCCTGATATAGTCTACTAATTTTTGCCCGCAGCTCCGCTCGAGTAAAAAGCACACATCAATAAAAAGTAGCTTATATATTAATTAAAGATAACGCATTCTTACACATTAATAATATTAGTGTTTTAACGTAACAGATACCCGTCCCCAATATATGGACTATTTAATGCAAAAACACTTTTCCACTAAGAAAAATACAAGTATTAAAAAGCTACAGATTAAACAAAAACCACATACGTTTTAAATAAAACTATCTTTTCGGATTATTTTACCGATTTATTTTGATTTTTGGTTCCCGGCGGGAGAGACCTCTCTTCTGTCTTCCTGTCTCTCCCGTGACCGTGATTGCTGTAAAGCATTCGAAACGTCGGGAACCATAAATCAAAATAAATTCGCGAAATACTCTGAAAAGATAATTTTATTTAAAATGTCAAATATTCGCGTAAATCTAAGAAAGTATTATGTTAACCACATACCTCTCCCGATACACCGCTGCGAGTGCGACAGCGCACACGTGTTGCCCGCGGCGAGGCAGGCGCCGGCGTCCATGTGCGCGCACACCAGGGAGATCTTGGCGCGGTCGCACTGGCCCGTGCAGGAGTCCCCGGCGCACGCGCTGCCCGCGCCGCCGCCGCCGCCCCCGCTGCTGGACGCTTCGCCTCCACCGGCTTCTTGCCAGCGTTGCTGAGCCACTTCCTATAAGGATTAAATTATTTCAACATTAGTTACGAGGCGGATTTATCATCGTTTTGTTCGGGTTACTTATCGACAAAAAAAACGTCCTCACCGAAACAGCGCTCATTTGAATATTTGAGCGCGCTTTTCATTTAAAAATGTTTTCGTGAAAACAATTTTAAGCATCGCTATTAAGGTTCAATTTACATTGTTGTATACTTATTTCAACTAGAATAATTACCTAAACACAATTGGTGATAGTTTTAAGAGAACTTTTGCATGGGATTGTGTATCTAGAATTTTTGATCGATGGCTCAGGTGCGTCATTAAATACCTAACAGTAGATTAAATTATTGTTGCCCCAGGTCAAAAACATAGACACATACAAACTGTTTTTTGAAATGCGTGACAAAGTGTATTCTTTTTTTGTTTTTCAATTCTCTTTCATATTTTATATTTGTATTAAGTTCACATTAGATAAAAAAAATAACTTAATTTATTAAACAGTTCTTCTTATATATTTTTTGTATAAAAAAATAACATTAAGAGACTACATACTGCACAACATCGTACATTGTATAGAGACCAAAAATGCTTTCCAGCTTTTCTCAAAAGAATTACCCAACAGCCACTTTCTATTTCCATTACAAGAAGAAGACGAAGAACAAGAAGAAAAGAAGAAGAAGTAAAGAAGAAGAAGTAAAGAAGAGTAAAAGAAGAACAAGTGTATGTACAAACAAACCTGTCTATGCCTCATGGCTCGAGCGGCGGCCACCGCGAGGCGCAGGGCGGCGGGCGCGCGACCGTGCGCTCGTAGCGCCTCTATCCGCGCCCCCACTACTGGGAGATGTTCTGAAATTCAAACAAATAATATATTACATATTCAGCCTTTTTTAACGTCCCACTGCTGGCACGGTCCTCTCATCAATACGAGAGGGATCAGGCCATAATCTGCCACATTGGCCAAGTGCGAGTTGGCGGACTGAATGTCTTTCTTTTTCTGAATGACATGTCTTTCGAAAACTTGCTATGTTCTCTCAAACGTGCAGATTTCTTCACGATATTTGCATTCACCGTAAGATAAGTGGTAATCAAGTTGAAAAGGCAGTGGGTAAAGCTTGGGAAACGATCGAGATCGATCGATGGGGTCACCTAACTTATATTTTGTTAGAAACCTTTACGAGCGTACACTCCTTTAATAAAGAACTATAAACACGATTTTTTTAATCCAACTAGTACTTCTAGTTCTCAACAAGTTCAAACAAAATAAACTCTTCAGCTTTATATGTAAGTACAGATCTTCATACAATTATCGTCTAAGCAAATTACTATGAATATTGAATAATTGCTTACCATGCCATAAAGGTTGGCCAATTTCGTTGAATTTAGGGTATGGCTGTAAGGAGGTAGACCCGGTGGAAGCACCGGCTTTGTCAGGTTTCTCCGGGTCACAGAACTCGTCTGAACTCAGAATGTTCTTTAGATGCTCGTTCTCCCACGATATGTCCACTGCATCTAGAGCTCTGGAATAACAAGATTAATATTAATGATTAAATTATATGAGAATATTTATGTACATAGATGTGAATTAATATTTCTTAAGGAAGGTGGCAGGTCAAAAGATTTTTTTTATTTAAAGTAATATTATAATTTACAATATTTCTATCAAGTTGAAGTAGCCTGGAGGCGATCATTTCATTCTGAAGGTGTGCCATCTTCTATAAAATCATTAATTGTATAATAGCTTTTAGCATACAAACGTTCTTTAACATTTTTTTTTAATTTGGCGATAGAAGCCTTTTGAACATTTTCTGGGATCCTGTTGTCAAGCCACACCTGTTCTCAATGTAAGCCACAGTCCTATTGTCAATGTAAGCCACACTTAGCCAAAGGAGATTGATTTTCTTCATTACTTACTTGTGGAACACCGTCCGGGGAGTCAGCTGGGCAGGTCTCTGATTGTGCAGTCGAAGTCTTTTACTTGCTCTCCTATATTCACGTTCATAGCTGAAATACACATTTTTATTATTATTACTTGTATGTATGTATGTATGTTTCAGCCCCTTTTAATGTCCCACTGCTGGGCACGGGCTTCCTTTCACTACGAGGGGGATCAGGCCATAGGCCAAATATTATTATTTAATATAATCATATTTATATGAAGACATACAAAATACTAGTTTAACATTGTTTTAGTTTATAAAAGTTAAAAATTCTGTATCTATATTTTATTTCTAAAATTAAAACAATATTGGTAATATCCATAACATATTTTGTGATGGGATATTTAAAATTTCTACCACAGATATATTCCAAACTTTTTTCAAAGCTCCTTTTTAACTATCAATTTTTGGCTTCCTAACGCTAAGTTACAGTTCCTCGGTTTTATTTTTATTTTTTTTAAATACTCACTTATTAGGTCTAGATTCTTCATCAGAACTTTCTGAATGGGAATGCATTTCTCGCCTTTGCCTCTCTCTATGTCTTTCTCTGAAAAAAGAAATTGGGAAACATTAAAATAATAATAATAATATTCTAAGAATTTGGTACAAAACCCTATAAGATTAATTATTTTATAAACTTAAATCAAGCATCAAGAGGGAAATAGCAGATTCCCTTAAAACATAGACTATGCAGAATGATCATAACCGACTTGCAAACAATCTAATGGGTAAACTCCCAAACACAATATTTCGTAGATTGATGAGAAGAGCACCATAGCACCTTATGACAACAAAATGATACCAGACTAAAAAAAAGTGTAGAAGTGAAACTTAATATTATATATTTGTCAGACAATTACAATGGTTAACATTGTATTCTTACTCATTCTCTCGCCGGCTTTATCCTATATATTTATGTGTTTGTCTCTTTTTAGGGTCGCATTTCCGTTTTATTTCCGTTTCATCGAGTTTCAAATCACAACGATTCTAAGGAAGTTTCACTTCAAAATAAATAGATATATCAGTGGATATTGTTCCATACACGACTTAAGCCAAATACGTAATCTCCAGTTAAACGTCATCAGACAGATCGCAGAATAATAAAGAGTTAAAAAAATAAGTTACGCGCGGTTGAAGTAAAACTTCTTTGGCGCTGTGTCCGCAATTATATTAAAACAAAATATAAATATAATAAATTTATGAAAGTTCTATATTATTAAATATATATTTTTATATACACCTAAATAATAATTATTATAAAAATATAAATATATATTTGACTATCACTTCTGCTACACTCATTTTTTCAATGTACTGACTTACCCCTCAATCACGCCTATAGAAGTTTTACTTTAAAAAAAATCAAGCAGGAAAGATTTGATTGATTCTAGTACCTATCTCTCTCCTCTCTTTCCCGTAGCCTCTCTCTATCCCTGTCTTCTCTATCTCGATGCCGTTCTCTGTCCCTGTCTCTGTGATCTCTGTCTCGATCCCTCTCGTTTCTTTCCCGTTCTCTCGCGTACTAAGAAAAATAAAAAAAACATCAATAAAAAGGAAACAAAAAATATCTGGCAAATGTAAGTGTAGAGCTTATTCAAAAATGTGCACTACAAAATCACTTAGAAGTAGTTAATTCATACATACTTGATTCTTTCTAATTTATGTGAGACCACATATGTGTTATTTTCAACAGTTTGTTATGAACTTAAAAAAGTTCACACATAAAAGATGAATATGTAATTAGCTAACTTAAATAATTAACAAAATCAAATTTAGTTCGATGCGCTTTAAATATATCACATTTTCAGTTTGAAGAAAACCAAAATAATTCAAACAAAATGAATTAAAATATAACCCGGTAAATTTAATAGGGTATTGCCATAACACTATTTTCATTAAAAAATATATATATCAACACTCACCAAAGGAAACGATCTATAATCAGGGTCCTCTGTCGGGCAAACTTCGACAGCCGACCACTTATCCAGCAAATGCCTCCATTGCATCCTATGGTGTTTATTACTCCCCGGATCTAACACTATACTGACCCATAAAGCACCTAATTGTTCCCATAATTGCCTACATTTTTCCGTCATGGGGGTGTTTTGGTTCCTCCATAAAAGCAATCTAGGGTCTGATAGGAACTGTTCAGTCATAAGCATGAGCATTCTAGGACCATTTGAGTCTTGTGCTCTCAACATTTCTCGCACCTAAAATAAAAAAAAAAACACTACTATAAATATATAATGTTTATATATTTTTTTCATATATTTGTGCAAAATCTTCAAATACGGCCAATTTAATTAAGTTCTAATCCTTTCTTAGATTTACGGAATATTTGACATTATGACCATGATTGCTGAAAAGCATTCGAAACGTTAGGAACCAAACATCAAAACAAAACCAGGAAAAATCCAAAAAGATAGTTTCATTTAAAATGAAATTCTAATCTTCATTGGGTAAACAGATGATATAATAACATATTTTTTGCTCTGTCTGTTTATCTGGGCGGAGTTTTAATCAGACTTTCATATGCATAATAAAAGAAATTAAGCTACTACTCAACTTTTTTTTAAAAGGTTAAAGGGTGGAAATATTTTTTTATTTCATATGAATGATAATAAAAATATTACAACAATTTTGTAAGTATGTGCAATTATGTAGATTATTATAATTAGTAAAGAGGATACAGATGTGATATAAAACATCAATATAAGGTTAATAACATCATGTTGTTAATTTCAAATTATTTAAAGTCATCTCTTACATTATAATGCTTACCTTAGAAAATAATGAATTTAGTTGTTTATTTGCATTATAATAAGTTCCCTGTAATAAGTACGCTCGCACTTGTTCGCAGACCTGAAATCAAATAAAAAATATGGTACGATATAAAAGGGATTTATATGTGTTTAGCACAAGAAGTAGTCTAATTTAAAATTAAATTAATAATAATTTAATAAATATAATTAATTCCTAATTTTCTGCTTGTTTTTTGGTCATTTTCGGCTGGTTTTGCTTTCTCATATAAAACATTTGTTATGGTAGAATAATTAAAACCTTACGAAAAACAAACAGACACACGTTAATTTTAAACATATTTCTTTCTCGTTGTCTAAAATAAGAAGAACACTTAAACAAGTTAACTTTTTACGGTCGTTTGTTTACTGTGATAAAAAACTAATATTACACAGAAAAGACTTGTAAGCATGCAATGGACACTATATCTTAGCATTAATTCACATAGTCACATGATGTTATTCTCATATTTCTACTAAAGATATCGTTAGTAGAAAGTAAATTGTCTAAAGAGTCTTTATCGTGTGTTTGTAAGTATGGCCATACTGATAAGGCATAATGCAGTACACGCTTACCATGATAGTTAATAAAAAAAAAAATCGATCAAGTGCGAGTCGGACTCGCATACGAAAGGTTCTATACCATCGTACAAAATGTAACACTACATGTACGTTTTTGAAATTCGTCATCTTGGATTTTTTATTATTTGCTGTTATAACGGAAAACACACTCTGAACATTTGAACTCTCTACATATTAATGGTTCATGAGATACAAGCCCGCTGACAGACAGACGGTCGGACGAACAGTGGAGACTTAATAGTGGGGTTCCGTTGGTATCCTTCGGGTACGGATTCCTAAAAAAAATATGGCATGAGTCATACCTGCTGTTCATCCAAGTGCCAAGCATGATGCGCATCAGGCGGGGGCCCAGCGGTGGGATCTGGAGCACCACAGATCCTGTTAATCGCAGACCTGGCCTGCAGGACTTCATCAGCCAACCGCTGGGCAGTAGGCAACACCTCTGTATGGTGTTCTGCTATGAGATATTGCACAAATTTCTGTAGCTGTTGCCTGTCCATTTGGAGGAGGGTTTCTGGAAGTATAATTTATAGAATCACAAAACAAAAAAATAGGCAATAAGTTAGTCTAAATTCTAAAAGATTCGATAAAATAGGGTTTCACAACATCTAGTACTTTTTTAACGAAAAAGCTATACAATATACATATGTACATACGTATACATGCATATTTTGCAAACAAATATTTCCGATAAAACAACAATCATACAATATATGAATTTCGGTAAGACTTCTATTTTTATTTTCAAGATAAAATAATATCGTATCTGAAACGTATGTACATTCCGAAGATACAAACTTTGTACAACTACCTATATATTTTTCTTTAATCTATATCTTTAATTACACCTATATTAGTACAGGAGTTCATGGCCATTTAAAACCCAATATATAAATAAACACATATATATTATATTAATAAGGAAAATTAGAAATATGCGAAAAGAAAAGATAGTTTTATTTAAAACTAGCGACTTACCCTCGCTCCGCTCGGGTTCGTCCCTACTTACGTTTTAACGTTTAGTATAGATTTCTCAGAGATAAAATATTTTCCCTCAGAAAAAAGTATCCTATATGTTGACCCAGATAACTAACTATCATCATACCAAACTTCATCAATAACTGTCCAGTGGTATTCTCGTGAAGCGTTCCCAGACAGACAGACATACAGACAGACAAAAATTCTAAAAACTATAGATTCGGCCTTTATATCTATAATAATGACTATTTCAATAAGATTTTCTAAAAAATATTTAAGATTAGACTCAGAATTTTATTATATACTCGTATTGTATAGATAGATGTCAAATAATCGCGTAAATCTAAGAAAGTATTAAGGACAATTAGTATAACGTTAGGTATACCTGATATAGGCACTCGTAATCGCACTGAGTCCGCATTTCGTATGCGATACAACGCTAGCGCTACAACATGTTGGCACCAGAATATATCCCTCGCCTCGCAGCTGCACGTCACTCCTGTTATCTTGCATCTGGAAAGATAAGAAAAATTAATGTTATTTTTCCGAAAACAAAACATTGTCTACGTTTTTACTGGTTTTACTATTGGTCTAGATATAATAATAAGTGATTATCTACACTAATGTATAAAGCTGAAGAGTTTGTTTGGTTTTTGTTTGAACGAGTTCATATTTGAATCTATCGGTCTAATTTGAAAAATAGTTTTTATGTTTTATGTTATTTTTATTCAGGAAATTTTTAGACAGTCTTACATCACACTACAAACTACGAGAGCGGAGAAATTCTACAAATTTAAAAGACGCAAGCGAAGCCGCGAAAAACCGCTAGTAATAATATAATCAAGCACTTTAATAAGTTCAAACGGCAAACGTATATAACTATAACAATTGTTTTATAATGTTGTTGTTCTGAAACATGTTGCCAATGGCTGCGCAGTACTCAATAATTCTATCAAAACAGCACTTTCCATGCGCGAATAGTATCACTTTATTGGTGGATGTTTGACAATTCCAATCCCAAAGTGGCTAAAATTTATAAAACGATAGATTGGTATCTAAGGGTTCAGAAATCTTGTTTTCTTGTGTGTGTGTGTGTGTTTATTTCTTTTTCACACTAATTTAAATTTAGTACACAGATAGACAATACCAGGAGTAGCACCTAGTCTAACTTAAACTTTAGGAACCTACGAAAGGTCTTGAACGATGTTTAGATGACTCCCTGGATATATTGAAAAAATTAACCCACTTTCGTATTATTTTATTTTTTGTATTATTTATTAGCTAACCAATGTAGACGCGATTTATTTAAACATATTCAAAGTTATGATCTATTGAATGGCAAGGTTGTTAAAAATGTAAACTTTTAACAATCGATTCTCCGCATTTTCCACAATTCCCTACAATTTAGCTGTTTCTATAGTTTATATTAGGCCACGATATTCAATACTGTATCTTGTAAGCAATTTGTTTAAAGTGACACTTTGTTTAACAAAGGACTCAGGTAGATCCTTTTGGTGGCGTCTTTTTATATTTGATCCTGTTTTAACAATAGTAACGAGGTTTTAAATTTCTTGCTTTGTTACTTGAGACCGAGAAAATATCTGAAGGTCAATTATATTTAAGTAGATTTTTTTAGGGTTAAAAATGCAATCGATTGTAAAGAAGTTGTATAAATAAATCTGTCGCTTCGTAAAAGTATCCTTTAATGAAGTGTTTTTTTTTATGTTTTTAGTTACATATAGAAATAGATTTTAGAATATCATAATTTCATCCGAAATAATATAGATAACTAGAGGCACACTCTAAAAACAAAAACAAATTTATCCCTCAAGAACCGTATATTTTTCCGGGATAAAAAGTAGCCTATGTATTATTCCAGACTATAATCTATTCCTGCGTTAAATTTCATCCAGATTCGTGCAGCCGTTCTGGCGTGAAAGAGTAACAAACATACATACTCACAAACTTTCACATTTATAATATTTATACAGATATACAGATGAATAGGTTATGTTATATGTTTGTTTTTATGTGTGTTGAACGTGCTAGACTCTGGAAATAACAGATATGATTTAAAACGTTCTTTTTACATTCTGTTGCCTATTTATTGATGAACGTTAAAAGCTAGGTATATTAGAATATGAGGCTGCGACCCTTGGGAACGGAGCAATTATACAAAAGCTAACCTCTCAAGTGGAGCCGTTAGCAAATGTTTGTATATAATAATAAAATTCCTAAAAGGAAATTAACAAATAAAAAAGTTATCTACTAGGCCCATTTCATTTTCATTGGTGTTTACAATATCTTGGTCGTGAGACACATTAATGTTTTACTGTTCTGTATAAAAATTCAAGAATATTACAAAAATCTGGGACAAGAATTCCTAAAGTTTTTCCATTGACTTATACATCGTTTTTTGTATCTAAATAAAATTTTAGAGGTTAAAGGCTATTTTGTATAATAAATTATAATATATTTTATGGTTATTTTGTATAATAAATTATAATATATTCACCTGTCAAAGGACACTGTAACCCTGTATAACCTTTCAGGTTCGGAGCACGGTGGTACCGCGGCCGGGGCGCGTACTACCCCGCTAAGATGAAAGCCTGTAACAAAAAGGATCAACATTAATACGATTCATCAACAACATTAATACTATTACCAAAAGATCATATAGAAAAAAAAATTATATCAGACTAATATGTGAATATTTTCGAACGTACATATAATATGTTAATTTACACTGTAAAGGCCGTATGAAAAATCGAATGGAGATATTTTATATATGTGTTACATAATTTATCGATCTATAACAACGATCGACATAGTTCCATGTCAACGTATGCCTATCCTAGGTGGCGTGCGAGTTATATGGGATAAATTGAGATTTATTCCTTTTAATCGATTACGATGCATAATATGGGTCTATGTATCTACGAGTACATACTTGATTTCGATGAAAGTTAAAAGACTGAACGAGTTTAGTATTTAAGAAAAAAATATCGATTGTTTATTGCTACAATTATTAATACGAAACAAAAAATATATTTATTTATTTAAAACAGTTTAATATGAAGTATTTACCGTAATCATAATGTAATATCCACGCTCTGATTGTAGTACATTTAATTTTTTAATGTTACAATTGATTGCATTTTTTGAAGGTCGTTTTCACTGTAGGCTAAAATAAAAAATAAGATTACGAGGCAATGTAAAAAATGAAACGAGTGTCAACCGTGAAATACGATTATATAGTTGCGTAAAATTAATAGGGTGCCTTTCACACAGTCGTCGTATTCAAGTGTTAAATAGTAATTATATTTAGTTTTTTTTTAATTTACCCAATTTTATATAACCTTTGTAGTAGCAAGTCAGTTAATTATGTATCAATTTAATCAAATGAACAAGAAACTTATACATACGTTGCTTAAGAACTCGGTCAACGTACAATGGTCTATTCCAATTCATTATTAAAAAAGCAATACAAAATTACAAAATAATGTTATTCGATATTAAATATCGATAGCCGTATTTTTTTAATCGATTCAGATTTCTTAACACGCTATAATAGAAATCGATTAAAAAGTAATAGGTACATTTTATCCAAAAGTAGGACTGTAATTTTAATTCAGATTCTAACTTTTTAAATGTCCTCAAGCTGTTGCTAGTATGAACATCCTGTTTAATATAACAGAAGCTAATATCCAATTTAAAAATACATATTTTGTAAATAAGTCGTAAAAACGCACCAGTTTACAAAATAGTCGTCTACAATATAGAGTTAACGACGTATACTAAAAATTACGAGCCAATCAAGCTTGTATCCTGTTATTGAGTTTTAAAGTTGGGCGCAAATGTTTTGGGACGGCAAAATTATTTAGAACCATTACTTTTTATAGAGCACTTGGCACATGTCACGACTTTTCCTGAATAAAACTTTACTATGTTGTACCTAGTAATATGTCCTTTGCAAAATCACGTATATTTTTGTGGTACAAAGTTTAAAAAAACAGTATATTATCTATATACATACATACGAGTATGTATATGAGACATATGTAGGTACATACGAGTATGTACAACTTGCGGCAAGGATGAAACGTCTACGTCTCCGACTGCATAATACTATATTCCTTCGTGAACTTGTTTTCATCTTTTTAGTTAGCTTTTATGCAGTCGGGTTTTTTAATTTTATAAGTGACTTTGATATTAATTATTGCTAACTCCGTCTTTATAATTATTTAGTCTGATGTTGAAAAAAAGGTAGTTTATAGATTAGGTTAGTTAGGTTATATATGATTAAGTATGGGTAATAGCAAGTCCAAAATTAATAAAGCACAGTGTGAGAGGTAGATATATTATGACGTAACTACTAAAAAGCATCTATTTATTTAGTTTTCTCTCAAAGCGTTTTAGTAGGTCAATCAAATCGATCGAAAGGAGAGAATTAAATTGTTATTAATTTATGTTGTCGACGACAAACTAACCTAGAAGTTAAAAATAAAAGATTTTTAAATAGGATGACTTCTACGCGACATTGGCAGAGTCAATTGTGCTAAAGTGGCGCGCCAAAAATCATAAACTACAGAATTGAATTCAATAAGACGACAAATGACTAGCGCCATTTTGGGTCAAATTAGGACAAAAATACACGATTTGCCTTATATATTATACAAAAAGAAACTCATGCATTTTGAATTAAATTATCGAAGGTAAAAAATAATTTGTGCTTCTCTTATGGCATTCTATAGTAAAATTTAAGGGTTACAACCCTAGCAATGTAAAATGTCAAAAGTCATCTAAGGTGGGTTTCTAAAGACTCGCGGGGTGCAATTGCTAGGGAGGGCCTGAGCCTGACCGAAGTGACGCGACTAAGTACTAATACTTAGATGTTTATCCTACATTAAAAATTGTAGATTCATCCTTTATTAGATTCCAAATAAATTAAAAAAATATATAATGTATAGAAGGAATCTTTTAAATTAAGTAAATTTCGTTAAATAAAAACCGAATGAAAGTATTCTTAAAGCAATCGATATTTTAACGTTTCACCGTTTTGAATCGATTAGTGGTTTTAAACTGCTATTGTTCGTATTAAAAACCAGCGCCCGTAAAGAATAGCACTACGATATAGCTCTGTGTTTGTGCAAGTCTTGTTACGGCTCAATAAAGTTTAATATGGTTTTATATAACGTACTTTGGCAATGCGGGCTTTGAAGAGAATATTATTTTTGGTGGGAACCGAAAATTGACAATCGGTTTCTCGTTAAATATATTATTTAGATTTGTATTTCATATTACGTACATATAATCACAAATTCCTATTTTATGAATTAATCATGAACGAATTAACCACTTCGTCCATGGAATTAATATAGTAGTAATGGGTTAAAAAATTATATTTAATAAAAATTGATGTGAAAATATAGTGAAATGCCTTTTCTGCAAATGCGTAAATATCAATTTTTTCGTGGTTAAAAACAATGTTTTAAAAATAATAATTAAAATTTATAATTAACCAATATCATCACAATCTAACTAAATAAAATTTTATATAATACCACAGATCATATATAGACCAGGGTCGATAATTTTTGAAAAAAATAATAATAAGATGAAACCCATTGGAAAAGAAAGAGAATATAACAAAAATGAAAGTAAAAATAATTGACGGGCGATTTGACGTCGGGAAGTAGGAGGGGGTCAGATTTTAAGGGTAAAAACGGATAATCTCGATTTCCGGCAAAACTACAAGTAATATGTAGTAATATAATACTCAATTTTATAATATTCTCCTCCTTTTCCAATGGATTTCATCCTACTATAATTTTTTTCACTTTTTATTATTTTTAAAGGTTTCAACCCTGGTTTAATAATACTAAACTAGATATTATGTTCAGCATAAAATTACGCACACTTTTTTTCTCTCCCGATGAAGCAAAGGCGAGCAATTTCATTACGTATCACGTACTTACAGAATAGAACCAAAAAGTATATAAAATTCAAACCTTTTTTGAAGGTAAAAAATAAAAACACGTTAGTCCAGCTGCTAGCGATTTTATTGCGATTCGTTATCGTTTCGGCACGTTCGTCGCAGCTGATCACATAAGAAAAATATTTTAAAATTTTCCCCCTTAACGTTCTTGTTTTAGGGGTGAAAATCGCATAATAAACCGACGGTTCAGAGATCGGATCGCATCGCTTGATAATGCTCTGATTAGAGTTGCTTTAACAGCTGTATTGTTAAATGTAAATGGGTGTTTTATTTCCTTTTTAATTAATTGTTAATATTTGACAGTAAGTTCGAATTAATAATTGATTATATTGATATTAATCTCAATAAGATTTGCACTTATTTATAATTAGTATGGAAATGTAAATCAGCACAGGGTTTTTTGGGCATGGGGGAAAAATGGGCTTAAATAGCGATTTATTATCAAGTTCATTTTATAACTACCAACATCAAGTAACTACTAACTTTGAAACTTTTAAGCAATAGAAAAATAATTCTATTAAATTAGAATTAGGCAAGCGTTTATTTAAAAAAATATGAAAAGTAGTCAAAAATATCTGTACTACGTCTAAGATTTTTTCAAAGATAAATTATTCTTTTAATCCTACCGTGGCAGACTTCACGTTATAGACACGCGCCACATTCGAAGCACGTATTGAATTTTTAATCGCTAACCATATGAAATTTTTATCATATCGAGTAATAATTCCAGTTATGTGTTAGATTATAATACACTAGCTTTTTCTGCGGTTACACTTGCGATGAAACCGATTACCAATCATAATATAACATGGTGATAAACACAAATACAAATATTATTTTTTACACACCATTATTTTATACTAGCGACTGGGTATACTATACTGGATACGTTTTAATTTTTTTGGCGGAACCCTGATTCTTTTTCTAAAATAAAAGCACAAAAGTTACTCCTTATAACATCAGGTATCTGCCAGTCCCGTCAAAATTAAAATTTCATAATTTCCGTTCAAAATTGTATTTGTCTTATAAGTCCCGTATATAATTTCATATGGATTTCGTTAAAATGCTGTTATTTTGATATTAAGACAGACAACTCAATATTATTTATCTGTAGAGATTAGATAGATTACATAGTTGAGAAATTAAAGCAGGCGGTTTTATCGCTAGAGAGCGATCTCTTGCAGGCAACCTTTGGGTAGAAAGAAAGAGAAGGAAGACACACACCATTATTTCCTTTAGCACCTACTCTACTTCTTAAATAAGTACCTATAAAGATATTTAATAATAACTACTTTAATTATCGTATTATCATCAAAGTGTACAAAATATGTGTAGTCTGTATAACATATTACTGCGATAAAGCAATCACTGCAAAAGGAAATATACGTCATACCATGACCCCTGCTTCTGACCTATGCGTCAAGCTTAATGTAAGCTATTATCTATACATATAATAAAATTCTAACTGAGTCAAATAAATATTTCTTTGAAAATCTTATTGAAATAGTCATTATTATTGATACAGACGCCGAATCTAGAGTTATTAGAATCTTTGTCTGTCTGTCTGTATTGGAACACATCACGAGAACAGCACTGGACAGATTTTGTTGAAATTTGGTATAATGATAGCTGGTTATCCGGGTCAATATATCTTTACTAACCGTTAAAACGTACTTTGGGACGAACCCGAGCAGAGCGAGGGTGAGTCGCTAGTATCATATAAATAAAGTGCCTAGCTAAAAGATAAAATTATTGAAATAACCTCATTTTCCTGAATTTAACCGAGTGGAAGAGAAATTTTTCATATATTCTTTAAAAATTCTGATATTTCTGGATCTAGTACAAACTTGAACTTATAGAAACTATGTAATAGTAAAAAATGTATGGTATTAAGTTTTCCGCTCTACTTTACACCAAACAAAAAGATATCAAAGTGCGCTCATTCTTTAAATGAGATGATAAAAACTTTTTAACAAAAAAATAAAAACCGACTTCAAACAAAAGCACTAAAAAGTGAAAAATAACTGATTGGTAGTTTTCATTTACTATACATACCTATTCAAATATTTTTAAAATCGGTCCTAGCCCATACAAAGCAAAGCACACCGACTTCGAAAATATTTGAATAGGTATGTATAGTAAATGAAAACTACCAATCAGTTATTTTTCACTTTTTAGTGCTTTTGTTTGAAGTCGGTTTTTATTTTTTTGTTAAAAAGTTTTTATTTTTCCCTTTTTAGTGTAGACAATAGTAGCAAAGTAAGGATTCTAACGTGTTAGGCTTGTCAAATCAAACAAAATAAGCCCAAACTCAAAGTATCTACTATTAGCCGTTGAAGAGTTCCACCTATCCACCTTCTGGCCTTGCCATCAGATCAGGTCAACAACACCGAACCACTGTACTATCAACGGAAATAGAAATACTTGCAAAGTTTCAAGTCAATATGACAATTAGAAGTAGGTAAAATTCATCATTAGTTGTTTTTCCACCCTTAGGGGTGGTATTTTTTTTTGAAATTTAAATGGGACCAATCTGGAAGTATACCCTTTCAAACAAAACAAAAATTGTCCAAATCGGTTAATAAATGACGGAGTTCTGAGGTAACAAACATAAAAAAAAAAAAAAAAACATACAGGCGAATTGAGAACCTCCTCCTTTTTGAAGTCGGTTGAAAATCGTGAATGCTTTTATATGATGACAAGTGTTCTAGTTTTAAGGTCTAATTTTATACTTTTCGAAGGGTAAATTTTTTTTTAAATCTATAGTTGTACTTACTATAAACGAAAAACTGTTAATAAACATTAAAAAAAATAGGAAGGTGAGTTTGGCAATTCTGATTTTTTTTAATCCATTATATTGTATAAATATGTAAGCTATATTCAAATTAAATAAACAAAACATTTTATTTATATAAATACTAGCAACTCACTGTCGCTTTGATCACGTTCGTCACTAGGTACATCTTAACGGTTTGTTTTATATATACATATACATTATACATATGTATGATATGATGAGTTTTATATCCCTTACTTGAGAAATGATTGAGTCCCCATACAAACTTCCGCCCCCCCCCCCCTCCCCCCTTCTGCCCCTTAAGGGAAGATTTCCGAGATAAAAAATATCCTATGTACTTCCCAGGGTCTCAAACTATCTTCATAGAAAATTTCATTTAAATCTGTTCAGCGGATTACGCGTGAAACGGTATCAGGCCGATAGAAAGACAGACAGAGTTACTTTCGCATTTATAATATTAAGTATGGATCAGAAAAAAAACTGTTATATTTAATCTACGCCTAGGTAACTAACTAGGTAGGTAGGTAACTTTAACATATATCTAGAATTTTAAAAAGAAAACAAATATAAAACACATACTTATAAAACATAAAGCCAACCTAGTTATTAGTGGAAGGTACATAATTCGCAACCAGTCAGATTCATTAATATATAACAGCCGTACTTAATAAAAATTTCAATGAAATCGACTAGTTTCCACCCTCACCCCCACTGCTATGTTTAAATTTTAAATTTACCCGTTTCCAGATCGATTTCTAGAAATAATTCAGAACAATGTGGCTTATGTCTGAGAACAAACATAAGCTGTATGAAGCTTTTATGTATCGCATATTAGAATTGGAACTCAGCTTAGTAGTAATTATTAGGTTAATAATTTAAGAAGGTAGTCTGTGGTGGTCCAATGGATGAGTTATTGGCGCTTTCTAATTTATCAGAGGTTAAAAGTATCGATTATATCGATTTTAATCAAATATATAGTAAAATCGAAAATTGACATGGCCCATTCAGTCGTAGGAGAAAACAAAATGTCTAATAGTCTCTCTCCATAATGACAAAAATATTTTTATTGGCAACTGGTTTGCATTGATTTTCCTTAAAGTCGTTAGTTCGAGTTTTGTATAATTTGGATGTTCCAAAACCTACTAAGAATTTAAGGCAATATACCAACGCACCGCCAAACATCATTGTCACACCAACATGAAGAGAAAATATAATAATACTAGCGACTCACCCTCGCTTCACTCGGGTTCGTACCTAGGTGATTCTTTAAATTGACATAACTTTCTTATTTATGAACAACAAAAATTCTAAAAATCATTGTTTTGGATTTTATTGCGTTAATAAAGACCCTCAATAATAGTTTCTTTCAAATATCGTACATGTACAAACAGCGATCAGTTACAATTTTTATAGATTATTACTTTGCGTTCCTCATTTAATATGTGAGGGTAAAAAAGGTTTATTTACAAGTAACTAACATTACAAAGTCTCGTCGTCGAAGAAGTCGAAGTCATTAGGAAGTCTTCAAGCACATCAAGTCTAAACCTCTACAGTTTAGTTTACAAAACATTCTGTTATTGATTTTTCGATAAAATATGCAAAATTCGACCTGTCGACTCGGTTTGTATCGACTTTTGCATTAGGTATTAGAAAGTTGTTAGAGATACACTAATCATTATTTAAATAAACCAGCTTTCACATTATTCGGCTTAAGAAACACCATATTTCACACCTAATAGGCAGGTTTAGGTGAAATCGATTTTGTGATACACGATTCAAAGTGCGTTAAAATGATTAAGATGTAGATTTTGCCCGCGGCGTTATTTGCGTGGGAATTGTAGAGATAATAAAGCTTCCGAAAACTACTTGTTCGTTTAGAAGAAACAGGATTTTTTATGTACAAATAAATCAAGTTTTAAAGTAGTTTAGTCAAGTAAAATCGATGATGCGCAAAAGTAAGACAATGACTGTTACACCTACCTAACAGTCGCCACACTTCTTTCATCTGATAAAATATACATGCCCGATTTCACCAACAACCCATAAGCTACCACCTACGTATGGGATCCGTAGCTTAAAAGTCCCCTAAACTAGCCCCTAAATTAAATTTCGTTTTACGATCGTCTTTAAACCCATATTTCAAGCACCTATATTTATGGGGCCTTTTAATATTTAGGTGACCCCTAACTGCCGGTGAAACAGAAACTGTCCCCTAACAGCCCCTAACCATGCTTAGGGGATCCCTTAAACTTAGGTGATGTTGGTGAAATCGGGCAACAGTCACCCAAAAATTTAATATTAGTTTTTAAAATAAAAAATATCCTAAATCACGATTACACGATTTGACACGTTTGGTTCAGTTTGTAATGAACCTACATGCTGTGCCAGGGTTCGAGTCGAGCTGTGGGCATTCGTTTGTGTGATGAGACGAATGTTTGTGCTCCAGTCATGGGTGTTTAATGTTTATATTTATAATATGTATGTATTTATAGTTATATATGTGTAGTGTATCAACTATCTGGTATCCATAACACAAGCCTCGTAGCTTACCATGGACCTAGATGCCTGGTGCTGTGTGTTAATATCCAAACATATTTATTATTTATTTATATTAAATGCCTTTTTCTGAATCACAGATACAAAGAGTAATACGTAGAGACCTTAAACATTGAACCTAGGTCTAAATTGTGATGAAATATTTCTCGTCTTTTTTCACAGACAGTTATCCTGTTTGTGGTAAGATATTAATATAAAAGATTCAGATTGTTCAAAAGATTTCTTATAACAGTACTAGCGACTCACCCTCGCTTCGCTCGGATTCATCCCTAGGTACGTTTTAACGGTAAGTATGAATATAATATGCATGTATTATATCTATATACCATCCTCTTGAATCATTCTATCTTTCGAGGAAAACTACATTAAAATCCGTTGCGTAGTTTTAAAGATTTAAGCGTACAAACAGCGGGAACGACTTAGTTTTATACTATGTATAGATGTTACTCTCAGTTCCGCTTGCTTAGTTTATTTGTATGTCATTCATTGCTCTTAAAATTAAACTTTTCAACTTTATATCTTAGTGTAGATATATGCACCTAATATAGATATGTATAAGAAAAATATATAGTACACAATAAAATAAAGGTAAGTTTATTATTATTATATTTTATTGGGGGTGGTGCCGAGGTCGGCCCTAGCTATGTCGACCAGCTATGGTCCATTGTAGCTAAATAAAGGTACCTATAAGTATTTTTTTAATTTATGTACAATTATTTATTTTATTTAAATCATCTACGAATGTTGTGTTTATTTATAATCCTAATAAGTAATAACGAGGATAAAAACTTGCGTTGTGTGTATTTTTTAAAATAATAATGATACAGAATAAAAAAGTTTGGAATGATCTCCTTTTTAGCAATCGCCTTCTGCCTTAAAATAATATCTATCAAAATATTATTTTGAAGATTTTTCGAGAAACTCGTTTGCTGTAGAGTTATTTAATTATCATATATATTTTTATTTGAATGTTAAATTCTGCGCAGCATAAAGCGTTCAAAACCGGTAATTTTTGGGTAAACGCAATAAATTTGCATGTAATAACAGTATGCGTGGGTTTGTGCTATTCAGTTTTATTTACGACTCCACTTGTTTCACATTCAGCCACGTTATTTATTCTGTACTTGAATTTTAATTTTTTACCATTTTAGTATCTATGGTTTTACTATCCATTTTTTAAGTTGGCCTTATTTAAGCTTGAAGCAATCGCATTTATTTTTTCAAATTAGTTGCAAAAAAATCAAGGTTTGAAATCAGTTTTTATTTGCATTATTTGATTAATGTTCAGAATTATAGAGCAACTAGTTTTTTTTATTAATTAGTAGCCTTGAAACCTGCCACAATTTACTATTGACATCCATAGAAATTGAAAATAGATATAACAATTATCGGTACGTTCCTGCAATTCTAATACTAAATGAAAACATAAACAATATCGTAATATTAGCTAATTTGAAATCAGATGGCCCACTTTCCAGTTGAAAGTGTGTGTGAGCCGATTCAACCGGTTTGTTTACATTCATCACTGTGTGCGTTGTATTTGTGTGAGTCACGTCGCGACGTCACTTTGTTTACGTTAATACGAGTGTAGATAGATGGTGTGTCTGTGTGGGTGTATACGTCACGCGGGGGCACGTGTGTGGGTGTGTTCGTGCCGGCGTGACGTCACAGCGTTTCGTCACAGGTGCGCCTGTGTGCGTGCCGTCTACGCGTCACTGTGTGCACGTCAAGTCAATGTTACATTTTTGTGACCTTAACCGTAGACATTTCGCAAGACTTGTCCTTTACGTAATTGATGCTAGTTTCATTAATTTCCGATAACGTTACAGGAATATAAATAATATTAATAATACTTATGTGAATGCCGTTGTAATTTGTCTTTGCCTACAATAAAAAATGATTTTTTCTAGATATGAAATACTTATCTATGGTCTATCTATCTATTCTTGTCAAATTGCGATATATGTATTTATTTTTGGGATATAAACCTATTGATAACTGTAACTGTAGGCCATGAACGAATTAACCACTGGACCAGACATATAAGCGGACGTACCTTTAACGGTCATGTCTGTAACCAGGGAATTTTAGCCTAGGTCGTTTGTTTTTTGTGTCAGTCTCAAGCACTTACTTGTCAACAAAACATCTCCCAAAAATGACTAAATGTTCTGTTAAATGGTGTAAAAACTATAACGGCGGAAGCAGCACTATTTCTTTTTACTTGTAAATACATTATTTTATTACATTTATTGTTATTTATCACAAAATTTAATTAAATGTAAAATAAAATGTCATATTATCCAACTATGTTAAATATAGTCGATATTTATATGTATTGTTGACATCTGACAACCATCATAAGCGGGCTGGATTATACCATTCAGAACAAATGACAAAACTGTCGAGTGAGTCCATTTGACATCGACTAGTGCTTGACAATGTCGAAAAATATATCGATATTTGACGAAATAACTGAACGAATTGCGTTATTTGTACAGTACAATAACATAAAATACTTTTATCACAATATCCTACAATCTGATGACAATAAATTTATAAAAATATTTTCTAAATCAAATAAAAATATAAATGCAAAAATTATAATTAGTATGTGTACTTAATTTTTTATTTTATTTTATACCACATTTATATACTTTGGAATATAATTCCATTGTAATAATAATAAAGATCATTTTATTTCAACACATAAATTACACAAAATCAAACAATAATGTTTTAGCACTAAACTTCTGGGTTGGCGATTTGTAATAAAACACTTTACCACTTGCACTAATTATTTACTTTCACGATCCAACACTCACTTTTTCACAATTTGCAATCACTTTTTCTTTTTCCTAATTTCAAAATGTTTATTAAGAACTGAGCAATATTAGGACAGTGTCACATTTTTAAAACTACCCGAGACAATCAATTGCCAATTAAAATAGTTCAATAACAGAATCAACAAAATTACTTTATTTAATTAATTAACTTAATATTTTTGTAATCTTTACAAAATAATATTTATTATATATTAATGGAATATACACCCGATATTTATTTGTTGACTAACATTATTATAGGCCAACAGAATGTTGCCATCAATGCCATCGTATTTATATAAATCAAATTAAAAAATAATTATTATTTGACACATTATTATTGCCTCTTTAATTCATTTATTTTAATTTATTATAATAAATACAGATATTTTAAATTAAAAGATGTAAAATATGATGACTATGCTAACCAATGTCTAAAATGTCATTCATTGGTTCATCGATATATGTATTTTATCGAATACGTTCAAGCACTAGAAATATTGTATTGTGTATCAGTGTTTATAATAATGTAATAAAATCTTTGTGTGCGTTATGCGTCACTTGGTTGAACTAGTTTTCATACATTTGTATTTTATGTCAGGTCCAGTCTCTAATTCGTCCATGCTGTAGGCATTACGATAACCCAATTCTCGTACAACATATGCCAAAATCTTACTAATATTACAAATGCGAAAGTTTGTGACGATGTATGGATGTCTGCACGTCTAGATGTATGGATGTTTGTTACACTTTCACGCAAAAACTACTGAATGGATTTAAATAAAACTTTTCATTAATATAGCTCACACATGAGAAAAACCCATAGGAACGAAAAAATGTACGGTTCCCGTGGGATAGATGACAATTCTATAAATATTTTAAATGCGAAAGTTTGTTACTCAATCCCACCAGAACGGCTGAAAGGATCTGGATGAAATTTGGCACAGAGATAGATTATAGTCTAGAATAGCACATAGGTTACTTTTTATCCCGGAAAAAATGTACGATTCCCAAGGGATATAGTGGGATTAGTCTGTATCTATTTTATACTAATCGTTAAACCAATGATTTTGTGGTATGGTATAAAATTAATCGTCCAATAAATTAATAATAGCATATTAATTTTAATATTGTACAATATATACACGCATTATTATTATTTTGTTGGGTGTGGGGCCGAGGTCGGCCCTAGCTACGTCGACCAGTTTTGATATATACACGTAAACGGTAAGTGTTTTAAGTATCATTGGTGTATCTTACTCGTACAAACACGAGTGCCTGCTCTTTACTTCTCGCTTATTTGGTTTACTTAAACAAAATTTGATAATCTTGTTATACCTATGTATTAAGAAAAAGAATAGGTTATATATATACAGACAGACAGACAAAAATTCTAAAAACTATAGATTCGGCGTCTGTATCGATAATAATGTCTATTTCAATAAGATTTTCCAAAAAATATTTAATGTACAGATTCGGCTTAGTTACAATTTTAGTATATGTATAGATGTAAAGTTTAGACTAAATAAAAATGAAATATTTGATACCAATAAATTTTTTGAGAAGATAAATATCCTTTTTAACTGTTATTATTTTTTTAAATTATTATTGAAAGTAAATTCTTATAGTCATTTTTTGTTAAATACGTAAAATACATACATATAAATATAATACAATTCTGAGTCGAATCTGCGCAATTAATATTTTTTGAAAAACTTATTGAAATAGTCATTATTATAGATACAAAGGCCGAATCTATAGGTTTTAGAATTTTTGTCTGTCTGGGAACGTATCACGAGAAAACCACTGGACAGATTTTGATGATATTTAGTAAGTTGATAGCTGGTTATCCGGGTCAACATATAGGATACTTTTTACTGCGGGAAAATATCTCATTTCTAAAAAACATACAAAAACTGCAATGTAAGAGTATACTAATATGCAAAACCTAAGAAATTGGTTTTTAGTCATCTGAACGCGGGCGGAGCCGCGGGCAATGCTAGTTTACATATAAATAATATGTATTAAGTATCATATGGATAAGGCTCAAATATTTATGTAAATAATGAGCATGATTGGAACTGACAAATGGCAACTCCAATATATAGGGAGGGGTAAATAGCGAAAATTGTTTTTGAATGCATTCTTCACGATCTAAAGATATATTTTAATCATTAAACGAGGGAGAGTGTTGTCGTTACAAACTTAGGTCCATTATTTTTTTAAATATGAAATTTTCTTATTTTATAAATAATTGTCTTGATGATGCAAGTATACATATTATATGTATACTAGCGACTCACCCTCGCTTCGCTCGGGTTCGTCCCGTCCGTTCGTAGGTACGTTTTAACGGTTAGTATGACATACAAATCTTTGAATTTTTCGGTTTTTCTGTACTTAATATGCATGTTTTAAACATATAAACCTTCCTCTTGAATCACTCTATCTATTGCTGAAAGCTGCATTAAAATCCGTTAAGTAGTTTAAAAGAGCTAAGCAAACAGACAGCGGAAGCGACTTCATTTTATACTATGTAAAGATTTCAAAATAAAAGTAATATTTTTCGAAGAACTTTAAATAGCACATTAATTGGAGCTATCGTTAAATAATAAAAAATGAAATATTTATGAAATCATCATGAATATTTTATTTGTAGCGATGTTATTAATAAGTATTATGAGCTATTATCAACCGACTTCAAAAAGGAGGAGGTTCTCAATTCGACTGTATTTTTTTTTATGTTAGTTACCTCAGAACTCCGTCATTTCTTAACCGATTTGGACAATTTTTGTGTTGTTTGAAAGTGTATACTACCATATTAGTCCCATTTAAATTTCAAAACAAAATACCACCCCTAAGGGTGGAAAAATAGCTAATGATGAATTTAACCTACTTCTAATTGTCATATTGATTTGAAACTTTACAAGTGTTTCTATTTCTGTTGATAGTACAGTGGTTCGGTATTGTTGACCTGATTTGATGGTAAGGCCAGAAGGTGGATAGGTGGAACTCTTCGACGGCTAATAGTAGATACTTTGAGTTTGGGCTTATTTTGTTTGATTTGACAAGCCTAACACGTTAGAATTCTTACTTTGCTACTACTGTCTACACTAAAAAGGGAAAAATAAAAACTTTTAAAAAAATAAATAAAAACCGACTTCAAACAAAAGCACTAAAAAGTAAAAAATAACTGATTGGTATGGAATCAAATATTTTCGAAGTTGGTGTGCTTTGGCTAAGTAATTAAAGTCTACCTATTAAATACATACCTAATCAAATATTTTCGAAATCGGTGCCAGCCCATACAAAGCAAAGCACACCGACTTCGAAAATATTTGATTAGGTATGTATAGTAAATGAAAACTACCACCAATCAGTTATTTTTTACTTTTTAGTGCTTTTGTTTGAAGTCGGTTTTTATTTATTTGTTAAAAAGTTTTTATTTCTGTTTTTAAATGAATAATGAAAGATTGTAATTTTATGATAATAAACAATTGAGCATTGTTTATATTAGGATAAAATTTTATTTTTTAAAAATAATTGATAATTAAGGTCCTTTCAGATTTTCTGTAATATTTTTCCCTGAAATAATAACTATTGATTATTTTAAAATATTTTAGGCAAGCCAGAAAAGAAAAAATCTAAAAGTGTGAGGCGTGGCAATGCACCTGCCACTGCACAGGTGACGGATATCTACAAGCTCTACACGTGCAACACTTTTACAACCATGTCAACATAAAAAGGGTACTTGAGACTAATAACATAATTAAATGAATTAATGTAATTATATTTTAAATAAGTCGGAATAGCTATACCACACGCACTCTCACACGCCTAGTAAATAGCAAAGCCAGAAGTGTGCTTCTTTTTCGCATACCGCAAAGGCGCTATATAATTTTTGATTATTAAATATTTGTTATGCATGATTATGGTACAATAATGATATTAAATGATAAAAACATAACAATTAATGCACGATCTTTCCATTTAAAACTCTGTAGCAATTAATGGTATTAGCATTAAATTTGCATCTTGTGAAGAACGTAAATAGTAAATATAATTCTGCACGCAATTATTGTGAGAAAAATGGCGCATAAGGAAGAAATAAATTGGCCGATAGTATTTCCACGTTTTTATGTACATATTTTTAATATTAAATTAAAGACATAATTAAATGAATATAATTACCGATATTTTAAAATAATTAATGTCAAAATGCAAGGATACATAACTTAAGACTTTCGGTTCATTAGGTATTGCAATAAAAAATATTTTAGTAATTATTGTTTTTAATTACCATAAAATGTTTAACAAGGTTCTTATAATTAAACTGAAAGAATTAAGTATAACAGCATAATTAAATAAGGAAAATCATCATAATAAACTGTGTCGCGACTTACAAGCAAGTATGTATGCGAAGAAGCAAATATTTAATTTTAGCAAAGTAAACTTTCCACCCGCATGACAGCTGTCACTTTTTTAATCAAACAGGTATGCATACAAAATGGCGGTTCAACCGATCGAAAGCCATTACATTAACATGCTAAATAATATCCGGACGACAATTTATTACTTTTACTGTTTCACATTAAAAGCAGGGCGTGTGTACATGTATGCGGGCCAGATGCGACAGATAATATATTTCATTTGAAAACGTCCGTTGGCGATTATGTCATTGACTTCGTAATTATTGTCACAATAAAAAATAAAAATGTCATTGCGCTTTCATTTAGACGGGAAGTGGTTACTTAGAATAAGTTTTAATATATTCTCTTTGTTTAACAACTTTTTAGCAGACTTTTCTCATTTTGTTTTTACTTCTAGGGCACTTGGATAAACAAACATTGCACGTTTACGAGTATATTTTAAATGAAGCTTTTATTTCTTTAATACGAATATATTATAGTTGTAGTGTACTTGCGTAGACGTACATTAAGTATTATTAGTCAGTATGTTAGTTTTAGTTCTAGTGATGGCAAAGCGTATTTATTTTAAAGTAATTTAAGATAATTATTATCGTTTCACATTAAAAGTTTGTCAACGAGTTCATTATCTTTTACAAAATAAATATAAATGGTGCTACAATAACGCAACGAGCCTAATAAAACTTTGCATTTACGTGCGCCATTCTATTTTGAGACAGGTCGGTAGAACGGGTAAATAAGTGTATTGGAGTTTATGAAACACTATCGACGGGTTCATTGTATTGCGCAAACAGCAAAACCGTGTGTGTGAATGTTAGACCTAAAAAAATTATTTACTTTAATAATTTGTTTAACTGGCAGACTAGAAAAATATTAATACTAAGCAAAAATGAATAATTAGAGCAGTAATTAAAGTTCTTCTAGATTGGTAATATAACTTTTTGTTCTAATCCATATCCATACTAATATTATAAATGTGAAAATGTGTTTGTTTGTCCTTTTTTCACGTCTAAACAGAGTGACGGATGGGCGTGATTTTTTGTGTGGAGATAGTTGAAGAGCTGGAGAGTGACATAGACTACTTCTTACCGCGGGAGATTACTTAATTCCCATGGGAATACACGTTATAATACAATCGAAAAAAAATTTATAATCAGAATTACTCGAAACTTTGTATTATTGTTCTTTCGTGAACTTGTTTTCATCTTTTTAGTTAGCTTTTATGCAGTCGGGTTTTTTATTTTTATAATATACTAGCATGCCCGCGGCTCCGCCCGCGTTCAGATGAACAAAAACCAAATTCTTAGGTTTTACATATTAGTAAACATTTACAATGCAGTTTTTGTATTTTTTCTCAGAAATGAGATATTTTCCCGCGGTAAAAAGTATCCTATATGTTGACCCGGATGACCAGCTATCACCATATCAAATTTCGTTAAAATCCCTCCAGTCGTTTTTCTGTGATGCGGTAACAGACAGACAGACAGACAGAAATTCTAAAAACTATAGATTCGGTCTCTGAATCAATAATAATGTTTGTTTCAATAAGATTTTCCAAAAAATATTTAATGTACAGGCTTAAATACAATTTTATTATAATATGTATAGACTATTTATTCTATTTCACAAAACTTACGATTTATTTTAGGATAATACCATATTACCAATTAAAAGGTGAGAAGTATATTACTTTTTTAATTTGGATATAATCCAATATCCGTATCGAATATCCGTATCGAAGTAAAAGATACTAACTACAATCCTTGTTGCGCGATGAAACAAACTGACATTTGACCGACTTCAACAAGAAGAAGTATTCAATTCCGTTAAAGGTAATATGTATACACAACGAATTACAAATATTTTGTATATTTTTATAAATATTCTTATACACATATTCCTATAAAAGTATACCATTATAAACACAGCTTTTATCTCGAGTAGACCAACGCGAAAATCAATAGCTGAATTCGTAGGCGTTTTTGTATATTGTACAGTATCAATCGTTCACATGAAGTTTAATAATAGACCTGGCGTAATTTTACTACAGTGTTTTGTTGGAAGCCATAGTAAATTCAAACGGTAAACAGCTTGCCGATAAATAGGTATTATATACGAGTAAGTACAGAATAAACAAAGTTGTTACAAATTTTAAGTTGAAAGATCTATAGAAGAAATCTAATGTATAAAATTCTCGTGTCACAGTGTAACAAAACTCCTCCGAAACGGCTTGACCGATTCTTATGAAATTTTGTGTGTATATTCAGCAGGTCTGAGAATAGGACGTAAACAATTTTTCATACCCCTAAGAGATAAGGGTGGTCCACCCAAAAAAAAGAAAAATATTTTTTGGACGAAAATTTTATTTTAATTTTTTTATGATTTGGTATTAAAAATACATACAAACCTAAATTTTCACCCTTCTACCACCAACCCCTATTTTTAATAATAATATTAGTACTAACATTATTTTCTACTCTCGGAAATCTATACTAACCGTTAAAACGTAACTAGGAACGAACCCGAGCGGATCGAGGGTGATTCGCTAGTTTTTATATAAAATTTACATCTTTATCATCATTATCATATTATATATGATAAACATATACAAATAACAATAATTGTAATTTAAACATTAATAGTAGCATAAACAAAATTGAGTTTATTTTAAATCTACATTTTTGAATCTAAACGTAAATGAACAAAAAATATATTTTTCCTTACGTATTGTCATTGGTTGTGGTAGAAGTGCTTCTAAAACAAGTATCTAAAGCTATATATATATATATATATATATATATATATATATATATATATATATATATATATATATATATATATATATATATATATATATATATATATATTTCAACGATACGATGTATGTATGTGTGTTAATAATTTAATGGCAAAGATCACAAGAAGCCAGTTTATACATTTTCAAAGTGAAGCCAGTTCTGTGTATGTGTGTAGTGAACATATGTCCATAATGTTTACCAGACAATAGGCGACGAGAATTTCAACACATAAGAAGATAATATAAAAAAAATTGATATTAATTTCTAATAATATAAAAGTTCAAATTCGAAAATGGTACAAAACTGAGTTACAATGTTGTGCATTGCAGGCGTCGATTTGTTAAACACACACTGTTTCGACGATATTGACTCATTGTCAGACAGTGTTTTAAGATACTAATGAACGTTTGGACAAAAAAGTGCATGGAAATGTCTGAATGCATAAAATATTTATTATGCCTAAGCCAATATTGACATTTATTTTGCAATTTAATTTATCTGTTTAAGTAGGTACCTCGATATGACTACTTAAAACAAACACAATTTTTTCTTTTTCTCTCCATTCTTGCACAAAAAGTAAATTGGTGAGAATGGCTTTTGAAGTGTTAAAATATAAATAGTAGAAGCGACTCACCCTCGCTCAGCTTGGGTTCGTCCCTTGGTTACGTTTTAACGGATAGTTTTATAAATGTCTCAGATATGAGATATTTTTGCGCAGTAAAAAGTATCATAAATGTTGACCCGGATAACCAGCTATCATTACGCCAAATTTCATCAAAATCTGTCCAGTGGTTTTCTCGTGATGCGTTCCCAGACAGACAGACACATATTCTAAAAACTATAGATTCGGCTTCTGTATGGATAATAATGAGTACATATTTCAATAACATTTTCCATAAAAATATTTAATGCACAGGTTCGACTCAGAATTTTTTTATATGTTCAGATTCATAATAACACTTAATTATTTAATTGTAGAAATATATGATAGAATTTACTTATCTATATAAAAAAAACCTTTCTAATTTTTTTTATTATTAATACTAAAGCTCATCAAATAGGTTGACTAACAGGAAAAGGTATTGAACTGTTTTGTTTTTGCCTATTTATTTATGTTTTTTTTTCATTGTTAGAGGTACTTTTGTAAAAATACAAGTATAAATGTAATGCGTGTGTCAAATGTTAACACAGCGTTGATTTAATGTTAACTAGACCGGATCAAACAAACATTTGCTCTTTAAAAGAACGTAATAGGGGAAAGGGGGGTACACTGGATCACTTTTTTCATATGTAGTTTACCTATATAAATAAACTATAAATTACCAATATTTATAACTAGAGCAATGAGGTGTTAAGTTGGCTATAGAAATCTAGTTATTTTACGCACCGTCCGAGAATCGAATCCGGCAATTAGGCGTATTGTTTTTGTAAACCGCAAACAAACACTACTTTCCTCTTACATTTTTCTATTTTAGTGTTTAATAGTTTTTGACTGACCTCAAGAAGAAGGAACAATTTGGTTATGTACCTACTACACTTTTTGGACTAAGAAATTAAAACTGCAAAAATTATGTCCCGCTACCTAAAAGAAGGTATAAACAATCACTATAATATTAGTAAAGATTAGAGACTCATCCTCGCTTCGCCTGCGGTTCGTCCCGAGACAAAAACAAATCTACCCCAGGGAAACCGTACATTTTTCCGGGATAAAAAGTAACATATGTAATATTCCAGACTATATATCTCTGTGCCAAGTTTCATCCAGATCCGTTCAGCTATTATAGCGTGAAAGAGTAACAAAAATCAATCCATCCTCACAAACATTCACATTTAACACTAACGGCTCACCCTCACTTCGCTCGGGTTCGCCTCTAGTAAAACAAAAACAAATCTATCCCACGGGATCCGTACATTTTTCCGGGATAAAAAGTAGCCTAGATGTGTTATTCTGGTGTATGAACTATATTATTGTAGTTTTATTAAAATCCATTCAGTAGTTTTTGCGTGAAAGAGTAACAAAAATCCATACATCTAGGTATACATCCATACATCCTTACAAACTCTCGCATTTCTAATATTAGTATGAGTTATCCTATAAGGTCTAAACAAAAAAAATCTAAAACAATGTTTTTATTATAATAACATGGATAAAGGCGATAATAATTATGTATGAAATTTTTACACCTTCATAAATTAAAGATGAATGAAATGTATCGTTACATCAACTCGCATAAAATTACTTTTTTGCCCCTCCCGATACCATATTATGTATTTTTTATTCTGTAAATAAGCTCATAAGCACGAGGCCTTTATTTTGAAAAACCCGTTTATGTCCTATTTTTAGTTGGACCTGATTATGAACAATTGATGGCACAGCTATTTTAAACCTTTCGAAGTATTAAATACGACCATCTGTACGTCTTACTTATTAAAATAACTAGCATTGCCCGCGGCTCCGCCCGCGTTCAGATGACCAAAAGCCAAATTCTTAGGTTTTACATATTAGTATACTCTTACATTGCAGTTTTTGTATTTTTTCTCAGAAATAAGATATTTTCCCGCTGTAAAAAGTATCCTATATTATGTTGACCCGGATAACTCCGTAATAATATCACCATACCAAATTTCATCAAAATCCCTCCAATAGTTTTTCTGTGATGCGGTAACAGACAGACAGACAGAGAAAAATTCTAAAAACTATAAATTCGGCCTCTGTATCGATAATAATGAGATTCGGCCTCTGTATCAAAAAGATTTTCAAAAAAATATTTAATGTACAGATTCGGCTAAGTTACAATTTTATTATATGTATAAATTAATAGCTTTCTGAAAACAGTTCACATGTTTTATTAGTAATTCAACAAAACTATCGAATATATTAACATCCTGAATTAGCATTAGCAAATCAATCAATTAAATTACAAATTATGTTAGTACGTATGCAGTAGTTTGTCCACAAATCAATATTTTTCATAGTTAACCATTTTACCGGAGCTATATTGAAACTTTAGTTCGTTCATATTAAAACTTTAGTTCGTTCATGTGAAAAAACAAGAATAACAACGACTGCCAAAAGGTAGAGTAAATTAAAATAATTATGGAGAAGATATCAAGCATTTAATATTTTTTGAAATATGTATTCATTTTTTTTTAATCATAAATAAATAGATAATAATGTATCTTTCTATCTAGCTTGGTCATACTGTTCTCATCCCGTTGATAGAACCGTGTGAAATAGTCCTTAGAGACCGTTTACACGGTACGGATGAGATTAAAATCTAAGCTAATTAGTTAAAAATTTATTCGATGATCAATTTTTGCAACAGTGCACTCATTATTACTTAAATAGATGTAAGATAATTGTATATTATTTGTATGTTTAATAAAAGTATTTTTACTTGTAAGTGGAGGTCTTGAAGAATGCTAATTCAAATTGTTTTTATTTTGCGTTAGTCTTAGGATTTTTTTAATTAGGTCGTTTTAGTTTATAAGATAAAGATTAGAAATTTCAATAATAGGAACAATAATTTATTTTATTATAACTGAAAAATAAAAAATAAGTATAAGCACAGATTAAATATGATAGGTTTTAATAAGCACGATATCGTATAAACGGCCTCCAAGGCTTCGATTACCTAAGGTGCCGTTACTGCGGTACATCGACCGACCGCAAGGAATCTATTCAGAATGACTTTTTTAAGTATCGAGTTTCGGACGTCGTGACGTGAGAATGTTCGGTAAATCTTAATAATAGTAAATCAAAATTTTAATGAACTTTTCAATCATCATTTTTTTTATAAGGCTTTATAGAAAAAAAATCGGACAAGTGCGAGTCGGACTAGCACACCGAGAATTCCGTCAGCATGAAACATTAAAATAAGTATATATTTATTGTTTAACTACAAATTTACTTACGGTTTCGGATGTTTTCCTTTACTTGTGCTATAAGAAATTTGCTTTTGGCCACAGTATTCTAGATCTACGGAATATACACTGTAGGTTTTAATTCCCTTGCGAGTGCATAAACGGCCGTATCTTTTGATTGCCTTGACTTAAAAGTTTGATTTTTTGCACAACTCTAAGGGATTATAGCCCTGAGTATTTGATATCAATTTCAACTTGATACCTCCACGCGTTCCTGAGAAAAAGTGTCTTACAAGACAGACAGACAGATGGAAACGAAGTAATCCTAGCAGTTCCTTTTTCCTTTGCGTAGGTACCTCACTTACGGAATCCTAAAAAATAGCAAAATAAATTTCATGATAGTAATATTTTGTAAAATTTCTCTACTATTTTGACTTTGATGACTTTGTTTTTAAGAAGGAAAATTTTACAACTTATTTGACATTGCCTCTATGCAAAACTATTGGATCATTGATCTATTGATCATTACAGTACATATACGGCATTGTAAGTTAAGGCAAAAAAAATTATTTGCTATTCTAATATGAATAATTTTTGATATTTCTAGAAAATGAAAGATAGATCGTTTTCTAGACACAGACAGCAAATAAGTAAAAGACAAAAAAGTAAAATGCTGAATTTTTTTGGTATATAATATATGTGCACAAATAATTATATCTATACTAATATTATAAAGAGGCAGAGTTTGTTTGTTGGTTTGAACGCGCTAACAACAGGAACTACTAATCCGATTTGAAAAATTCTTTTTGCATTAGATAGCCCGTTTATTGAGGAAGGCTATATGTCATAGTATCATATAGTCTATCTATTCCATACTAATCGTTATATAGTATACATAACCTTTTTTGTAACTATAGGTTAAAAGAGTCAATAAACCAGCTTCCGATAAAATTGAGGTATAATAAAGTTAAATAAGTGAGATAAGCTAAAATGCAAGCGGTTTTTAAAGATATTATGGTTCACAGCGCAATAGTTGAAGGTGTAACTCGAAAATCTCGTTTTATGTTTACTTAACAGATTTCAAATCCGAAACTCGTTTAACCCACGGAACACATAAAGATAATCATAATTTTATACAACTGTCACAAAATATAGACATTGCAATAGGATATATGGACACGATTCGCTATTTTTAATCTAGCCATCAATCACGTTTTATTGGCAGACTCAAAAATTTACCTTTGTTATGTGTATCTACCATAATAATGATTCAATTCGTTCATGTATATAATTTAGTCATTTTTTAGAATATCTAGTAATTCCATGCAATCCTGGGCTCGTTTAGGCAATGTAAAAAAATATTTAATACCTACCTGAATTAGCATTAGCAAATCAATCAATTAAATTACAAATTATGTTAGTACGTATGCAGTAGTTTGTCCACAAATCAATATTTTTCATAGTTAACCATTTTACCGGAGCTATATTAAAACTTTAGTTCGTTCATGTGAAAAAACAAGAATAAAAAAATATTTAATACCTAGGTATTGTATATACATTGATATAAATACGTAAATATGACATATTAAATCATTAATTATTTTTTGGAATAACTGAACGTCACTTAGTTTTTCTAATATCCATACTAATATTATAAATGTGAAAGTGTTTGTTTGTTTGTTTGTTTGTCCTTCTTTCACGTGGAAACGGGTTGACGGATTGGCGTGATTTTTTGTGTGGAGAAAGTTGCAGGGCTGGAGAGTGACATAGGCTACTTCTCACCGCGGAAGATTATCTAATTCCCACGGGAAAACACGTTGTAATACAATCCAAAAAAATATTTATGATCAGAATTACTTGAAACTTGGTATTAATGCTCTTCAATAAAATTAAATAAATACGTGTTTTAACATTTTTCGAAATTCGTCTTATATGGGGGTAAAATAGGGGATGAAAGTTTGTAAGAAACTACCTTTTTAGAGATTTTTTGCAGTTTTAGAGCGAGCGAAGCCACCGGTTCTGCTAGTTACTAATAATGCAAAAACAAAAGCTTTTATGGTTTGTCCATCTGTCACGCAGCAATCAGCATGGATCGACGTGTTGTTTTGTTCAAAGAAAGTTTTCGGCCCGGACAGTATTTTGCTACTTTTTACTCTGCAAAGTTTCTCTTCTCGTGAACAAACGAACAAAACAAAAACGTTGTGATAAATCCTTTAGATATATTAATGACTAGTAAAACAAACACAAATCTATCCCACAGGAACCATACATTTTTCCGGGATAACAAGTAGCGTATGTATTATTCTCATGTATGAGTTATATTATTATAAAGTTTCATTAAAATCCATTTAGTAGTTTTTGTGTGAAAGAGTAACAGACATCCATACATCTATACATCTTCACAAACATTCGCATTTATAATATTTGTAGGAAGTACGATTCAATTGTCTTAACGTGTTCCAGTCTATCCATTGAAGGCGCTTCGCCTACGCACGATCAAACTCATATCTCTGTTTACAATCCTAGTCCATATTCTATAGATAGTAAAGCGGAATTATCTTGTGTATTCTATAGAACGTATTAGTCTATACATATAATAAAATTATAACTAAGCCGAATCTGTACATTAAATATTTTTTTGGAAAATATTATTGAAATAAACATTATTATCGATACCGAGGCCGAATCTATAGTTTTTAGGATTTTTGTCTGTCTGTCTGTCTGTCTGTCTGTCTGTCTGTTACCGCATCACGAGAAAACCACTGGACAGATTTTGATGAAATTTGCTATGATGATAGCTGTTTATCCAGGTCAACTTATAGGATACTTTTTACCTCGGGAAAATATCTCATTTCTGAGAAAAAGTACAAAACTGCATTAAAAGAGTAGACTAATATGTAAAACCTAAGAATTTGGTTGTTGGTCACCTGGACGCGGGCGGAGTCGCGGGCAATGCTAGTTACATATATATTTAGATACGAGATACAGAATTGCCTCGTTGGTTTACAACATGTACCGGTGCAGATCTCGAAGTCTTGGGTTCGAATACCGACCGAATAGGTATCAACTAAATACATTTTACCCGGGTCGGGTAAAATGTATTTAGTTGATACCTATTTTAAGCTTTTCTTCTCGAGCTTGTTGTTTGGTAATTTAGCAAAATTTTGACAAAGTATTTAACATAATATATTATGTGAAATACCTAAAACGTTAATTTTATAAAAAAAAATGATTATAAACTATTATGTGTATTAAAATTTCTATATTTTAGGCATTATCGAAAAGTGGGTCAAGCCATTTATTTTACATATAACTTATGACCTAATGCTCTCCAGGCTCCAACTTCTTAAGTATTTTTGGATATTCCTTATTCTTCCGGCAGACGGTACGTTTGAAAAATAAAAATAGAATAAAAGACTAACTTCACCACATATTATTATGTTAAAAATAAAAATTATAAAACTTAATTCGGCTTTATTTAGATACTATATTTTAATTGTAACCTTTATATATATTAATGTTAATGATGTACTTCCATATTTTAATATTATAAATGTGAAAAAGTGTTTGTTTGTTTGTCCTTCTTTCACGTCGAAATAGGGACTGAATGGCGTGATTTTTTGTGTGGATATAGTTGGAGGGCTTGAGAGTACTTCTTACCACGGAAGATTATCTGATTCTTACGGGAAAACACGTTATAATATAACCCAAAACAACTCATCATATCAAACCTATGTATATATAATATATAGTCTAACTATCCCATGCTAACCGTTAAAACGTGCCTAAGGATGAACCCGAGCAAAGCGAGGGTGAGCTGCTAGTATGTATGTAAGTTTAATTTAAATAAGGCTACGAGTTAGTTCAATCCACTGAGATGGTCAGGGATTGAATTGCTTTTAATCCCATAAGATAATCCTAAGGGACTGGTCGATAATGTACTGTACTGGAAACTTAAAATAAGATTAGCTCTAAGAGCGGCGTAAGGATGTATAATATTTTTGTGTAAATTTTAAAAGTCTGTACCCCCTAGTAGTATCTTGTAATAAACTAATATTACATTTAAAGTATTCGTATAAAAAGTAGTCACTTTACGGTCCATAAAGTATCTCGGGGCAAGAAAATCATTCGATCCGTTGCTTCCGTTCTGCGTGAAAAGAGGATAAACCAACAAACGCATTAATAATTAATATTACTATTAGTATCTATATAGTTTAATATGTAATAAACATTCTTACATTTCGCTCCGTTTGTAGTGACCCTACATGCTGTGGCAGCGGTCGCGGGTTCGAGTCCCGCTGGAGGCATTCGTGTGATGAGTAGGATGTTTGAGCTATAGTTATGAGGTGTTTATATTTATAGTATATATTATGTGTTTATAGTTACATAAGTGTAGTGTATCAACTATCTGGTATCCATAACACAAGCCTCGTACCTTACCATGGAACTAGATGGTTATGTGTGTTAATGTCCCAACATATTATTTATTTATATAATATACACGAGAAAAAAACAATCAGCAGAAATATGATATTAGCATAGGTATTGCATAAAGTAACTTGTATTTCTTAGTTTTTGCTAACTACGCGTGTGCCATTTTCAAGTGTTCGAAACTACAATGGTTTAGTACAAGACAATTAGGACAAATAAGAACTACGAGTATTGTTTGCTGTGTGTTAGCGATAACATAACGTTTTGATGTCAAACTTTAAAATCGAAGTAATTTATCAATTTTTATTTGTAAATATAGTTTAGTATAGATTTCTCAGAGATTAGATATTTTCCCGCAGTAAGAACTATCCTATAATCTACATTGTTTTGTTGACCCGGATAACCAGCTATCGTCATATCAAACATCAAAATCTGTCCAGCGGTTTAATATGATGCGTTCCCAGACAGACAGACAGACAGACAGACAGACAGACAGACAGACAGACAGACAGACAGACAGACAGACAGACAGACAGACAGGCAGACAGACAAAAATCTAAAATCTATAGAGTCGGCCTCTGTATCGATAATAATGACTTTTTCAATAAGTTTTTCCAAAATTTTCGACCCAAAATTTTATTATATGAATAGATTATTCGTGAGAATACTGAAGTGAAATGGAAATATGAAGCAATATCGTCAATAAGTTTAGTTTACAATGAATTTGATTTTATTCAAATAATATATATTTAAATATTTTTTTGTAAAAATATCCTAAAAATAACTAATAAGTAATCGATACACGAAAAATATTAACATGTCCACCGTGCGGGTGGGGTCCATAGGGTCATCGACCGTTCTCCCTGCCTCATTTGAATTCGCGGCACATTACAAAGGAGTAATTGGATAATAATGGAAGCTGGCGCCTCCCCTGTCCTGAAGATTGGTCAATATCTACCGCATTTGGCATTTTGTCAAGATTAGAAACCAAACTATACAACAATATCTCGAACTGTATTTAGTTGCTCTCAAAGAATCTTATTTCATTATATATGTATGTACATATTATCAATATCTTTGCACATAACATATTTGAACATATTTTAAATATTTCCTATTAACGTCTATCTTAACGATGTAATTGTATGTAAATTAACAAGCTATACCAGTTAGCATACAAAAAAAAAAACAGACGATAACCCGCATCCAAATATTTATTACATTCAAAATAAAACCGGTGCAGATCTGTTGACAAGAATTGATTTTTCATCAGGACCACCACTAGCTGGAATCCAATTCAACGTTCTCCAGACGTGAGTTCGCACAACAATTTAATGTTTATACACCCAAAGGGTAGGGGTCCAGGCAGTTTGAAAGCGCCTAGGGATTTAGCACTTGGCAGTTGCCGTTCAGATGGCACCACGCATGCGCATTACTAACAATATTAGATGGGCAGTAAAGGGGAGGCAGTCGTCATCACTGAAATTCTATTACGCGTTTTATACACGGGGCGCGCCTTAATGGGGGGGTGTATAAAACATGTCCATTATAGTTAGAACTGTGCCATTTTACACGTTCCCCCTCGCAGATCCGCTCGGATAACGACTGCGGGGAGGCTGGGAGATCTCGTTAAAACGGTAGTGTCGTAAAACATTGAAATCTGCGTTGGGGTCTTTTTAGTTGGTCGATTCGATACGCGCAGTTTATTTTAAATTATAACGCCGCTTTTGGGGGATGTTTTTAATCTGCACCATAGTGTTTGTTCAGTTGCGTGCATATCGCGTTATATATTATACTAGCATTGCCCGTGGCTCCGCCCGCGTTCAGATGACCAAAAACCTAATTCTTAGGTTTTTCATATCAGTATACTCTTACAATGCAGTTTTTGTGTTTTTTCTCAGAAATGAGATATTTTCCCGCGGTAAAAAGTAGCCTATATGTTGACCCGGATAACCAGCTATCATCATACCAAATTTCATCAAAATCTGTCCAGTGGTTTTCTCGTGATGCGGTAACAGACAGACAGACAGACAGATAGAAAGACAGACAGACAGACAAAAATTCTAAAAACTATAGATTCGGACTCTGTATCGATAATAATGTCTATTTTAATTAGATTTCCCAAAAAATATTTAATGTACAGATTTGACTTAAAATTTTATTATATGTATAGATTTTCTACTATACTGTCTACTGGTTTTAACGTTTTGCTATTCGTAGATTGTATAATATCGTTGAGCTATTTTAGTACATTTTCAATTTTTTAGTAACCAAACTACGATTATCACACTGAACGTGTCTTGTATAGAGCGCGTGACCGTATAAGTGTTTTTCATACACCTAAGCTCAGTATAAATTAGAACTTAATATGATGAACAAACACCGGGACGTGCTGATGAGTTCCCCTTTCAAGAAGTGTGATGAATAGTAACGATATTTTTATGTAACACACTAAACTAAAAATTCACGTACACGTACACTGTACCTATGTATTACGTGTAGCATAGATTATACTCACTTTAATAAATAATACTTTTTTTTAAATTCAAGATATTTTTATTGACATTTTTGTAGGGTTATTTGCAAACACTTGTTTGATACGCTATTGTGCACTGCTTTCAAGAACAGGGTTACAGATTTTTTGACAGAATCAACTTTGGTTTGTTTCGTATAAGATGCTTTAGGAATTTCACCCTTATCGGTGAATTTCTTTACATTAAAAATATTAGTCTATGCCCAAAATATTAATCAACACAAATTAATAAATTAAATTTAAAAAAAAATAAAAAAATGGTATAAAAATCATTAAAAAATTCTTGAATTCATGTAAAGATGGAATTACCTCAGTTACAATATCGCAACTTATTACATAATTTTATGCTTTAGTTTTGTAAGGAATACAAAAGAAGTCGGTAAAATAAAAAAAACTTAAAAAAAACCGACTTCCAGGCACTAAAATGTAAAAAATAACTAAACGGGGTTTTCATTTAGAATAGATACCTAATCAGATATTTTCAAAGTCGGTGCTAGCCGATGCAAAGGAAATCTAATATATTTCGATACGTAAAGTACATATTTACCTATTACATATTCATATCTTAAAACACTGTCGGCTGGCAAGATTCCGACGAATTGAGAACCTCCTCCTTTTTCGAAGTCGGTTAAAAATCAAAAATGGCATTAAACATTTCTTGCATTTGTATGCGGAGTTGCATTCCTATTGAATGACTATTTGACTGATTCTTCTCAAATGCACCTGTTATTTTTTCGTTGCGTTTATATATTTTTTTAAGGTTTACACCAAAGATGAAAAAAATAAGCTTGATTAAATGAAGTGAAGTCAAGAAAGTACCTACTTTTGTATTGCACTTAATAAAAATTACCGAAGGTTTGATCAAACTAATAAAGAATATGGCAAACACCTTCGCCGTTTTTGTAGTCACGTCTTTTAAACGCTACTAACCTATGGTACTGAAACAAAATCGCAATAGATCTAATAGCAAATAGAAAATGCTCCATGAATTTCCTTATTTATTTTATAATATCAACTATGTAATATAACTATGTAAATTGAAATCATTATTTTTATTTAAATAAAGCAAAATATACAGCAGACAAAGCAAATTAAAAGTTAAATATGATAGATCATTATTTGAGTCCGAGCTGATAGATGCATACAAATATGTTTCTGTAAAAAGTTTTTATTAGTCAGCTTTTTACATAGCCTATATATAACCTCAATAAATAGACTGTAAACTGCAAACGGAAATGATTAAATCGTACTGGTAGTTCCAGAGATTAGGGGTAAAACAAAAAACTTCAGCTTAATATTGATTCCCCATACAAACTTTTATTCCCATTTTCATCCCCTTAAGGGATGATTTCCGAAATAAAAAGTATCCTATGTCCTTCACAGGGTATCAAACTATCCTCTTACCAAATTTCATCTAAATCGGTCCTGTCGTTTTTGAGTTAATTCGTTACAAACATACAAAAATACAAATCTTTCCTCTTTATACTATTAGTGTAGATGTAGATATAACTTAGTATAGATATGTAAATGAAATAAATACGATAATATAATAATATTATACATACATGCATATTTAGGAACAGTTCGAGTTATCTTTACATAGGTGATGGTCAGTTAATGGCGCAGGTGGTTTCAGCCCCCTGATGGCCGTTACGGGTGTAATCAGGACTTATGGTCACTGGCTAAAAGCAGCTGATATTACTCTTCGTTAGAAACCTAATGACTCCCAAAGGTTGTTTTTCTCGTATACTTTATACTAACATTTTAGATATTTTTAAGGTGTGGTCCAAAAATTGTTGAAGTTTGAATCTCGCAGTTAAAACAAACATACCTATGTACATATATGTAATTCGTAATAATTACTTATAGTACAATTTTGAAACCGTTTATTTTATAAGCATATTTTTTGGCTAGATATATAAAATCTAAATATTATAAAATATGTAAGTAGATTCCTTTGACATAACAATCTTATTCCTATAAAATCGTTATGGAGTTCAATGTGACCCCTAAAGTTTGTTAAATAGGGTGTCGTTGTATGTAAAAGAGTTTTCGGGTATAAAAAAAAAGTAGTTAGCCAAATCCGGAAGAGGATAGGTACTCGTTTGTATTTATTTAATTATCTTTAAAATAGTCTACTTTATGCTTATATTATAATTTTCTAACAATTAATAAATGATAAAAATGTTGGGACATTAACACACAGCACCATCTAGTTCCATGGAAAGCTAAGAGGCTTGTGTTGTTAGTTGATACGCTACACATAATATATAACTTTTAAATACATAGATATTACAAATATAAACAACCATTACTGGAGTACAAACATTCGTGCACATCACACAAATGAATGCCCCCAGTGGGACTCGAACCCGCGACCGCTGCACAGCAAGACCGCTAAACTACAAACTGAGCCAAACGTGTCTTGGATAAAAGTATCTACAATATATAGAAATACATTTTCGTAATAAAAATACACATTTTTTAACAGCATTGTACTAGCGAAATGAGCCGGTCGATAGTATGAATATAAACGACTCTACTTTGTTATGTAACACCATGAACGAATAAACCACTGGACGAGACATAAAATACAAATGTATGAAAACTCGTTCAACCAAAAGACGCATAACGCACACAAAGATTTTATTACATTATTATACACACAGGTACACAATACAATATTTCTAGTGCTTGAACGTAATCGATAAAATACATATATCGATGAACCAATGAATGACATTTTAGACATTGGTTAGCATAGTCATCATATTTTACATCTTTTAATTTAAAATATCTGTATTTATTATAATAAATTAAAATAAATGAATTAAAGAGGCAATAATAATGTGTCAAATCATAATTATTTTTTAATTTGATTTATATAAATACGATGGCATTGATGGCAGCATTCTGTTGGCCTATAATAATGTTAATGAACAAATGAATATCGGGTGTATATTCCATTAATATATAATAAAAATTATTTTTTAAAGATTAAAAAAATATTAAGCTAATTTAATTAAATAAAGTGATTTTGTTGATTCTGTTATTGAATTATTTTAATTGGCAATTGATTGTCTCGGGTAGCTTATAAAAATGTGACACTGTCCTAATATTGCTCAGTTCTTAATAAACATTTGTGAAATTAGGAAAAAGAAAAAGTGATTGCAAATTAAAGTGAGTGTTGGATCGTGAAAGTAAAATAGATCGTGAAAGTAAAGTGTTTTATTACAAATCGCCAACCCAGAAGTTTAGTGCTAAAACATTATTGTTTGATTTTGTGTAATTTATGTGTTGAAATAAAATGATCTTTATTATTATTACAATGGAATAATATTCCAAAGTATATAAATGTGGTAAAAAATTAAGTACACATACTAATTATAATTTTTGCATTTACATTTTTATGTGACTTAGAAAATATTTTTATAAATTTATTGTCATCAGATTGTAGGATACTGTGATAAAAGTATTTTATGTTATTGTACTGTACAAATAACACAATTCGTTCAGTTATTTCGTCAAATATCGATATATTTTTCGACATTGTCAAGCACTAGTCGATGTCAAATGGACTCACTCGACAGTTTAGTCATTTGTTCTGAATGGTATAATCCAGGGATTTTATGATGGTTGTCAGATGTCAACAATACATAGAAATATCGACTATATTTAACATAGTTGGATAATATGACATTTTATTTTACAATTTTATTAAATTGTGTGATAAATAACAATAAATGTAATAAAATAATGTATTTACAAGTGAAAAGAAACAGTGCTGCTTCCGCCGCTATAGTTTTTACACCATTTAACAGAACATTTAGTCATTTTTGGCAGATTGTTTGTTGACAAGTAAATGCTTGAGACTGACGCAAAAAACAAACGACAAAGGCTGAAATTTCCTGGCTACTAATAAGACAGATAAAGGTACGTCCGCTTATATGTCTGGTCCAGTGACTTATTCGTTCATGTGTAACACTTTAATATGTACATACATTGATGGTTAGACTCAGTTGAGTGCACCTGCCATTTGCGATAACGTTTCCGGGTTCGATTCTTAGTATAGATAACTAGCAAATGTTTGTTCCGGCTTGAATACGTTTTCTGGTAAATAGTTCTGTAAGCTCAATAGCTTTCAAAGAGTATTCGTGCCATGGTTCGTCGTACCATGGTTTTAGAAGTTAAAAATCAACTTTTATTTTAATAATGATCCTAATACCTACGCTTATTATTTTAAAAAAAATTAAGTTTTTATGCAAGCATTTGACATCTATACCCATAATAAAATTATGAATCGAATCTATACATTAAATATTTTTTGGAAAATCTTATTGAAGTAGTAATTATTATCGAGACAGAGCTCGAATTTATAGTTCTTAGAATTTTGTCTGTATGTCTGTCTGGGAACGCATCACGGAAAAACCTCTGGACAGACTTTGATGAAATTTGGTAATACGATAGCTTGTTATCCGGATCTACATATAGAATACTTTTCACTGCGGGAAAATATCTCATCTTTAAGAAATCTATACTAATAGTTAAAATGTACCTAAGGGCGAACCCGAGCGGAGCGTGAGCAGCTAGTTTTAAATACAAATAGTTTTTCTGAATAACTCAGTCTCTCCCGTGAGCATTTTTGCCGTAAAACATTTGAAACGTCGGGAGCCGAAAGTTAAAATAAAACTGCAAAAAATAGTTTTATTTAGGTTTATTGAGATAATCGGTCTCTATTACAAAATTAAATATGCAGGTATTTGCTAATTTAATTTTTTTTTACATTATTACGTAAATGAAAATAACCTATAGGTATATATAAGAAAGAGTAGCTTCTAATTATTTTTAAAATAGATTCAGTAATTTCCGAGTTCATTCCATACAGACAAACAAACAAATGTTACCACTATATAATGGAGTAAGACATTTACCCTGACACAGAATCGACGTAATACCCTATAGCATCTGTCCATTTTCGATGTAATGCCCACGAGATTTGATGTACCTACTCATAAACTCGTCGAGCCAATTGGTACGCTAAGATCCGAACAAACATTTTATATTATGTATTATAAAATATCGTACTACTCTCCAATATTATAAACACTTTAAATAAATTCAGAAAAAAAATACGTGACAAATTATCACTAAAAGATAAACAGTAAAGAAAACAAAAGCATTGCATCTCACCCCTCTGGAGCTTTGTTAAATTATACGAGATCTATCTTAGAGTAAACAAGGGTGCTAACATTTGTCGCGTTTTGTACCAAAAGTTTTCGATACAAACATGTATCTATAGTCTATACTATAACTTAATGTAAGAAAGCTTGTTTTGGTTGTTTTTTTTTGTTTGAACGCGTTAATCTCTGAAACTATTACTCAGATGTAAAAAATCGTTTTGCATTTGATAGCCCAATTCCTAAAGGTTTTACGCTATATATGGTACAACTTATGGATAGAAACAATTATATATTATAAGCAGACAACGCGAGCGAAGACGCGAGAAAAACTAGTGTATATTATTATAATACTAGCGTTGTCCTGCGGCTCCGCCCGCATAGTACATTAATCACCAACATATATACTAAAATCTCCGAAACACGCTGCATCTTATGGTATGAGTATAATTCCGATCGGTTCAGTAGTTATCGCAGTATAACCGAACAAAAAAATCGGCTCTCCATTTATTATATGTACATATGAATCAATAAATCAAATTAAAATATGCATCTATAAAATAGAGTAAAACTGATTTAACTCGATATTGCTTATTTAATAAAAATCGATATTGCTAATAGAATTTAAAAATGTATGGGAATCACGTATTCTGAGAGACAATGTAATAATCGATTTTCATAAATATTTTATTAAAGAATAAATTACTTCAACTACCCGCAAATAAATTACAAGAAAATTTCACCTCTAAAGGTGAAATAAAAAATGTATAAGCGCTCTGCTGATTAACTAATTATAATCATCGAACTGAATTGAATATTCTAGAGATGCTTCACTGTCATTGGATTTAAAACTTCAATAAGGAATTTAAAAGGATATATCCTCTAAACAGATAAATAAAATTGAAGTGTCTGTTTGTAATATCAAAATAACAGCTTCTTACTAAATACATATGAAACTATATATGGTACTTATAAAACACAATTTTTAAATTTTTTGTCTGTGTCTGTTTGTCTCCATAACGGCTGGACCGATTTTGACGGGACTTTCACTGGCAGATAGCTGATGTTATAAGGAGTAACTTAAGCTTACTTTTATTTTAGAGAAAGAATTTCGGGTCGAGAAAAGGTTTCGCTTAAAAAACGTACTCACGACGCACCCGAGCGAAGCGAATGTAAGTCGCTAGTATAGTTAGCTATAGTAAGATAAATTCTAATAGTTCATAAACGTGAAAACAAAAAAATAGGTAGATATATAATAGAAGTTTATAATCTGTAGTTGTGTCAAATCGATTATTATCGATTTAACAATCGTATCCATTTTTATGTGGAAGTACAAAAGCTAGGCACTCAATAAAGCTTATTAGCTATTAAAAATAGATTTTAAATTATAACTTCCGATACTTATTACTTTTAACCATTAGTTTAAAGTTCTACAAATGGATGCGGTCTTCGATTTATGTAGAAACAAAAACTACATATAAGTATAGAAAGATCGATCTTTTTTATATACATACATGATAGTATGATAGAAATGGATAAACGGACATATTTATATTTTACAGTAATATTATTAAAGCTTACGCTAGTAACAAGGGAAGAAGCTAATCCATTAGTATTTAAAGCACGAAGCTTTCTATATCGTGAACCAAAAAGCATCCACAAAATATCGACCTGAACGTATTCAGTTATCATTATCACTTCGAAATAGAGCGGGCACGCACGCGAGCCGGTAATCGGGCAAAGTTGGCCAGTATAACTTGGCCTTTTAGTTTACACACCCATTCCCTTCTATGACCTCGTTTTATGGTGCACCAGGGGGGAGGTGGGGTCGCTTAACGATGGTATTAGTTTGAGGGCATCACATGTGGTGAGATAAGCGGTGGCATCCCTCGAAAACTTGTTTCGAGATAACTTGGCATTGTCTGTGTAAAACTTGGAAGAGTGATGGTAGTATTGTTGTCGAGTTAGACTTTAATTGGAAAACGAATGCTGCGGTTAAATATTTACAGCATGACTTATATTCGAAGTTATTTTAATATTTTATGTATATTATGTATATGTTTGAGGAATTATGTTTATATTAAATTTCTATATATGGTTGAAAATTATTATTTATCTATACATATAATAAAATTGTCTGTACATTAATTACTTTTTTTAAATTTTTTATTGAAATAAACATTATTATCGAATTGAAGTGTTAGAATTTTTGGTATATATATATATATATATATATATATATATATATATATATATATATATATATATATATTAAATGTAAAACATTCAAACAAAAATAACTAAAACAAACTGCAAAAACATTCGCAGTCGCTATTCGCATGGTAGCTTAAGAATAAGTCACCCCAAAATTCTCATACGCCCAAAGATGTTACCGTTCACAATCTACAAGAAACCAATTAAGAACAATGGCCGTTCGCGGCATTAGGCAAACCAAAGACTAAATGCACAAAGACCCCTCGGCACAGTATAAATTGTGGCACTAATTCAGACCAAAGGACTTGAAACTCAAGGGAGTTTTAACCAAAGATCGATATCAAGAGATGGCGATGCTTCCCCCAACCAATTTAATTAGACCCCCGCTATTCAACTGTAGTCCTCAATAACTGAAGATTCATGGAGGAGGGGAGATGTCGAGGGGTCTAGTCGCGCTGGTCGCATTTGGTTCGTTCCGTTTACGACAGATCGTGACGCATCTGTTACTTAACATTTTAGTGCGTAATTTTGTGAACAGCAATCGTTAGGGCATAAAGGAGTGAAATATAATATATGTATAACATACGTATATGGATGTATAAACGATGTGACGATATTTTTAGTGCTTCGCTTAAAGTTGAACGTGCAAAAGCGACCAGCTAAATTATCTCACCATTTCAGGCAGCAGATATCGCGTAATTTCAGAATACATACCTGAAACAAGAATTAATATTAATAACATTAATATATCTATACATATAATAAAATTGTAACTGAGCCGAATCTGTACATTAAATATTTTTTGGAAAATCTTATTGAAATAGACATTATTATCGATACAGTGGCCGAATCTATAGTTTTTAAAATTTTTGTCTGTCTGTCTGTTACCGCATCATAGAAAAACCACTGGAGAGATTTTGATGAAATTTGGTATGATGATAGCTGGTTATCCCGGTCAACATATAGGACACTTTTTACCGCGATAAAATGTCTCATTTCTGAGAAAAAATACAAAAACTGCAATGTAAGAGTATACTAATATGTAAAACCTAACAATTTGGTTTTAGGTTATCTGAACGCGGGCGAAGCCGCGGGCAATGCTAGTTCGTATATATAAAAATAGTAATGGCTTATGTCATCAACACGCCATGCGTTTATTAGATTCTATATCTGCCTTTGAACTTTTGCTTGTGTCTTTTAAGAGGCGGAACGAAACACTTTAATCTTTTCAAGAGCCTGAAATAATTCTGTATATGGCTGATAGAAGTATCTCCAGTATGAAGGACTTCCTTTAATCCTTATCTCGACTTGTTCAACAGGATTCTACACATGTGTGGTTGTGAATATAGTGAATAGAGTGGTATTTTTTCTAAAGCTATACATTTTAAAATAATTAAAATATGGTTAAAAACTTTAAAAAAAAAATAAAAACCGACTTCCAGGCACTAAAATGTAAAAAAATAACTAAACGAAGATGGTTTTCATTTAGAATAGATACGTAATCAGATATTTTCGAAGTCGGTGCCAGCCGATGCAAAGCAAATCTAATATAAATGATACGTAAAACACATATTTAGTTTATTTACCTATTAGATATTCATTTCTTAAAATATTGTAGACTGGCGTTCGACTTTATATATGTATGTATATAATTAGTATGTATTCATCTTTTGGCATTAGCGTCATTTAGGTGTGGGAAAGACTTACTAATATAACAGAAACCTATATGTTACGTTAATTTTAGATCATAGTCTCTAGGGTTTTAGTAGGTAGTACTGGTTTTTCTTAAGCCGGTGCGTCCCACTTAACCATCAAAAGCATTCCCAGCATTAAAAAAAAAGGTTTTTATACATACATACAAAATTGGTTCATACGTACATTTCATCCAAATCCGTCTAGTCGTTTCAGTGTTAAGATGTAACAAACATGCAGACATACAATCTTTCACGTTTATAATTTTAGTATATTTATAAAAACGTCAACAATACACCTAAGTAATATTTTATTTTCGAAGCAAATCTTCATGATGAGCGATTTAATTTATTTTTTTCATTAGGCAAATGCCCGATTCTAAATTTTAAGCAAACAAATATGTAAAAAACAAACAGTGAGAGCCTCTTTGTTATATAGAAGAAAAACAAAGAACAGATATTTGAATGAGAATACCGACATGCCGACTCACGATCGAATGGGATGACTTTCAGAAAACTGTACAATCCAATTTGAGGTTCCTTAATCGAGCCTATATTCGCCTTATATTTTCAATTGTTTTACATTAGAATGACTTTATATTATCTAATAGTGCTATCTTGAACCAATATACATCTATACATATAATAAAATTGTAACTAAGCCGAATCTGTAGATTAAATATTTTTTGGAAAATCTTATTGAAATAGACTTTATTATCGATACAGAGGCCGAATCTATAGTTTTTAGAATTTTTGTCTGTCTGTCTGTTACCGCATCACAGAAAAACTACTGCAGGGATTTTACTGAAATTTAGTATGGTGATAGCTGGTTATCCGGGTCAACATATAGGATGCTTTTTACCGCGGGAAAATATCTCATTTCTGAGAAAAAATGCAAAAATTGCAATATAAGAGTATACAAATCTGTTAAGCCTAAGAATTTGGTTTTTAGTCATCTGAACGCGGGCGGAGCCGCAGGCAATGCTAGTAACCTATAAGGCATTTTGATTATTCGCATCTACGGTAAGTAAGTGTTGACTACGTTACTTCATAATTCCGCAATGGACGGCCAGTTTTACATAATATATCTCAAATCAGATGTAAATCGTTTTCGTAAGCGAATCTAAATTGTATCGAGTCAAATTAAACTTGGAAAGGTTTGATTTGAAAATTTCATATTAAATTACATAATAACAGATCTCGGTTTGGTAATAAAGTCGCCTCTAGTATGTACAATTCTTAGTCTAGGTGCAATTGCAATAAAATATCTTATCAATAAAGATTTTTTTTTATTTATATGATCATAATATAGTGCTATATCATCCTATCTATACATATAATAAAATTCTGAGTTGAATTTGTACATTAAATATTTTTTTGGAAAATTTTATTGAAATAGTCATTATTATCGATACAGAGGCCGAATCTAAAGTTTTTACAGTTTTTGTCTGTCTGTCTATCTGGGAACGCGTCACGAGAAAACCACTGGACAGATTTTGATAAAATTAGGTATGATGATAGCTGATGTTTATGTATTACTTTTAAAGTACAATAAAGAATACAACTACTACTAAACTAATAATATTCATAGATAAAAATAATCACACATTTCTGTGTATCCCTCTCATGGAGAGCGCGTCATCAAACGTCAAATTCAGAAGGGGTGAAGTTTTGGTATCTTCTATCAGTTTGCTCCAGGGCTTTTCAAATGCAAAGGACGTAGCGCTTAGGGTCGAATTGTAGTTGGTGAGAACGAATTAAAAAATCCAATCGATTTACTATTATTCAAAATACTTGTACCATCAACTAAATTCAAATTTGAAATCGATATACATATTGATATTTGTAGGTATCGATAATATGAATTATTTTGCATATTAAACACATAATATTTCATATACTAATATGAATTATAATGATATTGTAATTGTGTTAATGTTAGCATATTTGGATCGTAATAAAATATATTTTTTACATTTGTGTTTTTGTAATCATTCAATCAATTATCAAACCCACAATACAATACCTGTTAGAGTAAGCTATATCATCGTCAACGAGTTCAGAAAAGACGACATTCTTAGTTAAAATAAGTCATTTCTATCTATTTTTTCGTATAGCGATAAAGATCGTAGAAACTGAATACCTCCTTTTCTAAGTAGCTTAAAAAGTTAGAGCCATTTTCAATATTCACGTACTAATAAATCTATACCTATACATATAAAAAAATTGTAAGTATCTAAGCCGAATCTGTACATTAAATATTTTTTGGAAAATCTTATTGAGATAAACTTTATTATCGATACAGAGGCCGAATCTAGTTTTTAGAATTTTTGTCTGTCTGTGTGTCTGTTACATCACAGAAAAACCACTGGAGAGATTTTGATAAAATTTATTATGGTGAAAGCTGGTTATCCGGGTCAACATATAGGATACTTTTGACATATAGATAACATAAAGCAAATACCGTTTTTTTATATGAGATTGTCAGTCTAAATTACACACATACTTATTTAAAACAAACTATGATATGGAATGAATTGGTGAATTCTCTCGTACAGAGCACTAGAGCTTTCAAATGCAAAATTTCTGTCAATTAAATGCATAGGTTCACTTTATTGTGCCTCGAATGTGATATTTAACATAACAATTGTGTGTATTTGAATATTTAAAATGTAAATTTTCATTATAATAGATTGAATATTTACTCATTTTTGGAGGATTTTATACTTGTTATTCTGTACTAGCTAACCGTCTCATATATGTATGTATATACAAATATATATACATATACAAATATATATAATTTACATATACCTAGACGTTTACACTAAAACGAATTATTATTCTACTTTTATAGTCAAACTAATAAATATGTTTGGACACAGCACCATCTAGTTCCATGGTAAGATATATAAAGATAAGATATAAGATACCAGATAGTTTATACACTACATATTTGTATATAACTTTAAATACATACAGATTATAAATATACACCCATTACTAGAGGACAAACATTCGTGCTTATCACACAAATGAATGCCACCAGCGGGATTCGAACCCGCGACCGTTGGCACACCTAGTAGGGTAATTACAAACTGAGCCAAATGTGTCGTCGTTACGTGACTAACTGTAACTTGATGGCACTATGAACTATTTTGCAGTGGTTAATGTAATAGTACATAGAGTGGTAGTGAGGTACCCACGCATACATATGTGTGGGACATAAAATTTTAAAGGATACATTGTGTCCTCATATGAATACCGTGGGATATAAGTACATTGCACACATATCTGTTAAAAATAGTTACTTATTCACTTCCACATATGGAATCCAGTATTATATATTTAATATTTATTACAACACAATATTACATTTGTGTAAAAATACAATAAAACTATAAAAATAAAACATTTTATGTTCCATCTATATTTCCATTACATAGTACATACATGATAATGAAGCGTTCGCATTAATGAAATTAATAATAAATTCATGCCAACGTTATTGTTATATGTATTTTATACTATGACAGTTTTACATTAGTATAAAAATGAACGTATCATTTTATTATTATACGAAAAAGTTTCTACAGTTTCGTAAATATGAGTAAAATGAACCAGTATCTAGTACCTAATATTTAAATTATATCGTGAAAAATAAATATTATTTATACTCAATATATTAAAGTTAATATATAGTAATTTATATAAGAGTATATATAGTAAAGTTTGTTTGTTTGAACGCACTAATCTCAGGAACTACTAATCAGATTTGAAAAAATATTTTTGCTTTAGATATCACGTTTATTGAGGAAGGCTATGTATTTATCATCTTCTATAATATAATAATGAATCGCCGAATGTGTTGGTAAGCGCAAATCTCGAGAGCAGCTGAACCGATTTCTCTAATTCTTTTTTTTAGAATATTCCTTGAAGTACGACGATGGTTATTACGGAGAGAAAAATTTAAAAAAATGCCTGAAAAAGTCTAAAAACAACACTTTTCTATACTCCCATACAAAAGATTCGTAATAATACTTAAAAGTCAATTTGAACTTTAATACCATACCAATAAAGTTTAAGTGTTAGTGGAGAGGTTCCGGGAAGGCAAAACAATTGAGTGACGTTAGTATCGTATAAATATTAATGTCAATATTTGTCAATATTATTTATATGGCTAACGCTGGCTAATAATTATTTATATCTATTTAAAACGTACCTAGCGACGAACCCGAGCGAAGCGATGGTGAGCCGCTAGTATAATATATAACCGTTAATTATACTACAATATACAGACAAAAAAAAATCTTGTATGCATTGCGTACCTAATATCAAATTCTTCATAAATTATTATTATTCAACAGTAAAGATATGAGTTACTCATTCATGGTTGAACTGATTTCGATAAAACTCAATAAGAGATCTACATATATGAGCATCGTAAAAAGAAGTATCGTACAATTGGTGCATTACATTACATAAGCCCCTTCTTTAGCTTTAAGATGACGAAGTACGTTGAAATCTACTACATAATAAATAAAGTTTGCTTTCAACGTTTTGTACAAGAAAACCCCAGTACAGACTGGAGTTAAACAAATAACTCTTAGACTAACACTTGTGATTACACATCAGTAATTTTTTAAAAGAAAATCATGATATAGTAAATTATAATAATAAATATTTAATATATAATTCATTTGTTACGCGTTGTAGATTAATATATAATATTTAAATGAAAATCTTAAATGGATTTTTTGTCTGTCTGTCTGTAAAATTACGTATTATTCAAGAAAGTCCGACCGGATGTGGGGTTATTTGTTGTAATGTAAAATTTTGATCATTAAATAATTATATATAATATAAAAGTAAATATTTATGTCTATTTTTGTCCATTATGTATGAATATTTAGTTTTTACTTAAAAGCAATACTGACTAACGACGACGAAATTAATTTCCACCATAAGAGATGGAATTTTAAACAAAGTTTGTACAAAGTGAGGGTTATATTTAATGTAAATAGACAAATTAGAAAAACATGCGGGTGCAGAAGACAGGACGGTAAGCAATCCATAATTTATTTATAATTAACAAGTAAACTAGTTATAAAGAAATAGGTACGATCGAGTATATCATAAGTTTAATTTTACAGTTTAATACTAGCTTTTTACCATGAGTTCACTCACGCAATATATTTATGTATAATTGCTCCCCTTCTAAGCACCATTGCGTGATATTATATGGTCTATAACCTACCTCAATAAATATGCTAGTAAATACAAAAGGATTTATTCAATCCGACTGATAGTTCCAGAGACTTGCATCAAACAACTGTAAGAACAATTTCTTCTATCTTCACAGTTTTATATGTATAGATGTATACAGATGTCAATATTTTATGATTAGTTTTATTTATCAAAGATTGATACGTTTGATATTTGTGTTACTTAACAACTTAAGTGAATATAAAAAAAAAATATATAAAAAATAAAAAAACCGACAGCATAAAAACTAACTAAAGAGATGAAAACAAGTTGACGAAGGAATATTGTATGTATAACCTTGCCCTCGGCTCCGCTCGCGTTCAGATGACCAAAAACCAAATTCTTAGACTTTATATATTAGTATACTCTTACATGCAGTTTTGTATTTTTTCTCAGAAATTAGACATTTTCCCGCGGTAAAAAGTATCCTATATGTTGACCCGGATAACCAGCTACCATCATACCAAATTTCATCAAAATCCGTCTAGTGGTTTTTACGTGATACGGTCACAGACAGACAAGACAGACAAAAATTCTAAAAACTATAGATTCGGCCTCTGTATCGATAATAATGTCTATTTCAATAAGATTTTCCAAAAAATATTTAATGTACAGATTTGCCTTAGTTACAGTTTTATTATATCTATAGGTAGAGAATACTAAGTGGGTACTTTATTTGACAAGTACCTACCTAAATTCTTTTTACTAACCTTTGCTAATGTCCCCGTACAAACGTTAAGGTTCCCAATATTTATAGTATCACACTTCGCAGACATTAGAGTAACTGCATAATATTTAGAGTAGCAGTTGGGATTCAAAAATCAAAATAAATCCCCGAAAAAATCCGAAAAGATAGTTTTATTTAAAATACCAAATTTTAGGGTCTAACCAAGTTATTGACGTACATTGACCATTTTTAACCAACTTTAAGAATATGGTACTCATTTCGAATGTATATTTTTCTTTTCGTATATATTACGCGATATCGCCAAATTATTATAAGTGGAAAATTTGTTTTTTTAAAGAATACATTTTTATAGAAAAATTCGTTCACTAAGGAGGATTTACTTTTTAAGTATTTTTAAAGTTAACATATCTTTTTAATTAAAAAGCAATTATGTAGTTAGGATAAGCCCATCTACGTGACATTGGCGAATTATTTGTATTTAACTGGCACGCCTGACGGGCATGAGCAAGAAATACAGAATTATAAGATAATCCCTTAGACCTCACGTTTCAAAATCAGTTGTTTATACGTTAGTCTCAAGGGAGTACAATCCATGTTCACTATAAACTGGTTTCGGCTATTGTTTTGAAGTTGATTGGCTTTTTTCTTTCTTGCTTCGACCACCCGGACGCTATGTCCGAATCTCCTTCTTGGCCTAATTTGTTAGCTTTACGTATGTTTTATACTACTATTTGTAATCTATATGTATCTTTTAAACAGTAGTACTTGGATGATATTAATAACAATGCTCGTAGCCTAAACGTGTGAAAATATAATATTTTCTTAGAATGACGCAAATATTTCATACCTATATAATATTATAAAGAGAAAAAATGTATTTTTGTTTGTAATGGATAAACTAAAAATCCGCTGAACCGATTTAGATGAAATTTGGTATAAAGATAGGTTTGAGACCCTAGGAAGGACATAGGATAGTTTTTACCTCGGAAATCAGCCTACTCGAGCACAACGAGGGTAAGTGGCTAGTTACACCTATTTTTTAAGATGTCAAAAACTAAGTATAGTCTCTCCCGTGACCATGTTTGTTGTAAAGCATCCGAAACTTCGGAAAAAAATTGAAATTAAATGAAAAAAAAATCCGCAGGAAAACTACTTATTTTTGAAAATCAACGAAAAGCATATAATAATAATATTATCATTTTAATATTATATTTGTATATTAAACTCGTTTATTCAAATTTTTAATACACAATATTAATAATTATGTAAGTACTTTTTTCAAAGATTATGTTAAGTTAAAGCTCGACCTTGTATTTCGTACGAGTTTAACCTCTGCAAATTCATTCAAATGTTTTTGTTACCTCAATTGTAAGAATCTCGTTTTTTTCTCACTACCTTACATATATTAACCTAGCCTTTTTTGCGGTGATCTATGATTACATGTAGTAAGAACGTGACAATTTTTATAAAACATTATATTTTTGATACTTTCGAAATTATTTCTGAACTATAGTACACATATTTTTTACTTGGTAACAGCACAAAAAAGACATTTTCCCTATAAAGAACATTGAGGCATTTCCGCAATCTATCGAGTGCATGAGTTTTGCCCGAGCTAAAGTTTCAACAAAACTTCGAACCGATGCACATGCCTCGATTCGACTCCGGGTGGTTTGAGCAGGTAGAGAAACAAAAAAGCACATAAAAAACGACAATCTCTCTTCAAGGGGGTATAAAAACGACTCCAAAGGAGATTTAACCTTATGACTCTAAAATAAAACCTATTTTGGACAATCCACTTTTAACCCTCGCGACGACGCAGGGGTCTAATGAAACCCGAGATTTTTTGCGATTTATTCTCTAGTTGCTGTTAATTAGTATTTTTTGTCGTGAATCGATGGAAATAGATGGTGTCGAAATTATTAATCACGCGCACGCGATGCACTATGTTGGAAATTACTTGAAATCTAATCGCAGTTTAAATTGTTTTTGTCATTAAAGTCACGAATAGCAAAAAAATATTGCATTATTGTTATAAACACAACAAAATAACATGTTTTCTGCCGTAGAAATTGATTACTTAGTATCATTACAGTCGTTCGAGTAGTTTCAACGTTGCATTGTAAGTTTAAGCCACGACATGTGGTTATCTTCCTGCCAAAGGAAACATTATAAATTGTGGTGCACAAGGTGTGGAAGTACCTAACTTTGCCAAATCACCGGCCGGTGTGTACATATTGGCAAGTGTTCGGACTTCTTTGCCAAGTTTCCTCCCGGACTTGGACGGCCGACGTCCGCCAGGTGCCAAGCCGTCACTCGTTTAAGGTTCCAGACCAAATGCGGCACTGGGGAGATAGGACGATTTATTTGTTCTAGCTGTTTAACTGGGTTAATGAAAAAGTGCTGGTGTACTGAATAAATCAATGATAGCAGATGCGTCGTCTCGTTTAACTTTTTATGTGAAATTGAATACTATAGTGGAGGTCTACGTAAAAGCAATATAAAATGACTGTAGTTGTTTGTTTATGGTCTTGTTTCAACAAACGAGATTGCTTGCTGCTCCTCGGGCGAAAATCGCAAGATGAAATTCTTTACTGTACAAATGTATACTTAAACTGCTTTTTTATTTGATCTTAACAGTTGCTCACAGCTCACGAGGAGTATCCAAAACAAATATTTTAAAGATATTTTTAAAAACTATTCGTTATAAAAGCTGTTTTTTTGTTATAGACGTATAGTCTTATAGAATACGTATAACTTTAACTAATATTAGTCCTGCAATTGGAAAGTTGCAAATGTATTTAGTAATAAAATAATCCATTTTTTACACTAAATTAGACATGTATGCATAAATAACAGTAATAGAATTGTTACAAGTACGAGTATTTCCGTTTACATTTCCTAAAACCATAAAATTTTGTAGATTTATCGCTTATGGTTCAATTGTAAAAGAAGCCTTGTGAAATATAAATTTAATACCTTTATTATATATATTTATTTACATTTTGAAATAATAAAAATGTTGCCCAATTGTGAATTAAAAATATATATACATATATTATAATCAAGCAAAAAGTCATGTATAGCTATAATACAATGTACTACACAAGAAATAATGCGACCAAATATAAATTTATAGCAAATTACACGTCTGAAGAGCTATATTCTAACATTTTCTGCTATCTGGGTTATTATACCATCAAATTAATACTGGCTTTCTTTGTTGTTTATAGTACCGATCGTTTAACGTTATTGCGTCGTCTATTGGCTGCTCAGTCCGACTTTGTATTAGCTGAAGTCATCTGTGGATAATGGCGGCTTATAGACTATTTAAATTGGTATATAATTTTATTCTGTACGCAGTATCCTTTCACAATTTAGTTTTATACAGCACTTATTGTATTTTAATCTTGTTGCAAAATAATAAAGAAGCAGTCATTTATTAATGGATACAATATATCTGTACCAATACTAACAAATTGTCTTAAGCTTTTATATAGTGAAGAACGGAGTGTTGAATCGTTCTCAACTTTTCTTTCCCTATAAACAAAAATAAGGCTGTACACATACAAGACGTGTGTATAATAAAAATATCAATTCACGAACAGAAAGTCGATTAGTGATTACTCTTATAATATTTAACCTTAACCGTATACTAAGCAAAAAATCCACATTTAATATAATGGATTTTTAATTATCTTTTATACTTTAAAATAATACGTTATCTCACGACCAATGTTTAAATCTATTTATACGTGAGTCAGGTTATTAAGACCGTAATGACGCCAGCAGGTAAGGGTTACGGCAATTTATTTAATATTGATAGAACTTATTGCTCAAAATTACAGATGATTGCCGTCGAACGGACGAACCCCAAGCTTGTTTATAGTTTAGATTAAAGGAAATCAAGGTTCGGTTTGCCTATTAAATTTTCTATTGCATTTTTTGTGCGTTACCTAAACGTAATTTATCATTACGTTTGGCATATTTTGTCGACTGCATCGTATATACTGTATTTAAAATACAAACAGAATGTTTTAAAGTTAGAGTTTAGGAATTTGATTTTAAGGGAAAGCGTTCTACACAATTTAATTTAAACAGGAATTATTAGATAACGGAATTAAAGTAGCTTATTGACAATGTTATAGACACAATTGCTTTATAATATCAAAAAAATCTCCTAGTTCCTACATACCAATCTACAAACTTGATAGTATAACCGATCTACATAACAACATAGGAAGGTACAAAAACAAAACATTGACCTCCAAGCAAAAGTACTAGGACGAGATGCGTCATACTTTAACAGTGCGTTTCCGTTCCGTGCTGTAATGCGTCTAATGATATCACCGACCCGTGGCAAGTATTTGCCATTGTTTCATCTATCTAAATTGACCAAATATATACAAATGTATTATATATATATATATATATATATATATATATATATATATATATATATATATATATATATATATATATATACACAAATGTATTAGATTTCGTACTGTTTATCGTATTCACGTGGATCTTAAAAGGACTGCTGCTTCTTAGATTTAATTTTCTTTCCTTCTAGGTGAATCTTTATATTAATTAGCAGTACAATAAATAAGTTTACTCTCTCAGTTTTGTTAAACCGAGCTGACAGAAAACGAAAACTAAAGTCACGAATCAAGCATAATCATAATAATTTTAATGATTATACAAATGTTTTGCACACGTAGAACTGTTTAAATTCATAAAACGTGGTTATATAGCACCTAATTTAGCAAAAGGTAGCAATGTAAAATCTTTTTAAATTGAAGTATAAAAACAAGATGCAAATGATACAACATAATTAAGCCAAACCACCAAATATACATACTAAGGCGCATAAAAGATCTCGCTCAAAACATTGACCTCAAAGAGAACATCTAGAGTAGATGCGTCATTTATATTGTCATCTTTTTCCTTTTCTGTCTTCGAAACCTAATGCTTAAATGCTTTAACTTTGACAGGCATATTTTTAAGATTTTTAAATTTTTAGGTCCAAAAGTAATTTACCAAAATATATGTGTGACTTTCTTTTCTTTAGATTTTGTAGTGAACTAGCAACTCACCCTCGCTCCGTTCGAGTTCGTTCCTACTTACGTTTTAACGTTAAGCATAGATTTCTCAGAGATTATATATTTTCCCGCAGTAAAATGTATCCTATATGTTGACCCGGATAATCAGCTATAATAAAACCAAATTTCATCAAAATCCCTCCAGTGGTTTTTCCGTGATGCAGTCACAGACAGACAGACAGACAGACAGACAGACAGACAGACAGACAGACAGACAGACAGACAGACAGACAGACAGACAGACAGACAGACAGACTATAGATTCGACCACTGTATCGATAATAATGTCTATTTCAATAAGATTTTCCAAAAAATATTTAATGTACAGATTCAGCTTAGTTACAATTTTATTATATGTATAGATGTAGAGATAGAGAGGAATAGCTGACTGTGACTGGTATTTAAGAAATGACCGCAGTTCGATAGACCTATATCAGTTAAACAATATTTATTTAACATGGTTAAATTATCAGTCCAGTCTAACTGGGGCATGGTTTATATCGACAATCTGAAGATAGCGTCGCTTGCACAAGATGTCAAGCATCGCCCTCGATATTTTGTGGAGTTTTGTTGTTATTTGGATATAGAGAATGGTGAAATTGTATCAAAACTTGGTAGATTATGAAGGGGAATTTAATAAACTATCAACCAGGTGGAACGCTATAGTTCAATGGGAAAACTATTGCAGCAAGAATTGCTAAGTGCAAAGTTTTGGATGTTGAAAGATCAAAGTTGATTAGTAATATAATTTCACTAAATTAATAAACCTTTGTATTTAATAAAATTATAGTATCGTCTATTTATTAAGTAGGTATGTGTAGGGACTATACAAATCCTGGCAGCGCAATGCATCGAAGATTGCGTCGCATTGCGTCGTGTCTGCGTCTACTCCCCCATTACTTGCCATCGAAGCTAACGCGTTGTTCTACGTTTATAAATCACTTGAGTGGGTGCAGGTAATGTTCTGCCTTAACATTTTTGCTACACGTTTTTGTCATCTTTTATTAGCTATATCACTTTGTCATGATGTATGTATGTGAAATTTCAAAAAAACACACAAAATAATTAATTAGTATCAAAATAATAATATTTGATAGATTAGAGTTGTCCCTTATCTAAGCAACTTCGACAAATTTAATTTATTTACATACATATGTATGTATATAGTCGCTGTTTCGTCTTTCCAAAAGAGTATGAGAAACCTGGAAAATGTCATTCATTTGGGTGATGAGCATGAATGTTTGTACTCCAGTCATGGGTGTTTATATTTATAATATGTATGTATTTAAAGTTATATATGTGTAGTGTATCAACTATCTGGTATCCATAACACAAGCCTCGTAGCTTACCATGGAACTAGATGGTGCTGTGTATGAATGTCCCAAAAAAAAAAAGTTGAATATGTAAGGCTTCTTAAAATTAAATGAGATAAAATTAAAATGTAATAAAACGTAAGAAATTTGGCTGTTAAAAGTCAAGTGCAGATACACAAAAATGATGACATGTTTTTATAGCAATAGGAATGTATATTGCATTCTTGCAACTATCTAGTGTTGATATTCGGATGTTTCAAAATTATTGCGATAAAATGTGACGCTTCCTTTAATCAACGGACTTCATTTGTTTTTGTAGATTCATTTGTTAATATTTCATTTACTATCTCATATATAGAGTCTAAAATATTTTGAAGTATTTCAAAACTAAAACAGGCTAAAATATGTAGTTGTAACTGATGAAATGAACAAAAATATTTGAGATATTATGTATTTGAATCAACGCAAATTTTCGAAGATTTCTACAATATTTTTAAAGCACTCTAAATTGCTCTAATTGTAAGTAAATAGGTTTGTAAGTTGGGAGTAATCTCTGGAACTAACGAAGTGATTCTAAACTTACAATCTTATAATATGTTATCAAAGTACTAAATGAACGAAGGCTAATCAATTCATATATAATCTTATTAATTACAGGTGTAGATATTTAATGCTCAATTCGCACCTCCAGACCTGCTTCTATGTATTATGATAGGAGTAACTACTAAAAAGTGCCAATATTTTTTAGGGAAAACAGTAGTTTTGGGCTATTAAATTTAATAAAGGAGACCAGCGCAGCAGGGACAAACCGCTAGTATACTACTGGAGTAGATAATATTATAAATGCGAAAGTTTGTATATTTATGTATGTAAATCCTTCATGCTGACACGGCTGAATGGATCTGGACGAAATTTAGAACACACAGACTATAACCTGGAGTAACACTTTAGAGGTTTTGGCATCTAGGAGTGTACCTACGCATTCGATTGAATCCAGGATAAATCATTAGTTATTTTCAACCGACTTCCTCAAAAAGGAGGAGGAATGGGTATATATAGTAAATGAAAACTACCAATCAGTTATTTTTTATTTTTTTAGTTTTTTTAAACTTGTAAAATTGCGACAACCTTTAAACGGCGCGGCGCGTAATAAATTCGCTTAAGCCAACCGTCAGTGCGGTCTTGATAAAATAACTGATTGATAGGTAATACAAATAAGATACTGACATATGACTTATTCCTTAATCATAAAGATTACCACAAAATTTATAACAACCATATGTTATTTTACGAATAGATTTCCATTGAGCGCGGTTGACTGCTTAGGACATTCAGTAAATTAATTTTCCTATAGGTATCTGTCTGTTTCCTTATTTTGCTAAAATGACGATCATATAAAATCAGTTAGTATAGATTTCTCAGAGATGAGATATTTGTCCCCAGTCACAAGTATCTTATATGTTGACCTGGATAACCAGCAATCATCATTCCAAAATTCATCAAAATCTGTCCAGTGATTTTCTTGTGATGCTTTCCTAGACAGACAGACAAAAATTCTAAAAACTATAGATTCGGCCTCTGTATCGATAATAATGACTATTTCAATACGATTTTCCAAAAAATATTTAATGTACAGATTCGACTCAGAATTTTATTATATGTACCTATAGATGACATCTGACTCTTCAAGAGAACGCGAACCTAAAGTTTTTTCTAATGTTCTGCAAAAACTAGTGCTTATTGAAAGCCTACTGTGCGAATGATGCGCATTCAAATAATTACCAATTTTAATGGTTCATTCGTCTATCCCAGATACCTCTTAAACACTATCTCATGTATAATTTAATTTTTTTATCTTACTTAGGTATTATATACATATATAATACAAAATTATCAAGTCGTGCTAAATTAATGTCTTAGGTATTGTATATAAGAATTAAGAACATAAAATGTTTAATTTATCTTTAGTTTATACAGCTTGGTTACGAATATATGTATCTATATATCAAGATTTTGTGATTGATGATTTTGTTACCTTGGATAGTGTAGTTATAGCCAAATTATAGTGTACGAAGGCTTTATATTTATGGGTGTTGTAGATAATTAGTAGGAGCAACCTCCTGCTTCGCTCGAGTGCTTTCTGACCGACTTAAAAGAAATGAGATACTTAATTCGGCTATTTTTTGTGTATATAACAGTATAGATAAATAATGTCTATGTAAAATCATTTTTTTAATCAAGCAATAACTACACAAACTAACATATACCTAAATTTTGTTATTATTAAATACTTTTTCTTCGAAGTCGGTCAGAAATCTTAAAATAATTAAAACTAGCATATCGATTCAGTAACGTCTCGTCATAACGTAACGCGTTACAATAGGCGGCCGCCCGTGAAACCAGTTATATCATTATAATTGACAATAACAAATGATACAGATCTACATCACAAAACCGTCCTGTCTTCGGTGTGATGGATATTGGATGGTATTGTATCATATTATACAGTTAATGAATCGTTCTGCCATATTTCCACAGAAATTTAATCGATTATAGTTGAATGTTTTTATATAGTAGTAATCCTACAAGTAAGAAACACAGCATGTCCTTACAAATCTTATTTTATTATAAACGCGTAATTCTTGTATCTATATAAAATTTCGAGAATCTCAGAGACGGCTCTAACGATTTGGATCAAATCTTGTATTTAGATAAGGTTTTGCTCTTTAAGTATGATAGTAGATGGATTTTCTGAAAAAAAAATGCTTATATCTTTTCCGAAAAACGCCAAACGGCGCTTGGTTACCCATGTTTATTTATTTGTTTGTTTAATAATCATAATCTCTAAAACTACCTATCAAATTTGAAAAAATCTCTTTGTGTTGTATACCTACTAAGAGGTATACCTAAGTATTTAACATCAAACTAAGGCCCTTAGGAGCAAAGCAATTATTCATAAACAAACTATGCGAGCGTAGCCGTAGGCAACAACTAGTACCTACATTATAAAACAACGTCTGTATGTCCGTCTTTTCGTTTGTGTCATCGTATATTATAAGTTAAGATTCCATTATTAAAATAATCTTAAAAAGTTTGAATATTTTAACGAGTTATTATATTTGATCAAAAACAGTCCCCTGTAGAGTTCCAAAGCGGTGAACTATTTAAATGCACAACAATTCAAAACGAATGCATATAACCTTATTTCTATAGAATTCATTTATCTGTATGGAATTGAACTTTCAAGTTTTTGATATACAGACCTTTCAACGTCCCGTTAACCTTTTACTTAACTGGTTTAAAAGAACATTATTAAGGAGAGCACAATTTCAAAAAACATTAACATTCAATAAACATATTTTTGACCGACTTTGAAAAGAAGGAATTGGATTCTGTTGTGTTTTTGTATGTACGTATTTACACGTCATCTTCGCCAATGTGAATCAATTTCCGTATATTTTTTAATAGAATAAGGAATATGTACGTACTTTCTTGTGGTTTTGAAATCGATTATAATTTTTTTGAAAATTTTACAAAATTATAGAATATATTTTTTATTTTCGTTAAAAACCATTATGTCATGCGCTACCGTGTGAACGAAGGGCAAACAGACACTTATAAATTTATAGTACTTACTAGTAACTAGTACATAGATTTTTTGTGGTAATGGGATTTGTTTGACACTGCTAATGGTATCCTTCATAACGGGTTCGATGCCCATACAAATAAAATTTGTATGAGTTGAGACGTTCGTCCCCGTCCGACATGATGTTGAAAATTTTATTATGTATATTTTATTTTTTTTTACTTAATTGAATTTTATATAACTTTTATTATTTTGACTTAATTTTGTTACAAATATTGTTAATGTTTTTTTAATGTGTTTTGTTTATATTACTTTTTGCATGATGTGGTAACCTGTAAAAAAGTGAATTTATCTCTAACTTTGTAAATTTAATAAATGAATGAATGTAACTTTTGTTGGTTATCCTAATAAAAATCTATACATATAAAAAAATTGTAACTAAGTCGAATCTGTACATTAAATATTTTTGGGAAAATATTATTGAAATAGACATTATTATCGATAAAAACCCCAAATATATAGATTTTAGAATTTTTGTCTGTCTGTCTGTCTGTCTGTCTGTTACCGCATCACGCGAAAACCACTGGACAGATTTTGATGAAATTTGGTATGATGATAGCTGGATATCCGGGTAAACATATAGGATACTTTTTACCGAGGGAAAATATCTCATTTCTGAGAAAAAATACAAAAACTGCATTGTAAGAGTATACTAATATGTAAAACCTAAGAATTTGGTTTTTAGTCATCTGAACGCGGGCGGGGCCGCGGGCAATGCTAGTAAATAAATAAATTGCTAAATTGCACACATTGTGAACATAGTGAGATGTCACTATGTCCATTTAGATTTTAGACAAACCCGAAAGGAAAATTTATATATAGAAATGTTATACTCAATTCATTTTCAAGGAACCAGTGTTGCTATCAGTAAAATGCCTAAATCGTGATCATGTCTGCACGCAATATAAAAAAGGTAGATTTTCGTACTATCTAATTAAAAGTTTATTTTTAGAGAATAACAGATAAAAAGTAAACATTTAAATTAGTCAGTATGTCTTGTGTTAAAGAGCATTTTAACAGCTTCCTGCCGTCTGATTGGAACTAATTGTACTTCTCACCTCTACCCTCGACTAGCAATTGTTACAACTTGACCTAAGGGTTGATTGAGTATTAGACTTAATAAGGTTTTACTACTAAGTTGCTGTTACATACCAAGTAATAAAATTATAATATTTCATATTGTCTAGTTGTACTAGAGCTCGCGACGACGCTCGCGTTCAATCTACAAAAAAAACTCTTTGGCTTTATGTTATACAGCAACCTCTTCTCATCCTCGCTGCGTTCGGGTCCGTCGCTATGTATTTACATATAATATATATAAATATTGCTCATACAAAAATATTAAAATTGCTATTAAAAAATGGGGGGTGAGGATAGGATGTTGAAAAATACTTTACGACCTATTCTCACACCTACCAAATATACAAAAATTTTTTTTATTAAAATTGGTCGAGCCGTTTTTGAGGAGTGTGACCACAAACACCGTGCGTGATACGAGATTTTTATTGTTATACTAGATGTTTATTAATGATTCTTCGATATTTAAAAGAACAACTGTTGAATTTCTCGCCGGCTCTTCTCAGCAGAACTGCTTTCCGAGCCGGTTATAACTTCTTCACGAACAGACCACACTCAACACTGACGTTCTTTAAATTGACGATTCAAAAGTACTTGTAATAAATCTATTTGAATAGTTTCATTTTATATAATAAAAAAACACTCCAAGTATCTCCATACAAAAAATCACGTCAATCCGTTTCGACGTGAAAGAAGGACGAACAAACAAACACACATCCACATTTATAATATTAAGTATGGATTATCCAGATTTTATACATAAAATTTGAAATCAATACAATAATTAAAAATAGGATAAAATCGATTCACAAGACTTGATTACATCATTAAAGGTTAAGTCAAAAAATTGGCGCGTTAAAAAAGAAATTCTTCTTATCTTATATTATATATCTAATGATAAATAAGAAAAAAATTAAGTTTTAAAATTTTATATATATTTTTTTAATATTGATTTGAGGATGCCAAAGGCGCAATAGAAGTCAAACTAAAAGTTTTTTATAACAATTTGATGTCATAATAAACACAACTGGTAATTTGGTGAAGTTCACCAGAATTCAAAACACGCGAATGTGAATGATTCAAGACGAACTCGTCTTACTGCGTCTTACTCGCTAACTAGCTTGGAAATGTTTAGGGGAGGCCTATGTTGCGCAGATGATGTCTTTTACCCGGTTGGTATAACAATAGATTCAATCTGAGGATTAATCTATACATATAATAAAATTGTGACTAAGTTGAATCTGTACATTAAATATTTTTTGGAAAATCTAATTGAAATAGACATTATTATCGATACAGGGTCCGAATTTATAGTTTTTAGAATGTTTGTCTGTCTGTCTGTTACCGCATCACGAGAAAACCACAGGACAGATTTTGATGAAATTTGGTATGATGATAGCTGGTTATCCGGGTCTCATTCCTGAGAAAAAATACAAAAATTGCACTCTAAGAGTATACTAATATGTAAAACCTAAGAATTTGGTTTTTGGTCATCTGAACGCGGGCGGAGCCGCGGGCAATGCTAGTATGTAATAAATTGTACTATATTATAGTTATGTTTGTATATTGATATATTTGAATATTATATTTGAAATAAACATTTGCGTAAAAATAATCTAAAAAATTTTATATTACAGAATTCTCAGAATTCCGAAATGCGATGATATAATAATTCCAGTAATTTAGATATAGCGTAACGTGAAAGTAAATTATATTCGATAGTATTTAAACTCCATTTCAATCGAATGATTAGATTTAAAGCAAGACCTAAAGTCTTCTCGTAGGTACTGGCTTAAGAACTAGATTAAGAAACTGATGGTTGCGAAATATTATTAAAACTATGGACACAAAAATTTAAAATATAAAGTTACTTTTTATGCCTGGATGACATTAATTTTATGTATTTTATTCTAAGAAAAATTTATAAAACTAATCGATGTTTGTTTGTAAGTTTGCATTTTGTCAACACATTCGGAAACAAGGAGCGTTTATACATCCATACTAATATTACAAATGTGAAAGTGTGTTTGTTTGTTTGTCTTTCTTTCACGTCAAAACGGAGTGACGGATTGACATGATTTTTTGTGTAGAGATAGTTGGAGGGCTGGCTGAGTGGCTCTACCCCATATGGGTATAAACCTGAGTGACTAAAACACTATTTACGCATATTATTAGGTATAATTATAGAAAGTTATCTACAGCCGACAGTCGGTGTGATAAACCTTTAAATAAGCACACACTTTATAAATGTAATATTCACATTTAAATTGTTAATTCAGATCAAACTAAATAAATAATTTTGCAATGTTTTCTTTGTAAAATGCAATTCCAGTTAATGCGGTGACCGAGTTATTGGTAAATAATTTGCTTATTGTCCGCTTGCAAAGAAACCACATTCGTTCAAAGTAAAGGAAATTGAATCTTATAGTTTATTGAGATGTAAGAAGCTAAAGATATAGGTAACTACGCTTCTGAGTTGATAGTGTATCTATATATATATATACTAGTATAGTATTATATGATCTGTGATACATATAATAAAATTCTAAGTCGAATCTGTACATTAAATATTTTTTGGAAAATCTCATTGAAATAGTCATTATTATCGATACAGAGGCAGATTACAGATCTGCAGTTTTTAGAATTTACGTATGTTTGTCTGGGAACGCATAACGAGAAAACCACTGTACAGATTTTGATAAAATTTACTATGATAATAGCTGGTTATCCGGGTCAACATATAGGATATAAATATCTCATCTCTAATAAACCTATACTAACCATCAAACCACACCAAGGGACGAACCCGAGCGGAGCAAGGGTGAGTCGCTAGTCTATACTAATATTAATAAAAGGTAAAGTTTGTGAGTTTGTGACGTTGTAGGGGGTAATCTCTGGATCTACTGAACCGATTTAGATGAAATTTGGTAAGAAGATATTTAGTTTGAGACCCTGGGAAGGACATAGGATACTTTTTTCCCGGAAATCATCCCTTAAGGGGGTGAAAATGGGAATGAAAGTTTGTATTGGGAAGCAAGTTAGGCACGAAACCGAGCGAAGCGAGGGTGAATCGCTAGTAATCATATAAATATAAACTGCAATAGTTGAACTAAAATAGTTCAGAGATAGACTTTTTGATTAGCTCGTTTTCCTTGAATATTTATTTAATAATAATTGTTATGCCGATTGTTGCATTGGGTAATATAATGAATAAATGATTACATTATTTATTCTAAAAAGAGAAAAAAAAAACAGTTTTTGGCAAAACGATGAAAGATGATCTGAAAATAAGAAGGTAGGTACTGACGACTCATTTTGGCAGTATTTTTTTGTGTGAACATTTATTCGATATCTTTGCCAACTATGAATCGATTTTCATATTTTAACTGATTTGTTTTACTAATAGTTTTCTTTCAACTAATATTTTATACGTAAAGGTATAAATTTAATAAATAAATTTAAAAACAATTGCTCACTAAAGGGTGGAACAAGGTAATAAGCTTGGTAAGGTTCATAAAAAATACTTTTCTATAGTTTCCATTTTTTTTTTATTAATAACAAACACTAAAGCTTGTCAATAGCTACTAAACAAAAAAAAATTGTTTAACAAAAAGAGGACAAAAATTCTCTGAACTGTTTTGTCTTTGCCTAGTTATATACAAATATCTGTTTCTGCGTAAAATCATGCAATAGTCAAATATAAAACTGACGTTGACATATTATGTTGATACACTTCCGCTTGCAATTACTTGTGTCATTTCTATTAATTTCAACGTTTAAAGCTTGTTAAATAATGATCAGATGTTGCCAGCTACAACTTGGCTCATACGATGCCCTACATTTTTATCCGGATATAGCATTATTTGGGCATATTTAAAGTCTCTACAACATATTCGCTTGAGCAGAAAACGACCTTACAAAAACGTGTTAAGGTTCTTTTTGTTCTGGTTCTACAATTGAAATGCTACATCAACTTCGTGTAATTATGTATAGGCCAAACCTTAAAATAAATAAACATATACATTGTACAATCACTATTCTTAAGGTCCAAATTCATTGGTAAAATAACACAAAAAATACATATGTAATATATGAAATAATTTCTTAGATTTACGTGAATATTTTATAATTAGTTTATAAATTAAATAAAACTTTATTCTAGATATTTTTGGTTTATTTTTGATTCCCGATATTTCGAATGCGTAAAGCAAACTTTGACAAAAAATCAGAAAAAAATAATAATTTTATTTCAAATGACAAATATATATTTTGTGTTGCTAGTTGCTACGAAACACTTTATACAAGAATCCTTTCACACTTGACATAAATTTAATTTAATAAATGAGATATGGTATCGCCATGTTTTAATCCTTCCAAGACCGATCCATTTATCTCCGCGGCTAACATCAATAACTGTCCCAGTAATATTAATAGTCAACACAATGTAAGCTAAATGTTGTATGTAGGTCGCAGATTCTACACCGGTGCGTCAACGTTGTATACATTAACATTTATTTGTTTTTCCCACGACTAATTGAGTTATTACGTCCCCGAGTATCCGCGTTTACGTCTCAAACAAGTTTTGTTTTTAATTGACAGGTGACATGATATGCTAATAGATTTTTAAACTGTATTTACTAGTAGCGATTAATTATCTATGGTTTTGTCATTTAATTAAAAGCGTTTTGTAGATCATTTGACAAACCAATGCTGGTTGGTATATTATGGACCTACCTGTTTCTTTGTTTGGGGAGAACATGACGCATTTGTAATTCAAGATATTTTTATGGTAAAATTTATTTTTATGCCGCATTGTATTCAGTTTTGGCAGAAATAAGTGGTAATATCAATAAAATCTAACATCCGAAACAATGCCAAAATAGAGGTTGCTTTAACTCTTCTGAATCTTGTTCGCCTTCAACTATTCAATGTGAGCATTCAAGACGTGCAATCAAAAAGGTTCCTTATACCGAAAACATAGAGTCCTCTTTCAATATTAAATTAAGTTTGCCAACCGGCTCTAAAATGCGGAGGTGCTCAGTACTTACAACGTGGCTTTGTAAATCTGACCAATTTCGGGAGACCTTCCCCTTCCCGCTGATTGTATACAGTATTGGGTTAATCGAGGGGTTTTGAAGGTGTAAAGGGGTTCTAATAATGTTGGCTTCGTACGAGGTCGGGCGACAGAAGCGCTCTTATAGACACTATGAAACTCTGTTATTGGACAGGGCATCGTTCAGTTCGAACGTTCGTCAGTACGTTTCTTTGTTGCTATGAATCATGACCATCTGTCAATAGACGGTTTTTCACGGATGTAAGTAGAATGAATGGTTGTTAATATTGCAGAGTGATACATTTCAAATAATAAACTACTTTATTGATACTCACTCATCTACAATTGAGTACTATACAGCTAACTTATAAATTAGGTTTTGAATGGCGTCTGTATAACATTTGAACGTCCGTCATAGTTTATATACATTTTGTATGCACTGATACCTATTATAATTTTTGAGTGAGCTATTAATTTTTTTTTCACGCTGTAACAGCTAAACGAATTTCAGTAGAATTTGAAAAGGAGTTTTTTATTCTGAATCATGCGAGTGGGTATAAATTATAGTGGGTATAAATTATATCATACGAGAGACGCATCCTTATCTTTTCTGTAAGCTATATCTACCGTTGTAAGGTAAAAGAACAAACCTACAAATAATTTTATAACTATTTTGTGCGATCCGGAAGATTGACAAAACATTGAAAATTGCATGACCATTTTGTTAGCGATTATTAGCCTCATAGTTTAAAACATATTCATACGTTCATACCTAGTAATGGTAAGAATGTTTTAACTATTTTAGAAGGAAGTCTATAATGACGTTCATACGTTGTAACAAATATAATACAACATATGGCTCAAACCACTGTAATTAATGTATCGTCGTAATTTCGTTAACAAAAACAGGAAAACTAAATTTCGTGTTCCTTAATAGTTTTATAATAGTAACTAAAGCTGCGCTAGATTTTAAATTGTCAACGAAATACATAGTATAATCCGGTTTCAAAGGGCTATTAAAACTATATTAGTATTTTGTCTAGACTAATCTAGAAAGAATAAAATTTTATTAAAAATATTCTAAATAAAAGGTTTTTCTTGTTATTCTTTTATGTATTTTATTTTTATTCGGACTTTACTATTGATTATATTTTATTGGACTTAGGCATTTCTTGATTTTGAATGTAATACGGTCACGGTAATGTTATACATATTACCGCGGTAATACCTTGTATTTTTTTTAATCTATGATATATAAGTAGCTGTAATTGTAACATAACAATGTAGGTTTAATTTACTTTTATTTATGACTCGTGTTTCCTGAAATCGTAGAAATAATTTAAATGAATTAATTTTTTTGTAAATTTATACGATTTTATTATATCTAATAACATTGTTATTCTTACTATACTAATGTAATATGTTAAAAATATATTCTTAATGAAACAATCACATCTTATGATTTTGTTATCTATACATATAATAAAATTGTAACTAAGTCGAGTCTGTACATTAAATATTTTTTGGAAAATCTTATTGAAATAGACATTATTATCGATACAGAGGCCGAATCTATAGTTTTTAGAATTTTTGTCTGTCTGTCTGTCTGTTACCGCATCAGGAAAAACCACCGAAGGGATTTTGATGAAATTTGGTATGATGGTAGCTGGTTATCACGGGAAAATATCTCGTTTCTGAGACAAAATACAAAAACTGAATTATAAGAGTATACTAATATGTAAAACCTAAAAATTTGGTTTTTGGTCATTTGAACGCGGGCGGAGCCGCGGGCAATGCTAGTTATTATATAAATAGCTAAGTAAACGCATTCATTATTCATTGTGATTATACTTATTAGCAAGAGATAATTATTTCATGTAATTATATTTAAAATATAATTTGAGACGTGTATTATTTGAGCCCTAATGCGTACATATTTTTCTTAAAAACTTTAAATCTTGCCTCTTACTGCATATTATAAACACAGGTATTTGCTTGCTTGCTTGTTTGTTTGTTTGTTTGTTTGTTCATTTGTATGACTGAAAGTATTAAGCTGATTCCGAAAATTCTAGGTATTTCTTGTAGAAAGCTAAACTATCCCTGAGCATAAGCTACGTATCAACGATTAACTTTAACCACCGACGCAAAAAGAGGGGTGTTATAAGTTTGACGTTGAAGTCTGTGTGTGTGTGCATCTATCTGTGACATCGTAGCTCTTAAACGGATGGACCAATTTGGATACGGTATTTTTTCATTTAAAAGTCAGTTTTCTTGCGGTGGTTCTTAGCTATGTTTGGTTATTATCGGTCCAGTAATGTAAGAGTATCATCTCTTTTCCAAAATGATGTAAGACATTTTGGCGTATGATTATTCGATTATGTGCTTCACGCGTGCCAGTGTAATCGTTAAATGACAATTAATTTGCGTAGGGTTTCTTTTAAATTTTTTATCAATATAATACTTATATTTTAATATTATTAAGTTAGCAATAAAATCACCATCTATCTATATCTCACTTTTTATTCGTGCATAATAAATATTTCTCATTAAAAATTATGATACGAGTAAAGAATTTATCGCTAAACAATTCGACCTTTCCGAATTGCGTACAGAATTGGATGGTATAGGTTATAATTGAGAGCTGTCAAATAGTCTCACGGTGATTTATGTCTCAAATTGTACGGTTAGGAAAGGTTCAAGGTTTTGACGTAAAGATCTTACGATTTATATGTTTCTGTTAATTGAATAATGACGAATAAATAAATAATGGCGAAAGTGACTGCGTAAATTGTTATATTTTTACTCTTCTATACATATATTAAAATTTTAACTAAGCCGAATCTGTACATTAATTATTTTTTGGAAAATCTTATTGATATAAACATTATTATCGATACAGAGGCTGAATCTATAGTTTTTAGAATTTTTGTCTGTCTGTCTGTCTGTTTGTTACCGCATCACAGAAAAACCACTGGAGTGATTTTGATGAAATTTGGTATGGGATAGCTTATTATCTGGGTCAACATATAGGATACTTTTTACCGCAGATAAATATCTCATTTCTGAGAAAAATACAAAAACTGCAATGTAGGAGTATACTAAGATGTAAAATCTAAGAATTTGTTTTTGGTCATCTGAACGCGGGCGGAGCCGCGGGCAGTGCTAGTTATACTCTAACCATAGTAATTTGAGTGTAAATGAAAATGGAGGCTTGTCTTGTGGACTCTAAGCATTTTTATCTACGACCACAAGAGATAATCGCTACTAGAACTTATAAATTTTACATTTCAAAAATATATGATTAAGTGACCATACGAAAGAACAACTGCAGTCTCCAAACAGTTTAAAGTATTATCAAATCCAATCTAATCTTATGATACGTGAATGCATAACGCAATAGTTATATTTTGACGTTTCTATTTCATGGGAATTGTTTCAATTTTTTATAGTTAGAAAAAAAGTGGTACGTGTCAGAAACAAGCGCATTTCCAGTGAAAATTTCAGATAACTAAAGCGCCGTCAAAGCTTATTTCCTAAGAAACTTGTGGTTTAAAGGATATCAGAGATCATCACGAGCGTGAATCATGGCTTATGCTATAAAACGTTCGACTGAACCTTCTGAGAACCGCAACTGTCACACGTACATACATAAAAAAATATGATTTTTTACATCATCTTCTACGTATTCTTAAGTGTATAGAATGCGTTAAATTTAATTATATATTATGATATAGAACTCATGTAAAGGTAGGTTTTTTTCGATTGTTTTAGTAGAAGAGTACCTATTGTGTTTAGATCTGAATTATGTAGGTATCTATTTATTGGCAGTGTCTGTAGCCTAATCGGTTTGATGGATTTTAACATATGAGAGATGATAAATTCGTCGTAACTGTTGAGACTAACGTGGGATATATGTTTATATGACGTTTTAAAATGAAAAAGATGGAGAATATATAAATAAAGATAATTTTATTGCCATCAAATAAAAACTACTTAATAGTACAATTCAGTATATTACGTATACGAGTATATAAGTTTACAACAATTTAATGCTATTATTTTGCCACAAAAAACAAAACTTACGTAAATAATTAAAATTATAGAATATAATTATAATCTACTTAACTTCACACTTTTTCTAATACCAAAAAATAATAAGTACTTATTAAAATATAATAATTACTACTATTTTTAATATAAAAAGATTTAAATTATTTAGGCACATATATGAAGTTTTAGTTTTTGCAAAACGATATAATAAAAAAATAATATTACATATTGTTATTATTACTAGCAGAACCCGCGTCTTCGCTCGCGCTAAAACTACAAAAAAATCTCTAAAAAGGTAGGTTTCATACAAACTTTCATTCCCAATTTTCCCCGTTTATAGGATGAATTTCGAAAAATGCTAAAACACGTATTTAATAAATTTTATTGAAGAGCATTAATACCTACTAAGATTTAAGTAATTCTGATCATAATTATGTTTTTATATTGTATTATAACGTGTTTTCCCGAGGAAATTAGATAATCTTCCGCGGTAAAAAGTAGCTTATGTCACTCTCCAGCCTTCCACCTATCTCTACACAAAAAATCACGCCAATCCGTCGATCCGCTTCGACGTGAAAGAAGGACAAACAAACACACTTTCACGTTTATAATATTAGATGGATTATTCATATTAATAATTGTTTTCTGTTTAGCTTTAAAGTTTAAGTGCATAAGTAAAGTAACACTTAACATAACTTGTTACGACTCAATCATATACAAGCTTTATCGATTCAAAAGACAACCAGTTTCATATCAATATAGATTATTTGTAAAGATATAGTCATTAAAATTGATTTAAAATATTTACAACGTATCTGTGAGCCGACCCCAATTATTTTTGCATGGCAGACTATATTAGTTACCTATCTACATATTATGTATGTATGTACAATACATGCATCGTTGATTTTAAGCATTGGATTTATTTTCGATCGGTCGCCTGAACCTTCGGGGCAACGCAGTCCTGTTCTTTTATTCATATTCACGAATGTAGCATGTCTCGTTTTGTAACCAGTCTCCACTCCTAATGGTGCCATAAGTTTCTTTTCGATATTTTATACTAGGTTTTGCCTGTGACTTGAGGTGCAATTTTCGGATATTTTTGAGTTGTTGTTAGTATTTTTTGATGATTCTAACTGGCAATATTTAATGATTTTATTAGTGAAACTTTACCGGTTTTTGTAACCATAATAACCAAATTTATGGAAAGCTTGACCCTATATCGGTTATAAATTATTATGTTGCGGTAAATTTAAATTTCAATACGAAACAGACCTCTCTCGAACGGTGGGATCATATTTTAGCGTTTTTATATCAAGTGGGCGGATCTTAGTGATCGTAGATTGTGAGTCAGAAGATATGGGTGTGGGAATAAACATAAGAATAAAATAGCACATAACATTTATCTGCCATAAGTATAACTACTAGGAAGCGCTATCTCATGTTAGCCTTTGGACGAGAGCCAGTCTAAAAACCGAGCGTTCTGTCCATAACTTTTATCGCATTAAGTATTTTCTCAAAGCCGACATTATGGGCGACTCGGGCGTCCAAATGTGGCGTACTCGACCGCGGCTCGACCCGAAACGACCACAAATGACCAGTAATCGCCATCTTGATGGCAGATAAGCACAAATGAATATGTAACGTCCTCCCACGCCCGCCATAATAAAAGCGGGCTCGGGTCAGACCCTATGGAAATAAAACGGGTAATTAATATTGTTTATTCGCGTCCGTTAGTCACTACGGAGACTTTAACAAACGATGTCTGCATGGCCTAATGTGGCGCGCCTCTCGCGAGTGCGAGCCTACGTGCTCAGCGAACGAAAGAATCCAGTTGAGTAATTCCCTATGCATGTAACGGGATATCCAGTTATGGTAATCATAGCCGAATTTCACGATCATACGGCAGTTTCGAAAGTAGATTTAATTCGTGCCAACAATCACTCCTGTTCGAAGGAAACGGACATATCGGCTGCCCAGCGGAGTGCAGACCAGTCGATACTCGATAATGAATGCCGATTAATTACTTGTCGTGATTTCCTACCGGTCGTTATCGGACTGCACCGACAAGTTTAGCGGCGGGTTGCAACGTGTACAAAGAGTGCGGGTCGGCCGGTCATATCTGATCTTCGGTCAGCATCCTCCGGAGGCCTAATCTCCCAACGCATGAATAATTCCCGAGCAGCAGCTATCGATCGCACACGTCGAGGTTTTTATTTATACGGCGCGGGTGGGCGAGGCGAGTATTAGTAAACAGGCGCAGGCGCGGTCACACTCACCGACTTGGAGGACGTTCTCCACGCAACCGGCTTCCAACAGTTTGAGGCCGCGGCAGAAGGCGATGTTGCGGTGGTCGTCGGGCGGCGCTCTCGCCAGGGATGAGTACATGCAGATGTCGCGCTCATCCCGCGGGAAGGACCAGTACACCACCCGCCGTTGCACCGGCTCCGGGATTCGCTCGTAGCGCTCCTCTATGCGCTGGAATGGGATTGCGGCCGCGACTATCTTAGCTGTGATGTCGAGCAACGTCGGCGGGGCGCGCGGCCGGCAACACGCGCGCGGCGCACACGTAGACATGGCGCTTGCTCGGCCGCTCGCCGCAAACTGACGTGCTTTACCCGCCTCCCGCCCCGGTCCCCGCCATACCCCTCCCTCCCTCGCGTCCCCTCTCACCCCGCTCACACCCCCCGGGGGATGTACGCCCCGAATCGACACATTGCGATAAATTATTCATTTGACAGGCATAATGTGCGATATATTATTAAAAGTTGGCATTTTTGTTTTGTTCTACTCTATAACAACGGTTGGGTTTCGATATGCGAGTATCATTTACGAGTTCCAGACTAATGATAACGACAATTGTTGTGTGTGCCTCGAAAATTATTCATGCAGCAGCATTCGATAAAATTATGAAGTTATGCTGTTTATTTACGTCATTGATTTTATTGTGTTGACACAAACGTATTGGATTTTATTAAGATTGTAAGCACTCTTATATGGGCTATATATAAAAACAGAGTTGATATTAAAAATAGGTAGTAGCATCCTAATCCATTCGGGCCTTGCCTCCTCGCATTACACAAACGAAGGGGAAAGGCGGGTGGGGGTTACATTAACAGCTGATGGCGGTGCAGGGGGGATGGCGGCGCGCGGGGGGCGGGCGGGAGCGCGACGTCAGGTGTCCGACTGCTCAGCTGAGATTGGATACGGCAGCGCTACAGCGGCTTGCGGATGCGAAACGTACAATGACCTTTATTTGTTTATAAATTTTTTTAAGCTATATACGTGTGCCGTCTATTTGTATGACATTGTGAGGCAGGTAGGTTTTACGCGCGTTGTCGGCTTGTTTTATATTGCAGGTATTTCTTTGGGTATTCAGTAATAAATGAGAATAGTGTGCTGTGTGCTTAAAAATTATACGCAGAATTGTATTTTACTAGGCTTCTTTGGAAAACAAGGTAATATGTATTTATGGTGCGACCTAAATAAAGCCAATACTAATATAAACACTACCATTATGAATAAAATATATCTATGAAATATATAATATATCAAGTATATGTATGAAAATTACATCTAGAAAATTTAAACGATATTTATATTTTTTATTTTTAAGAATAAAATAATGATAAGATATTTTAATTATTATACATATGTATACATATTAATAAACAACATAAATATGTATATATACATAACATTTTTTCATCAATAACAATTTCAAGTTTCAACATTCATAAACGAGGTTAATTTTAATAATAAAATATGTAAAATATCTCGCCATAGTCGTATACCGTTATTAGTCATAAAAAGGAAATTAAAGATAATGAAAGTAAATGTGTTTTCGACAGCGCTGCAGCGCTTTATTCCCACAGTATCTATGTCTCGGGCGGAATCCCGGCAGATACCTCTATACCTACAGTTCTATATACGTTTGTACATAATAATAATACAAATTACGTGTCAGTCAGCTGATCGGTGTTATGAATTGAGTTAGGGTTCTCATAACAATAAGAAAAACTATATAATAAAATTGGTTCTGAACATAATATGAAAGTAAAGATAGTGACACTTGACAATTTGTGCTGCTAATGGTCAAGGTCGTGTCTTATTTTTTTTTAATTAATCAAAAATGGCAATTGCTTTGTTACGCGTTCGGTTTTGCATCATCACACAAATATATTAATTTTATGTTATAATTAATTTTAATAGTGTATTTTTTAATATACAATTCAAAATTAGAACTGTAATGACATTGTTTGGTGCGGTTTTGTTCTAACTTAAAAACGGTTTTTTATCACACTTCCAATATGAGGATATCTGTAGTTTAATACTTTTTTTGTTATCTGCTATTACTTTTGTCATCATAATACAATATTCTGTAAAAAACAAATATTTTAAGGATCAAATTATACAGGCTTTTATAGGATGGATTTACGTCGGATGGATGAACAGACAGCGAAGGCTTAGTAATCTGGGCCTCTGATCGACCCTTCGATCTTATGATACTGAACCCTACATATTATATAGATTTAATCACACAAGAACTTTGATAACTTTCTAGTCGACCGTTTGGACCTAAAAATAAAGGTTTAAAGAGATTATTATGCAATATTATTACTAAATGTATGTATTTGTTTATGTGTTTTAAACACTACATCCTTCTTTAAAGGAGGAGGTACTCAATTTGCGTGGATTGATATTGTTATATCTCCTTCCTTTATCTATAATTTATCTTTGCCGAAATACATAACTTTCTTTTTGGGCGGGAAATACAACAAATTGGAAGAAAGAAATGTGAGCGGATGAATTTAAAGCCATTTCGAATTCAGTGTAACTTTTTAGTTAAAAAGTTGAATTCTTATGATTACACATACTTTAATCTTTACTATATTACAATGTTAATATCCTACAACTATAGCAAATAACTGTTTTTTTCACAGGTACTCTATCGGCAAAGGATTGTAATTTGTAGGATGTAATAAAAGAATAAGCGAGCTGAAGTGTCAGTGAGCTGGTCGCAATTGTTGCAGAACCGATGGTTGAACGGATTCTAGAATGGAGACCATAAAGGGCAAACGTAGCGTACGATGCTCTACAGTTATATAGTGAGATATGCTAAAAGTGATTGGCACGTTGGATGCGTAGAGCTGAAGATCGAGCTCCATGGCATGCATTAGAAGTAAATGACTATCTGTGGATTTTGAAAACTTACTAGGTTCTCTCAGACATGCAGGTTTCCTCACAATGTTTTCCTTCACCATAAGACAAGTGGTGCTCATGTTGGAAATGATTCGCACATGAAAATATCAGAGGTGCAACACCCGGGATTTGAACTCGCTTCACTCGGTTTTCAAAGCGAACCACTATTATATTCTTTTGTTCTTTCCAAATTTATATTTCATTTTAAATAAAACTATCTTTTCGGATATTTGCGTAAACATAAGAAAGTATTGTATTTCATTTTGTTTTGAAATTTACATAGTGTATATGTAGTGTGTGTAAGCTAAAAATCGTACCTGTACTATTGATGCATTAAACCTACATAAGATTTCGTACCAGTTTTTATTCGACACCAGTTTTTGTGAATGTCTGACTTTTTTGACCTCTGTAGCGTTGATGGGTGATACAACACGTTCATGTAATTAATAAATTATATTTTTTCTTTCATATTTGGTTGCATTTTGCAATTCATTTAAATATCTAGTTTCTATTGACACAATAGTGTAGGTAAAAAAAATCTACACGATAGTGTCTATCGAAATCCGGTTTGCTTGAGTATTACAAATAGAGTATGAACAAACAAACGAATCAGACTAACTTGTTTTATATCTTTTTGTTCTAATAATTAAGATTGGAAGGTCAATTCCGAGATTTCTTTATTTATAAACTATATTACGTAAAGTTATCTAAATGATTTACCATGAACGAATAAACTACTATTCGTTCATGTGATTTACCTATCACAAAGTTTGCCTGTTGTTGGTGAAGTTAGCTACATTTCTTTTACAAACAAAGAGTTGTGACATACGGGATGAAATACGAGTAAATAATTACACACACACAAGTTTTTTTTAAGAAGTGCGTGTTTTAGGAATAGATGTGTCAGGTACATAGCTTGTCGTTATCAAGACATAACGAAAACAACATGTCTCAAAAGAGCTTTTGAGACGAATGCCCACTAAGTCAAGAGTAAAGTACGTTTTAGAAAACCGTATTCTTAGTTCTTAGAAAGACAATATATCTGAGATATAATTATCAGTATCATCTTACTGTTTAACCGACTTTAAAAAGAAAACCGAGTTAACATCAAGATGGAGATGCAAGCTTATATAAAGTAATTAAATATTATATAACGATTGATCATATTAATACAGAAAAATATATTCGATTAACATTTCTAATAACTTCATATCAAGCGTAAATATAGGTGGTGCGTAATTACATAGTTAGAAAAGAAAAATAAGTGAAAGAGCCGCTATCAAATTTCTGCGATTATAATATCGATTTCATCGTAAATATATTATCGATATTTTTTCCACTAAACCTAAAATGAAGTCGGTCGTTTCGAAGTAATGCTTTTTGATCGCAATAATTCATTTGAGGGTGAAAAGGGAGTATTCGTGGGCATGGAGTCTAGACACGGGTTTTATTTTTAATCTCTCAAAATGCTTTAATTATTCAAATCGGTATGGCTTGATTAAGGTTCCATTAACTCTAAATGATTAATGTGTAACGCATCATTGGAAATAGGTAGGTATTTCTTATTTCTATAACATTTTAAATCTTATGTTCTGCAAGTTTCACTTATTTTATTCACGTGATAGATTTCTTTGCACGCTTTTTACGTCAATAAAAAACCTAGATAATAGATATCAATCTAGGATATAAAGTATCTAAATTAAAATTTTTAATTACCCTTTAAGCCGTTACAGCGTGAACAAGTACAAACGTACATTTATTCACAAATCACACACTATCACATGGATAATATTAGTAAAAGTATTAATAATAAAATTTTAACGAGATCAAACTCGTTCTTTCAATTTAATGCATTTAGGGAAAGTAACGAAAATGAAAAAAATACTAAGTATTTGCAAGAATAACTGAGTCTAATAAAATATTTTTGGGAAAACCTTATTGAAATACTCGTTATTATCGATAGGTATAGAGTTTATTTGTCAGTCTGTCTGTACTACTTCACAAAGGGTGGATAAACAAAATGAAAGTCGCAATCAAGGGAGAATTATGTATGATTTTCGATGGATTTACAACGAGAGGTAGATCGATGAAGTCGGAAGGTATGGTATGGTCTGTATGGAAGAGATTATGTATTTATGTGAATGATCTAAGTGCTGAGATTATTCCCAATAACGGTTGACGTCAGACAGGTAGCCGGTCGTAAAACTTTGGCCAAATCTTTTCAGCAGTACAGAAGATGTACTGCGCCGACCCCAAGTGATTGGGAAATGGGCAGGGAGAAGAAGAAGAAGAAGATCTAAGTGCTGAGATGACAGCTGAAAGTCGGAAATGAAAGAAGAAAACCCGCAGTGCCGATCACACGTAGTGTGGGATGATAACAAGGACGAGAAGAAGATAAAAGACTGTGGTATTTAAGACTTAACTTCGGTCTAACTAACGGTCCTGAAGCAAAAGCGTACGTACTTTAGCTTTATCAAACACTTTTTATAAGAATTACAATAAATATGTCAAAACTAACATTAAATTTATATAGCTTTTTGTAAGAAGTTTCATTAAAAATGTCTAAAAACAACGAAATAGATAAACAGTGTCTCGAGAGTTAAGTAACGTCGTCTGGGTCAACATAGGTCCGGACGAGTTGAATATAACGAAGCGGCATCTGCTAAGATATTTACAATCTAAAATGGGTTTCGAGATCATTTTAATTTGTTATTTTAAGATGCTTTTAACTAATTTTTAAATTAATGTAAATCAAACCCAAAACATTTTATATTCATATTTGCTTAAGATAAAAGTAAAGGTGATTCATAATGAATAATTTTTAGAATTTAATCATTCCAGTAAATCTATCGTACTTTATCTTTCAAAATTTGTGATTCACGTATATTTTTTGATAATTTTCTTATATCGAACTGTAGGTAGTTATTTATTTTATGCCGAGCAAAATATTATACGCGGTTTCGTTAATATGAACGTAGTTCTACAGTTAGACGACACGACTGGCTCAGTTTGAAGTGATCCTACTTGCTGTGCCAGCGGTCGCGGGTTCTAGTCCCGCTGGGGGCATTCATTTGTGTAGCATGAATGTTCGTACTCCAGTCATGGGTGTATTATAATATGTATGTATTTAAAGCTATTTATGTGTAGTGTATCAACTATCTGGTATCCATAACCCAAGCCTCGTAGCTTACATGGAACTAGATGGTGCTGTGTGTTAATATCCCAACCTATTTATTTATTTTTATATTTAGTATAATAATGTAAGTCGATGTCAACTAAAACGTTTCTTACTGCAGAATTGGTCAGGACGTTGAATCTTGTTTAGTTTAATTTGTATAGATCTTACCTATTATTTGTATTATATGTAATGATAGAGATTTACTAAGGATCAGTGTATGTAATTATGTTAACGACCAGACCTCTTTTCATATTAACAACCAGATTCTTTGCTTAAGCCCTAGTTATCGAGCGACCTTAAGTAAAAAAATTTTTTACTCCTTGTATTCTTATATTATAAAATAGCGAATATAAAATAGGTACGTTTTGATAGTTAGTATAGATTTCTCAGAGATTATATATTTTACCACCGTAAAAAGTATCCTATATGTTGACCCGGATAACCAGCTAATATCACATCAAATTTCATCAAATTCTGTTCAGTGGTTTTCTCGTGATGCGTTCATTGGTAGACAGACAGACAAAATTTCTAAAAACTATAGATTCTTACTAGCGCATTAGTAAGTAGTATAGACAGCCTCTGTATCGATAATAACGACAGTTTCAATTAGATTTTAGAAAAATATTCAACGTACAAATTTGACTCATTTAGAATTTTATTATATGTTTAGATAGATACTGTGTGATTAATTGTTTGTTCAGTGGGTACTGTTTGATTTGATAACGTCTCAACAAATTATTATAAGTTTTGATGCACCCAGCTATGTCAATATCGTTAAGGTTACTAATCTATACTAATATTACTAGCGACTCACCCTCGTTTCACTCGGGTTCGTCCCTGGCTTGATTCCTCATACAAATGTTCATCACCATTTTTACCCCCTTAAGGGATGATTTCCGGGATAAAAAGTATCCTATGTCCTTCCCAGGGTCTCAAACTATCTTTTTACCAAATTTCATCTAAATCGGTTCAGTAGATCCAGATATTACCTCCTACAACGTCACAATCTCACAATATCATAAACTCACAAACTTTACGTCTTTCTAATATTAGTAGCTATAGATAAATGTGAAAGTTTGTGAGTATGGATGTTTGTTACTCTTTCACGTCAGAACGACTAAACGGATCTGGATGAAATTTGGCACAGAGATAGAAGAGATAGAGTCTGGAATAACACATAGGCTACTTTTTCCTAGAGGCGAATCCGAGCGAATCGTGGGTGAGCCGTTAGAATTACATATTATGTATGTTGTATGTACACCTTTTTTCTTAAAGATACTTGTACATAAAAAAAATTAGCACTTTCTCATTTTTTTTAATTGTGAATTTTCTGGGTATTAGTAAAGGCGTCTTTTTTTTAATTGTGAATTTTGTAGGTATTAGTAGACTCACGCTGTGAAGTCACGGTTGCTGCTCACAACAGCCGCCATGAACTCTAATCGGCTCTTAAGGCTACGCTTAAAACGTACGTAGTCATGTTTATTCATTGGAACTAAACCTAAAAGGAGCAAACTTAATCTGTAACTGCTTCCAGTCCTTACGTACTAAAATGTCTGTCTTAATTTAATTTTAATAAATAAAATAAAAACCGACTTCAAAGAGTCGATGTGCCGACTTCGAAATATCTGATTATAATTAGATATCTATATTAAATGAAAACTACCAATTAGTTACTTTTAACTTTTTAGTGGTTTTTTTTGTAAGTTGGTTTTTATATTTTTTGAAACTTTTATTTTTTCCATTTTTAATGTAGACATAGTAATTGCAAAATAAGAAGAAAGTAAATATTTTTAAAATTCAGTAGGTGATAAATCGATCACCCATATTTTCTACACTTAGGGATGGAGTTTTTTTTTTCAAATTTAAATAGCCGTCTGTGTATGACGAAGTTATGCCCCAACATACATAAAAAAAATATAACCATCCGAATTGAGAACCTTCTCTTTTAGTCGGTTAACAAAAGAAAGTTTACCGTAGTAGTTGTAGCGTTTAAAAAATAATTTTAAAACGAATTATTCTAACTTTACCGATAGATTTTGTTAGATATTATCTATCCATCTGACATCAAACATCATTTTAAGTCAAAATAAAAATAGTCGAAAATTAATGGAAGCGGTCATTAAGTTTCGTAACATATTTATTTCTTGTATTGTGATAAACACTAAAAATTCACTATGATAGTCTTTACCACACATTATAATGTCTATAACTGGTAGGTAAAATCATAAAGGTAAAAATGATTAAAATATAAAAAAAGAACGAGAATAATTTATAGGTAGTAGAGTAATTTCAATATTACAGACATCTCACCGTGACGCTTATTTGATAAATTATTAGAAAATTGAATGAGTCACGAAACAGTTACAAAGTACAAGTTATCTGTGTCTATTGTACTCACTCTTAATCTTTAAACAAATTTTGATGCGATTTCGAACATTATATAGTTGTGTTATCGTCGAGTGAAAGAAACATACTCGTATATCAACAAACATACTTTCATATTTACCTATCATATTAGCAAAATTTAAAAGTTAATATCTCTAAATAAATTAATTTACAAAAATAAAAAACCAGATTGCGTAAAAATCTAACTAAAAAAATGATAACAAGTTGACTGAATAGTAAGTATTTTAGTCGGAGACATTGTAGGTAACATCTGCATGTTTTATAATAGCTACGAGTCTTGTGCACAGAACACTTTTACTCAGGAGAAGAATAACGTCTTCATACAAATTGTAGGAAGAAAATTTGTCTTGTGTCCCCGACTGCATAATACCTATTATATTTCTTCGTCAACTTGTTCTCATCTTCTTAGTTTGCTTTTTACGCAGTCGTGTTTTTTTATTTCGGTAAATTATTTTTTTATTTACAGCTTTTTAGTTTTGGCCAGTTAGATATTTTTAGTTTTACTAAACAATTTCTAATGTTAAATGATTTTTAAATATATATGCTGTATATATTTTTGTAATCGCCTTTTAAAAAACCTGTATTTTGATACCCCACGCAATTTTGATTTGGATGAAAAAAAATCCAGACACAGACTGGCGTCTAGATTCCGCAATTTTGATTGTAATGACATCGACGAGTATATAGCCTATGACACACGACGAATCGAACGATGTATAAATCATCAACATCGATATCAATCATATCATATCAAAAATCAAAACAGGTTAAGCCGTTTAGGAATTAAGAGGGACCATAGAGTCGGAAACATACATACATATAGGTCAAACACATAACCCTCCTTTGGGCTTTGCCGCAGTCGGGTAAATATAAAAATGTAAAATAAATCGACTTAGTTGTCTTCAATTCATATTGCTTCAATGTAATACAAAGTTGAGTGCAAACGTACGCGTATTGTTTTGAAATGAAACCAGTACTGGCTCTAAGAAATGTGATAAAGAGCGCATACACGCATGCCCGATTATTATTATTCATAACCTAACGGTGTGACTGAGGTATATATTTTTCATATTTAATTTCATTGTTGCTTGTTAAAGTGTAGTACAAAATTTAAATAATTTTGATTCAATTACGTTAAAAGTTCCCTCGTAAAGAATATATGATATACTAGCGGCATATACTCGCTTCGCTCGGGTTCGTCCTTGGGTACGATTTTATTCACAATTTCATGGGTTTTAATTTTTTTACTTAGAAACATTCTTTTTCTAAAATAAAAGTAGTAAGTACATAAATTATCTGCCAGTGAAAGTCTCGTCAAAATTGGTCCAGCCATTTTGGAGACTGGTCGTGACAAACAGGCAGACAAAAATTCTAAAAACTATAGATTCGGTCTCCGTATCGATAGTAATAACTAAGTATTTCAATAAAATGACTCCAGTGGCTTTTCTGTGATACGGTAACAGGAGACAGACAGACAAAAAAATCTAAAAACTATAGATTCGGCCTCTGTATCGATAATAAAGTCTATTTCAAAAAGATTCGGCTTAGTTAGAATTTTATTATATATACCTATAAATATACGAGTATAATGATATTCGACTCAGTTAAAATTTTATTATATGTATAGATTTGCGTTTAAACGACTGTCACATCTATGCTAGATAAAAAAGTTGATAAGTTATTATACTCGTATTGAATATTTCATGAAAAAATCTATTTCTTTGCTTATGACATGTCTGCGCGCGCATTACAAGAAAGAATGGACTGATTTCAATGCGATTGCTTTTCGACGATCCTCTTATTTAGAGCCTTATGGTCATCATTAAAAGCTAGATTTTGCTCGAGTCGGTTGTATTTGTATCTTACTGAGTTGTGCCGTCGCCATATTCATTTGTGTTTTTAGGTAGGTGAGTTATTTTGAACTAATCTCGGTTCGACCAATTTGAATGATTTTTTTTGTATATTTGGTAGGTATGATGTATGAGAATGGGTCGTAAAGTATTTTTCACCCTCCTACCCCCACCCCCCGTTTTTTAATCGCGATTTTAGTATTTTTGTATGAACAATATTACCTATACATATATACATAGCGAACCTGAGCGAAGCGAAGGTGAGTCGCTGTATAACATAAAGCCAAAGAGTTTTTTTGTAGATTGAACGCGGGCGTAGCCGCGGGTTCTGCTAATATGTTAATAGAATTGTCACTTTCTTTGTCATGTGTGTTTTAAAAAAGAAATATGCAAGGGCCACAGATGTGTTTGGTCTAAGACGACTTTAAAAAACCACTTACATAGAGTAAAAAAATATATCAAAAATGAAAAAGATCTTCCGACATATAAAATAATCACTTGAAAAGTATAAACTAACTAAAAACTAAATTATTATAGACCCTTGACGGTATGGTAAGTAAGTAATTTCAATTTTTTTTCATAACTTAGCGGATTATGATGAAATATAGCTAAAACCTCAAGTAAAATAGCTTAAAAATAAAAAATAAAAATACTAAAATTCATCTGTTTGTGACCTACAAGCGCATAGATCGACACACAATCAATTATAATCGTCAATCGCATAACATTCCTAGTCCAACTAACTTATCTATATTAAAACACTAAACATTCATTATATAACACATTCAGGCTAACATTGTACCGGCTGTAAAATTTCCAAAGCATTTTTCCAATCGCCAACCGCGAATCGATAACCGAATTTAAACCCCATTTTTGTTAGATCTAATGAACTATTAAAGTGCAATTTGGCTGCGCGACGGCAGCTAGATGGCGCGGCGCGCTTCTATTGATCGTACCAAGTTTTGCCAAGTCACGAAATGTATTGCCTATTGTAGCAAAAAATTACAGGGGACTGAAATTTTACTCTGATCCTTGTCAGTTTTACTTTAGAAGGTGTTAATTAGTCTATCAATTTTGGCACGTGTCTCTATGGAGATTTTCTACTTTATAATATACTCGTATATTTTACATACAAAAGCTATAAAATAATGATTAAAAATTTACGACTTTTTTATTTAGTTCATATAAGTAGATAAAGTGTACAGATATTTTGTTTAGAAATTCAATTTCCTCAAATATACAACATATTATATAGAGTTTTCCTTATTTAATAATAACAAATAATATCGGTTTTAACATATTCTACATTGAATTTCGTATAAATATGCTTGTTATTATGTACTTAGCTTTTAATTGGAAATGTAATGTGCCTATAAGATGCTTCATTATAATTAATTAATTGGATAATTGTCTGGAGTAATTAGTTTTACGAACTCTACTAGCGCCATCTAGTATGCGGTTTGAAATATTTTTGCTTTCTATGTTTCATTACATTTTTTGATTTGTTCTCATTGAAAATACTTGTTTTAGTAAAAAATTTAGTTAAAAATATACTACCTTTTATGCATATAATGGCAGATAGAATTCTGTGATAACAGCATAAAATTCCGTTTAGAAGAAGTGAATTCAGTTCCAAATAGTAATTTGGTGACGTGTGATAAGTCATTAAAATTTAATGGTTAATTAAATATTATATGTTCGATCTTCTTTAATAAGACTTCTTAGATGTCATGTTTGATTAATTCAGTAGTCTATGTTTTCTTTCACATAGCTACTATAATGTTAGTACTAAGAGTAAGTGTGTTAGTTATTAAGTTTAATAAATGAATTATTTATAAAATAACTAAAAATTATAATTTTCAATACTAGTAGTATCCAAGAGACTTAAAAATATAATAATTTTGAATCTTTTCCTTAGTGTCTGTTTAGGTCCATAGATGTCGCTGTTGCCTTTCACGAATTTTAAACAATATGAAAAAATATTTCTAGATTAAAAAATGGAGCATTTGTAAATTAATAATTATATTTTGAAATAAAAGATATACACAAATAATTATATTTTTATTAATTAATAAAATATTTTATAAAAATGTTGTACCAATAAATTATATGAAAAATATTAGAACTTATTCGATAAAGTTTAACAAAATAGTTGTTGTAGTAAGTTGTATTTTTTTTATTTATAATATATAAGTATCAAGGTCCAGGAAATTCATTGTATCTCACAGGATATGTTAACTGATTCCCGCGATCCCACGAATAAAGCTCCTGAAATAATAAAAGAAGTTATAAGTGAGACAAAACAACAAATATAAGTTTCGCATTAATAATATCTGTTAATATAAACGGGTTAAACTAAAAATAAAATTGTCATATATTCCTGCCATTTAACCCGCAAAATTATAGTAAAATTATTATTAAAACAACAGACAGATGAGCGAAAAACCTAAAGTTAGTTATTTTATAATATTATTTTAAAATCGCAGAGATATAATTAAATGTTTTTTTGTCTACTTGTAAGTTTTACGAGATAATTTAATTTATTAAAGATATAAAGCGACATCTAGTTTTAAAATTGACAACACGGGTTTTACTTTTGAGTACTTTTATTTGTGTAACACTAGATGTCGCTGTATTGTAAACTCGGTTAGCTCTACGTAGAGCAGAGCCAGAGGAGACTATAAAGTTGGCTTTTTACTGACTTGTAAATTATTTTAAATATTTAGAGTATCTAATGACATAAATTACTAGGTTAAATAATTTCTGAAATTTAATGTACAGATAGATATTTCGTATAAAACTTTTTTCAGGGTCTTAAACTATGTTCTTACCAAATTTCATTTAAATCGGTTCAGTAGATTCAGAGATTACCTCCTACAACGTCAAAAACTCACAATTCGCAAACTTACAAACTTTACCTTTTTATAATATAAGTATAGATCATAATTAACGTTTTAAAAAATCTAAAGAGAAAAACTTTTTGTAGCACTAATATATAATAATATAGCGTATATATAGCGTGAAGCACGATGTGAAGCCTTCTATTTGTATTTAGGCTATCTACAAAACGAATTCTTCAAATTAGGCTGGCAGTTCTAGAGATATGCGCGCTAAAATAAACAACAAAAAAACAAACTTTTTAGTTTTCTAATACCTTACATATTATGACTAAGGATAAGGGCATGAAAAATAAAGTATTAAACTATATGTACCTACCTTATGAGTATGATCATATCCGAGTTGAGTGGTTTTTCTGAATGGATTGGTGAACTGTAACGACACCTCCACCGGTTTACTTAAATATAAATCTATGGCCACTGTCACTTTGGTTTCTCTTTCTGTCGCCGAATCCAATGCGTAAAGAACTCCACAAACAATAAACATTTCGCCTACCTGAAAATAATAGCAAATTAAAATATAGCCTTTAGCTATACTTTAATATTATAAATGTGAAAGTGTGTTTGTTTGTTTGTCCTTGTTTCATGTCTAAACAGAGTGACGGATTGGGGTGATTTTTTGTGTGGAGATATTTGGAGGGCTGGAGAGTGACATAGGTTACTTTTTACCGCGGGAGATTATCTCATTGTGGTCGCACTTGTCTGAAACTGCTCGACCGAATTTAATGTTTTTTTTGTATATTTGATAGGTATGTGAATAAGCGTAAAGTATTTTAAACCTTCTACCCCCACCCCCCATTTTTAAGTAGCTAGGGGCGAACTGGAGCGGAGTCGCTAGTATTAAATATAAATAAAAGCGTACTTACTGATTTATGATTAAGTGATATGTTCCAAATGTAATCTATATTTAAGTCATCTTTGTTTGGATCAAAGCTTAGCTGCAAAGAAAAAAGAATTGATAAGATTTCAAGTCATCCAAACATTACAGGACGTACGTAAGGCGTTTTTTTAGAAAAGGCACTTATATGTATGTAGAAAAACTAACAAACATTTTCTAAATACAAGATTTGATCAGAATCGTTAGAGCCGTTTCTAAGATACACGATACATATATATATATATATATATATATATATATATATATATATATATATATATATATATTTATATATATATCGTGAAAACATTTTTCGATAGATCGTCACATTAAGCCGGAAATTGAAAAAAACTATTTTTCAACACCTTGCTTACGAATTTCTATTCCTTATATACCTGCTAACATTTTAAAATCTTAAAACTTCAGGTTTTCAATATTTTGTTCCCAAACCGGATTCCGATTGGACTATAATTGTTATGCATTGTTGGACAGCTAAGAAACGGTTATGTTTTTAAAATAATCTGCAAGCCAAGTTTCTAAACGTTTTTTTTGTTTTTAAGGCATTTTAGTGGAAAAAAAACTCAAAAAAAATATAGAAATAATATCATTTTTCGTCTTGAATTTTAGAAGACCGATAATTGTTGTTTTAATATTGATTAATAACCAGTGTTTAATCGTTTTTATAAATCAGAAGAAAAAATGAAATTTAAATTGATACTTTTTTAAATAAATTTTTGATATTTCAATTTTTGACTTATTTAGAAAAAAGCTAAAAAACATGATAACTCAAAAATCGTTCACTTTTGCATTATGAATATCATATAAGTATCATATAATAGTCACCCCTATCACCTCCTAACGGGAATACGTCGAATTACCAATAACCATGTACCTTTCTTATTAAATTAACAAGTAAAAATACATATTAAAGGTGTAACATATACCTTGGCAACTGCAGTGTTGTTTGATCTTTCTATAGAATAGATTACCCATAGCCCGTTATCGTCAGCACTAAAATCAACCTGTAAAATTGAGTTTGGGATTGCTCTTTGCATAATACTTTCATTCATTTTCATTTGACATTTTACATAAAACTATCTTTTCGGATTATTTCGCGGATATATTTTAATTTTTGGTTCTTTTGGTAATTTTGGAAAAGATAGTTTTATGTAAATGCTCTTTGAATGTTGAAAAAAATTGTTTGATAACTTCTTTTACAAAGTTGTAGAAAAAAGCATAAATATGAAGAGTGTACTTTATCCTCTAAACTGCATCTCGTATATTAATACACTTAGTTTTATTTAACAATGTTGTATACATAAAATTTCCATACCTGATTATGCTGAGCGGTATAAAGCCTTCCATCAGCGTGAGGCAAATGTGCTGATTTAATTCGACTCTGCGTTAAATCGTAACGTATGATATCTCCCGGATGTCCAGATTCATTGGCTTGGTAAAAGAATGATCCGCTGTATACTATGTGGCCATTTCCCTGTAAAAATGAAGTCCATACTAATATTATAAATGTGAAAGTGTGTTTGTTTGTTTTTTTTGTCCTTCTTTCACGTCGAAATGGAGCGACGGATTCACGAGATTTTTTGTGTGGAGATAGTTGGAGGCTGGAGAGTGATATAGGTTACTTTTTACCGCGGGAAATTATCTAATTCCCACGGGAAAACATGTTATAATACAATACAAAAATATTTATGATCATAATTACTTGAAAGTTTAAACTTGGCATTAATGCTCTTCAATAAAATTAAATAAATGAGTGTTTTAGTATTTTTCGAAATTCATTCTATAAGGGGGTAAAATAGGTGACGAAAGCTTGTGTGAAACTAACTTTTTAGATATTTCTTTTTAGTTTTAGCGATAGACAAAAAATGACGTGGACGAAGGTGGACTTAGCTCTATAAGAGATCTCTTCTAGTCAACCCATGTATGTGGGAAATAGTGTTAAGTAGCGGGACAGAAAGAGAAAGTGCAAAGAAACGATTAGAAAACATATAAGAATAAGTATAAATACAATATATAAACATTTAAATATATATACACACTAATATACTATAATATACTAGCAGAACCCGCGGCTTCGCTCGCGCTAAAACTAGAAAAATCTCTAAAAAGGTAGGTTTCATGCAAACTTTTAACTCCTCATGGGATGAATTTCGAAAAATGCTAAAAAACGTATTTATTTAATTGTATTGAAGAGCATTTACCCAGTTTCGAGTAATTCTGATCATAAATAATTTTTTGGGTTGTATTATAACGTGTTTTCCTATGGGAGTGAAATAATTTCCTGCCATAAAAAGTTGCCTATGTGACTCCAGCTCTCCAACTAACCTCACACAAAAAATCACGCCAATCCATCACTCCATTTCGACGTGAAAGAAGGACAAACATACAAACAAACAAATACACTTTCACATTTATAATATTAGTATGGATAAGCATAAATACATAAATACAAATATGTAATTATAAACACTATATAAACATTTGAGAGAATAAATAAATACCTGAATTATATACATACATACATATTATACATATACATACAATTTCACAAAGTTCGAACACTCACAAAAAAGGGTTTCTGCAACTTATGAAACTCATCCACATGGTCAGACTTGAAGCTCGCCTTACTTCTATATTCTCGCAGTCTTTCTACATCATTTTCTTGTGTCGTCCACAGCTTGTCTTTCTGAAATTAATTTACCGAGGTGCTTTATTTGGTATTCATAATTTACGAAGTTTTACGTTCAGTAGAGATTTCTTAGAGATGAGATATTTTTCCCAGTAAAAAGTATCCTATATGTTGGCTCGGATAACCAGCTATAATCATACCAAATTTCATCAAAATCTGTCCAGTAGTTTTCTCGTGATGCGATCACAGAATGACAGACAAAAGTTCTAAAAACTATACCTATATTTGACCTCTGCATCGATAGTAATGACTATTTTAATAAGATTTTCCAAAGAATATATTTTAATGTACAGATTCGACTCAGTTAGAATTTTATTGTATGTATTTATAGATTTACCGTTTTATAGTTAGTATAGAGTGTATTGTATTTCACAAGACGGTTAAGTCAAAAAAATGTTCACTAGCATTTGCTGAAAATTAATGGGCTATAATTTCAAAAAGAAATATTTCAGACATCAGTATAATTACCAAAAGATCTGCGGGAATATTGATTGATATTTTTCTTTTATTTTTTTTCTGCAATATAAAACGCTTAGAGGGAAAAGATAATTAATTTCATTGACGACACCTTTGGTTCAGTTTTTAATGACCCTACTTGCTGTGCCAACGGTCGCGGGTTCGAGTCCCGCTAGGAGCATTTATTTGTGTCGTGAACACGAATGTTTGTCCCAACATATTTACACAAATTTATATATTTCTTTCTTTCCTACTATATTTTTGTTGTGTACATATATTTAGATGTTTATAATATATTGTACTATATTTTTGTTTGCTGTATTTGCTCATTTATACGAGGATTTTAGATTACTATGAGAAATGTACCTGACTTTCAGAAGCATTAGAATCTCTCAACCAAGCGCCAAATAATTCATCTTTGTATCGGTGATAGACAGGTTTCCCGATAGCATACAGTTGGCATTCTAAAAGAAATATAATATTTCATATTTAAAATTCATTATAAGTATATGTATATTTTAAAGTAGTTTTCTCACGTGGCATCGCTCGCATGATAATAATGTCAGCAGACAGTAGATTACGGGTATAAGCTATTTCAATCACGAATTTTATTTAAATCTGTACATTAATTTTGATTTTTGGTTCGTATCATTTCGTATGCTTTACAGCAATCATGATCAAGGGAGAGACTAAGATTTTAGACGTCTCAAAGGTCATTATATAGTTGTTACAGGTAGTTGTATTTCTTTATTTAAGAAACATACTGTAGACTCATATGTATAGAAAATGTTTTCTTTTTAGAATACAAACGAAATTATTCAGTATGTACCAAATTTATGTGGAAAGTAGGAAGCGTCGAACGAGGGTTGTATAAAATTTCTATAACTTTCGGGCCTCACTTTGAAATTCAAAGGAGTTTCGCTTAAAAATGCTCTAAGCCACCTCTAAATTATTAAACAAATGCTGAAAAGTTGCTTAGATAAAGCATTCCTAATAGCTATCCATTAGACCTAGAGTTATAATTGTAATACTTGTATTCCCATTTTTTATCAATACAAATACGAGTATGTGTTCATTTTTAGGCTTCCGTACCCAAAGGCTGCCAAGGGGACCATATTACTAAGCTTCCGTTGTCCGTCTATACGTCTGTCAGGGGGCTATATCTCATGAACCGTAATAGATAGAGAGTTGAAATTTTTACAGAGTAGGTACGCATTTTTATTGCCGCTATTACAACAAACAATAAAAAACCAAGATGGCGAAATTAAAAATGGCGACCATGTCATTTTTTTAAAAAAGTACATAGGTTATATTGTACAATGGTACTGAATCCTTCGTGCAAGAGTACGACTCGCACTTGATCGGTTTTTAATGATAATTTGTTTTAAGGAACTACTATTAATAGAATATATACTTACTAGTATTCCTTATAAGCTTATATCCAGATGTTGAATTCATAGTGGATATCAACAGCAGGGCGCGATCACATCGTGGGCACGAAGGACATCGCTGCACCTGACACAGCTCTTCGTATGACGTGAGGATTGGGGGGCGGGAGCCGAACTCCATGGGCTGTTGTACTTGAGTTGGCTGATTAGGACTTGGATCTGGAAGTCAGTTAAAGACAATAATAATGTCTATCATATAGCTTTCTAAGTTCAATATTCCTAAATCTACTGTTCAGTACTACTAACCCTAAATTTAGTAACCCCATAAAATTATCCTATAAAATATTTAGATTACTTGATCAACATAAAAAAACAAACTGTTATAAATATAATTATAGTATTGTTACGATATTTTGTGATAATGCAGGAAATTCCCGGTTACAACCAGTAAGACTTTTCTACACAAAAATCTAAAGCATTGTCATCATGTTGTTCATTCTGTCAGCAAAAAATTGAAAACGAAGTAAGAAGTCTTAAAAACTTACACATCAACTTAATATGTCCCTTAACTGTTTGATTATTAAGTTCATTTTTGGCAACACAGCTGTACTGTTTGAGGTCATGCTCTCGGACGTTTGGTATTTCCAGTCTCATAATCCAACTCCACGGCTCTCCTGCTGTAGATACCTCTGTCTTGTACCGAGAGCCCTCAAGGGTTACTCCGTTACACTCCCAGGCTAATACAGGCTCTGGCCAGGCTTGGATCTGTCCAAGAAACAAAAAATTAATATTATAATATGTATATCATACTAGCAACTCACCCTCGCTCCGCTCGGTTTCGTCCCTAGTTAAGTTTTAGCGTTTAGTATAGATTTCTCAAAGATGAGATATTTTCCCGCAGTAAAAAGTATCCTATAGGTTGACCCGGATAGCCAGCTATCATCATACTAAATTTCATCGAAATCTGGCCAGTGGTTTTCTCAGACGGTCAGACAGACTGACAAAAAATCTAAAAACTATAGATTCGGCCTCTTTATCGATAATAATGTCTATTTCAATAAGATTTCCCAAAAAATATTTAATGTACAGATTCGACTCAGATAGATTGACATATGGAATCCATATACCTATACATATAATAATTTCATTTACATGTTTGTCATCACATTTCTTAAATTTTGCAATTGTGTTTTCATATATTATGTCCAAATCAAAATCTTCATTTATTGGTTTATACTGTTGTGAACTGATTTATATAGCACCGAAATAATGGCCTATAGCTTCAAGGGTTAAATAGTTAATTTTTAAGCTTCAATAAATATATACACCGACGCAGTGCTTAGTGAGTGGTGTCTTTGATGGCCACTAAACTACTCAACATACAACAATGACACACAATGACCACTTAATATTAGTTTATAATAAATTAATAACATTCTAGTATCTTAACTTACCTCGCATAAAATTTTTGCTGTTTTGTTAAACACATACGCTATATTGTTCGGGACGCGTATATACGGACTGACTGTAAAGAGTAGCATCATATTAGTTACAACAAGTCCATCTCTCGGGAACCGCATATTTTCCGGGATAAAAAGTAGCCTATGTGTTATTCCAGACTATAATCTATCTCTGTGACGATTTTCATCCCGATCCGTTCAACCGTTCTGGCGTGAAAGAGTAACAAACATCCATACATACTCATAAACTTTCACATTTATAATATTTATACAGATTAAAAAAATTTAATAATAATGCAATTCATAAATCAAATATTTCATTCAGAATAAAGGATATTTGATTTTGCAATACTATTAGTTAGGCTTGTAACTTTTAAGACTATATGACGGGAATTTTATATCATTTCTTGTCCCATAGCTACGAGTATATACTCGTATTTCTAGTTTCTACACTGTATTTTTTTTCCAAGCAACAATAGAGCACTGTTGGTGCCTAGCAGTAAAACAATAGAAGAACTACAATTCAACAAACTAACAAATATACATTTAAATATATTAATACTAGCGACTCAACCTCGCTTCGCTCGGGTTCGTCCCTAGCTACGTTTTAAATTAAAATGGATATAGTATGTTATCCTTAACAGATAGACATATGCCATCGCGGACTTTTCTGTAGACCTATATAAGATATACAATTCCACCATACATTATTTTGTTATATCTCAAAGGGTTTAGGCAGCGTTTTCGTTGAAAGCTCCCAGACGTCTCATTTTTTCCGACACCTCCAACAAATATCGCTATATTTTAGCCAATGTATACAAAAACTTAACAAATTATTATTTCCTTTTGAATCACTTTATCTATCAAAAAAACCGCATCAAAATCCGTTGCGTAGTTTTAAAGATTTAAGCATACATAGGGATATAGGGACAGAGAAAGCGACTTTGTTTTATACTATGTAGTGATTTAATATAATTATTTAAATTCATTATTCATACATAGTTAGTAGTTGGTAGTTTTACTCCCCGCGGCTCCAATCGTATGGTAAGCGCTCGCTCCTTAAATCATTTCAGCTGTTTTAGAAAAGTAACAAACAGACAGACAAAGTTACATTCACATTTATAATTATACGTAGTATGACCTAAGAAAGATATAACCGTATAAGTATATATAAATAATTTGGCTAAGAATATTATAACGCAGGCAAAACCAAGTGAATACTTAGAGTTTCTATAGTTCTTATCGCTCGATACTAACAATGCACTTCAACGTCGGTTGTCTGGTTCGCCGGCGGCTGCATACCATTGTTCGCCAAGCACACGTACTTCCCTGTGTGCCAGCGGGACACATTGGGTATACTCAATACGTGCCCGCTCACTGAAGCATCACGCCATGACCCCTGTTAAATGAATAAGGGTTTTAAAATTTAGAGTTGTTATTATGATTTTTTGAAGCTGTCGTAGCCCAGTGGTAATGCGCTCTTTTAATAAAGTGAAGCGGGTTCAAATCTCGGTTTTCGCACTTTTGAATGTGTGAAAAAAATTCAATTTGATCACGGCGAAGGAAAATATTGTAAAAAAACCATGATTGCTGTAAAGCATTCGAAACGTCGGGAACCAAAAATCAAAATAAATTCGCGAAAAAATCCGAAAAGATAGTTTTATTTAAAATGTTAGTAATTTTAAAGTTAAATACATTTTTATTAATTAACTCAGGCGATATGTTATGGCTATTTGGCATAAGGCTTACACACTACTGCACTTAGATATGTTATTCAGATATATTTTCTGTATTTCGTAAACAATTGTCTAATATAGTTTTCTCTACGTCCGTAGCGGCGTAGAGGGTTACCTGTATAATTGGTGTTCCGTCAGATCTACGCCACTCTATAGTAGGCTCAGGAAAGCCCTTAGGATTGCAATCCATGCGCATCGTGTCGCCTTCACGTACTATTAGTCTTGGGTTATCCACTGGAAATTCAAAGCTATACTAAATAACTGATAATATATATATATATATATATATATATATATATATATATATATATATATAAATTTTAATATAAACCTATATCATAAAATCTCGGGTGCGTTCCTAGGTACACGGATTTTATTCACAATTCACGGGTTTTATTTTTTGCGCGGAACCGTAATTCTTTTTCTAAAATAAAAGTAGTCTAAGTTACTCTTTATAAAATTATCTGCTAGTGGAAATCCCGTCAAAATCACTTCAGTCGTTTCGGGTATTAGTAGGGACAGACAGACAGACAAAAACTTAAAAATTGTTTTTTTCTTATAAGTACCTATACATATTCATATGTTTTAAGTAAAAAGCTGTTATTTTGACATTACAAACATACACTTCTATTTTATTTATTTGTATAGATAACAGCTAAAAAATTGTAAGCGTTGTTCATGGCCTTAAAATGTTTTTCTGTTTATTTTGAGGCATGCATTATGCAATAAAATGAAGGTCATACTAGTAGCTTACAAGCAAAACTGGGTGGAATAAACAGTTGATTTTCCTTAGTGTAGTTGTATATCGATAGTCCAGGTTTTCCAGGTGCTCCATCTCGACCATCATTACCGCGTAAGCCCTTCGGTCCCATTGGACCACGATCTCCTTTTGGTCCCCTAATTCCTGCAGGACCTTGAGTACCAGGCTTACCTATCAATGGATACTAATATTATAAAATCTCATTATTATCATAAATGTATGAAAGTTCGTATTTTTGTGTATGTTTGCAGTTTGTTACAATAGAACAGAATAACAATATTGCTTAAAATTAAAACACTTGGCAAAAAATTTAACAAAGTATTAAATTTATTTTATTAAAATCCTAATTAAGTATCTACCGTGTAGGAAGACAGTTAAAATTAGTTAAGCACATTAGATAATTAAACTTTACCACCTAATTTTAAAACGGTGCCAAGCACGCAACTATTTCTTTTCTTCCGTAAAATATTAGGCAGAAGCAATGCTACCTCTATCTTCATTGGTGTTGTTGTTTGTAGTCCATACTAATATTATAAATGTGAAAGTGTGTTCGTTTGTTCGTTTGTTCGTTTGTTCGTTTGTTCGTTTGTTTGTTTGTTCGTTTGTTCGTTTGTTTGTTTGTTTGTTTTTTTTGTTTGTTTGTTTATTTATTTGTTTGTTTGTTTGCTTGTCCTTCTTTCACGTCGAAATGGAGTGACGTATGGCGTGATTTTTTGTGTGGAGATAGTTGGAGGGCTAGAGAGTGACATAGGCAAGTTTTTACCGAGGGAGATTATCTAATTCCCACGAGAAAACACGTTATAATACAATTCAAATATTTATGATCAGAATTATTTGAAACTTGGTATTAATGCTCTTCAATAAAATTAAATAAATACGTGCTTTAGCATTTTTCGAAATTCATCCTATAAGGGGGTAAAATAGGAGATGAAAATTTCTATGAAACTACCTTTTCAGAGATTTTTTGTAGTTTTAGCGCGAGCGAAGCCGCGGGTTCTGCTAGTATTTCAATAATTGCGGCCGACAATGTTCAATGAAAAATAATTGTTAAAATCGGAGTATTAAAACTTCTTTACCCTTTCTCATCACTTTGGTTAAAAATAATAATGATTTATTGATTGTAAATGTTTATTTTGGTAGGTATATGGTACATTTAATTAATAAAATTTATTATAAATTAAACGCCCTTGAAATTGAAAATCGTATAAAAAATTACCATCTTTGCCATCCTTTCCATTTTTGCCAGGACTTCCATCCTTCCCAGGTATTCCATCGCGTCCATCTTTTCCTGGTGCTCCATCAGCTCCATTTCTTCCTGACAGACCATCTAGACCTGGTTCACCTGGTACACCATCTCTACCGTCTAGACCAGGATTACCTGGGAATCCACGTTCACCTGACAAAAAATAAGATATTTCATTTAAAATAATTTTGCTCGTGTTTAAATGTACAGAAATTATGCCTCATACCATGCAAAAGATGCCTTAATTTACTTTTTTCAGAAACTATACTATAATTATGTATTTACCCTTAGGCCCGGGTGGCCCAAGGGGCCCTCTTAATCCCGGATTTCCTGCTGTTCCTGGTGCACCCGGGTCTCCCCTTTCACCTTTGGGGCCAGGTGACCCTGTTGGTCCCTTTGGCCCTTGAACTCCAGGCGGACAGTAGTCTTGAGTAGCTTTACAAAATCCTTGCACGACTTTATACTATAAACGATGGAACAAAAAGAACATAAGTAATATGTATATTTCTTATGAGCAATGTGTATATCTGTGTATAATAGCAAGGTACATAATTGATAGTTCGTAATTGGTAGTTAGTTTAATATAATAAAATTCTAACTGAGTCGAATCTGTACACTAAATATTTTTTGGAAAACCTTATTGAAGTAGTCTTTATTATTCATACAGGGGCCGAATCTATAGTTTTAAGGATTTTTGTCCGTCTGTGAGTGCATCACGAGTAAACCACTGGACAGATTTTGATGAAATTTTGTACGGTGATAGCTGGTTATCCGGGTCAACATATAGGATACTTTTTATTGCAAGAAAATATTTCATGTCTGAGAAATCCATACTAAACGTAAAAACGTAAACCAGACGAACCCGAGCGGAGCGAGGGTTTTGAAATGAGAGATGCTTTTGAGACATATATGTTTTAACTGTACTTTTTAGTATATTGTTTTCATTGAGGTGAGGTTTTGTATAAAAATATTTTTATCAATTGTTCTATTGCTATTTTCGATATAATAAGGAGAAAAAAATTCTCTCTACTTTGTCACATTCGATCGCAATTACTTCATAAAAAAAAAAAAATACTTCTTAGAAAAGTATATTGGTGAAATGTGGTTCTATTTCTGGCTAAATGCCAATTATGGCTCACAAAAGCGATTGCTCTTAGATTTACTGTTTTCCTGAAAGTATTATTTGAACTCAAGCCAGTTTTATCATAAAACCATTTAAATACGTTAAAATTATATATATTTTTACATACAATATAAATTCAATCTTATCTTTTGGTATAGCAGATAGTAATTCATAATGGCACAGATCATATAACACTATACTAGTAATTATGTTAATATCATAAGGTCAACTTTACGTAATACAGATGTTTATTTTTGCAATGCTACTCGTATATATGTTAAAGAAGACTAAAACATAACATATGACGGCAACAAGCAAGAGGAAAATCTAAAATAATTCTAAAGAAAATCTAAAGTTTCTTTCGTGACTATGATTGGTGTAAAGTATGTATTCGAAATTTCGGGAACAATAATCAAAATAAATCCGCAAAAAAAATCGAAAAAATAGTTTTATTTAAAATGACAAATATTCGCGTATATCTAAGAAAGTATTATATGATCCAGTATTTGTTATAATTATGTGTCATGTTACTGAGACCACTGTCTCATTTATTTTGTAAACGAGCTTATAATTAAAGTGTAAAAATCGATAACTTACTGGTACTCTAGAGTAACTTGTGAGCCAAACCCATGTGTCGCCTCCAGGAGCTGGGCCCTTGGCTCCAGTGCGTTTCATCTCAATCGCATCTTTCTCTTCAAGTTCAGTTCGCATTTTTGGATTAAAAAACTCAACATGAGGTGCCACTGTGTTATCCTCTTGAACAGGCGATTGATTCTAGAACATCAATTGGAAGGACTTGGTTGCTAATTTTGATTGTTTTTTTATAACAAATTCTTGTAGTTTTAGTAATTATAATATTTTAACAAATTTTATATAAATGGCCAACATGATTATGGTGAAATATCTAATACATGTTATGTAAGGTCAATTAACTTTGGAATATTATTTTTTATTATTATTAAAATTAGGTCCATGAACTTAATACTTACAACCATAGCATCTCTTTTTAATCTAACTGGAAGTATGTCACTCAAAGATGATACATAAGCACTTATTCTCTTATCGAGTTCCACATCAAGAAATTCATTAATTTTTACAAAATCAGTCTCTATTCTATGATATCTTTCATATACATTATTATATATATAAATATTTATATGTAAAAGTAATGATAATACACCACAAATACAGGCGAAAATAGAAATTTTTTTGCAGCACGATACTTTTATTTCTGCATCTGCTTTTTTAATACTATCATCTTTATTGTCAACGGTCATTGTCTCATCTTCTATTAATTGAATTTTTCATTATAAATCACTGCTAAAATTCACAGATCGTTTGCCTTATAGTTAAGCGTAGTGGTTGTCGGTCCATATAAAGTGTGACTGAGTTATCTGAATATAATCCGGACAAATGTGGTCCTTCCTGTACGATACGAGTAGAGTAGTTACACAATGGCCCACTACGATAACCAATTGAGCCTGTTATTAACGTGCAGACGTTTGACAATTTGCTGGTTGAAGTTGGCTTATCTTTAAATAATGGGATACATAAATATATTAGAAACGAGATAAATATTATTAGAATTTAAGTTTATATAATGAAGCTGAAATGTTGTTCACTGGAAAGCGCTCATTGAGAATGGTTGGACCGATTTGGCTACTTTTTCTAAATGTTCATAATAGACCGAGTAAGTTTTTTAGATTTTTTTTAGAATAGTTGTTCGGACCAATCATCCGAATTTAATTTGGATTAAGAAATTCGAGAGTATTCATTCGAATCTGAAACAGATTTTTTCTATATAATTTTTGTAAGATCTCAAAGAACGTAAATAAAATTGAAATCGGACCATGAATACGTTATTTCTAACTAAAATTAGTACAGAAATTCGTTTATCTATTTGGAGAATTAAGAATACTTTTGTTTTATTCAAAGGAATCAATGACCGCGGGCACACCGGTGTTACAGTTAACAATGAATTTCTTAGAAATTTAATTAATTTCTTACAAATTTACCTGGAGGACATACTGTTGCTATCCTGCAATATCTAGATTATGAACATTAACATGAAATATTACTACCATAGACCAATCGGAATCCGTTTATTTTTAAGAGAAAAAAAAATTGAAAGCCTAAAGTTTTATGATTTTAAAATGTTAGCAGGTATATAAGGAATAGAAATTCGTAAAATGCCCAGCTACCCCCAAGAAATGGGGGGGACGCAAAGCGTTGAAAAATAGTTTTTTTCAATTTCCGGTTCACTGTAACGTTTTATAAAAAAATGTTTTCTACAAAAGTTGTAGGTTTAGTAAAAATCTACAACTTTTATAAATGATACTTTTTACAATAACCTCAATTTTTTCGAGATATTTACAAAAAAACTCGGTTTTTAACCTTTTCTTAGTTTTTTAAAATCATAAAACTTCAGGTTTTCAATATTTTGTTCCCAAACCGGATTCCGATTGAACTACTAGTTATTATTAGACTAGTAAGGTTTCTTCTTGGCTCCAGTGAATGTGTTAAGTTCTACGTAAAGCACAGCCATTTTTATAGGAATGAAACAATCTAAGAAATATTTGATGCTTAATTATCGACTGGGGCATATAATATAATGTGAGTAGATACTAATATTTCTCAAAAATACCGTTTTCTGTTAATAATCATTTTTGATATCAATTTTCTAATAATACATTAAAGTCCTTTATTGATATACAAATCCAGTTATTCCAACAGTAACAACGTGCGTAATAATTAAAAAAAAATCGTCTTTGAAACTTTCCTTATGCAGTGCGCATGCCCAGAAATCTATGTCAGGGCCGTGACTTGACACGAAGTACGCAAGGTCACTCATGTTTAGTACTCGCACTGTCACTCCTTCCCCTGAAACCAAGGGAAAAAGTTATTTTCAGTGATCATCGAAACAGTTATGGCTTTTGTGCCACCTCGAGCCGTTGCAGGTAATGTAAGAATAGCCTAAGTATCATTTAGTTTAGATAACACTTCAATGTTTATGTAATTGTTTGTATAGGCTATTGAATAGCTTAATTGCTTTGATCGAGACATAAATATTTAATTGGATATTAAAGCATGCACGCTATCGTGTTTTCAAGTTGCCTTAATAGTGTTGTTATAATTTGATTAGAATCCGCTATTTTGTGATGAAAAAGAGAAATTACAGGTGAAATTATATGTATTAGTGCGTGATTGAATATATTTGCTATTTTTGCGTTTTAACATATTTTTACTTATTCCAGCTCGAAGTGTCCAATCATTAGAAGAATATAACACACCCCGAGCACCCCTACGTCGTCAAGTGTCCTTAGATGAAGAACGCCGTGATGATTGTCAGGGGCACTGGAGAGGTCCGTTCCTTGAGGGTGAAGAAGAAGAGAAGGGGGTTAGGCTTTTCAGAGCGATGTTACTCCAGCATTTGAGACTGGAGGAACTCCGGCCGCCACCTTGTATGATGGTTCCTGCTAATCCTGACCAAAGGTACACCCTAAACCCTTATTGCTATTAAATATTATAATTTATTTTTGTCATATCATCATTAATGTAGTGAAATGCAACTGTTCAAATTGTATTCTATTTTTACCTCTATTAAAACTTTGGCTAAATATTTTGTGTTAAAAATCTCTATATATTTAAGAAATTATTGTACTGTTTAAATATGAATATTAACACTCTGTGACATCATTATTTAGATTTAATTTACCTTCATTGGAATTGATTTTACGCAGTCCCTTTCAATAATTTACTACACCATATAATGAAAATATATACCATTAATTTAAAGATTTTCATAGATTCTCTAAAATTGATGATATTGAATGTATCCCGTTTACATACATATATTTTTTTTATTTACATACTATTTATCTGTACATTTTACACACAAGTTTAATTTTCACGTAGTACTTACTATTCAAGCTAATAATATCTTAGTATGTAAAGTGTAAACATAAAGAATACTATTTTAGAGGTTGGTGGATGTACTGGAGAGATTGGAGGGCGCTAGAAAGAGCTGCTTTAAGATTTCGAGAAACAAAAGCGAGAGCTCGGCTCGCTGCCAGAGCGGAACATATTCCATTGTTATGTTTGGATGAAGTCGAATTTGAAGATATTATGCAGGAGATATGTCAGGTATATGAATTTCAAACTCTTATAAATATTTTTTCTTTAAGAAATCAACTTTTTAAAATATGCTAGTTATTAGTTTTGGTTGAAGCAACCCCATGGTTGTTGTAGTCTACTTCGGTAGACCTGCCGTCGCGTCGGGGCGTCGTGGTTAGGTTAGGTTAGCGGAAGCGATCCTGCGATGCCTCATTAAGACGGGGGCGGTTCCGTTGGGTTTTAGTGGGTAGTTTTGGCTTTGCCGGTAAGTCCCACATAACCACCTGTACGTATGCAGGTGGTTATGCATTTCCCAACGTTAAAAAAAGGATATGAGCTATGTCCATTATGAATTTCACTTAAATCTACGGAGCCTTTTGGAACTAGAGGTACTACACTCACAAACTTACGTTTTTATAATACTAGCGACTTACCCTCGTTTCGTTTGAATGATAAACTAAATCATATATGACCTAGATGCCTAACAGTAGTATATGTGTCACAATTTCCAGGTCAAAGCTTAGTCTGTCTTCTAAAATTCATTTAGATTTGTCTCGCTGTTTCAGCGTGAAAGAGCAACAGAAATATACGCAAACACTTATAAACTATCGCATTTATAACAGTAGTCCGATTTTAATATAGTAAAAACTTTTTCTTCTAGGCTTGTGTTCACATAGAACAGCGAGCGTTACTTGTGCTAGCGTTTTTATGTGAAGTGGTCGGTCGAGCTGTTAGAGTGGGCGGCTGGTGCAGGGCGGCGGACTGGGCGGCGCGCCATGTCGCACAGTGCGCTACACCCTGGGCTATACGGCATGGTGGATGGGTACGTTTAACTATATTTTACTATCTTTCGTAAAGTTTACTACTTAGTTAGTGGGTACTTAAGCGAAAGCTTCCTTAGTTCCACCGTTTAACGCTGTGTCCCTCGTGGGGTAGTCAGATATAAAAAGGGCTTTATAATCACTTCCACCGCTATATAGTCCCTCAATTTTGATATATAGCTTATTCATTATAATAATTTAGTATAGTAATTACTTATTATTCAAATACCTGTTGAGACCCGTGCCCAGCAGTGGGACGTTAAAAAGGGCTGTATAGATGCATATACAATACAATTCAAATATCTTTAATGTCACTGTAAACATCGTAGATAAATAGACCCAAAGTGGGTTTACGAAAATATTTCCAACTGAGACGCATTTTTTTCGTCAGTTCCCTTATTTATACTTTTTTATACTTTTTTAGATAAAGTTCTATGTTTATTTTCATTTATTCTATATTATGAAAAATAAATAAGTCTCCAAATATACTCCAAAAAACAAATTCTTAGGTTTTACATATTAGTATAATCTTACATTACAGTTTTTGTACTTTTTTCTCAGAAATGACATATTTTCCCGCGGTAAAAAGTATCCTATATGTTGACCCGGATAACCAACTATCACCATACCTCAAAATCCCTCCAGTGGTTTTTCTGTGATGCGGTAACAGACAGACAAAAATTCTATAAACTATAGATTCGGCCTCTGTACCGATAATAATGTCTATTTCAATAAGATTTGCCAAAAAATATTCAATGTACAGATTCGGCTTAGTTAGAATTTTATTATATGTATAGATAAGTCTTGCTAGAACATTTTTTTTAAATGTAATTTTAATAATATTTTTTATATATGCATTTAGAAATGAACACGGTTTTGTACAATATACTCGTAGTAAGGTGACTTAAAATCTTTTGGCATGCTACAAGATATTTAAAACAAGTGAGCCGAATTCAGTGATTATTTTTTTGACTCTAAGGATAGAATGATATTTATTGTGATTTTAAAGTAGGCGTGCCTTCTTAGTTATAAGTTTCATATAAATACCTGCGTTCCTGCTAAGTTTCATACAAATTAAATATCATAAAAATCTAATTCCAGAGTGCAGTCGTAGACCGCGCGGGCGGCACACGTAGAGAAGAAACGATAATTGCCGGTGCGGCAATCGCTGCTCTCCTAGCATTCCTACTATTTTGCCGTACTCGCCTTCGCGATGCCTTACTATAAATCCTCACACCTACAAATCGAGATTAGATCCTCAAGAATCTTTTGAGAATTCTATTAAGGTTTCAAGAAACGTGGGTAAAAAGATTTTTGTCGATGCTGAGTCAAAAGCAAATGTCAGATCTACATTTCTGATATCTGATATTTTTGATGGGAGTTTGTCGTTAAAATGCCTTCTTTTGCTTATGTAACGGCAAGTTGAAGTATCGCTTGATTAATATTTACTATGTTAATATAAATAAAATTAATATTTCAAATTAGAAAATGGTAAATTTTATGCTCAGGGGTTTGAGATATTTTTGAAGAATTTCCTTAAAGGATAGTTGAATTTGTAAGTGTTTAGAGTGTGGTAGATACAGACATTGATATTAGGAATGAAGGTGACAGTGATGAACAGAAGCAGATTGGAAAAAATTACCAAATTGTAACTAGGAGTTAGATAAGGTGGTTTTCTACAATCGTTTTCGAATAGATATCTAAAAAAAATATTTTAATTTGTCATTTCAATACATTTTTTTAAATTTTCTATACGTAAGCGATTGTAGATTATCAAGTTGTCTTAATCCGTTTGTTATCTAACATATGTATGTAGTTGTATTTTCCTAATATATTATAATTCCAATATATGACAATATATTTAATAAGTATAATATGTTTAATATTTGAAATTATTTTCATTAAGATGTATAGAAAATGAAACAAGAAACAGCAATAAAATAAACTAAGGCTATATACATATTATATATTATATGGCTATTTTCACAAATACTTACTACTTTCTAGTTTATGTATGTAGCTTAAAATTATTTTCATTATTTTTAATTATTAATATGTTTTTACCCCTAAAGTAGGTATTCATATTAAAATAGGCAAAACAGTTTAGCATCTTTCCCAACCGATTTTCTTTTTTTGTTTATTAGCTATTGACGAGCTTTTGTGTTATCAATAGAAAATGATTATGGTTCAATTTCGACCTATATCTGGGTGAACAATAGTCACGACGACACGTTTGGCTCAGTTTGCAGTGACCCTACTTGCTGTGTCAGCGGTCGCGAGTTCGAATCCCGCTGGCGGCATTCATTTATGTAATGAGCACGAATGTTTGTACTCCAGTCATGGTTGTTCATATTTATATTTATAATGTTTAATTTATTTAAAATGTTTATATGTGTAGTGTATCAACTATCTGGTATCCATAACACAAGCCTCGTAGCTTACCATGGAACCAGATGGTGCTGTATCTTAATGTTCCAAAATATTATTATTAAATATTATATTTTAAAAGTACATATAGATATTATACAACAACATTTTTTAGTTAAAGGCTTGGGATAGAACTCTTTTTTTAAGTATATTTGAATTCCGTACAGCTTTCTAGTATAAAAATAATTTCAAATCTTCTAAACATTTTCATAAAAAACCCAAGCTGTCTCTTGTTTCATTTCAGGGACTGTGATTGTGGTATTATAGAAATTATATAATATTTATATTATTTTTGACTAATAAACTATGTGTGAATGGACCAACGAGTCAAGTTCAAGACGAAAACAAACAAAAGGATATATTCTGTACAAATAAAAAAAATATATGTAATAATGGTAATAACTCGTTGATAGCCTCATGATATTTAAAAGAGCAACTGTTGAGTTTCTCGTCGGCTCTTCTCAGCAGAACTTGTAGTAATGCTTCTTACACTGCTTTCACGTACTCTACAGAAATGATTTTCGAGCCTGTGGTAGCGTCCTCACGGACTGACTACACTGGCGCTCCTTAAATTAAATTGACGATTTAGAAGTAATTGTATGAGTCTACCTAACTAAAGTATAATTTCATTTCTTAATGAAATAATTCTGTTATACCAGATAGCGATGTTTTGACAAAGCAGTTCGTATTTACATGATTATGTTAATGGTCTACAACGGACATAATAAAATAAATCATTTAGCTTTTATAGTCACTGACAGTTTTCTTACGATATCAACCCCGTTTGACATCATAAGAAGATTCACCATGTTTTTTACTTTCTTTTAATTTCGACACGGTTATAAGCGCCATGGGTATACTAAAGTTTTACGAGTGGATGGTAACTTGCTCATTATATGGATAGACCTATTTATATTGTACATCCGTTGCCACTACTGTCTATTTAAGACACTTAGCTCGCTTGTAACTTCGTTACACAAAACTCACTATATCCACTTGCGAACTTTTATTCAAGCTTTTGCCAAAATCTTCTCTCTATAGTTAGAACTCCCTATAGTTCAGAAAGAAAGTTATGCGAGCAACCAACACGTATAACTTACATTTTCAATTCAATTTTCCTATAATACTTTCTTAGATTTACGTGAATATTTGACATTTTAAATCTTACGGGAGAGTCTCTCCCGTGACCATGATTACTGTAAAGCATTCGAAACGTCGTAAACCAAAAATCCAAATAAATCCGCGAAAAAAAACTGAAAAGATTTATTCAATTTTCCTGTTAATGGCTTCAAAGAGTGCCAGTTGAGCACAGATTACATAGCCAATGTCACGTAGAATGGAAAAACTTATAATAACAATAGAATAATAGGAATCATCAGATTGATATAATTCATGCCTTATATTTCTCACTAAGGCAAAGCCAATTAACATTTTAAACTTATAATATCCGTCGCAATGAAATTTATAAAATATTCATAAAGATATTTTGTATAATTTTAAAGATTGAATCGTATTTATTGTACCTAATCCTTATGAATTTTACTTAAAATTAATTTATTTAATCCATCGGTCAAAAAAGTCCTAGATACACAATCAGCGCCAAAAATTGTCTTCACCAAATGAGCGCTTATTAAAACTTTTGAGCGCGCTTTAGATTTTTTTTGTCAAAACAACTTTAGGAATAACTAAAAAGTTAAGGTTCAATTTACATTGTTGTAAATTTATTTAATAATTACCTAAACATAATTGGAGACAGCTTTAAGAGTACGATGCAAGGGGTTATTGTATCTAGTACTATTTTGATCGATGATTTAAACTGTTAAAATTAGATAGTTTATTAAATAAGCTAACGCTTTATATACTTGATGCATGCATCAATGAAAATTTTTGTAGAGAACAATTGCTGTAGTGCTATTTATAAGAACTATCGAGAACTGAAACCGCGATTTTGGTTTGTAATGCATACTTCAAGTATGTTCGCTGTTTCAGTTATCGAGTTACATGAAATGTCTAACAGAATATGCCAGTAGGCACTTCATACGTTGCAACCGTTGTCACCACACTTAATGTTACCACAGATCATATAATACTATAGATATTACAGAATAAAATATAAAAAATTAAATCGACCCGTTGCTGCTTTGGGGATTTTATAAATATCCAAAGATTTATTAACACTATTATTTCTGATGATTTTATAAATAGCTGAAATATTCAATGTATCAGAATATAAGCAAAATATATGATATGCTAAAGGCGGTCTTATTGCTCATAGCAATAAGATTTTCTTTCTTTTTCCTTTCATCATCTGTATTTTTCATTTATGTGTGCAATAAAGTATTTATATATTTATAATACAATATTATATGTAATTCAAATTCATTCCAAGCTCCTATTTATGAATAGGTAAACGATAAAAACATGAAATACTAAGGAAAGGATAAAGGGGATAGAACCTTTGTGAAATTGCCAAACTTTCGCCATTTTTTTAAACTTATATTGCATGATAAAACTAGTATATATGACAGAAAAACAGGAAAACTTAATCAAACAAAAGTATTAGCAATATGGTGCCCTAAAGCGTGACAAAACGTAACGCCTAGGGCACTGTATTGCTATTATTTTTGTCATAGTGTTTTTATAAGTTTTAATGTGTGCCATCACTTTAAAAAAATATGGTGGCTTGTGGCTAATGTCAGCTTCTAAAATAAAAATGTTCAAGCCCCTTTATAGGCAATTACTATAGGATAGACTAATAAGCACTATATTTTATAATCCAATAGGTGTAAAGTATGGATGATAATATTTTGTACTACATCGCTCATACAATTTATATATTTACGACACTATGACATTTTTTGCTTACCGATCTTTAAAATGTATGGTTAATTTAAATCATAATTGATTTTAAATTGATAAGATTTTGTACATTTTTTCCTATTCGAAAATTGTTCTATAATTATGTGCTTATTTTGAAATAAATTCTATTATATGATTTTCATGATAAAAGGTTATAATTATAAATTCAAGATGTATATATACAATATAACAATAGATGAAGTAAAAAAAATTTAAACGATTTTATCATGAAGAAACGTAATAATGATGCAGATAAAGTATTAAAACCTAAAAAATAATTAAATGGGTACCAGTCATCACAACACTCTCCTCATCAATCTAGAGCATTAATCAAATCAAAATAAAATCTAGGGGGGTAAAATTTCAATTTTGATATTTAATTTAGATTTGATCAACACAAGACAACATAAATAAAACCATTTAAACACATGACTTTATAGTGGTTATTTTTGTCAATGGTTTCTACGTTGTTTTTTTTTTAATTTGGTGAAAAACCTTTAACTGTAAATAAAAAAAAGAAAATCTAGCTAGTCACAGTGATATGACGTATGTATTCTATATAATTCAGATATATATATATATATATATATATATATAATATATATATATATATATATATATATATATATATATATATATATATATATATATATATATATATATATATGGGTGGTTCTTCAAAATTTGGTTAACTTATGGCCTAATTTTGACAAAGGTTTTTTTAGATGGTTATCAGTAAATTTCTGATTCTATACTGTGGATATAATATTTACTTTGTTGCATCTAAAAGGGCCAACTTTACAATGTATTTTAAGAGAAATTCAAGTTTTTTTGAAATCAGTTATCTAGGGACTGACGAGACATGATAGGGACTGACGCCAAAGACGGTTAATGTGTTTAACCACATTTTTATAGCAAAATTAACATTAACAAAATAAAATAACTTACATATTATTATTAATTATTGTAACAAACAGTCAAAATATAAGATATTTTATATAACAAGTAGAATTGTCTTCCTACAATCTTAAATTTAGTATCATACTCAAAAATATTCAATGTATGAAGTAGACAATCAATTTTATGTTACCTTGACAAGCTATTTTTTAAATCAGTGAAACTTATTATTACCTACTTATCTCTTCAGTAAACAAAATTTATAAAATCTGAGTAAACTGAAAAGTTACAATCATAGGCTTTCTTTTATTAACTGTACTTTGAGTTTAGTACTTACAAACTAAAAATCTTTAAATAATTAACAATACTTGAAAAATTAGCTTTCTAAGTAACAAAATTATAATTTGAACGTAATAATCACTCTTTCTCTAATTAATCACAAATACTATCATATCACTATTTATTTGTTCTATTTTTCGTAAGCGACAACATGTTCCTAAATTTGTGAAACACGGTTCCACCCTATTAGGTTAGGAACTGGCAGTTATTCTAAAACATTCTTCGTAAGGCACGTCAGCGATATCATTCTCTTTTATTTGAAATTCTGTGCCATTTATCAATTCAGCTTTTTGATTAGGCTCGTTAGCCATGGCTTCAATTTTACTTTTTAGTGTAAGTGCTTTCTTATTTTTCGTCATTTTACGTTTCAGTCTTCTGTTTCGTGGTTCTTCTATGCTCACGCGGTGTCATGTCCTTGACACATTTCCTTTGTCCTTTTTCTTTTTTCTTTGGATATTTATGTCGTTCTTTTTCTTTGTACTCTGCTAGCAAAACAGGGTCTTTTTAATTTTTTCCAAACGTCTCTTTGCCTGTTCACACTTTTTTTGGCGAGTTCCTCTTTGGAAAGTAATGTGTTCTTTTTAGGTGCCATATTCTACAACAAATACATATATTTTATTATTAAAACCACGGATCACGCAGTATGACTGTCAGTCCCTAGGTATGCCATCAGGTCAGTCACTTTTACGACGAGGGCCTGACGGTCTAGGGACTGACGAATCAAAGCAAAATCAAAAATAACCTATTATTTAAAATAAACATAACAACCAGCAGGTGATCAAAATAACAAGGCAGACAAAGCTCAAATTTACAATAAGTAATGAGATCAATTATTAATTAACTATCTTTGAAACGACTTACCTAGGGACTGAGAGTTTGACTGGCACAGCACGTGTTTCCGTAACAAAGTCGGCGACTGCAGTAAAAACGAAATAGCTGATGCGGCATTGGTCGTGTTTACATTTAACTTCACATCGATGCTTTCGCTTGAGTAAGTTTTGAAAAACGCCATAAGCTTAGATGCCACGTATTTTCGATTTTCGCAAATAGCTAGGGACTGATATTTTTTAACGCTTACACTTTTTAACTTGAAATAATATGATAAAAGTTATTGTTATTAAAAATTAAATCGCAATGACTAGGTTAATAATGTAATAGTAAACGTGTTTAAGTCGAGTTAAATCAAAGTATGATTTAGAGAATTACAATAACAATGAAATGCTTGCTAAATTTGGGAGATCTTACATGGCTAGGGCCTGATATTTGGAGTAGAAAGAAGCGATTTTCTCAAATAAAAAATATTGTGATATAAATCAAAGTGAGTGACCAAAATACATGAACTTTATAATATTGCTTAGTAGTTGCAAATATTCAATAAAATAGATATAAATATGTAAAAATTGCTGCTAACACCAAGTTAACCAAATTTTGAAGAATCACCCATATATATATATATATATATATATATATCTACTTATAATATAAACAATATTTTATGTACTTAATTCATTTGAATAAATGTTTGCATTGTATTTTTTTTTATTATTTACCTTCTTTCCATTTATTTATGTATTTACGCAGTAGCATAAATATATATTATTTAGGTACAACACGAATAATTGCAATGAGATTGAAATTGATTGATGAATTCTAATAAAAATAATTTTAAAATAATTTTGTCTTCTGATTTGATTGAGCTTAGAGAAATAATCCACTAAATACACACTACTAATATTATAAATGTGAAAGTGTGTTGGTTTGTTTGTCTTTCTTTCACGTCGAAATGGAGTGACGGATTGGCAAAATTTTTGGTGTGAAGATAGTTGGAAGGCTGGAGAATGACACAGGTTACTTTTTATCGTGGAAGATCATCTCATTCCCACGGGAAAACACGTTATAACACAATCCAAAAATTTATGTCTGATGAGAATTACTTTAAACTTGGTATTAATGCTCTTCAATACAAATAAATAAATACGTGTTTTTGCATTTTTCGAAATTCAACCTATAAGGAGGTAATATACTCGTAGTTAGTGAAAGTCTGTAGGAAAGCTATGTAGGTAACCTACCTTTTTAGAGATATTTTTGTAGTTGAAGCCGCGGGTTCTGCTAGTAATATTATAAGGTTTAAATTCAAATCATATTTTCATGATTTCATTCAAAGTATTGTTTCATGTCATTCATAGAGAAGACGCTGTCAAGTAAATGTATGACAGTGTAAGTGACAGAGTTTAAACCGAAGATCTTGAACCTAGAAGGATTTTAATGGGGGAATCTTACCTTGAACAGATTAACGATGAAGGATAACATCATGAAGATACTTGTACTATTTTTTGAAATACGCACGTAGTCGCATTTCGCCATTGTAGCGGCCTATTATAATCTACACCACTCATATAAGAGAGCGGCAATCTTTTCCCAGCAGTGGGACATCAAATAGAGTAAATTATCTGCAACCCAACCTTTGCCTATATGATTTTTCCATAAAAAATTGTATAAAGAAAATAAAGTGGAAATAAATACAAATTATAACTCACTATTTTAATATTTTTATTGTAATTTTTCATAATACGGTCGACACGCCGATGCTCTTTACTTACAACGAAAATTGAACACTAATCAAAAACAAATTCTGTAAACATTTGATAGCGATATACTAGAAACTATTATCAATATTTAACAATCAATAATCTTTGATAAGGACAACGGTGTTTAAATATAAAATTCAATTAACAACACAATGCAAAAGAATTCTACTTGTACTTCGTTTTCGATTTCACTAATCGCTAGAAATATTGCTTGTCATTCTTGTTACAACTATAAATTCATTGTTCTAAAAAAATAATTTGTTCAGAAAATAACAAATAAGTTAGGAAAAGAAATGTTATTTGAATAAGTACAGTGCAAAAGTTTAAATTAACAATATCCGAAGAAGAAAACTAATCAAAAATCTATATAATACTGTTAGTCAAGACCGAAACACATTTACAGAAAAAACCAACAAGAGCTGCTCCCATTATCGTTACAACATGTTGAAAATCTCTAAAACTTAGCTACATTGTTAAAATTAATAACATTTTTTACTTTTTCTTAATTAATAATATCACTATTAACAATCTACGCTGTCATCTCGACTTCGGAAATGGGCATCCATGACATTACTTATTAGTAAATTGTGCCCAACTGGCACTGCTAGAAGCCATGAAATACATGAATTGAATTGACATTTAAATTATTTACAATTTTTTTTGTTAGTTAATTAATTTTTTGTAGTGGTTAAACTTTAAAAAAAATATACTTGGATCTATAACAAAACATGATAAAATTTCATTTAATATATAAATATTTACAATATGATTATTGACTTTTACGTGTATTTGTACGCAATTGTGTTACAAGGATAAAAATATCCTATATGACAAAATATTTTAAAATATAGCACACCACACGCCAGAATATTTTTGAAAAAAAAAATTACGACAGTTACATTATTCAATAATTATTTGATTTATATATTTTTTAATTATCAATTTTTTAAATGATAATAATCATACAATATATTATTTATCTTTTAAAAGTTTAGGAAAAATTTGCCTTCAGTCGTCCATACTTTCCCGAAATCGAGATGTGTCAGCTAAGAAAAAAAGTCGTTGACTAAATTCATTGTATCTTCTCATGCAAGGAACACTTAAAGCTGTCTATCTATAGCATATAAGAATTACTTTGAAACCTTAACACTGGAATTACGAATATGGTGTTCGTCAAACGTCCCATACAAAAGAAGATATAACGATAATAGTAATATTTTTGTATTTATCCTTTAAGTTTTTTATTTTATATAAAAATCATTCTAGTAACAATTCTACCTGGATATCATACTCAATTATAAGTTAATTAACATTTTTAATTTTTAATGGTAGCTTTAAGCCTAGACTTACACTACAGAGAAGTTATAAAGGTTATTATTTTATTCAATAAAATATCAAAGTCGAGAGTATCTGTCGAAGTTAATAATATAATTTTAAATAGAATGGAAACTAGTTCGGCTTGCGCTTTTTGGTTTTAAGAACAAATCCAAACTGATTCAGCTACGAGTCCGAACGTACGATCCAATCGTCGTGATATGATATATATGTATGTATGTAGATTAGTAAAAGTACTTGAACCCTCCGTCAATAAAGCTAATCGCAACGACTAGAAACAATGGAAGGATGATTATTTTACAGATTCTACTTAATAATAATATTATTATATACGATAATAAGAGATAGATAGAAGTCGATAGTGTAATATGAGTAACATAGCGTAAGGAGAAGTGGCGTTTATAGAAGAATTACGTACACGCATGGTTCTTGGTGCTTTCCAGTATAGTATAATTAGATATAATGTAACTGCATTCTACTTCTTAATTGATGTTATTATCACCGATCTTTAAGAAAGTTTAATTGGAGAGCAAAATTCGTTTGTAACTTACATTAATTGTATAGAATGGCCACGTAATTGTACAATTTCATACATCTTCTGATTCAAGTAACTTGAAGAATTGGTAAATATGAGAAACAAGAAGATATTGAAACATTATAAATAGATGTATGAGACTGTCCAATCAGATGTGGCACTACTAAGCGAACTACAGAAGGCTATTCAAATCCAATCTTAATATATACAAAATGCGTGGAATAGATGAGAAACCATCCCTTAACTTTCATATAAATACTTCATAAGCATACCCTTATCACAGAATATGATCTACTCGATTTTTTGATACTTATCGATATGTTATTCGTCCAAAAGTCCGTCATTGAATTACGTTGATTACTACTGGCGTAAACCAGCCTCAATTATCCTCTCAGATAGTTTTTGCTGAATTTTGACTGGTCGCTTTAAAGCAAATATCTTTATTTGAAGAATATTTGTGCGTGTACAAAGATTTTCTAGCAACCTGATAAATACACCATTTGAGCGATACACAATGGTTTGACCTGTTAAAGCTTAATAATAATATTATCTATCTATTCTAGTCTATTTATTGCTATGTCAAATAGGCGGGTTATCAAACAACATACTTCGTGGGATCTTAACAAATGTTTTTACAAAATTATCAATTAAATTCTTTATTAACAATCGTTTAATTAAAACAATTTTAAACAACAGTGAAAGGAAACTACGGACGGTTTTTTTAAGATGTTCAAGCTTTGTTTTTTGCCAAAGAAGACCGTTTTCAAACAACCGTGTTAATTTAATAGAAATAAATTAGTTATGAAATTTTAAATAGCATTGCGATTGCAAGTAGCTGAAGGAAAATATGAAAATACAGATAAGAACGAAGATAAAGTACCTATTTGCATTGTATGAGATAATAGAGTGTAAAAATTACTATATATAATAATATTTGAGCGGGACACATGCGTCACGTCATCATTAGCACTACATACAGCTTCCAAATAAAAGAATATGTATGTAATCGATTATTAATAGTAATATGCTGAATAGAAGCTAGCTAAAAATGTCTGAGTTTTAAAACTCTTAGGCACATTTTATGGAATACGAGTATTTTATTTCAATAACATTATCATCACATCTGCCCCGCTCCACTACGTGTATGTACAAATCTAACGTTTGTGCAGCAACTTCGGCCTCTTTATTATAATTTACGTTAACATTGATATATGACATAATATAATTAGACGATACATCGATAATAGAACACTGCTGCGAGGACTCTATGCACGCTTCAACTTGTGCTTTGGAAGGCAATTTATTATGATCACTCGCTTTTACTTTTTTAATTTGAACATTTTACGTCGCAATTTTAAATTTATTTCTTTTATGAATTATTTACTATCTGTGCTCATCCATTTTGGTTACCGCATCAACTAGGCACTATCTGTGCCAGCAGTGGGTGAGATGGACCTAACTCTCGCTCAACTATAAATGAAGGCCCATTTTTCTCTGTAACATTCGCTCAATTTTTTATTTAAATCTATAATTTACTTTTAAATAACTTAAATTCATTTTATTTTATTTCATCGGAATATGAATTAGTAAATGGTACTATGTAATTATCCAATTTGTGTAAAAAATCGTATAAAATATTACACGTATCCTCCGTCCTTGCGGATATGGACGAACTACAATTCGACCTAACACATACAACAAAATTAAACGCTACAAAGTTATTACAGTCAAAATATTTACAAAAACAATGAAAAATTAATTAACTGGCGCTACTATGAAAATATTCATTTAGCTAACACTAAACGTTATTGTAAAAGCTTAATAAACAACTAACATTCATATAAATATCTACATTCTACATTATTTTCCCTATAAAAATTGCCATTTGTTTCGACTGGATTTTGTAGAAATATTATTGTATTGCATACTGTATTGCATACCAATTAAGTTAGTAGTATGCTTTTTACAACTGGTTGGTTTGAGCGTCAATAAAATGTGAGTATCTCCTTTACTAGTATATTATTTTAAAACGCTTTAAGTACATTCTCATATAACTTAAGTCACTTTACATGAAAAAACGTTCTAACAAATAAATTGTTTATATACTACATTATTGGCATTAAAAAAGTATTGTAAATAATTTACTCTAAATTAATAGATTTCTCTTGATCTTCAAGTTCATTATATATCTCATCTAATAAATAACAATTTAAAAACCTTATTATCATTTCTTCATATAATATTGGTTGACTAAAAACAAAATGCTCCCAAGACGCATCATATGTATGAAGCGTGCGAATGTTTTTAACAATTTCAGATAAACTAATATGGTTTTAAATACAGTTGGTACAATTAACAAATTACTCGCTAGGGCAATGTAGGTAACCGTACTCGAGTCCAAGACTGACGGCAACAAAGACAAAGTATAATAAAAACATGGTGAAGCCCAAGCCTCTGTTCATCTTCCACCTGAAGCAGGCGATGCTGATGATGACGAAGACGAGCATGGCGAACAGCAACACGATGCTGCAGACCATACCCTTGGAGTTGACTCGAACGGGTTCCCCATATATTATACCGTAGAGGAGCCATGGAAGAGGTAGCCTGAAAATATAAAAATTGCTACTTAAATATTTTAAATTTGGATGTATGTTGTGTGATATTTATAGAATACGATTTTTGTTCATGTTAAAAATTTAATGGCTATACAGATATACGTACATACATATATTAGCGTGAACCAAGTGATTATGATAAATTAAATTAAGTTAATATAAAAGTTTAAAAGAAGCATTTGAAATTTAGTTTCCAAATTTTAGTAGCAAATTGTAACCGCATTTGTCGCAAAGTTATTTGCGAGTGAAGCTCGTTGCACAACTTTTAATATACCTACGACAATTTCTTAAAACAACATATTCCTATATTACGTCGGCTTGTGCTGCAAAATTCGCATAAGCTTGGTCTAAGAAAAATCTGTATACTTTTCGTAGCTGCTGACATTTTAATACTAAATTATAAAATTTTGTTATATTATATAGCTTGAGATATCTATCTACGGCTCAAACAGATATTCGTGACACTCCCATTATATGATATAGCGAGTGGAAATAAGATTTTGATTTGAAATTCGCTTAACCGATTAGAATGAAAATTTAAGTTTTTAAGTGAGACTTTTAAATCCATACTAATATTATAAATGTGAAAGAAAGTTTGTTTGTTTGTCCTTCTTTCACATCGAAACGGAGTGATGAATTGGCATGAATTTTTGTGAGGAGATAGTTGGAAGGCTGGAGAGTGACATAGACTACTTTTTACTACGGGAGATTATTTAATTTACACGGGAAAATACGTTATAATACAACCCAAAAAATATTTATTATCAGAATTACTTGAAACTTGGTATTAATGCTCTTCAATGAAATTAAATAAATACGTAGCATTTTTTGAAATTAATCGTATAAGGGTTAAATAGTGGATAAAAGTTTGTATGAAACTACTTTTTTAGAGTATTTTTTCGTCGTTCTGCTGGTATTTAATATACAAAATAATATTGACTATAGCATACAATATAGTGTGAGAAAAATATTAATGAAAAAAAATAGTATTTAAATACTGCAAATTATATATGCCCAGATTATATTTTGGAATAAACGTTTCCAGGTTGATTTCGTGTTGCAACATTTTAACAAAATACTAGCATTGCCCGCGGCTCCGTCCGCGGTCAGTTGACCAAAAAGCAAATTCTTAGGTTTTACATATTAGTATACTCTTACATTGCAGTTTTTGTATTTTTTCTCAGAAATAAGATATTTTCCCGCGGTAAAAAATATCCTATATGTTGACCCGGATAACCAGCTATCACCATACCAAATTTCATCAAAATCCCTCAAGTAGTTTTTCTGTGATGCGATAACAGACAGACAGACACAAAAATTCTAAAAACTATAGATTCGGCCTCTGTATCGATAATAATGTCTATTTCAATAAGATTTTCCAAAAAATATTTAATGTACAGATTCGACTTAGTTACAATTTTGTTATATGTATAGATATTAAGGGCTAATAATAAGTAGGGAATAACACAGGGTTTTAACTTCCATAGTTGATAAGGAGCATGTTCAAATATAGATCGTAACGCTTTATTTTTGTGAGAGGTCCTATCACGCGAGTTTGTATCCTGGCGTTGGCATTTCGTTTGACCCAACATCGAGGCCAAGGACAGATAATATCATAATGCAAATTTTCACGCCAGCTACGGATCATTTACGGCAGTCGGTTATACTCGTAGGTCATTGTTGTAAATTATGTTAAAGTTCAAATTAGATTTGAATACGATATGGCTATTTGCTAATCGTAACTGGGTTCAAATTTAATTTAATTAACAATTTAACTTAAAAGAATATGCTTTTTGGGAACAGTATGGACGTTTCTTCTGTTCACCTCTTTCCACAGGAGTTTGTAAAAAATGGCTTATTGGGTGTGGGTCTCAATAGGGAGTATGCGTGATTTTTTTTGAATTTTTAAATTATTTTTGAAAGAGAATATTAATATATTATATAGGCTTAATTCATGCAATGCAATGCATGAAATGCAATGTACATTGCAGTTTTTGTATTTTTTCTCAGAAATGACATATTTTCCCGCGGTAAAAAATATCCTATATGTTGATCCGGATAACCAGCTATCACTATACCAAATTTCATCAAAGTCCTTCAAGTGGTTTTTCTGTGATGCGGTAACAGACAGACAAAAATTCTCAAAACTATAGATTAGGCCTCTGTATCGATAATGTCTATTTCAATAAGATTTTCCAAAAAATGTTTAATGTACAGATTCCGCTTGGCTACAATTTTATTATATGTATAGATGACTATATAGCCTACATGGCGGATAGGAAACCGTCTGAGGCAAATACTTATCTCGACTGAATTGAATGCACAAGTTTTGGATAGGCTGAACATGTCAAATGACGCTGATGATGATTTTAGTTTGAGCCAAAAACTGAATTGTCCCTCGCTTGCTTATATACCATTATATACATCCACCATTGTGTAACTCAACTGTACATATGAACTAAATTTTACTTGTTTTCCTCCAGTGAATAAGAATAATTTAAGGCGTGATAGATGTGAAATTTAGACAGACACACGAGTGATACTAAAAGGATTTTTATTTTCCATCAGATAGACAGATGGCACAGAATTCTAAACTAAGTCTTAACTTGGAATAAAAAAGGAATTTAATATTATAAATATATGTGTTATAAGACATTTATAATATGTATGTATTTAAAGTTATCTATACAGCTTATTATCTGAAAAGATTGTTCTAAAGCACTTAAAAAGTCAAACACAAATCATTCGTACCAGTTAGTTACGAATTTACAGTTATATGAAAAAGTTTATATATTCTTCTTTAAATAATAAATATTTTAAGCTTTTTAAAACGACGGTGTAATCTCTAATGGAAAAACTTTAATACGAGAGCAAAAGTTAAGAGACGAATGGGAAAAGTATATTTGCTGAATAAATCCAAGCAAAATTTCTTTGAAAATAACAATGTTTCCTATTGTGTATCCAGCTTTTGACATATATTCTTTGCCACGTTCTTATAATGTTGAAAAATATATTCTTGGGCCATAGATTTAAGAGTTATTGTCCTTTGAACGTTTTAAGGCTTTAAGGTTGTTTTATCTCAACCATTTTGAACTCTATTACAAAGATGATAAGGATGTGCTTATCGGTTAACTTTGGCGGTATCGATCGAAAGATGCACCCTAAGCCAATGCAGTAATGCCTAGACAGATAAAAATAAAGTTATTTAAAAAAGAACAAACCTTAATAAAATTAAATGTGGATCATTATTCCTAAAAATCACTAAAATATCACTTTTTCCCTATAGTTTTTAACTAAAAAGCTACAATGACTTATGATTATTTTCAACCGACTTCAAAAAGGAGGAGGTTCTCAATTCGACTGTATTTTTTTTTATGTTTATTACCTCAGAACTCCGTCATTTAATAATCGATTTGGACAATTTTTATGTTGTTTGAAAGTGTATACTTCCAGATTGGTCCCATTTAAATTAAAAAAAAAAAATACCACCCCTAAGGTTGGAAAAATAGTTAATGATGAATTTAACCTACTTCTAATTGTCATATTAACTTGAAATTTTGCAAGTGTTTCTATTTCCGTTGATAGTATAGTGGTTCGGTATTGTTGACCTGATCTGATGGTAAGGTCAGAAGGTGGATAGGTGGAACTCTTCAACGGCTAATAGTAGATACTTTGAGTTTGGGCTTATTTTGTTTGATTTGACAAGCCTAACACGTTAGAATTCTTACTTTGCTACTACTGTCTACACCAAAAAGGGAAAAATAAAAACTTTTTAACAAAAAAATAAAAACTGACTTCAAACAAAAGCACTAAATAGTAAAAAATAACTGATTGGTAGTTTTCATTTACTATACATACCTAATCAAATAATTTCGAAGTCGGTGCCAGCTGATACAAAGCAAAGCACACCGACTTCGAAAATATTTGATTAGTTATGTATAGTAAATGAAAACTACCAATCGGTAATTTTTTCACTTTTTAGTGCTTTTGTTTGAAGTCGGTTTTTGTTTATTTGTTAAAAAGTTTTTTTAATGTAATTGTTCCATCTTTAGGGGTAGATTTAGAAAAAAAACCAAATGTGGCCACCCTTGAGATATCCATTTATTAAGAAATAACTATAAAAATCATTTACAGTATCTAACATATGCATTTTTGGCACCCGAATTGAGTATCAAATTTATTTAATTGTACATAAATTCTTTGAGCTTATTCCACACTCAATCCCATGCAAAACTCTTAAAACTGTCACCAATTGCGTTTGGGTAATTAATTATTCTAGTTGTAATAAATATACAACAATGTAAATTCAACCTTAAATGCAATGCTTAAAGATGTTTTTACAAAAAAAGCGCGCTCAAATGTTCAAATGAGCGCTCATACAGTGAGGACATTTTTTAACGCTGATTGTGTATCTTGTGCTTTTATTGATCGAAGCCTTATCCTTTGAACAATGAAAAATCTGTTAAACACTCAATTTTAGTAGCTTGTAATGTCCAGTCGCTTAATATATTACTAGTGATCTACCCCGATTTTGCTCGGGTACGTCCATAATTACGCGCAATTATAACTGACGCATATACTATTTTGACATTACAAACAGACACTTCAATTTTATTTATCTGTATAGATAACGTTGTTAGTATGAAATGAACCTATGATTTTGGTCTATATATAGGTAATCTGTTAATAATTAGACAATACTATAACTGCCTTTGAATTGCCATCTTGTCCAAACAAATATATTACTGCTATATGCTAAGCTTCATTTCATTTTAACAGCTTGGCTAAAAATCCACGAAAATATGGTTTTATTTAAAATAGCTAAAATCCAAAATTATAGTTTTATTTAAAATAGCTAAAAACTTTTAAAATGTTATCAATCTAGTATCTTCATTCTGAGGTACAGGACCATACATTTTTGAATTTGAGTTCCTTTATTTACCATAAACATCCTAAAGTTTAATATAATAAATCCTAAACTATTCTATGACAAACACTACTACTAATATTTAGAAAAACATACGAAAAATAGGCTAGTGCTGAAATAAATTAATAATATACCAGGGGATAGATGAATCCATGCCATATAAATGCAAATTGTGATTCTCATTCATTAACAATTTAAACTATTTCAAATATTTAATGAGGGTGGAACAAAACGGGTTAAAACTTAAAAACTTTTTAAAAATCGCTGTAGCGATTCCAGCCGCATCCATCGGGCAATAAAAATTGAAAAGGACTTTTATTTCCGTATACTTCTGCAGTACATATTTCATTTATCGATCCACTCTGTCTGGCTCTACGGCTGGAGTACGTTTATATAGGAATTTCAACGTTATTACTTGAATAATAACGTTTAAAATGCCTTAATTGAACGATTCTAGGACCATTTGTATAGGTATTGTCTAGAATCTCTAGGAATCTTGACATTGTTGGATTGAAAGTTCCTTATCGATCGTTTAGTTCAGAGATTAATTCATTCTTCAGGCCGTACTGCAAGAAGCGTTTTATTTTATCTATATGTACGTATAATAAAATTCTGAGTCGAATCCGTACTTTAGTACATAGTCATTTTTATCGTTACAGAGGCTGAATTTATAGTTTTTAGAATTTTTATCTGTCTGTCCGTCTGCGGATGCGGTAATAGACAGACAGAGAGACAGACAGACAAAAATTCTAAAACCTATAGATTCGGCCTCTGTATCGATAATGTCTATTTCAATAAGATTTTCCAAAAAATATTTAATGTACAGATTTGGCTTAGTTACAATTTTATTATATGTATAGATGATTGACATTTGAATCGAATTTGCTCTCGCTTACATTATCAATTAAGCGTGTTATCAATGGATCGTACTACAATTCAATTATCAAGCATAAAATAAACAACGAAATAGGCAAATAAAAGTTTGAATATATTTACATTTTATGTCAAAACCAAGGCCGGTTTTAACCTTAGCGCCGCCCCTGGGCACAGTAAAAAATGCCGCCCTATTATCGAAATTTTGAATAAGATGTTGAAAGTTTAGATTTTTTAATTATTAATTTTTCGCAAAATGCAAAAATAATAATTTATAAATTATATAAATTTTTCGAAAAATGTACCTACAAGTTAATCTTTTTTTTACCTTTCATTTTTTGGTAAATAAAAAAAAAGCATTTTCGTTAACGCGAAGAAAATTTTTTCCCACCCTCAGAATTTTGTCGCCCCTAAAAATTTGCCGCCCTGGGCACTAGCCCCGAGTGCCCCTAGTGTAAATCCAGGGCTGGTCAAAACTATATATATATATATATATATATGTATTTCAGTTAACTGATTGTTGTTTTAGATTGATGGACGAAAATAAAGCATGCAGCCTATTATTGAAATTGTTTGGTTTTAAACAGAGCGGTTACTTAAGGTCAGTGGATATCTATTATAAATGCAACCTAAAATAATCTTTGCTTTTTGGATGGGAGTTTTCGTGAACATTGTGAAGTTTGTTCTAAAAATAAAAATAGTTTATAACTTTACGAGTCTCCCCGTCCCTAGACGCCCTTTATAAATATTTTTGCACTTAGTTCACAAATATCATTATATTAGTAACTTATTTTTGCAATCTATAAACATAATAAAATTCTAACCGAGTCGAATCTATACATTAAATATTTTTTGAAAAATCTTATTGAAATAGTCATTATTATGGATACAGAGGCCGAATCTATAGTTTTTAGAATTTTTATCAATTTGGTATGATGAACTGGTTATCCGGGTCAACATTTAGAATTTTTATTACGGGAAAATATCTCATCTCTAAGAAATCTATACTAGCCTTAAAACGTAGGGACGAACTCGAGCGGAGAGAGGGTGAGTCGCTAGTGTGTATATTAATTATTATAACCTAGCAAGGTTTCAATTATAAAAATTGTCTAGAAAGACAGTCCTTCTTTCTATTGATGAAGCTTGTAAGAAAATCTGTACAGTAGTTTCTGAGACCAGCCCATACAATTACAAAAACAGCGTAGCACTTTTATTTATAAAATTGTAGAGGTTTACTCATTCAAAATGTTTTAAAGGTATTTTCTACTTTCATTCTTTTGTTAAAACAGTAAGTATCATAACCGTGAAGTAAACTAAAAATAATAACAAAAAAAACCATGCATACAGATGTAGATAGAACCTCCTCCTTTTTGGAAGTCGGTTAAAAATTCTTTAAGGGCATATCAGATTAAGTTTAGATGTTTCAATCATTATTCAATGTAAGATAGTATTTGTTAGTAATTTGGCACAGAATCTTCAGGCAACTAGAGCTTGGCCGATTTCGATAATAATAATAATATTAAATTTTATACGGGTATATTAGGTACTAGCGACTCACCCTTGCTTCCCCTTTGTTTTCTTTAAATTGACAACTTTTTATGAACCGATTGAAATAAAACAAATACTAAATGTTAAGTGAAGCTTACCACAATACATTAGTGAAAACCGCACTTAAATCGGTTAAGCTATTTATGAGATTAGCGCACACAAACGCACAGACTAACAGACAAAATTCTAATAATCATTGTTTTGGGTTTTATTGCGTTAACAAAGATCCCCAATAATAGTTTTTCTCAAATATCTTCCATGTACAGACAGCGATGAGTTACACTTTTATTATATGTATAGATTATTTTTTTTATTTTAGCAAATTCAATATAACTAAGACGGAATAAAGTTAGCATTACTTGGCAGATATATCAGTTTTCTTATGAAATATAGACGTTCATTTTGTAGGTGAAGCATTGCCAAACGCAATTCGCAATGAAAAATGCTTCTTTAAATCTAAAAATGCTATACATATTTCTAAAGCATATTCACATTTTGTGCATGTGTTGCACTTACGTACGAGGTCAGTGCACAAAAATTATTCATTTTGTTTATTATTTTTTTTAGATAGCAAACGAATTTAAAAGAAAAATATTTAATGTTATTTAGTAGCTAACGAGATTGGAGACAAAAATGACTGTTGTTGAATTTCTGGATGAACACTAGTTAGCTGATACTGGGAGTAAATTTTTTCACACGTACCCGTACATTTGTTACGTTTATCTATTTGCTGGGTGCATCGGAAACTTTTTATCTTGGTAATGTATCCCATGGGATAATGTCACTTTAATATTATTTTAATTTGATCATATTTTTACAGTGTGACTAGGCTTTGCCCGAGTACATGGGCAAAAAGGGTTACAAAATTACACGATTGTGTAAAAATCGAACTAAAATAATGGGAACAAGTTGACGAAGGAATATGCTTTTATGCAGTCGTAGACATACTTGTAGCAAGAGACTCACAGAAAGTATTGTCGCCTACAATCCACCATTTTGATTTTTAATACTTTCCATATATTCAATGATACTTGCTTAATCAAAACGAATGTAACCAACCACTTATGTACCTATAATACTATTAATTAAACTCGGTTAGTTTAGTAATTATGGTAGAACACAGGGTCGGATATACATACAGGTCAAACAAATTACCCACATAGGGATTCTCCGCAGTAGGGTTAAAAAGAACATATATATCACATATGCAAAGCTACGGGCAAAAGCTATCTATACTAATATTATAAATGTGAGTGTGTTTGTTTGTTTGTCTTTCTTTCACGTCGAAACGGAGTGACGGAATGACGTGATTGTTTGTGTGGAGATAGTTAAAGGACTGGAGAGTGACATAGGCTATTTTTTACCGCGGGAGATAATCTCATTCCCACGGGAAAACACGTTATAATACAACCTAAAAATTATTTATGATCAGAATTACATGAAACTTGGTATTAATACTCCTCAATACAATTAAATAAATACTTATTTTAGAAGTTTTCGATATTCATGCCATAAGGGGGTAAAATAGCGGATGAAAGTTCGTATGAAACATACTTTTTTAGAGTTTTTCTGTAGTATTAGAGCGAGCGAAGCCGCGGGATCTGCTAGTTCTCCTATATTTAGCCTATCTGATTTCGTAATGAAGCTGAAAATAAGCTGATTTTACAGGAATTTTACAAACAGTCTTTAATAACGTAGAAGCATTTCATGCCAAGCTATCGGTGTCAAAGAATCTGACGCGCGGCGTAAAGTTCAACGATCTGATCATCCACTGCGTACATAACGCTATGTGATGCCATACAGTATTTTTTAGCTAATGAGTGCAATGCTAACATTTTACAATTAGTAAATTATTTGAATTAAATGACGAAATAATTAATTAATTGACGCTAGTGTAATACTAAGTGGAAATATTAAATGTATGTTAATAACTTTACTATTCTATACGTCAAAGTATGTGTGTTTGTATGTTTTGTAAATTGTATTAATTATGTTCAGTTATTTCAATAAGGGTGGCATGATCACTCCAAACCAAACCTCTTAAAATTAAGATTAAAAATTATACCAAAAGTATATGATACCTGTATACTATATTATGCATGCAAAAGATATTTGGGGACGTTCCTGAGCGAAGAGAGGGTAAGGTCGTTAGTAATATAATATTAAATGAAAAATTAATTTTTTCTGGCATTTTAACTATGGGCTGTTTAATGTCGCATAAAAAAACGTCTGTACGGTTTATTTAAAAAAAAAAAATCAGTCTCTAAACATTTGTAAAATATTTACTTAGTATATTATGTAAAATATTATTGTTTTGCTCATGAAACTTATTTAATAGAATTCTGCTTTTAATGGATGATTAGATTTAGAAGTTCAGGGTCTTGTGTTGATAGTTACCCTTCTCGTATATACATATACTTTGAATACACAAGCAAATATTTTCATGATAAACCCGTGATTTTTAGTGATATTAGTGTCATGTGTCATGACTAGATACATTAAAAATATCAAATAAATTAATGTTTTACGCTCAACTATAAAATCAGAACCAAATCAAAGTATTGTGAAATTAATTTTTATTTAAATATACCTAAGCATTTTAAATTATATTTTCTTAGACGACGCAATACTTGATATCACTATAAAATACAAATTGTAAAGACCCCCACCGCGCTGAAATTGTTTGTTTAGGCTGTTCTCAGAAAATACTGAGCAGATTTTCATATGGTTTTAACAAATAGATAGAGGGCTATCTAGGTAGGTAAAAAGTTCATTATTTATAACCTACAGGTTATAATTTTAGATTTTATATATAAATAACCTTTATGTTATAATTAATTAACTTTTTGCAAAATTAAGCTACAAGTATGACATTTGTAAATTAAGTCCGAAAGCATCGTCCGTTCTAAGACTTCAATCTTCTATACATAAAATAAGATTGTAACTAAGCCGAATCTGTACATTTAATATTTTTTAGAAAATCTTATTGAAATAGACATTATTATCGATACAGAGACTGAATCTATAGTTTTTAGGATTGCGTATCCAAAGGGTAAAACGACCTTATTACTAAGATTCCGCTGTCCGTCTGTCTGTCACCAGGCTGTATCTCATGAACCGTGATAGTTAGACTATTGAAATTTTTGCAGTAGACAAAAATACACAAAAATCCCATTAAAATCGGTCAAGCCATTTGGAAAAGCCAAAGAGGAGAAGAATTATAACACTAACCGGAATTTTGTATTTAAAAATATGCATCATTACTTGAAACATTACTAGACTATACATACATATATGTATATATGTAGGTATATACGTACTCAGTGATATGAAAGAGAAACTAGAACTTTTTTCATTTCCAACGAAGTTTTGAATTTTTTTAATAATACCTCATTCGGCCAGTCTGTTGTTGACCATTCGGTTCACAGCAACAATATATCATATAAAATGTATACAAAAATAATACGTAACAAATTAGACTTACAATACGTTTTTATTATAGTTAATACGAGTAGTAGGAACTTTTACTCCCAGTCACAGGCCAATAAAAAATTGTGTGAAGCTTTTTATTTATTTACAAGCTTTAGTCTGTCGATTCCACCCACTTGATACGTTGATGAAAAATAGCCTTTGCTACTTGGGGATAGGGTTTTAATTAAATATCTCTTTTTAATAATGCAACATGTAAACTGTCAACCTTCACACTCTTTCGCTTGTAAAAGTGACATAAAATGCAGTTAATTTTTAGTACGAATAAAGCTTTTTAAAGTGCGAACAGACAGATTTATGAACAGTTAAAGCCTATGTAAATTTGAACTGTAAATAGTAAATAATTTTTTCCCAATTAAGTCTAAAAGTCACGAGAGCAAGCTGGATAATTCAGAATGGAAAATAAAATTATATTTTGTATCTTGGTGTTGGCTCGCTTCCAAGCTTGAACATTGTGATGTAACGGGGGAGGGCTTTAGAAAAATTATAAAGAAAATGCAGTACGTATCTATATATGTATATAAAACAAAGTCAGGTGTGTTACAACACTTATAACTCGAGAACTGCTGGACCAATTTTCATGGTATTTGATTTGTTGGATTTGTCTCCGTCTCGAATTGAAAAATAACTATTAAAACATCAGAGAAAATCCCAAAAAAATATATATGGCCAACGCTGGCTAATAACTATTTATATTTAAAACGTAACTATAAAGTAGATATAGCAATCATAATCTTGAGGATTATAGGTTTTGAGAAATCTAACTAGAGTATCTTTCACAGTGGATTTATATAACACAAGATACGAGTATGTGAGTTACAGTGGAGATAAATTAGGTCACTCATCTGTGGATGACGATGTTCACTACTGTTTCGCTGAGTTTGAGTACTTGGAATTGTGACGTTATACCATTTGTGAGATAAATAATTGAATATAAACACTTTAAAAGTAACTTAATAAATTAATTAATTTATTTTGAAATTATCTATGTATCTCCAATTAATGAAAAAAATAAATCATGAAAATCAGTTCAGAGCTGACGAATATATCTCATAAAATACACCTGATATGAATATTTCACTCTTATTCAAATCGGTAAATAAAAAGGACATTAATTTAAAACTTCCTAAAATCGATAACGTTAATAGAAGATTATTATAAAATGTATAATGATGGCAAATTAAATGTGTAATTTTGAGTATGCCATTTTAGTATATATTTTTTTTATTTCCCATTATATCGATAGTAGAATAATCTCGTCTTAGTTTCGTGAGTAGTGTGTTATATACTAATAAGCCAATAATAGAAAATATAGGCAATTCAGATTCGCCTCGTACGAGGGTTGATTCTAACAGCCCCGCTACAACGCTTAGTAGATTGGTGTAAGGCAAATAGAAGGTTTGGAGACAAAAACTAAAAAGTAACACGTATGGAAATTCATACAATTTTTATCTTAGCGCTGAAATTTGTTACCATACCAAAAAAAAACTAATATTTCAAAAAAAGCACAAAAAGTTTACTTACCCAACAGTCACATCAAAAATATTGCTACCAACTGAGCTCGAGACCGCCATATCACCGAAGCCCTTTCTCGCGACTATGACGGACGTGATGAGATCTGGAACCGAAGTCCCTGCAGCCAGGAGCGTTAGCCCCATCACTTCCGGGGGGACGTAGGCCGCCGCCCCCACCAAATTAGCCCACCACACCATGAGGTAGGAGAAAAACGCTATCCATACTATCGACCCTATAAATGTTACAGGGAAAAGTTTCTTCCCTGAAAAGAAAAGGGTTCATTGTTGAACATAAAATTGATTTCGTTGCATAAGATTAAAGGGAAGGTATATTCATCTTAAACATTGCTGAAAGGTTTTATATACCATATTGTATAGAATATTGGTAATTTGGGCTATGTTATTTGGATTCGGCGGTTATTATGTTGATATAATAAATATTATTATATCTAGATGAGATTAGTTACATAGCTATCGAAACTGTAATTCTATAGTCAGTAAAAATTGTACTTAAATTATTCTAGTAAGTTCATATTTAAAAATAAACATTTACAAAATAGATTTTTGTGATTGATTAGATTTTTTTTTTTTTTTTTTTTTTTTATTGTGCCTCGACAAGATGACTCCATGACGCTTGATGGTAAGCGACAGTGGAATCCAGAATGAGATCCATCGGTTCCGGGACTTGATCTCGATTCCGATCAACCTCACCTCGTCGGCCTGCAAATGTGCTTTTTCACGCTCCGTTTAAATGACCCAGGATTATAGGAAGAGGGAAACACGTGAGACGGTAATGAATTCCATTTCCTAATAGTGCGGCACAGGTAGGAGCTGCCAAACCTTTTGGTACGAGAAGGTATGGGTAGTACCGTGTGAGGGTGGAATTTCCGACCAGCACGTGTGGTTTTGGAGAGGAAAGGAGAGGAGGGTATAAGTTGGAAGAGCTCTTCTGAACACTCGCCGTAATAAACGCGATAAAAAGCGGCTAGGGAAGCAACATCTCTACGCAATTGCAGAGATTCTAAGTACTGAGTAGCCTCAGGTTTATTGATTATGCGGATAGCACGGCGTTGCAATCTATCAAGAGCGTCTAACAAGTACTTTGCAGAGCCATCCCAGAGGTGGGAGCAGTACTCAACGCATGAGCGCACTTGAGTCTTGTAAAGTAGACATAGCTGCTCAGCGTGAAGAACCGCTTCACCCTGTTCAGGACCCCGAGTTTACGCGAAGCTAACGAAATGACACTCTCGATATGGTTTTTTTGGTTCAGATCGCTGCGGATATTAACTCCCGAGGATGTTGATGCCATCCTGCATAGTAAGGCGAGTGTCCTGAAGAGAGGGAAAACAAAGGAATGGAGATTTTTTAGCCGAGAACGCGCACACCTGCGTCTTCTTGGCATTGAACTCGACCAGGTTCTTTGAACCCCATTCTGAGACGCGGTACAAGACATCGTCGAGCTCACGGACAAGTTCTGTTCTCCTGTTATCTATCTCCATTCGATTAGCGGCTGGATGGCCAAAGTATCGACCGTGGACAGTGCTATCGTCTGCATAGCAATGAATATTACCCAGAGATAACATGTCATTGATATGCAGAAGGAAGAGTGTTGGCGATAAAACGGACCCCTGAGGCACACCGGCGTTCACCTGTAGGAAGCTAGAAGCTTGCCCATCGCAGAGAACGCGGATACTGCGCTCATGCAGGAAGTCAGCCACCCAGTCGCACAATCGAGGAGACAGACCGTAAGCCGGAAGCTTGGAAAGAAGAGAACGGTGCCAAACCCTATCGAAAGCTTTCGAGATATCAAGGCTAACAGCAATCGATTCGCCATGCTTGTCCATAGCCTCGCCCCATAGATGCGTCATAACAGCTAGAAGATCACCCGTCGAACGTTTTGGTCGAAAACCATATTGACGATCATTGATAATGGAGTGATCTTCTAGATAGCGGATGAGTTGCGAGTTTATGATCCGCTCGAACACCTTACAGAGTACCGAGGTGACGGCTATGGGTCGGTAGTTGGCGGGATCAGAAACGGTCACCTTTTTTGGGGATTGGTTGAACGTTCGCCACCTTCCAGAGCCTTCGGCACAATTCCTAAGGAATAGGAGTTTCGGTACAGGCGCGTTAGTGCTGGAGCCAACTCCGCTGCACAATTTTTGAGAACAATCGCAGGAATACCATCAGGACCACTTGTTCCGGGTGTCGATCGACTGTAGAATTGACCGTACATCACGCTGCCTAATCTGGATATCAGGCATTGTTGTGCCACAATATGGTATAGTCGGAGGTTGGGCTCCACAGTCGTCGAGACGGGAATTGGCTGCAAACAGAGAGGCCAATATATTGGCTTTCTGCTGTGCGTCATGGGCCAGAGATCCATCAGGATATCGTAGCGGTGGCAGTGTAGGCTGGCAGAAGTTGCGTTGCACGGCTTTGGTCAGTCGCCAGTAGCTACGGCTTCCGTAGGTGCGAAAGAAGTCTTGACCAAATCGTGCTACGCGCTGAGTATCTGCTCTAATGTAAAGCCTTCTTGCAAGCTTTAGTGGCCGCATTATAAGCAGTTTTGAGAGATTTGAACATTGGGATCACGAAAGGAGCGGGCCCTAGTCCAAGCACGATAAGCCGATTGTTTCTGCTCTACAGCATCGGTACATTCGCGGTTGAACCAAGGACGAGATCTACCACCGCCGACAACGTCACTGAAGGGAATATAATATTTCCATTCCCAACAGTATTTCATCAGCGATGGCGATTGCACTCTCGGACGGATCTCTCTCACCAAAACAGCGTGAAGACCAGGGGACAGACGCAAAGAAATCACGTAAGCCATCCCAATCAGCCGACAAGTAGTGCCATAACCGTCGCTTCACCTCCACAGGTCGTGGAGGAGTGACATATGGCACAGTAGCAGCACCAACTAGACAATGGTCAGAGGAGCCCAAAGGCGCTCCGACCTTCACGTTATATTTAGTTGGGTCATTTGTCAGCAAAAGGTCCAGCAAGGAAGGAGCTTGACCGACAATGTCAGGTATCCTGGTGGGCTGGAGTACCAGCTGTGTCAGGTCATGCGTGAGAGCAAAGGCGTGAGCAGTTCGTCCTGCGTGTGGTCAGTTTTGGAGGAACCCAACCAAGTCTCATGATGAGCATTAAAATCCCCCAAGAACACCAGTTTCTGCATTTGGGAACTGCTCCTGCGCATCATCTGCCGTCTGACTAAGATAATCAAATAGTCGAGTGGTCTCATTATCTCCAGTGTGGGAACGGTAAAGGCACACGTATATACAATTAATGGGTCCTTGATCAATATGTACCCATAGGACAGAGAAGGAGGGGTCTTCCAAACAGCGCAATCGGCGACAGCAGAGACCTGCCCTAACATACAGGCACACTCCAGCTTTTCGACAAAATTTTCTTCAAGGATGTAGCCGGGATACTGTAGGTATGATATGTCTGCAGGGGGAAGTATCTGAGTCTCCGTTAGGAAAAGCATTGCAGGTCTTACTGTCTCAAGATGTTGATGTACGGCATTGAGGTTGGAATGGAGCCCGCGGATGTTGGCGAACTCAACCTCAAATGACGTTTTTGTGTGGGAGGGTTTAGAAATTGCCGCTGTAAAACCTGAATGTGGAATACGCGCTGTCATAATAGGACGGAGAGGGGAAAAGAAACGGAGCACAAAAAAAGTAGTCAGATACCATAGCAGAGAAGGAACAAAATGGAATCTAGAGTGCATGCAATGACACAAGCCGGTCCTCCGGACGGAAGGGCTCCCATACCCCCCCGGAAGTAGTCGCCGGGTCCCACATCCGGTCACCAACCGGCACGACGAGCTACTCCAAGATTATGCGCGGCCTGGTGGGGCAGCCTCCTGGAATGGTTAGTCCCAATCGGGCCCCTGTACTATGCCGCGGGCGGCCAGCGGCACCACCGTTTCTACAGGTCTCCCTGGCCGGCGGGCCGACTGATGCCATTTAGAACATGCTTTCTAGCGCTTATCGGTCCCTAACTTGCTATTAAATCTAACCACTTGTCGGCTATGCAGCGCTGACTCCGGAACGCGAGCCGGCCTACGCCGGATCACTATGGCGGATGTTTCGCAACTGCACGGTGGTACCAACCCGGTCGACTAACGTCTACCACCAGTGAAGCGGGTGTTCTGCTAAATAATAATAATAAATCCCTTAGCCGGCTCTTACGGCACCCACGGGAAAGAGAGGGGTGGTGGAATGTATTCTAAAGCCGCCACCACACGGCTAAAAAGATAAGAAAAAATCCGCAAATTAATATTAATTTTGAAAAATAATATGACATTTTACCTCGCGGAGTCCTCGTGTCCGGGAGGGTCATCCATAATGGGAAGATAATTGGTGCGACCAACAAATACGTGATTCGCTTCCGGAAACCAGAAGGCCACGACATGTCCAGCGGCGTCGTGTCATCCTCCAAGTCTCCAATCTGAAATAAACCATAATCTAGAAAACATAATAATATCAAAATATTTAAAATAAGCAACCCAGAGGTAACTCGCTCGGTTGGGAAACCGAGTGAAGCGGGTTCAAATCCCGGGTCTCGCAACTCTGATATTTTCATGTGCGAATCATTTCAAACATGATTACCATCTTACGGTGAAGGAAAACATCGTGAGGAAACCTGCATGTCTGAGAGAACCTAACAAGTTTTCGAAAGACATGTGAAATCCGCCAATCCGCACTTGGCCAGCGTGGTGGAGTATGGCCAGATCCCTCTCGTATTGAAGGGAGGCCCGTGCCCAGCAGTGGGACGTTAAAAAGGGCTGAATAGATAAATTTAAAATAACCATTAGACACCCTTCGCTTACTTAAATCGCTTATGCGGGCATAATAATATGATAATACGCTTTAATCTATCTATACAAATATTACAAAGAGGTTAAATTTTGTGAGTGAATAAATCTTGTTGAAAATGATTTGCACATGATATCTGGGGTGTGAGATCCGGGATTTGAACCCGCTTCACTCGGTTCGGTTTCCCAAATGAGCGCGTTACCACTGGGCAACTAGTGCCTTCACTGTTTATATTTGACGCAAAAAAATATTTCAATTCAATTTTCCTGTTAATGACTTCAAAGTGAGCCAGTTAGCACAGATACTTCGCCAGTGTTATGTAGAATGGAGATAGAACACAACACAGAAAAATTTAAACTTGAATTATGATTTTAGTATTTTCTTATTTAAGTCAAAAATCACTTTATATTAAATATTCGATAGCAGTCCGATTTAAATCCGTTTTCGAGATATGTATGATTAAACTGACAGATATGCATATGTTATTTATATTCAAATTCTAAACATTATTAATTAAAAAAAGTACATTAATGTACATCTTTCATCTATTCGTTTTCATCTATACATATAATAAAATTGTAATTAAGCCGAATCTGTACATTAGATATTTTTTGGAAAATCTTATTGAAATAAACATTATTATTGATACAGAGGCTGAATCTATAGTTTTTAGAATTTTTGTCTCTGTCTGTCTGTTTGTCTGTTACCGCATCACAGAAAAACCACTGGAGAGATTTTGATGAAATTCGGTATGGTGATAGCTGGTTATCCGGGTCAACATATAGGATGCTTTTTGCCGTGGAAAAATGTCTCATTTCTGAGAAAAAATTCAAAAACTGCATTGTAAGAGTACACTATATGTAAACCCTAAGAATTTGCTTTTCGGTCATCTGAAGGCGGGCGGAGCCGCGGGCAATGCTAGTATCCTATATGTAACAAAATAATATTTAAAAAAATCATTTACTAAATAGAGATAAAAATGGATCAACAAAAATGGTTCAACAAATCACTTCTAAATTATTTCGTACTGACTATTTAAATATTGAATATTATCGATCGGACGTAGTAAAGTAACGAAAGGAAGCCCTCTAAATAAGGGCTTCCTGAGATGAAGAGAATGAAGATGATATAATGAGTTTTCTATATACATTTAGGGTTCTATATAAAAAGGTCCATTCCTAAAGCTACGCTGACCCGCCCATCTGTAAGTCCATAAAAAGCTTAGATCAAAGTAGTAAACTCCTAAACCAAAAAGCATTAAATTTTGGATCATATTTTTGTATATTTCCTCTAATAAATATTTTTTTGCATTCAGTATGTTTGAGTCTATAAATAAATTACTGCGAATAAGTAGCGAGTGTATTTCCATTGAATTAAAGTATAAATTAATTATTTTATCATATGAGCCATATTCGGTAGCCAGATAAATATATAAAATACGAGTATAGAACTGATTAGGTTTAAATTAATTTTTATAAGTTACTAGTATAATATACTTGCACACTGATTTTCTTGTGAGTTTCGTTGATAAAAAATCTCTACTCGTCATAAAAAGGTTCAGGTATATTTTACTTATACTCAATTACTTATATTTTAATCAAAAAAATCCATATAAATATTTATATTTTAATATACACAAAATATTAATTCCCAAGAATCTGTTCTTGGCGAGTCTTTATACAAACTATCATCTGGCCAAATCAACAAGCTTTAGCAGTTTTTGAGATATAATCAATTATAATCAATTAGTCAGTGATTTTGTTTGTATGTGTTTCTTTCTATCTAAATAGATCTAATAACTTAAATCATGAACAAAAATTAGTACGCATTTTTTGCTACACTAAATTATGTTGTTTATCCCAAAAAGCTTAGCATGTCTTTCTTTGGTTTTTGTAAAGGTCAATACGTTAAAGCTAAGAAAAGGTGGAAGACATTCCCTGGACTTGGTCCTGATCAACCCGGATTTGTTATATTACTAGAGGTGCCCGTCATATGATGACTTTGAAAATATTACGTATTTTATTATCTAAGCTTTCATCAAGATGGGGCCTAAATGAAATATCTAGTACCGCTATTCATTTGAGTTGGCTTATGTTATTTATATTCGAATTCGGTACTTTCGTCTTTGTAGTCAGTTTGAAAAGATAATGACCTGGCACTGGCAATTTGTATGCAACGTTGGCGTAGTATGATGGCAATATGATTTCTTTTTATATTAGTCGTACGTATGTTACATATTGAATATCTTGTTTCGATCAAATGAAGACGTAAAAGCTCAACTTTGAGAAATGTCAAAATTCCAATTCAATTTCTTTTATCCACTACTGAATTACAGAAATATACTTATTGTTTGTCAATAACTCTATTAGCAGTACCAAAAACAAATGCCACAGTTCATAGAAGATTTGCTGAAAGAAACTCAGCAGGACTATAGATCAATTTTTAACTTTTCTTGAGAAAATAAAAAAAAAATACTAATTTTATTATCGTACAAGTGTCATTCAAAGAGCCTATAGGTACACATAATTGCTTCCCTTTTTTTTAAACTAGCAATAGAAGCTTTTATTGAACATTTTATGGGACCATACTCATTCAACACATTTCCTAAAACTTTTTAGAAAATGGAAAATAAGTGTAAAGCATTTCTCAACAGAGAATATTATAATGTAAAAAAGTAACATGATTCCAAATTCTACAATTCGATATAACGTTTATTCCTTGATAAATGGAAGAATGAAGAAAAATGGCTATATGCTATCAGCGAAAAATACGCAAGATTTATGGTGAAACGTATGAGATGTACTTAAGGAAAAGGGTATTTACAGAGGAGATTTTGGGATAAGGATGCTGTATAAGGTTTTCTTAATATGGATTTTAGTAAAAAAAATCAACCAAGGTGAGGATTTTCTTCAAAACTCTTCATTAAATTACTTCAAAAATTATCATACGTGTATTTAATTTTACTTAATGGTGATAATTATGTACTTGATTTTTATAATTAATTTGATAATGTTATTTTATAATTGAAAACAAAAACAAAAGGTACTCAATTTAGTCGTAAATTATAGTATCTGTATGCCATGAGATATTGTTTTTTTATTCGTCTATACTAATATTATAAAGAGGTAAAGTTTGTGAATTTGTGACTTTGTTGGGGGTAATCTCTGGACCAACGGAACCGATTTAGATGAAATTTGGTAAAAAGGTAGTTTGATAGCCTGGGAAGAATATAGGATACATTTTATCCCTCCCTATTAGGGCTAAAAATGAGGATGATAGTTTGTATGGGGAATCAAGCTAGTAATTTATAAATTTAGATGATGTTTTAATGAATCATATTTATTTACGTCATGTAAACTTGTAGAAAAAAAATATTCCCAAAATTCTTTTAAAGGCTTTTTAGAGCCATTAAATCTAACAGTATTGTATAAAGTTGATCTTTTTATAAATATGGGCACTGCTTATGAACAAGGAACTCTCTGTTAGACTTTCTCTCTGTTATAAAATATCATGTGTATAGTCCCACCATTGGTAATTTACGAGTGTAATGTTTACGAGGTATATAAAAGCTTGAGTGGTATGACATTTTGGTCAAGGATAAAGCCTTGCATTGATGACCTTGACTTCTCTCACTTTAATAAACTCTGTAGTTACGTAAAGTTTTGCTTTTTCTTCTTTTCCAGTATTAAGTTCTCCGACACTCGAAGGAAGTTAGTCTTTAACGTTATAGGTCCAAAGCCAAGAAACTTTGTTAATATACTCCTAAATATTAAAATAGATGAAGTTGAAATCAAATATGGAAGTAATATGCTTGAAAAGTTTTCAGCTACTACTTTCTTTAGTTCTTTTAAATTTAGTGAATTCATTTAAACTCGCTCTTGTTTCACTTAGTTTTATCTCTCTTTTCAATAGATAGAGTTAAAAAGTGACAGACTAAGTAGACCTGGATTGAAGCCTTTAAAGATAATAAAAAGTGAAAAAAATAATAGTAGGATGAAACCCATTGGAAAAGGAGGAGAATATTATAAAAATGTAAGGAAAAATAATTTACGGGCGATCTGAGGTCGGGAAGGGGAAGGGGCTGAGTTTTTAAGGGTAACAAACGGTTTATCTCGATATCTGGCAAAACTACAAGTGCTATGGAAAAAAGTCAAATGGCAAAGTTATAGGTAATAAAAAGATCTACAACTTTTGTATTTACACTTTTTTCACATATCCTTAAAATTTATGTGAAAAATTCAAAAACCAAGATTTTGGATTTTTCACATATCCTCAAAAATGTGAAAAATTCAAAAACAACAAGTTTTTGGATTTTTATTTTATCTTTTACAAAAAAAAAAAAATTTTTTAACGAAATTTGGTGAAAACTTCCCTTTTTATGTCCCAAACTGTAATTGTTGTTGTATTGGATTTGAAATATTTATTTTTTCACCTTATTTTGACTTTATATTTTTATTTTATTAAGCTCCAACAAATATCGTTATATTTTAACCAATGTATACAAAAACTTAACAAACTATATACTAAAACGTTTCTCTTGAATAATCTATCTATTAAAAAAACCGCATCAAAATCCAATACGTAGTTTTAAAGATTTAAGCATACATAGGGACAGACAGACAGCGGGAAGTGACTTTGTTTTATACTATGTAGTGAAAATCAGATTTTAGACAAAACTCAACAATATAAGACAAAACTTACCTCTTCTATCGCATCTAACTGTACATCAGTAAGACCTCCGTTCGGGAGATCCAAAGGCGTTTCTTTAGCGACAGCAGCAGAATGTCTCGCAGCAGCCGCACCAGTTCCTCCCGCAGTTGGTCGCGTCGCCTCCAATAACACTTTGAGAGACGCTATCGCGTGTAACTGCGTTGCTTTCTCGTCTACTTTACCTGGTGGGACGTTTATTTGTATTATTCTTTTATATTCATTAATAATGGCCTATGTCCTTCTCCTATACATATAACAAAATTGTAACCAAGCCGAATCTGTACATTAAATATTTTTTGGAAAATCTTATTGAAATAAACATTATTATCGATACAGAGGTCGAATCTATAGTTTTTAGAATTTTTGTCTGTCTGTCTGTCTGTCTGTCTGTCTGTTACCGCATCACAGAAAAACTACTGGAGAGATTTTGATGAAATTTGGTATGGTGATAGCTGGTTATCCGGGTCAACATATAGGATATTTTTTACCGCGGGAAAAGATCTCATTTCTGAGAATAAATACTAAAACTGCAATGTAAGGGTATACTAATATGTAAAACCTAAGAATTTGGTTTTTGGCCATCTGAGCGCGGGTGGAGCCGCGGGCAATGCTAGTCTTGATATATGGATATATCACTACAAAAGCTCATAGAAGGGACTTTACCTGACTTAATTTACAAATATCATCAAACGGGTAACATATTTTCTCAAATATTCATAAATTATAGATTATAACCTTTTTAATGAGTTCCTCATGATATTAGACAATATCATATGTAAATCCGTTCAGTAGTTTCTGAGAGTTACATAAACAAACACAAACTCAGTGCGGCAGGGACAGTGTGGTCGGCAGAGATTTTGAAGACTATATATATTTTATATTGAAGACGGACTCTTGTTAAATTTAATGTTTACATGCATATTTTTTAGTGTATAGGTAAGCTTTAGATTTTTACCAGCAGTCATAATTTTTATACGAATTTAGGCTTTTGCTTGCACGAGGCAGTTCTACAATTTTATTGCATAACTTTTTACAAAGGTAAAATACTATAAGAAATGATCAATATTTTGGCGCAATCGATTAAAAATTAATTTAATATTAAACATGCGAATAAATCAAGATACTTTTAAAAATAGGTAAAAAATATAAGTTTAATCTATACATATAATAAAATTGTAATTGAGTCGAATCTGTACATTAAATATTTTTTGAAAAATCTTATTGGAATAGTTATTATTATCGATACAGAGATCGAATCTATAGTTTTTAGAATTTTTGTCTATCTGTCTGTCATATGTGCATCACAAGAAAACCACTGGATACATAGATTTTTATATATTATAAAACGTTAAAACGTATCTAGGGACGAATGAAATGAAGGAGCGAGGGTGGGTTTCATGTTATAATTTACTAATACAGTTTGAATAGCCCAATCTCGGTCGCTTACACTGTAGTGCTATGAAGCAATCAGGAGGTAATCTATCATCTTCTGTCTTCCCCACTAGATATATTTTACCATAATATTGGAAGCCAGTTTCTGTTTATTATATATATTGGTCCCTTTGTTGATTTTAAAAGAAGCTTTCACTTTATATATAAAAACTAGCGATCTAGAAAAACACTAATACAGATCTATTAGTTCCCACGGGAACCATCCATTCTTCCGGGATGAAAAGTAACCTTTTGTTTGACCGGCAATATAAGGTATCAGCATTCAGCATGCCAAATTTTACTAAATTAGGTGCATAAATTGTTGTGTACTAAGCTGTATAAGATACTATAGTTTTTAACTATCCCACTGGAACTCTTTAATTTTCTGGGATAAAAAGTATCTAAAATGTTGCCCGGGGATATAAGGTACCACCATGCAAAATTTCATTTAAATCGATCCAATAGATTCGGGGATTAGCCCGTACAAACAGACAATCAGACAAACAGACAGAGAAACAAAAAATTTGAAAAAAATCTGGATTTGTTCTATTTGTCTTTTTACATCCCCCTGACTCGGTTTTTAGCATTTTTTTGCTATTTACAGGCATTCGACCTCTACTCTTTTATTATCGTATAGTTAACATTTTGTATGCAAAGAGTGAGTTCCTTTGAAATAAAGTATTTTATATATGTATTTGTTATTATGGGAAATGAATTTTGTACGTATACGAAGTATGGATTATACATAAATATGTATATTATTTAGATGACTCGTTTGCCTCAGTTGGTAGTAATTCTACTTGCTGTGCAAGTGGTCGCGGTTTCGAGTCCCGCTGAGGGCTTTCATTTGTGTGATGAACATCAATGTTTGTAGTCCAGTCATGGCTGTTTATATTTATAATATGTATGTATTTAAAGTTATATATGTGTAGTGTACCCACTGTCAACTATCTGGTATCCATAACACACGCCACGTAGCTTACCATGGAACTAGATGGTGTTGTGTGTTAATATCCCAACATATTATTATTCTTATATTGTTTCGGTGATAACTTATGAATATAAAAAAATTGTTCATATGAAAATAGAACTCGAAATCACAAGAATTGTAAACACTGTTAGCTAGAGCTGTGCTGTGACACCTATCAATGATATAGGTAACAATAGCTTTTTAAATAGGTCGTGTAAACCAACAAAGGTTCTAACTTTGGACATACGTTGGAGGAGATTGTAAAATAAGATTAACCATTAGTTACAAAGTTTTAAACGTATTTAAGTTAGATAACATTGTATAGAATGTGAGGCTGTGGTTATCACTTGCGAGTTGGGAGATAAGTTCGAAGTTTAGAGATTATATTTTACCCTTTACTTGAAGCTGATTAACGTGAGCGTTAGCGATATCTTAAATTAATATTTCAGATAAACTAAAATTGAATAATTTAGTTATAATAATATTCTTGTATAGTTAGTTCTCTTTCATAAGATCTATATATGATATATCTATACTAATATTATAAAGAGGTAAAGTTTGTGAGATTGTGAGTTTGTGACGTTGTAAGGGTGTTCTCTGAATCTGCTGAACCGATTTGGTGAAATTTGGTAAGAAGATAGTTTGATACCCTGGCTAGGACATAGGATAGTTTTATCCCGGAAATCATCCTTTAAGGGAGTGAAAATGGAGATGAAAGTATGTGTGGGGAATGAAGCTACGGACGAACCCGAGCGAAACGAGGGTGAGTCGCTAGTAGATTATAAAGAGGAAAGATTTTTTTGTATTGATTAAGCTCCGAAACTATTAGACCGATTTAGATGAAATTTGGTAAAACGATAGTTTGAGACGCTGGGAAGGACATAGGATACTTTTTATCCCTGATAAATCTGATCATCCCTTAAAGGGGTGAAAACGGGGATGATAGTTTGCATTGGGAATCAAGCTAGGGACTAGCCCGAGCGAAGCGAGGGTAAGTCGCTAGTATATATATATATATATATATATATATATATATATATATATATATATATATATATATATACCTACCTACTTAGAATAATTCGGTATTCAACTATTCTAAATCCAATTTAATTTATCTCTTAAAATGTATATTATAATAACATTTTGATGAATATGTTGAAACTCAAGGATAGTTCCATATATTTAAAAATAAATTTTATCCCTCAGACGGATGTGCACTTTTGTTTTTTCGTAGCACGAGAGCTATTCTTTCAAATATTTTTTTAGACAGTTTTCTGTACCAAATTATTTTATACAGCGGTACAAATTAGTACTAATTTTTAGCTAACCTTCTAAAGGATATCGTACTTACTGTAATATTTTATTTGCTTAATTAACTCTACCAGGTGTCGTTTTGGGTTTTAATGTTTGTAAAAGCAAGTCCTTCTTAAATAACACTTTTGTTAATAATATTTTATAAGGTATTTGTTTAATCACATCGTGAGATGAACGACAATTGAGACCTAATGCCTAACTTTTTATAGTAACCACTTAATGATCTGCTATAAAAGTATTCCTATATTTAATTTTGTTCGTACGAATAAACTTGATAAAATTTTAATCATAATCTTTTAATTAGTCTATTCGTGATGCATAAGTAGCGACCGATGTATTTCATGGTTTGGCTAACTCTTATCCACTTTATTATGGTATGCCTATAAGAAAGTCAGGCCGATCAAAGACAGTAATATATCTATAATATATAATAATATGTCAATGCTTCCAACATAATATACATAGCCATATTATAATATGGCTAGGCGGATCGTAAAATAATTGTATTTTTAATTTAATTCTTTAATTAAGAATATATTTAAAAGAGATTAGATAGACTATTTTCTTTCTTAAATAAGATTACAAATAAGGTATTTTTAAATTGAAACACAGAAAACTTTAATACTCGCAGTGCTATATGTTACGTTCTTTGGTAACAGACCCAAATCTCGAGTAAGCCTCGTTCGTATCTGGCCGTTTTTTCGATCGTAAAAACGCTGAGTAACCCTGCAGAATCGATATGCCTGAACATGATAAAACGATTAACGTTGAACAACACGGCCAGTGTTAGATAGCCTATAAATAAATATATGTGTTGAGACATAACACATAGTACCACCTAGTTCCATGGTAAGCTACGAGACTTGTGTTATGGATACCAGATAGTTGATACACTACACATATATAATTTTAACTGCCTCGGTGGTGTAGTGGCTAGCATGTACGGCTGCACACACGGAGGTCCTAGGTTCGAGTCCCGGGTCGGGCCAAGTTGAGTTATTGAGTCTTTCTGTATAGCATGTCTCAGTAACAGCCCGGAGATGGGAAGTTGGCGGTGTTTCACCCCCGTGCCTCGGAGAGCACGTAAAACCGTCGGTCCTGCGCCTTAACTCTTACTGGTCGTGTCGAGCAGTCGTCCCACCGGAGTATGAGAGTGACAGGAATAGAGAGTGCACTTGTGTCTGCGCGTACACTTGTGCACTATAATATCTCCTGCGCAGTTGCCTAGTCTCAATGAGATTGGCCGCCGTAGCCGGAATCGGCCAGGAGAATATCATCATCATAATTTTAAATGTATACATATAAATATAAACACCGATGGCTCGAGTACAAATATTTGCGCTCATCACACAAATGAATGCCCCCAGCAGGACTCGAACCCGCGACCGCTGGCACAGCAGGTAGCGTCACCTATCGCAATCGCGAAATGGCGACAGAGGTCAGGCAGATCACGATCTCGCCAATTTAACTAATGGACTACGATATTTATAATTTTTCTAATACTAGCACAGATCATATAAAAATATACTAGTTTAGTCAATCGATCCATCATCCTTTTGAATCACGGCATCAAGTTTGACCAATCGAAGCAGAATGGTTTTAAGCTATTAATTGTTTGAATTCTATACACTCTTCACCATTTCTTTTTATTTATTTTCATAAATATTTTTCCCGCCAATGTATGTTTTTATACACATTTTCTTTTAATGTGTTTCTTTCTTTATTTAACCTACTTAAATATTTAATTTATAAGCGAAATAATAAATATACATTAAGGTATCTGAAAACCAAAAGAAATATTTACGGATGCTCAGCAAAGCGGGTGACGGCTAGTTATTTTATAAGATTCGTTCAGTCAATCGATTTTCTATTCATCATCCTTTAGAATTTTGACATAAATATATCACCAAAAATTCACGCACTTAACCCACGATTGAAATGGCAGTTTAATTAATTTTTACGCGCCGTCAGCTTTAAAACACGCGAAATAAATCCAAAAAGAGATTCAACGTCATATCATTAAGGACAGACACTTTAATCTGGTGAAAGAGTGGCGTCCAGTGAGGCGGTTAACCGTGATATATGGCTGTAATAAATATTAAAACAGAGAACATATGTATTGATTGACCTGCTCGTATGTTTGCTTGCTTTTTAGATAAATTTAATAAAATAATCACCCCCTACAACGTCACAAACTCACAAACTTTACCTCTTTATAATATTAGTATAGATATTGTATTAGTCTAGATTACGATTTTAGAAACGTTTTAAAGGTTAATAAAGATTTCTCAGGGATGAGGTATTTTCCCGCAGTTTACTGCGGTAAGTATACTTTATGTTGACCCGGATAACCAGCTATCATCATATCAAATTTCATCAAAATCTGTCTAGTGGTTTTCTTGTATAGCGTTCCCACACAGACAGACAGACAGACAAAAAATTTTAAAGCTATAGATTCGGCCTCTGTATAGATTATAATGATTATTTCAATAAGATTTTCCAAAAAATATTGAATGTACAGAATTGACTCAAAATTTCATCATAAGTATGTATAGATAGAAGATTGTGCTATAAATATCAGAGATGCATTTTACATCGTCGGTCAATTCTAGTCGGAAAATTTCAAAGATTTTAATGTTTTACTTGACTTTAACTTAAAAGTTTTATGTTTTAATGATCGGATAGGGATCGTAGAGCTTAGTACTAAGAGTTAACTTGACACTTCTAACCGCTCATGGTCTCAGTCAGTCTTTGCATATGAGATAGAAAATATTCCTATAAGGGTGCTATTTTTATCGATCGAAGTATCTATTCGGATTACATATAAAACACGCATGAAAATATTAAATATATATAAATAAAGAAAACCGCGCACCGAATGTTGTATTATAAACTTCTTATTAAATACAAAATAATATATTTTAGTGCTGAATTAATAAATCACATTTATGCGCCAAGTCTTAGCTTTCATCTTTTTATATGTCAAGTGACCAGTCTATTGAAAGAAATCGAGAGTGTGATAACGGATTGAGAGCTGAGCTTCGAGCTTCAACTAAGAACTGACTACTCTTTACGGGATCTCTTGAAAATGTTAAAGGCATAAAACAGGTCATTCAGAAATACAATGTATAATATATACATATAAATACAAAATAATATGTATGTTAGTTCGTAATAATTAGCTGTTGCCTACATTTCTGTCCTATAAATTTTACTAATAATTAGTAAATTCATTGTTTCGTCGAACTAACAAATATTTATTTATATTATTACTTAGTAAAGGATACGGTCTAACAGTTATTTAGAACACAAATCCAACCAAAGATTTATGTAGTGGAGTAAGCGACAATATATTTTACGTAAGTACCACATTAGGCCATCTGGAATTTTCATATAGGTAAGTTTTAATATCAGAATTTAATACTTTGTACGAGACTTTGTTACGTTACTCTTCCTTACTGAATGACATACAAAATAGTATAAGATTCGTTCTCATTCTTCCATACAAGATAGTAAAAGATGCGCCCTCGTTTTTCCATGCTAGGTAGTATAAAATTCGTTCCAGTTCGTCCATACAAGATAGTATAAGATTAGTTTTCGTTCTTCCATACAAGATAGTATAACATTCTTACTCATTCTTCCTTAATAGATAGTAGATAAAATAAGATTTGTTCAGTTTTCGAATGTACGTAAAACTCGGAACTGCTTAGGGCGTATTACTACTGTTTAGAGTTGTAATCCATTTATTGTAATCTCTAGTGAATCAATAGCAAGGTCAAGGCGAAGCTGCAGTCCTTAACCTTTATTTAATAATACTAGTTGCAGTTTACAGTGTTACTCGAAAACCTACAATATTTTTAGATGCGTATATTATAACTTAAAAATATCTAGGCAGTGGTAGCTCAGTGGTAACGCGCTCGCTTGGGAAACTGAGTGAAGCGCGTTCAATTCCCGGGTCTCGCACCTCTGATATTTTCATATGCGAATCATTTCTAACATGATTAGCACTTGTCTTACGTGAAGGAAAACATTGTGAGGAAACCTGCATGTCTGAAAGAACCTAGCAATTTTTCGAAAGACATGTCAAGTCCGCAAGCCCGCACTTGGTCAGCGTTGTGGACTGTGACCTGATCCTAATCGTATTTCCCGTGCCCAGCAGGTCGAATTAATTTCTGACTTTTTGAATATAATTAAAAAATATTTAGAAAATTTTGGGAAGCACAGGAGCCAGACGTTTAAAGTCAATCTTAAAAGGAAAACAACGAAAATGCATGTGAAGTTAAAGAATGTGTGAAATTGTTAAAAGCTAAATAGTTGGTATTGTTGGGGTGAGCTTATTTTTTTCAAAAGTGTTAGGTTATATATTTTTTTAATATACTTTAAAATATAGATTCTGGCTATGAAATAACACTTATTTTAATATATTTTCTATTTATAAAGATGTTTCTCTCTAGTTACACAGCATTTGTATAAAAATAAAATGCTAAAGCGTATGCCTAGTTGAGTCACAAAGCCGTAGAGAGGGTCACTCGCACAAGAAGGTCATGAATTTGACCTACATTATTTCAGCAAACGTTGCTATATAAGATAGTTTTAAATATATAAAAAATGTATATATCTGTTTTATATCCACTTGAATAATAAAATATAGGAATTATTTTAGCGATAGTACATATCTACACTTGTAGTTTTGCTAGAACGTAACTAAGCACAACACACTCGTACGGTATAACGTTTATTATCTATACAGATAAATAAAATTGAAGTGTCTGTTTGTAATGTCAAAATAACAGCCTTTTACTAACTGCATATGAAATTATATACGGTACTTATAAGAAAAACACAATTTAAAAAATTTTGTCTGTCTGTTTGTTCCGGATAATCTCTGAAACGGCTGAATTGATTTTGACGGGACTTTCACTTGAAGATAGCTGATGTTATAGGGAGTAACAAAGGCTACTTTTATTTTAGAAAAAGAATTAGGGTACCGCTCAAAAAAATTAAAACGTTCCTAGTATTTATAATATAAACTAGCGAATTTTCCCTTGCTTCGCTCAAGTACGTCCCTAAGTGTCTTACAGCCTGCGTTACTTCAATTATATAGTCTATATGTAAACTGAATTTCATCCAAATCCATCCAGCAGTTACAGCTTGAAATAGTAAGAGATACAAGCACAAACAAACTTACACAATTTTAATTGTAGTCTAATATAATAAGTAATAATGCCTTTTAACCGATTTTACAAATGTATGTGCTTAAATGTGTTTACAAGTGCACTCTATTTCTTTCACTCTCAAAGTTCAACGGAACGACTATACCATGAATAGTTAGAGATCAAAAAGCTTGCTGTAAGTTCTCTCCGACGCACGGGGATTATCAGAAAAGACCAATAACCATTCTTAGCACTACTTGGAACTCGAACTCAGGGCCCATTAGGCAGTCGTGCTCTTTATTATTAAAGATTTTATCAAAACAATTAGTAGGTCGTTCTATAATTATAGTAGCAGTGTGATATAATAACATGACTACTTTACAGCTAACATTAATGTCAGCTTATTAGGAGCACGTTTGGAAACATGCCCTCACATTGAGGGTAGGTCCATGCCCAGCAGTGGGATGTTAAAAAGGTTAAATTATTATTAGAACGTCCTCAAAAGTTATAAACTAGTTTAACAATACTTAGGATTTGAGCTAGAAAGTAAAAGTAGTATTCAATATATAAAAAAATGATAATAGAACACATTAAGTATTCCTTTTTTACTTACATCACAGCTACATATTATATACTAGCGACTCACCCTCGCTTCGCTTCGGGGTTCGTCCCTAGCTTGCTTCCCAATACAAACTTTCATCTCTATTTTCACCCTCTTAAGGGATGATTTCTGGGATAAAAAGTTTTCTATGTCCTTCCCAGGGTCTCATACTATCTTTTTACTATATTTCATCTAAATCGGTTCAGTAGATCCAGAGATTTTCCTCTGCCACCTCACAAACTCACAATCCCACAAACTTAACCTCTTTATAATATTAGTATAGATACAAATACTAACTAATACTAAATTATACGCTCGTTCAATTCTTCTCTATTCTTCTCTTATTTTATTCTCTTCTAAACGATGACTTTGTTAGATTCCCGGAAGTGATGTTTGTTTGTATTTACGAACATACATCACTAGCGGCAGTCGAACTTGTGACATCAGACGTAACACTTGGCCATTCAACGTGAGCTCTCAATAACCTATCCATTTGTGGTTTTTCTTACCTGATGCAGAAGTTTGACATAAACTCCATATAAATTATGTTAAATTTCAATCATTAGCAAGCAGAACCACAGACAGATAGGTTATTGGGATCCACCGTAAATTTATCCATGGTAGAATTAAATGCAATATTTTTCCTTAATATCTTCAAAATTGGAGACATCTTCTATTAAAATATGCTGAGTTGATAGCGGTAGACGCAGACTTTAGTAAAAGAAAGTACACAACAATGGAAAATTTAGTACTTTAAATTACTAATGTCTGAATATACCTCTTCTGAAAAGTCTTCTGGGAACTGCACTGCTCGTCTGTATTTTGTGGGTTTTAAAAGAAATAAATAGTACAAATGAAAAGAAATGACAATGATTTCTATAACTAACGTATGCAACATTATTTCACAATCTTACTTAATATTATAAATGTGAAAGCTTAGATGTTTGAGTGTTTGAATGGGTGTTTGTAACTCAATCACGAACGGCTGGACGGATCTGGATGAAATTTGGCACAGATATAGATTATAGTCTGGAATGGCACATAGGCTACATAGGTTTTTATTCCGGAAGAATATATGGTTCCCGTGGGATAGATATGTTTTTGTAGAGGTGAACCCGAGCGAAGCGAGAATGAGCCGTTAGTTTTTACATATATAGATGAAGAAGTCCTTGCTTTTTAGATGAATTTAAACAACACAGTGCTAACCAATTGATATACAAACATACTCGTACATTCTTTTTTTCGACGTTATACTCGTTACGTTCGTAGGATTTACTGATTTGTCATATCTAAGAGCGGAATATATATATATATATATATATATATATATATATATATATATATATATATATATATATATAAATTGTGAAATACAAAATTTATCAATACATGCTCAAATCGTTTGGATGCTTATTACTCAATCACACTTAAAATGGATTTTCCGAGTTAGTACTCAAACTAGCAGCAGTAATAGCTTATTAGTAACGATCTAAGTTAAAAAATCAAGTGAAGCGGGTTCAAACCCCAGGTCTCGTACCACTGAGATTTTCTTGTGCAAATAATTTTCGCTATTACGGTGAACAAAGCTATCGTTGGAAAACTTGCATGTCTGAGAAAACCTAGCTTTATCTAACTAGAGATAAAATTACAAAAGATGTGTGCAGGTCCGTAACCCTTACTAGGCCAGCGTGACGGACTATGGCCCTGATTTCCTCCAACTTAGGGGAGGTTCGTGTTTCGTTTGTCGTCCGTGAGCAGCGGAACGGCAAAGCGGCTATATACATTATACCTTCTATCCCTATATACATATACTCGTAAATAGGCAAAAACAAAACAATTCAGTACCTTTTTCTACTCTGTTTGGCAAACGATTTTCTTTTTTTTTTTGTTTAGTAGCTATTGAAGAGTTTTTTTTTAAATTGAAAACATTTAGTTTTTTATATAGATAATAAACAAAAAACCAGTTCATTACTATCCATACATATAATAAAATTATAACTAAGCCGAATCTGAACATTAAATTTTTTTGGAAAATCTTATTGAAATAAACATAATTATCAATACAGAGGCCGAATCTATAGTTTTTAGAATTTTTGTCTGTCTGTCTGTCTGTTACCGCATCACAGAAAAACCACTGGAAGGATTTCGATGAAATTTGGTATGACAACATATAGGATACTTTTTACCGCGGGAAAATATCTAATTTCTGAGAAAAAATACAAAAACTGCAATGTAAGAGTATACTCATTTGTAAAACCTAAGAATTTGGTTTTTGGTCATCTGAACGCGGGCGGAGCCGCGGGCAATGCTAGTTATTAAAAAAATTCAATAATGATTATGGTCGACGACGATTGGATCGATTAACAATCATAATTATTACTAAAAAAATTAAAAACAAATGCTTTTCACATTAATTTCTAACATACAAAATTTGTGGTGTAAATTAAATTTTAAGTATATTAAATCTTAATACCCAACTTAATTTAGTTCTAATGTTTTATCGCGAGGACTTCGTTGCAAAGTAAGGACGGACGAGCGTCATGCATTTTTGATAGCCATTGGAGATTCTTGAGAATTTAAGAATTGAGTTTGAATTTTTATTATACTGAGCTTATATTGATCATATTATTATGCAAAATAGGTTAAAGTGTATATTGTTGTATAATACTTACTACTTTTCCTTATTGTCTTAAGGTTTGTTTGCACTGCCATGCCTTTTTATGGCACTTAGATTAATGAATTCATAGTTTGGCATGGCACTTAGATTAATGAATTCATAGTTTAGTCAAATAAAATCTAATATCAAATTTAACACGATATTTAGATAAAACAGTAACTTTTTGCTTTATGTAAAACTATGTTAATTTGAAATGCAAAATAGCAGGTTAGCTGGACTTAACTCTTCGAGTCAGTTTGTTTCCTAATCCTCGCAGCCGCATGCACTCGTAAACTTGCCAGTTAAAGTTGGCGACATTAGCCTAAATTCTAAAGTGGAGCTGTTCTGGTCAATATTTCTGTAGATTTTAGCAATGTAATGTATTCACAGACTACCTGGTTATATTATATCTGAAGAACGAAGTGAAGAAATATAATTAACATTAATATCACATATTTTATCGTAGTGCTCTAGATTTCAGATTGCTACAACATAATTATTTGCTATTATCCTCTGGAGATCTATGTTGTAACAAATACGTAAAATATAAGCGAGCTTAATCAGAAATCGAGATTATCTCTAATATAAAAATTTTTATTGAAGTACTTGGCCGGTGCCCTACGGGATTGCTGCCAATTACTTACTACCTTCTATCTTATATCAAACTAGCATTGCCCGCGGCTCCGCCCGTGTTCAGATGACCAAAAACCAAATTCCTACGTTTTACATATTAGTATACTCTTACATTGCAGATTTCGTATTTTTTCTCAGAAATGAGACATTTTCACGCGGTAAAAAGTATCCTATAACCAGTTATAATCATCAGCACATTAAAATTTGTTAGAAAATATTATTGAAATAGTGATTATTATATTATACAGAGTCCAAATCTATAGTTTTTAGAATTTTTGTCGGTCTCTCTGTCTGGGAACTCTTCACGAGAAAACCACTAGATAGATTTTGATAAAATTTGGTATGATGATAGCTGGTTATTCGGATCAACATATAGGATATTTTTTAGGAAAATATCTCAACTCTGAGAAATCTATACTAAACGTTAAAACTTAACCAAAGGACGAAACAGAGCGGCGCGAGAGTGAGTCGCTAGATGTATATAATAAACCAATTCTTAGGTCTCAAAGATCAAAACCAGATTTGACATGAAATTTTCCTTACCATTATATTAGAGGACTATGACCATTAATAATTAGGTGCCAGCTTTCATTTTTGTATAAGAAGTGTTCATTTGAAGCTACAAGAGAAAAGAATTTACAAAGAAAACTCGAAATTATACAGACGCAAGCATAATCGCAATAGCCCTCAGCACTGGCAAGGCGTGACCCAAATACACAATGTTAAAGTTCCACGTTCTTACTTAAGACACTTGAATGCGTCGCATATTTGCTTAATAAAATATCTCTTCATACTCTGTTCTATACGGAGTGTGAATTTTACTGCATTTATTAGGTGATACGTACTTGATAGTATTAGGTGAAGTTAATGCGTTTGATTCCTGGTTGAAGGAAATATTGACTACGACAATGGATAAAGATAATTCGCTAATGATTTTTTTCAAGTTTCGTAATTTATACAAATTAATATTATTTGTTAATTACATATTTCTTCTTTTGAGCATTGTATTTATTAGGGTTATATTTGTTATAATATATCGATACTTAATATAAATTAACAATAAGAAAATTTATCTCAGAATATAAGAGAAAGAATAAAAGCATAGATTACCGAAATGGACGGGACTTTCACTGGCGGGTTACAAAATTTCGTTGAGCCTATTCTACAGACTATTTGTTAGTGTCATAATACGTGAGCCATACCTACTGCAGACGAAAGCTAGATATATTTCTACCTATATGATTCTCCTTTATTATTTTACTGGTTTATGCCCAGGGTTTTACTCAGATGGTGGCCTATATACTATTCTAGAAATAGATCAAATAGGTCATTATAGTTTAACGAGTACCAAACACACTCACTCACAAACTTTTGCATTATAAATTACTAGCGACTCACCCTCGCTCCGCTCGGGTTCGTCCCTACTTACGTTTTGACGTTTAATATAGATTTCTCAGAGATGAGGTATTTTACCCTAATAAAAAGTATCCTGTATGTTGACCCGGATAATCAGCTATCATCATACCAAATTTCATCAAAATCTATCCAGTGGTTTTTCCGTGATGCGGTAACAGACAGACAAAAATTCTAAAAACTATAGATTCGGCCTCTGTATCGATAATAATGTCTATTTCAATAAGATTTTCCAAAAAATATTTCATGTACAGATTCGGCTCAGTTACAATTTTATTATATGTATAGATGATTTGCTGACTTATAAATCAAGTTTGCAGACAACATAATTGAATTCGTACAAAGGAAAATGTTAACAAAGTTTAATGACATTACTAAATTGAATTGTACACGATATCTATTAACATAAAAAAAGAAGTAGTGGGTGGATGTTAGTACATGATTCTTCTAAAATTTACAATAGATACCTCCTTAGAATAGAAGATTAAGAAAATATTACAAAGTATTTTATTAAATGGTTACAAATTTGTTTTTTTTTCGTGTAGGTAATTTAACTATATACAATTAAATTTTTTATTACAATCTGGTATTTTTTCTAATTCTAATATATAACATGCAAACGTATCCGCAGGAAAAAATATATACCGAAAAAAAACAGGAAACTCCGTGAGACAATAAACGTTTTTGTAAAACTTCTTTCAGTGAGCAGGCTTTGCATAAATTTCGATGTGTTTATTATGACATTAGCAATTTAAATTGTTTTGGGGCTTAAAATAACATTTGCGCAAAAAGTCACGACATTTTGCTAGTGTTTATTTTATTTTTTGTATAAAAACAAATGTGAAATGTATGTTTGTCCACTAAGTGTTCCCAAATAATTGATCTGATTGCGATAAAACTCTGGTGGATTATTCTGTATATGTGTGCCAAGGTTCCTGGCGCTAAAAAAACCTACCTCAAACCTCTAATAACCCGGCAATTCGTATGTATATCTACGAAATATTAGATTCAACAAATTCTAGCTTTCAAATTATATACACATTTCTAGAATAATACAATATTTTTTCTATCACGTTTGGCCAACTAGACAAAGGGTTGAGGAGGCCAAGATAATATGTTTAAATATTTAACATCTAGCCCAAAACCTAGATTTTAAATTCACTCAACATGCAAGAATTTGCAAAGAAAACTGGAAATTATACAAAGTACGAGCGAGCATAATCGCGGGATCGACTTAGCCGTGACAAGGCGTGACCTAAATACACAATGCTCAGCCACCACGTTACATAAGACGTAAACGCCTCTAAGAAAATCCGGTCAAGTTTGCAAAGACTTTTGCGGTTCAATATCAAACTACACTTATAAATGCGAAACGTTTGTCAGTTTGTGTATATTTACTTCTTATATTATACATTTTTTTTTCATAATAATATGTCATTTAAATACATACTTCTAGCAAAAGACACGCAAAGACGGGAGTCTTCTGGCGCAGGTATCTTATATGCTTAAAATTAATGTCACTTTGAATGTGCTATTTCTGTTATTGGAATAAATTGTATTTTTTTATACCGCTACATACCTTACGTGTATGAAGCAGTCATGGCCATTAGATGTTATATTTGTTTTAAAATGTTATCTTTATATACGTTTGACGACACGTTTGGCTCGGTTTGTAGTGACACTACTTGCTGCGCCAGCGGTCGCGGGTTCGAGTCCCGCTGGGGGCATTCATTTGTGTGATGAGCACGAATATTTGTACTCCAGTCATGGGTGCTTATGTTTATAATATGTATGTATTTAAAAGTTATATATGTATAATGTATCAACTATCTGGCATCCATAACATAAGCCTCGTAGCTTACCATGGAACTAGATGGTGTTGTGTGTTAATGTCTTGACATATTTATTTATTTATTTATTTATATAAAAATTCGTTATTCTTATCCTAATCTTTTTTTTAATACCTCTGTTTCCTATTTTTAGCTATAGTTAAATCTGATAGGTAGTGTCATTGACGAGAACCAGAACTATTGGTTTTTAATTTTCCAACAAAAACAGGTCTCTGGCAGGATGTCTGCATACCGGGTCCATTATTATTCAATAAAAATTTTCTTTAGTGTCTTTTGATGTGACTTTATGCATAAGAGTCATAAGTCATAAATCATGTCATAACTTGTAATCATAGTCATAGAGAGTGGAATGTTTCTTTTCCAGCCGTCAGCTAAAAATGGCAGAAAAGCGACAGAGCCAAAATGAATGTGCGGCCAGAAGACTTCTGTATTAATTGAAATACGACTAAAGAAGATAAATATTTACGAGTATAATCAATTTTTATTCCATTACAATATTATAATTTGCAATATTATTATATTTTTTTACATTTCATTTATAAATTGAAATTGAAATAAAAGACAGTTATTGGCCGCACGTTCGCTTTTTCTCTTTCTAGAGAATATATACTGTCAATTTCATGACAGTATTGCTCACTCTATTCTATACGTCTATGATCGTAACATAGGCCAAATCAAAATACCATTTTATTTTATCGGAATTTAATTATAACTAACACATCAGTAATATATACTAGCTCTGCCTCAGCCGGAAGTTTGTGGTGAATTTGAAACTTTGAACTTTGAAAAAAACGCCGCGAATCTACTTTCATTCGAGTCTAAATGAGGCGGGGCTTTATAAATTGGTACTCATAAATGCGTATTATTTATAAACTGCATATGTTTAAGACTGCCTCGGTGGTGTAGTGGCTAGTATGTACGGCTGCACACTCGGAGGTCCTGAGTTCGAGTCCCGGGTCGGGCCAAGTTTAGTTATTGTGTCTTTCTGTATAGTAAGTCTCAGTAACAGCCCGGAGTTGGGAAGTTGGCGGTGTCTCACCCCGTGCTCGGAGAGCACGTAAAGCCGTCGGTCCTGCGCCTTAACTCTCACCGGTCGTGTCGAGCAGTCGTCCCACCGGAGTATAAGAGTGACAGGGATAGAGAGTGCACGTTGTGTCTGCGCGTACACTTGTGCACTATAATATCTCCTGCGCAGTTGGCTAGTCTCAATGAGATTGGCCGCCGTGGCCGGAATCGGCTAGGAGAACATCATCATGTTTAAGATATATGTATTACCTTTTTTATATCGAATAAGAACGCAAATTTAGGTCTTAATCATGATTTGAATTAGTTTTAAAGTAACAAAATGTCCACAAAAATGTTGTAAGGAAAATGAATGTGATGAAATTAATTGTTGTTGTTTTTCCAACTTCTACTACGTGCCTCGTAAGTCTACGTCAGTTCTAAGTAGAGTAATGCATAGCTCTTAGTCCCAACGGTCGTAGACAATATATGGAAGAATGTACGTGGTCTCTTTTGATATTCATATATTTTAATATAAAATAAGATTTTTTGACGAGGTAAAATTTTTTTTTATATTAAAAATATAAGAATATAAAAAAAAAGTCCACGTACATTACTTTATATATTGTCTACAACCGTCAGTACTAAGAGCTAGGCGTTACTCTACTTAGAATTTATTTCTCCTTGAGACTTATTTTAAAAAGTTGTGAGACGATTCTCAAATATTTTTAACCGACTGCCAAAAAGGAGGAGGTTCTCAATTCGTCGGAATCTTTTTTTATGTATTATCACCGATTACTCGAAGACGCCTGAACCGATTTGGATGTTGTTTTTTTGTTTCAAAGGGTATATTTCCCAGGTGGCCCCATGTAAATTTTTATCGAAATTGGTCGAGCAGTTTTAAAAAAAATCAACAATAAATTATTTTTTTAAATAAATTTCTTAATCGAATATGTTGTTAAAAAACTTTCTTCTTAAAAATAACCTGCTTGTTACGTCTACGCTAAACATGGAAAAATAAAAACTAAAAAAAAAACCGACTTCCAGGCACTAAAATGTAAAAAATAACTAAACGGGGGTTTTTATTTAGAATACATACCTAATCAAATATTTTTGAAGTCGGTGCCAGCCGACAATATTTTAAGATATGAATATCTAATAATTAAATATATATTTTACGTATCGAAATATATTAGATTATTTTTGCAACGGCTTTTAAAGTTCAATTTACATTGTTGTATATTTATTTTAACTAAAATAATTACCTAAACACAATTGGTGACAGTTTCAAGAGAACTTTTGCATTTGATTTTAAGCCGACTTCCTAAAAGGAGGAAGTTCTCAATTCGTCGGAATCTTTTTTTAATGTATGGTTACCGATAACTCGAAGACGCCTGAACCGATTTGGATTTTTTTTGTTTGAACTCGAATCGAATCTTTGAACTACCTGTCGGGTATTATAAATCTTTTTTGCATTTGATAGCTCAATTCCTTAGGAAAATTATAGGCTATCTGACATCACGGTACGACTTTTAGGATCGATACAAATATAAATAGACTACTCGATCGGATTCGTGGGGTAAACTAGTATAGTATATAAGTCCTTACGATTTATCTGCTGTTAATTGTTACTTCATAAAATTTTGTTCGTATGTAATATTATTTATTTGCAATATTTGCCTTCAAACGATAAAAATATATACAAATATTTTAAAATCTAGTACGTTTAATATTTCATGTCCTGACTCACCAATGTCTAAACCAAAGTTTTTTAACTTTATATCTTACCTTCTTCGTACCATTCAAAACTGTATAAAGATTTGATTTTTTGTTTGATTAGATCCTGGAAAGGACATAGGATATGTAGTTTTTATCCCGGAAATCATCCCTTAAGAGGGTGAAAATGGGGATGAAAGTTTGTATGGGGAATCAATATATTATATATTTAATGTATTATATATTTAAATCGTGAAAGAGCTACCAAAGCTTTCTAAATCAAAATTATAAAAAGTTTTTGATCAAAATACAGAAATAAAGAACAATATTCGTTTCCGCGTGAACCAGCGTGGACAAGTGGTATAAGCTGTCAAAAACCGTGGTACTGTGTAAATATTGTATGAGCGCTCAGCTTTGTTTCTGTGTGGTGTGATTAGAAGGCGTCGGAACATAAAATATGCAGGGAGCCGCGATAAATTGCTTAACAAGCTTTGCATTAAAGCTTTTATTTTACACAAAGAACTTTTAACAGACTTCAAAAATAAACTGTAAATACACAGTTTGTAGAATTTTATTAATATAAGCGATATCACTATCGATCAGTTGATATGAGAATAAGGTTTACTCAAATATAGTGGGTTAGATTGCTGGTATGGAAAAATAATTTTATTAATGATTATGTTATTTAGTTTGTTATTTTTTGTTATGTTCTTATAATATTGTTTCACTACACTTGAAAATTTAATATATTGTAATAATTATATAACCTTGTTACTTAAATTTTTACTTTTTGTAATATTCAAAGAATATAATACAATTTTCTTTGCATTTCCACTACTTTTGAAGTCGGTTAAATATTTTTATCGAATTAAATCATCTTTAGTTAAACTTTGTTATTATTAATAAAAAAGCGGGAAACGCGTTATATTAATTTATTCTAAAGTATAACAGAATACATTTTAAATTAGTTAATTTAAGCTATTTTATAAAAAAAAAATGATAAACAATTGTTACATTGCATAAATCATAAGGTATAAGTTTCATAAAAAAGTTCAATTTCTAGAATCTATATCGATATATATATATGTGACTGTAGAATATGACTGAGTCTAAGAAAGATGGATTATCAAGTTTATAGTACTGGACGGTAAAAAAAAAGAAATTTTATTTTTATATAACTATATTCAAAAATTCATTATAATTCTATTAATACAGACTACTATAAATCTTTGAGAAGATATCCAAATCTTTCTTTTATTCATCACAAACAAAAACGTTTGCTCAGTATCATTTGCTTATCATTTTATTTTATATCTTAATATCTATTACAATAAAATTTATTTCAATCAATCATGTACTCACAATAAATTGTTATAAATAAGTTTATTTGATACAAGTTTCTTCAATTTTAGATATATCCACATTATTTCACGAGATTCTTCCCGACTGATATTTTTGAAACTTAAACCCCTTAACCACTAGAACTGTAACTTCTAAAACTTCATATCTAACTGCACCCCTGAGATTTATATGCCCAAGAGCCCACTATTTTCGGCAATATTTCCTCTTAAAACTTTTTAGGTCTAGTAATACAATATATTATAAGGTACTTAGTCAGTTTTTACGTTTTGATTTTAGCTAGTAATGTACACCGACTTTAAAATCAAATAGTTCTTCAAAATTACTTTACTAGTAACTAGCATTCATCAAAATCCCTCCAGTGGTGTTTCTGTGATGCGGTAACAGACAGACAGACAGACAAAAATTCTAAAAACTATAGATTCGACCACTGTATCGATAATAACGTTTATTTCAATAAGATTTTCCAAAAAATATTTGACGTACAGTGTCGGCTTAGTTACAACTTTATTATATGTATATTTTATTGTTCCGTTAATCGGTATTGTTCTATATGTGTGTGGTATTTTTTGTGTAATTGTAGGTATTATAAACTAACTAGTGAGCCGCGCTTCACTCGGGTACGTCCCTAGGTAAGTGCACATAGTGTTGCTACAGTTTAATACGAAGATCTTTTTAAGAGGAATAATTCTGTAATACATTGTTTTCAAATAACTTTATTAGTTTACGCGGCGCACGCCAATAAAGACCAGTCGGATTATTTCTTTCCGATATCTTCAACAATCATCATCATATTTAAGCCAATTTATACAAAACTTTTAATGAATTACATTTAAAGCTTCCTCATGAATCACTCCTTCTATTGGTGAAGACCGTATAAAAATTCGTGGGGTAGTTTTTGAGTTTATTACGTTCAGCCAAACAGATGCGGCGGGAGACTTTATAGTATGCAGTGATGAAAAGTCGGTGTACAACTGGCGTAGCTATTGTGAAAATACGTAAGTATGTTTTGTTTTGCTTGAATAAAAATCCTCTTTCTTATTAAGGTTTCTCAAAAGTAAAAAAATGCTTTGCAAAATATATTAAATGAAGCACTTAACCCCTCAAAAATGTTATGGAAAAAACGAATGCGGTAAAGCCGCGTAAAACAGCTAGATCAAGTTTAGTATTATATGACTTTTTAAAAAAAAATCAGCACCTGTAATATATATATTCTGAGCAAATAGTATACACTTATTTTGTTATTTAGTTAGTTTATTTGAGTACATCATTGACATAATTATATTATAAATAAGAGTGAAAGTGAAAGCAAAGCGCGGTGCATACCTAACTCACCGTCGTGCATTGGATCGATGGTGTGTATCATTAGCTGGAGGAGACCATGTCGGAACTTGGCTGCAGGAGGCGCTTTGCTAGTCCCGGGGGTGGCTGTGACTGTAGCCGTGTTGGTTCCTACTGACGTCTCGCTTGATGTCGTCGCATTCCCATGCTGTAAAGTTAATATTATATTACTAAAGAATTAGAATACTTTTCATACTTAACCCAATTTATTTATTATTATCAATATACATTCAATGCGAATACCTACAATAAAAAAATAAGTCTATCTATAAAAGCTAAATTACTAACTAACCGACTGACTAGAGCTTAGTCAGTTAATGTGATATAGGGGGCGATAAATTCACAATTTTAGAGAGAAAATCGAGCAAACGTTAAAGTTTTAAAACCTCTCGCTTATGAAATCTGAAGTAATATATAGTTTATATTATAAATAACTCATGCTTTGACCATAAAAATAGGCGGTATTAAAAACTTATAAAACTTCCATCTACAAAAGGAACCTATACCATTTGCACCTATTTGCATCTAAATCCTTGATTTTCTAGTAAAATTTTCATTAGAATCGGTTCAGAGCTCTTGAAAATATGATATACAAACAGACAGACAACATCTCTTATTGGTTCTTGAGGTTTTTTGTCCTAAAGAAGTCGTATAAAAACAATACAGAACAATATTATTTATTTTTCATTACAACCTTGCAATAACAATTTCCTGGCTTCGTCCAGTTAGAGTAAGTGTACCTACTTTTTAAATAATATTACAATCCCCGATTAAAGCGGACGCCACCTATCGTACGTTTGATGGTATTATCAGAATTTCTGTTATGAGATATTTTTGTGATCAGAATTCCTGAGCGTTGCACAATACCTTGTCAAAGTTTCATCGCAATCGGTCGAATGGTTCTGGCATAGATTTGTTACAAAAAAATAAACACATTTTTGTAGGTATATACTATATGTACTCGTACATTGCTTTAATTATCATTATATATACCTAAAATACAAGGAATCTTGATTTATCCGTTTTATTTATAAACTAGCTTACCCTTACCCTATTTGCCTTAAATTCATTTTTTTTTATCTGTACAGACCTATAGATGTTCTGTAAATAAGAAAAAAGGTGTAGGTACACTTACCTACATAATATTTTTAAAATTAATTTCTAAGTATTTATTTTAAAAATGTTTTTTTTTATAAATTATGGCTAAAAAGCAAACAAAAAATATATAAAAGTCACACCAAAATAAAGTAAATGAGACTTTATTAGATTTACGCGAATATTTGACATTTAAAAAAAACATCTTTTCGGATTATTTCGCGTATTTCTTTTGATTTTTGGTTCTTGACGTTTCGAATGCTTCACAGTAATCATGGTCACGGGAGTGACTAAGGTTATAGACGTGTCGAAAATATTTCAAAAATTCAAATATGACACCCAAGTACCTTACAATATTTGTTGATTTTTATTTCTAATCATTTAAAAAAAAATAAGTGTTATAATGAAATACAGCAATTTTTGAAATATTTTTTGTAAAATAGTGTGTAGGCACTATCTGTAACAAGTATAAAACGCATTCGAGACGTCTATTACTCTAAAGTATTGGAAACGTCGGTAACCAAAAATCAAAATAAATCCGCGAAATAATCTGAACAGATAGTTTTATTTAAAAAGTAAATGAGAGTTAAAACTTTAAACTTCATATAACAGGCAGAGCGTTATTAATTATTCGTAGCATTATTTATATAAAAAGCTGTTCATTATTGTTATATAACTGTTTTAATTATCTTAAAGACTGTGCCTTTGTTCCGTGCAGACAACAATGGTTATAGAACAATGCCCTCTTCGAAGAGCTTAGTCGTCACGAAAGAGTTGCTACTTGTGTACGAATAGAACAGAACTAAATATAGATATATCACGTGGTTTCATTTTAAAATATTGACCATCCACATCCCGTGACCTTGCCATTTTAAAAGATTTTTTATAATTTAAATTCAGGATTTTATTTATATTTAAAAGTTTCAAATGTTTTTTGGTGTGACAACCCTATATCATAAAATTTGTTGTAAAATTATCTACATTTTGATACTTCATAATTGGTGCATTCCGGAATACGATACGAGCAATTTACTACTTCAATTTACTTGTTTATACCCGTATGTCAAGTAATGTGTTCCAAAAAGGCCGCCAAACGTATGGTGGTATTTTCTATAAGTCTCTTACTTTGATACTAATTTGCCACAGGAAAAGAGTTATTGTACTTAAAAGACAAAAAAGATTTTAATGCATTTTGACCCTGGGTATATGATATAAAGCTTGTTTTTAAAAATGTTTTTTTAATATTATTTTATTTAACCTATTTTCATGAATTACTAGCGATTCACCCTCGCTTCGCTCGGGTTCGTCCCTAGGGTATATACTATGTATACAACTTCCCTATTTGAATCGGATATTATTAAATTTTTCATTGGTTTTAAATATTTTTCGTGGGGACCTTATTTTTTTTCTAAAATAAAAGTAGCCTAAGTTACTCCTTATTATATCAGCCATCTGCCAGTGAAAGTCGTGTCAAAATCGGTTTAGTCATTTCAGAGATTAGCCGGAACAAACAGACAGACAGACAAACAAAAATTGTAAAAAATGTTGTTTTGGTATATGTATCGTGTATACATCCATATGCATTTAATAAAAAGCTGTTATTTTGACATTTCAAACAGACACTTCAATTTAAATTATCTGTACAGATTTGTTTTTGAGTAATGTTACCATCGTATAAATATTGACAAATATTGACATTAATATTTATACGATACTATCGTTACTCAATTGTTTTGCCTTCCCGGAACCTCTCCACTAACACTTAAACTTTATGGTATGGTATTAAAGTTCAAATTGACTTTTAAGTATTATTACGAATTTTTTGTATGGGAGTAGAGAAGAGTGTTGTTTTTAGACTTTTTCAGACAATTTTTTAATTTTTTTTTCCGTAAAACCATCCTCGTACTTTAAGGAATATTCTAAAAAAAGAATTAGCGAAATCGGTTCAGCTGCTCTCGAGATTTGCGCTTAGCAACACATTCAGCGATTCATTTTTATATTATAGAGAAAATTGAATACTTTAGACTGTCTAATCTAGAGTATTAAAAAACTCTATCGTAAAACTCTATCTATCGTTTTAGGACTACGTGACTGAATGCGATGTCAAAAGACGCGTCTCAATGAGGGCTATAAAATTCAAAAAATATTTTGAAAACACTCAAAAGCTTTTTTTAATTTTAAAGTGTTCATGTGTTTTATGGCTTGAAAAAAAATCGTCTGGAAAAACAGTGAGGGGTCCACCACGTAGATCGAGATCTCCTACTAGTGTATGTATCTGCTTTTGACAGTCTAAGTTGTATCGACTATGAACATTGAACATTTATCTCGTACAAGTATTGACCTATTTGTAGAAAAGTTTGTTTAAAACTTAAACATCACTTTAAGTGCATCTGAATTTATAACTATTAGTTATTTATTTATTTAAAAATATATGACTTTATTTATTTAAAAATAGCAATACTATAATTATAAAGATTTGTTTATTAGTTTGTTTGTTAACTATATTTAATTATTCATTATTCCATTATTTTAATGCGTCTGTCTGTAGATGTTGTTATATAAACTCCTGTAATGCTTTCCGGTAGAAAATGTGTGCAATATTTATTACGTAATTAGGTTATAAACATGTAAACGCAAGCTTATAGTTAGTATGTGTAGAGCGTGAAGGCCGAGGCTAGAGGTCGTATTCGTTTAAATTCCCAAGATATGTAGATAATTAGATATAAAGTAAGAAACATCAACTAAAACAATATTTTAAAATATGTCAGAACACATAGAAAAGAGAGCGCGAGATAAAGAGAGGGAGAAATAGAAAGCCAGAGAGAGTGTGTGAGAGAGAGAGAGAGAGAGAGAGAGAGAGAGAGAGAGAGAGAGAGAGAGAGAGAGAGAGAGCAAGTGAGAGAGGAAGAGAGAGAGAGCGATAGCGAGAGAAGGAAGAGGAAGAATCTATTACAGTTGCTTGTAAGTTCAATTTAGAAATCTTTTTAATTTTTGTCTAGAAACATGTTTTACTCGTATATACACTACTATGAGTCATTTTTATTTATTTACTGTTATTTTTGAATTTGAATTATAAAACGCTTATGTGCAATTTCATTATAGTTACGTAAATATACAGATAAAAATCCAAAAGAAGAAGTTGTAAAGATTGAGTGTTAATTAATTTTTTACTTCCAATAAGCACATTGAAAATTTCAATTACTTTCTTTATAGTCATTTCCCATTCGTATCACCACTTAACCGTGACCTCAATCTTATGTGACAGTTACTGAGAGCTTGTATCTTCAGATCTTCGAAGCTTTTTCCCTAAATAAAATTATTCGTAGTTCATTCCATAAAAAATTTTGTCCGCGGCTTCGCTCGCATTGCAAGCAGCTTATCCGGCTTCTGAATCAATCAATCTATAATACTTTCTTAGATTTACGCGAATATTTGACATTTTAATTAAAACTTTTTCATTTTAATTAAAAATTTCGACTTTTTTTACACAACCACAGCCAATTAAAATGAAAATATGTGTGTCATAGATTCTTACTTTTCTAAAGGGTAGATTGAATACTCTATCTTTTTAAGATTAATTTTTTTTTACTATTTTTAATAAAATTAGTGGATTAAAAAATTACATAGCATCGTCTTACTGCCTATTTTTAAAAACGACCAATTTATCGATACTTTAAAAAAAAAATGTTCAAAACTTTTTTTTGCATTTTGTAGCCCTCGTCAAGACGCATCTTTTGAAATTCCAAATAGCTATTTAGTCCCTAAATAACGACACCAGGGCGATGTCGCAGTTTCGCTAAAAATCGGGCCTATACCAAAGCGACAAAAAAAAACATTTTCAATGTAATTTTTTTTTGTTTATATTTTTTTCTGACTGAAACCGATCGAAAGCAGCCGCATTTTTCACATTTTATTCAATAAAAAAAAAGGTTTTGAGAACACTACTCAAAATATTTTTTGCACTTTGTAGCCCTCTTTGAGGCGCATCTTTTGACATCGCAATCAGCCACGTAGTCCCAAAACGATAGATAGAGTTTTACGATGGAGTTTTAAATACTCTAGATTAGACATTTTAAAGTACTCAATAATTCATGAAAATTGGTTAAATAAATTAATATTAAAAAATATTTTAAAAACAAGCTTTTATATCAAATAAATTGTGTAATGTAATAAATGGGTTCAATTTAATTTAAAGTTTATTTATTCTGTTTTAGGTATTTATTCTTATTCTTCTGAGCAAACCTTTCATTTGATATCCACATCATGGAGGTGCATAAAAAAGCATAGTCCGCCATTGTTGGGAATCCGCCATGTTGGATTTGAGAATGACGTCACTTATCTAACCATGCTTTGTCATTTAAACTAAACGTGTATACAAAATTTAAGCTCAATCGGTTGACGATAGCTTTAAAATTCAGTTGCAAGATTTTATTCGAACAAACATACATACAAACATTGCAAGTTATATAAAAGCTTGTAAAATTAACTAAGAATATACATTTAAAACTGTAGGCATCTGACGCATTCAAGGGTAAATGCTGCTTAATTTCATTGTAATAAGTATTTTATGCTTTTATGTTTACATACTTTTTTATTTACTTGTACATATTTACTTCATTTAAACTCTATATTACTAAACCACTAAATAGAAACTTTCAATTTTGTAAATAAAATGTTTAAAGTTTACAAAAAAGAACCGAATCAAAAAATATTTTTTAGTTATCCACAAAATTTAACTAAAAAAATAATAAAGTAGGTACTAGCATACCAAAAAAAGCGAATGAAAATATATTTAACAGATCTCTACTTTTAATCGTTTTCATAATGGCAAGTGAAGTTTATGTACTTTTCAAACAAAATCGTTTTCATTTGTTCAAAAGAAGTTACACCGTATTGGAGTCCCTTGTGGGTGGTTAGCATGCCAGCCGCGGGCAAGTTAAACGTTGGACTTACGTGATTTGTGCCACGGAAATACATAAGTTTGTGCTATTTACTTATACTTTACTTGTATTGGTTACTGGAGTATGTGGGTTCGATTCTGAACGAGATCAATATTCCGATATATCTTTATTTGCATGATACAAAAGACCAAGTAGACCGTTCAATATACCAGAATATAAAGTAACCTGGTCCACTCGCTCTTGATATAAAATCACATGCGTTGATGATCCTTTGCTTCATTTTTGCATTTCTTCATTAGTATTTACAGAAAAAAAATATAAACATATAATTACAACAACAGACAACAAGTTTGGTTGTTTGTAGTGACCCTACTTGCTGTGTCAGCGGTCGCGGGTTCGAGTCCCGCTGGATGTTTGTACTCTAGTTGTGGATGTTTATATTTATAATATGTATGCATTTAAAGTTACATAATATGTGTAGTGTATCAACTATCTGGTATCCATAACACAAGCTTCGTACCTTGCCATGGAACTAGATGGAGCTGTGTGTTTATGTCCCAACACATTTATTTATATATATTGTTATATATAGGATTTGTTTGAGAATACTTTGAGTGGAATTGTTATTATGTTAAGTGTTTTTTACGTCAAAAGCTTTTTAGAAAACCAACGGTAGGTACATTAAATTAGCGCACATTTAATGGAACTCAATTGATTTAATCAAAGTCCATGAATCACTTAAAATTCAATATAAATACATTTCAAAATACAAAACCAACTCGATAAGAAAGCCAATAAATTATAGTCAATTAAGGATCAAGTACAAAATTTTAAGCACTTTGCTAATATGTTAGAGAATTTTTCTAATTGCTTCATAAGGGTCATTAAACGTTAACGATCAAAGTCAATTTTGTTTTAATAAAATCTGGAAACTAGCCAGCTCTTGTACAAAATGGTCATAGAGTTACGAAGATAAAATAGCTCGAAACGTGCACCGAAGTACGAAAATCGTTAGGATCTCGGATATTTTGTATGCATTTTGTGACATTAAACAGTGTTTTAAATAACAGTATCTTATCGGATCTTTTCGCGGATTTATTTTGATTTTTGGTTATGTTTTGGTTTGAATGCTTTATGCTTTATTGAATTTACGAATGCTTTACAGCAATTATGTCACAGGAGAGAGATTATTTTTAAGTTGTGACTAATTATAGGGACTTACTGGGTATTTTGTTGTCTATACATATAATAAAAATGTAACTAAGCCGAATCTGTACATTAAATATTTTTTGGAAAATCTTTTTGAAATAGACTTTATGATTGATACAGAGGCCGAGTCTATAGTTTTTAGAATTTTTGTCTTTTTGTCTATCTGTCTGTCTGTTACCACAACACAGGAAAACCACTGGATAGATTTTGATGAAATTTGGTACGATGATAGCTGGTTATCCGGCTCAACATATAGAATACTTTTTACTGCGGGAAAATATTTCATTTCTGAGAAATCTATACTAAGAGTTAAAACGTAAGTAGGGAAGAACCCGAGCGGAGCGAGGGTGAGTCGCTAGTTTAGTTAATAAAAATACTACTTGTAACCAGAATTTTACTATAAACTTAAATATCTTATATAGATTTTTTTCGGTACAAAAACTGCACTGAATATTCATAGGACTGAAACGATCACTTCGTATGCCGATGTAAGCCTTTTTATTTTCTAGATAAAAGTATCTACACTATTGACTCGGGCATTAATAAATACTGGGCGAGCGAACTTCCCTCGGCGGTTGTTTTTGTGAAATCGTGTTTTTTCGAAAAAGTCGCGGTATTCCGAAAAGACACCACCTATATAGGTAAATTTAAAAAGCAAAACCTTATCTAAATACAAAATTTGATCCAAATCGTTAGACCCGTTTACGTAATATATGAAATAAATTTATAGAATACTATACAAGAATTGCTCATTTAATATTATAAGATAATCTCAGCAGGTGACATTTAAAACCTTCGTTTACATGCTACCACAGCAAAGTAAAATTTGAAGTTTAAATTTTATTTTTGATAACAGCCTTCTTAAATAAATTGAATACAAAAAAAAATATTATAAATATTAATGTGACTTCCAGAATCCAGATCATACAGAATATAAACTATTCGTATTATATGCAAAATTCCATTTAAATTCTAGCGTTCTAGCGTGAAGAAGTAACAACACACTGACTTATAAACTTTTACATCTGTAATATATGTATTTAAAAGTGTAAAGTGACACGTACATTTACATATATACATACATACATACATACATACATACATACATACGTGACATATATACATACATACATATATACATACACCTAATTTATTTATTAGTTTTACCTTTGCCAAGGAATGAAAACTTTCGATAGTTATATATAGGATGGAATTATTGTATCCCACGAAATTCCCGTTAACAGTTCATTTTATAGAAGTTCCTAGAATAGAAACTACAAAAATGAAATAAAAGTAAAATACGAGCATTTTAGAGATTGCCTTAAAATTTTATATTTAGTGATAAATAAATATTTTAAGTCTTAATCCTAGTGAAAAGCTTTGACACTAAGTTCTCTGCGAGAAAAGTGTAATGGCCGACTTCACCAACGTCACCTAAGCTTAAGGGATCCCCTAAGCATGGTTAGGGGGCTGTTAGGGGACAGTTTCTGTTTCACTGACCGTTAGGGGTCACCTAAATGTTAAAATGCCACCTAAATATAGGTACTAGAAATACGGGCTCTGTACCATGGTAAAACGAAATTTAATTTAGGGGCTAGTTTAGGGGAACTTTTAAGCTAGGGATCCCATACGTAGGTGGTAGCTTATGGGATGTTGGTGAAATCGGGCATAAATCTGTCAAAAATATAATAACAGAAATAAAACTTTTACATTAATCGTAAATCATGCCGAACCCGTCTAACCTAAGCAACCCATCATATTAGGGTCGCCCTAATGCCATGAAAGCTCGCGTCAGTTCACAATACACAATAGTTCTGTACAAATGTTTGTTTATAGCAAATAAATGGTCAGATTTTGGTCATATTTGCTATTAATAATATCGTAAGGCGCAGGCCTTGTTTACAAATTGCTTAGTCGTGGAATATAAATTAGGATCAAAAGCTCTACAATTTAAGGACTTGTTATAATTGCCTCGAATTAATTAGCGTTGAGAGAGTTTGAGATTGGATAGATTATTCGAAAGCGACAATAGATTTTTCTCCTATGTTGTACCTTGTTATAATTTGTATAGCACATCCGCGAAATGCCAATAAACTTAGCTTCCAAGTCGATAATAATAAATTTAGTAGGCACAAGTCTCTAAGTTTGGTTTTGTTTGAAAAATATTTTCCAATAAAAATATCTACAATTAATAACAACATACATACTGAAATACTCAAAACCTTCTATTTTGTATAATATTAGCGTAATTTGTTTCACATTCTTGCCAAAGGCACGACTTCACGGCTGTTAACTATATATAATCTATACTAATTTTATAAACAGGTAAAGTTTGTGAGTTTGTGACATTGTAGGGGGTAATCTCTGGATCTACGAAACCGATTTAGATGAAATTTGGTAAGAAGATACTTTGAGACTGGGAAGGACATAGGATACTTTTTATCCCGGAAATCATCCATTAAGGGGGTGAAAATGGGGATGAAAGTTTGTATGGAGAAGCAAGCTAGGGACGAACCCGAACGAAGCGAGGCTGAGTCGCTAGTGTGTATATAAATCCGAAAGTTCGTGAGTATGTGTGGATACAGATATTATAGAGTATGACCTGGAATTATAGGTATGACCTGTTAGACACCTAAGGATTCACCCGAGTGAACGAAGCGAAGAGGTGTAATCACTAGTATACAAACGAAATAATAAAAGTATTATAATCCATATCCATACTTTAATATTATTAATGTGAAAGTGTGTTTGTTTGTTTGTTTGTTTGTTTGTTTGTTTGTTTGTTTGTTTGTTTGTTTGTTTGTTTGTTTGTTTGTTTGTTTGTTTGTTTGTTTGTTTGTTTGTTTGTTTGTTTGTTTGTTTGTTTGTTTGTTTGTTTGTTTGTTTGTTTGTTTGTTTGTTTGTTTGTTTGTTTGTTTGTTTGTTTGTTTGTTTGTTTGTTTGTTTGTTTGTTTGTTTGTTTGTTTGTTTGTAAGTTTGTTTGTTTGTTTGTTTGTTTGTTTGTTTGTTTGTTTGTTTGCCCTTCTTTCACGTCGAAACGGAGTGTCGGATTTGCGTGATTGGTGGTGGTGGTGGTGTGGAGATAGTTGGAGGGCTGGAGAGTGACTGATATTTTTTACCGCGGGACATTACCTAATTCCCATGGGTAAACAATTTATAATACAATCCAAAAAAAAATATTTATGATCAGCATTACTTGAACAGCTACTTGGTATTAATGCTCTTCAATAAAATTAAATAATTTTATTGAAGAGCATTAATACCAAGCATTTTTCAAAATTCATCCCATAAGGGGCTAAAATAGGGGATGAAAATTTGTATGAAACTACCTTTTTAGAGATTTTTTGGAGTTTTAACGCGAGTGAAGCCGCGGGTTCTGCTAGTATTCTATATTTTTAAACGAATTATCAGAAGAGAGTATCGAATGCCGGGCAGCGAAAAAACTTGAGTGGGGATATTGAAATTAAGGGGAATCCGAGCTTTTCGCCCAATTACCGGAGCCTCAACAGCGTTGCGAGGCAATCATTTGATCTGTCAAAATGAAAAACCAATAGCACCAGTTAAATGGACACAACGATTGGGTATCGTTAAATATCGTGGATTTGTGGTATATGATACAGGCCTATATTCAAATTGTTTAAGATATATTTTTTTGTAATATATATTTGTTTTCATCTGAAACTAGTTACTACAAAAGATTTTTTCTATTTTCATTTTTAGGAAGATGGCAAATTCAACTTATATACTTGTATTAAACAAAAAAGTATTATAATTGGTATTATAATTAAACTATTTATAATACTATTCTCACTGCCATATTAGCCGTGTTCAGAGTATGAATTTCAATTAGAAACAAAATAAACCAAAGTAACTGTGCCACGTTGTATTGTAAACATAAATAAAAAAACGTGTGTGTGTGTACTTCTGTACGCATGTTAGAAGTTATACTTCTTTGGCGTAACAGAACAAAAATAGCTGAACATTTCATCCCGTATGTCACAACTCTCTGTTTGTGAAAGGCATGCAGGCAACTTCATTACAGTAAAATTTTACTCTCATAATTTTTTCCAAACGTGCCAAAAGAAGTATCATTTCAAAAACTTATCAGCATGTATTTGATATTGACAGCTGTCATTTAGCTTCATTTATAGTATAGATACGAGTATGTACATCTGTAGATATAGATCATGGTTACATTTCATTTCGTTATCGATGTCGAAATAGCATGTGCTTGGTTATTAATTTCAGACATAATCTTTATCTATACTAATATTATAAAGAGGTAAAGTTTGTGAGTTTGTGACTTTATAGGGGATAATCTCTGGATCTACTGAAGCGATTTAGATGAAATTTGGTAAGAAGATAGTTTGAGACCTTGGGAAGGACATAGAATACTTTTATCCCAGAAATCATCCCTAAAGGGGATGAAAATGGGGATGAAAATTTATATGGGGAACCAAGCAAAGCGAGGGTGAGTCGCTAGTTACATATATTATTTCCCTCATAAAGCCCATTAAAGTGGTGCACAGTGAGAATATTAGTAAGGACATAGTTCCTCCTGATTTTAAGTTAGTTTAAACACCTCATCTAATATGATTTATAATAAATATTACACAAAATGTAAAGATTATTCTAACTAAACACAAGCTCGGAGCTACGAATATACTCGTGCTACATAATCAACATTCCTACATTTTTGTACATCATACATTTTGTTAGTTTGTTGAAATTACCTCAAAAATTACAAATCTAAAAACAAAAACAGACTTCTAACGGTTTCACAAACACAAAAACCACTGTTAGGCGAAATATTTTCAACAATCCAGTTTTGTTTTAACAAAAAATATATATTCTCGTCTATTTGCAACCAGAGATGACTAAAAATAGCTGTGGAACCTAACTCTAGCTTCCGAGACGTCGTTAATCTTCGTAGGCCTTGAACTTTGCAATTAAAAACCGAAAGCTTTCACGTGTCATGGATTCTTTATTATACTTTTTTATATTATAGATTTTATGATGATGTTCTCCTGACCGATTCCGGCTACGGCGGCCAATCTTATTGAAACTAGCCAACTGCGCAGGTGATATTATAGTGCACAAGTGTACGCGCAGACACAAGTGCACTCTCTATTCCTGTCACTCTCTTACTCTGGTGGGACGACCACTCGATACGACCAGTGAGAGTTAAGGCGCAGGACCGAAGGCTTTACGTGCTCTCCGAGACACGGGGTTGAAACACCGCCAACTTCCAAACTCCGGGCTGTTACTGAGGCTTACTATACAGAAAGACTCAATAACTAAACTTGGCCCGACCCGGGACTCGAACCCAGGACCTCCGGGTGTGCAGCCGTATATGCTAGCCACTACAACACCGAGGCAGTTATAAAAAAAATTGATTGTATAATTAACTAGTTACCGGGTGCGAATTTATTCTTGTATATTTTATATCCATATACAAGTCAATGTGAAAAGAGCTTTATCAGTGAGCGTGAATTACTGGGCCAAGCTATCTATTCGGCCTATTGGAGTTAAAGTACCTGTATGAACTCTCATCATGGCAATCTTTCTATTTAGAATATAAAGTTTAATCAATAGATCCATTAGTTTAACTAAAACGTAAACATAAAATGATTTTTTAGTTTATTGGTTATGGCCTCTACATGTTTTCTTGTAAATACTACAAATTTAATAAAGATAAAATGGACCCAGTTATGCAAAAAACAGCCATGTGCGTAAAAGTACCAACAGAGTTAGAAGCATTTTATTATAAAAATTAAAATAATTTAAAAAAATAAACAATACTTATATAAATATTGTTCAATTTTAAAATAACCAGAAAAACAAAACATAACCCAAGTGCAACTATAAACAGAAAAATGCTTAAAACTCTGTAGGTACTTTTACGCACATGGCTGTTTTTTGCATAACTGGGTCCAAATATAAAATTACATGACAAATTTAGTTTGAGAAATTTACAAACAGATCCCGGATACTATTAAAATTGCTTAACCCATAAACCAATTTGAGTTTAGCAAAGGGAAAAGACATTTTTATTATGACGCTCAGTTGAGCATGTCGGTGGGTGACTCGGTTTGTCAGTCAAAGATAGAATTAACGTGACACGATTATTAAGGCTGTCCTGTCATATTGATACAGTAACTATACGATTAATATTATTTTCATTAGTCCAGCTTTTGATTGATTATTAAAAAAATAATATTTTTTTTATATATAATTAAAGAATAGAGAAAAAATTATAAAGAATAAAAAAAATATTCAAGCAATATTCTCTTTGGAATTTACGTATTCAATAAAAAAATATTGAAATTGCTTTTTAATTGGAGTAATCGTGTAACATACAATAAAACACGTAAACAAATTTCTCAAACTTTTAAGTTAATTATAGTGTGGTAGGAGAAAATAGAATGTCGACCAATTATATCGGTTGCCAGTCTCAAGCCAGGTCGTTATATATTACACAAAACATAAGTTATATATAATACATAAGTTATATATAATACATAAGTTATATATAATACATAAAACAGATAATGAAGCGTGGTATACCACGCTTCATTTTCTGTTTTATAGAAATCTACTTAATCTAAACATATAATAAAATTCTGAGTCGAATCTGCACTTTAAATATTTTTTGAAAGATCTTATTGAAAGTAATTATTATCGATACAGAGGCCGAATCGATAGTTTTTAGAATTTCGTTCGTCTGTTTTCTGTCTGCCTATCTGGCTGGTTATCCGAGTCAAGATATAGAATACTTTTTACTGCGGGAAAGTATCTCATCTTTGAGAAATCTGTACAAAATGTCGCTAGTCTATTATATGTCTCAGTAGTTTAGAAAGTTTTCATTATGTCGGAAAGTTAAAAGCACCAAAAAGTGAAAAAAGTGAAATAACGTCAAATATAAATTTTAAATAACATTCTAAATTATAAATACAAATAATTACATCAACATGGGTTTTTATAGTTTTATTTCGACGAACAAGTATAAAAGTCAAGATATACAAACGAAAAAAAGCTTCCCAAACATTTTTTCCGGTGAATTGAGCTTTAATGTAACGTGATAGCTTTACCGGAAACGTTTGAAACCACGCCCTTTGGGCAAATATCCTTCTTTATCATGACAAATATATTTCTTCGTTACATAAATCCCCGTTTCTTATAGAAATAAAAAAAATGAAAGTTTTTTTAGGTTATATTTCAGGTCTTTAGAAAAATGCCTTAACTCATATTTTAACATTTTAAAGTATTTTTAGTCTTTAAAGCCAAATCCTATACCGACTACTCATATGAACGCCGAAATTTGCAACCAAACTGATCTGTTACGTACTTTGTTTTATTTCGCGACCATCTTCTTGAGATTATTTGAAAGTTCTTATTAAATCTTTAAAACAATAACCTAGTACTTTGTTGTTTGAAAACACAAAATGTGTTATTAAATCGACAATACAACTTATTAGGTCAAAATTTTGTGATGTTTTTTGGCACAAAATCAACTTATATCGTAGATAATGGTCATTAGTGTCCATAAATTTAACTACATTTCTTTAATAAACGTGTTGACTATTTGCACCAAAAATTACGCCACTATTACATATGTATGTATGCAAAGTTTGTATGTATGTATGTCTATGTTTGTTACTCCTTCAAGCTAAGCCGGCTGAACTGATTTGGCTATAATTTTGTATACAGATAGACTATGACCTGGAGAAATAAATAAATTACTGAAGTCGTTTGAATATTATATTATAAATACAAAAGGCCTCCAGGTATGCATCTAAGCGTAGCGAGGGAAAGACGATAGTTTTGATATTTTTGAGCCAATGCTATTTCTTTTTCTAAAACAAAAGTAGCCTAAATTACTCCTTATAACATCAGCTATCTGCCAGTCCCATCAAAATCAGGCCGGAAGAAAAGACAAAAATTTAAAAAATTGAATTTTTCTTATAAATACCGTATATAACTTCATAATATGCATTTAGTAAAAAGCTGTTATTTTGACATTACAAACAGAAGTGTCTGTTGTCAGTTTCGATGATTTAATAAGTATATAGATCGTAATACAGCGTTGATAGTAGTACATTATAGGGACATGCAGAGACTTCCTTTCATTTCCACTCTGCTTAAAAGAATCTGCAGGCAAAAACCAGTAAACTATAAATTGTTAAAAGACCTTCAAATCTGAAATCCAGATATAAATATATAAAATGACGACACGTTTGGCTGTGTGTAGTGATCCTACTTGCTGTGCTAGCGGCCGCGGGTTCGAGTCCAGCTGGGGGCATTCATTTGTGTGATGAGCACGAATGTTTGTACGTCATTCATGGGTATTTATATTTATAATATGTATGTATTTAAAAGTTATATACATATGCGTAGTGTATCAACTATCTGGCATCCATAACACAAGCCTCGTAGCTTACCATGGAACTAGATGGTGTTGTGTGTTAATGTCCCAACTAATTTATTTATTTTATTTATTTAAATAATCCACAAATACTTAGAATGCCCATTCAAAATTAGTTGTGACATTGTTTATGATTTATATAATACGGCCTGGTTTGAAAGTAGGGTGTAACCAAAATGTCAGGTCCAAATCGGTATTCTAATTTACTGTAACTTCTCAAATAATTTGTTGGTGAAAAAATGACAGTTTGACAACTTAGGTTTCTGTTTCGACTTTTGTTTTATAAATTATTATAAACTTAAATCCTACTAATGTTATAAACGCGAAAGTTTGTAAGAATGTATGAATGTATGTATGTTTGTTACTCTTTCACACCAGAACGGCTGAACGGATCTGGATGAAATTTGGCACGGAAATAGATTATAGTCTGGAATAACACATAGGCTACTTTTTATCCCGGTAAAATATACGATTCCCGAGGCATAGGGTGGTAGCGAAGGAGATCCACTAGTTTTCAATAATTTTCTCTAATTTTCTTCTTTTATAATTTTCTTTATGTGTAGTATATTCCGTATTTATGATGCAATCTACATCCTTGCTAAATTTCACCGAAATCTGTTCAACAATTAAAGCATAAAAAGGTAACAGACAGTTTTTTCGCATTTCGGATATTAGTATAGATTTTATTAATTATTTATTATAATCATGACATTTCTCTCACGGGGAAGATATATGTACATAGGTATGAAAAAGATAATTTTCTTCTTTGTAAACACTCTACTGGCAGTATACAGTTTTTTACCTTTACCTCATAATTATTTACCTTTACCAGATCAGAATTTGTGATTATCTGGCATAAAGACCAGACACCGACTCGTTGACAAATTTAATTTAAATATCGCAGTGCTAACAACAAATTGAAATTAAAAGAAAAAATGACTTACCACTTCATTCTTCACGTTCCGAAAGTCAAAAAAGCTACATAGAAAACTATTCCACAAAACGTAGGGCACAAAACAGCATGGCTGGTGCAAAATTTGCTTCGTAAAGGTCTCGAATCTACGACCTATAGTTTAAAGCTATGTAATTTGTATAGTGTTGGCATGAATTATCAGTAAAACAGGTCAGTCTTGATTTCGAGAAACAAAGCTTAATGAAGTGAGATAGGCAAATTGAGCTTTGGTTGGTATCAAAATTTTTGAAAGCTTTCAACTTCAGTATTTATTATAGCAGTAACATAATTTATAAAATATCGCGAACATTCCTAGTCATTTAACATAACATTTTGTGCTATTTCACTGTTGAAATAATAATGTATATACAATCTAAATGTAAATTTGTATACAAAACATTAAATATGTACGTTTACTTGTTACGGATAAAACTTAAAACGATTGTTAGATTTGATTATATCAACTAATTTTGAACTACTTATATTTTTGTTTTAATTGAACATTTTATTAAAATCAGATAAATCAATTTCTTCGAACAAGAAGCAAAAAATTTTGTGAATTCTTCATTCACACAACAGATACTTAATCAGATATTTATTCGATCGAACCATAAAACACCCTTCATTTCTATAAAATGTCAAGCAAAAACCTACAAATTTAAATAATAATAATTAAAAAATATTATCATATTACTGATATTCTACATTGTTCTCATATATTACCTTTAAAGTATCAAAAAGCAAGCAAAGTCGCGTTACAAAGCCAGTGTTACAATTTTAATTAATCCAAGTTTCAATTAAGATTAGCTCAAGCAGTTTCGCCTCGAATGCGATGTAAGTACTTACTGCAGTAAATAATTTAATTATAATACTAAATCTTATGTTTATATACTTATAATAAAACAGTAGCTCGCCCGCTACTTAGGAATCACTAATCTAGGTAAACTAGAATCGTATACCATGCTCTCTAAACTAATCTTATCTGTCAATGAAAGTTAAATAGCGAGATTATGTTGAGATGATATATTTAACTACTCTAATGAAAGTTTGTTACGCTTATAATTTATGTTAGAGAAATAATTATGTAATTGTAATAAGTTAGTTTATTAAGTTTATTTCAAAGGGACCGTATATCTTTTCGGGATAAAAAGTAACCTATGTACTATTCCAGACTATAATCTATCTTTGTGCCAAATTTCATCCAGATCCATTCAGTCATTCTGGTGTGAAAGAGTACTAAACATCCATCCTCACAAACTTTTACATTTATAATATTAGTATGGATTTATTAGCATTAGATAAGATAAATACAAAAATTACTATCAAACTAAGAAGGAATACTTATTAACCAAAATTTATATGAGACCATACTCTCTCGCTTTCATAAAAATTGGTTGATAGATGGCGAAGATATCGCTTAAGATATATAAATAAACATACACACACCCGAATTTAGTGCCTCGTTTTTATTGAAATCGGTCAAAATTAATTTAATATGATATTTAATATTAATTCCAGGTCGATGAATTATGATTTAATCAGTCTTAAGTTAACAATAATAGGTCTACTTCATTAAATTTTGAATTAAATTTCGACAATGAACAAGTATCACTAAAAGCTCAAAAAAATATGGGAATGATTTTATATTCTGAACCGATCCGATCATTTCTTAGCTTGCTATTAGCGATCACGTCTGTAGAAAGCAGCCTTTACTAAGAGCCCCCTGATATATTAGTACATATTGATGATAAAGATATATAGATAGGTGCCTAACGGTATCCAATATAGAAACTTAACTGCCACTTTTCCAACTTCGATGAAATTTATTGTGATTTCTGACAGTAAGCTATTTTTTATCAAATGAAAAAAATTGCCTATAGCGTTCAGCTGTAATGTAGCATCTTATAAGTGAAAAAATTCAGAATAGGATCAGAAGTTTCAGGGATTTCCCCCTACATACAAACTTACAAACTTATTCTCTTTATAATATTATAATGTAAATTTATGGCTCGGCGAATTCAAGGGACAAAAACGCGCGTCTCGACAGTGCGTTCACTACAATCTTGCAATACAATAACATATAGTAGAAGATACCGATCTAAATGGTGGACTCCTCAGTCTTTTTCCAGACGAAAAATATTTTTTAACAATACAACAAACTAAAAAATACATTAAACGCGCCTTTAAAAAACGTCCTGTAAATAGGACTTTCGTGATAGACAAAGATTTATAATACTCAATAGAATTCAACATATGGTGAAATTACTATCAAATTCCCACGAAAAAGGACATGTCACTACATTTTTACTCATATATTTCATACATCTATCATTTCGCCCCGGGGAAAGCATTTTTTTTCTCATCGATGGTTTTTGGAGTAACAATAGATTTTTTGTACAAACCCTCTGCTTGATTTTTTGTACAAAATTTTTCTTTTTGGATGATACCTATTTATCAGTGTGATTACTGATCTACCAGATATAAACCAGGCTTTTAATACGTTAGTTTTCATTTCATCGACATTTCTCTCCCTGTGGCAAGCAAATGATTTATAAGATACTACCCTTGGAGTAATAAAATACAATCGACTATGTGCTTAACAGTAGCATATATGTTACTCGATTGGCTCAGTTTGTAGTGACCTAACTTGCTATGCCAGCGGTCATGGGTTCGAGTCCCGCTGGGAGCATTCATTTGTGTGATAAGCACGAATGTTTGTACTCAAGTCATGGTTGTTCATATTTATAAAATATTATGTTTATGTTTAAAATTATATATGCGTAGTGTTTTAACTATCTGGTATCCATAACACAAGCCACATAGATTAACATGGAACGAGTTGGTACTGTGTGTTAATGTCCTAACATATTTATTTATTTTCTTAGTCATATAGTCTATCTTTGTACCTACAAATTTCATCCAAATCCATCCACCAATTTTAGCCTAAGGAGTAACAAACATACAAGATTTAGCATTTATAATAGTAGTTCGATGTATTTATAATATTATATATAGATAGCCAATACAACATGGTGAAGCTTATTTGACAAATAAACATAATTTCAAGAATATTTGTGTATTTTCTCCAAAGTAAATATTCGTAACAAGATTATCGAAATACGATATCAAGTTATTGTGTCTGGCATATGCTCTTAAATTGTTTATTGTTAATAAAATGTATTACAAATATTCAAAGCTTCTTGCCTTAAACTATTGTCTCAGGAATAAGTACTTATAGCCAATCGCATCAGTAATAAAAATTTTCCATATAAACGACTATCTATATTATTTCATTTAATGTCTCTCCCGCGACCGTGATTGCTGTAAAGCATTCAAAACGTCGGTGATCAAAAATCACAATAAATCTGGGAAAAATTAGCGTTGTTTAAAATTGCAAATATTCGCGTAAATTTAAAAAGGTACTATATATGTGCCCTTAGAGGTTTTTTTTGTAAAATAGCCTTTCTTGATGAAAAGGACCTTTCTTGGATGTTTACGATATAATACTTAATAGTTATATATTAAACTAGTGATTCACCCTCGCTCCGCTCGGGTTCGTCGTTACATTTTTACCTTTAGTATACATTTCTCAGAGTTGAGATTTTTCCCGCAGTAAAAAGTATCCTATATGTTGACACTGATAACCAGTCATCACCATATCAAACTCCATCAAAATCTGTTCAGTGGTATCCTCGTGATACGTTACAACGTAGACAGACAAATAGACAGACAGATAGACAGATAGAGAGACAAAAATTGCAAAAGCTTTAGATTCGGCCTCTGTATCGATAATAATGTCTATTTCAATAAGATTTTCCAAAAAATATTTAATGCACAGATTCGACTCAGTTAGAATTCTATTATTTATATAGATATAGTTAGAAATCATGGAATAGATAAAAACAATAATCATATTGTCTCCGTCTGTCAGTTTATTCTTCTTGGTCTTTATAGTTAAAGCGATGTTAAATGCTAAGTGTGAGGAAATAAACAACTTGTGAGAATTGAAAGTATGAGTAAACCATTCAACAAAGGTGATTCCTTAAGTTGAAGGAAAATCAATCCTTTATGTTCGTAAATATTAACAACAAAAAACCATAACATCTAAATAAAATACCAAAAATACATGAAAAAAATATAATGTAAGTTACATTTAGCCCAGCGTGCCCATTTTTACGTCTCTGATATAACAGTAATAAAGGCTCCGATAGACGACAGCCTCTCAATGGCTGTCAATAAAATTGAAAAAGCGAAAACTTGGCAGATAAGCAAAGAGTTCGGATTTTACGGTTTCTTCCATTGTCAAGTACAGCACTAGCAGAATGAAATACATGATTATATGGTGCTTGTACTAGTACAGTTTTCTTTGATATTTTGAAGCCTCCGAGTTCTATAGAGCAAAAGAGAATAATTATTTACTAGCTGATTGCTGAACATATAGTTGATTGATGTAAAAATATAAATATGTTGGGACATTAAGACACAGCGCCATCTAGTTCCATGGTAAGCTACGAGGCTTGTGTTATGGATACCAGATAGTTGATACACTACACATATATAACTTTAAATACATACATATTATAAATACAAACACCCTTGACTAGAGTACCAACATTTGTGCTCATCACACAAATGAATGCCCCCAGCGGGACTTGAACCCGCGACCACTGGCACAGCAAGTATGGTCACTACAAACTGAGCCAAACATGTCGTCGAATATAATGTATCTTTGCGTGTAAGTCCTGACTTATTTTCAGTTTTATTTCCTCCATAAAGATCTCCAGAAAGAATATACTTCTTTTTTATAATATTAACATGTAATATACTAATAAAAAACGATAATTAATTTATATATTACTAATGATTGCTCTGTGATCAAAAATGGACTATAATTTATTAAGTTCGAACGTTTGTGAGGATCTTTTATCGAAATTACATAATTACCATTTTTAATAAATAGACTGTAAAATGGAAAAAGTTTTTTCAAATAGGATCTGTAATTTTAGAGATTAACACGCTCAGACAAAAGCAGTCATGAGGACTGCCGACAGAAGTGAAAACTTAAAACTATAAACAAACAGTTGTGTTTTTTGGATATTCAAATTTATTATTTGATCTTAAATTAAAATTTGTAAATTGAAACTGTTTATATTTATCTGGTTTTGACATCTATCGGCACTCTTGAGTTTTAGCGTTATCACGTCACGTGACCATGTCGACGACGACTTACATAAATTTACTCCCCATCCAAACCTGCCTATAGAAGTTTTCACTTCATTAAAAAAACTTTTTAGGTTAATATAGTGGCATACATTTCATGAAAGTCATTTCATCAAACGTCACGCAGATTTAAAAAAAATGATAATTATGGATAAATAAACTTAGCAAACGGAGCCGTGGGCAAAAAACAAGTAAATACGGCTTTCTGCACTCCTTTATATAAACTTTAACTATGCCAAAGGCCATACTTCTCCGTACGCGCAATATGCTTAAAAATGGGTACATAATATAGATAAGTTTATTTAAATAAGAGTACTTAGCGATATCCCAACCTCGTTTTTGCTTCGCAATGGATAAAGTAAAGCTCCATCTACGGTTTACTGACCGGGTTTTTTAAAATAAAATATTTAAAACGAAAGAGTTCGTTTAAGAAGATAAATTCTCCTTGAGAAATTTAGTACATACAAATACGCGTTTAATTCTATAAAACCTTAAAAACCCTTTCTATTTAAGATGAAAATATTTAAAAAAATATTTTTATTGCAAAGCTTTTTGATCGTCTTGTTTTGACTTCAATCGTTTTGTTATTGCTCAAATTATAAAAAAATCAAGGGATTGTCGAAAAGCTTTACATTCGCATGATTTTTTCTTATAAATCATACAAACCTACATTTATAAAAAACATTTATTTTGCCGTCTATTTCAATTCTATGAAGTAACAATATTCCCGATTGTTATACATACAATCTACTTGTGAATGCCTCTTAAATACGAACTGTACAAAATGAGAGCTGAGATGAAAATTGAATCTTGAGCCGTTGTGTTAAAGTTTTATTTGCATTGTATATCTTTGGCCTACAATTGGAATGAGAAGTATAGTTGGTGAAATAGGTCACAATGTCATTCTTCTACCTATATAGATTCGGCCAACTTACTGTTCTAGTCCCATTTATGGTACTAAGAGCATTGCAGATTTTCTTATTAGATACGCTTTTCACGTTAATAAATTAATAGCAAGGGCTTTGTGTAAGTTCTTTCGGGAAAATGTTCTGTCTCTTTCCCACTAAGGGTGACTTTCTATTACCTCTCCTTGTCATAGATTGACAGCATTTTGACAGTTATTTTTAAGCATAGTTCAGGCGTGGTAAATTGATGTAATGACATGTGGCTTCTACTTGTCAAAATATTTTATTTTTCCAAAAATAAATGAAGGTATGTAAAGCTGATAGGGTACCATAAGTTATTTTTCTATATTAAATTCGTTTTGTTGAAAGATATTTTATTTACGTATGCTCAGAAACGACTAAACTTCTAAGAACTTACTAAACTTTTTAATTTTTATTGTTCTGTAGTCGAAGGATGCCAATCCTATTCCGTCCTAATCCTAGTCCGTCTGTCCGTTCGTCTTGTTCAAGCCGTCTGTCAGAGGGCTGTATCTCATGAGCCGTAATAGGTAAAAATTTTCACAGATTATATATGTATTCTATTGCTACTACTATAACAACAAATAAAAAGTTAAATAAAAATAAAAAAAATAAAAATGCAAGAAAAAATTTTTTTACGTTCGTAATCGGCCATTAAAGTAAATATACTACATACACAGAGTAAAAGTCATATTAATAAAAAGTACATGTACAATGGTACGGAACCCTTTGTGTGCGAATTCGATTTGCATTTGATCGATTTTTATTATTATTTTACCATCATCATCATGTTTAATTAATATATTCAATTTTGTTATGGCCTGAGTGAAAATCCCAATTTAGGTTCTAGTTTGTTCTATTATCACAATATTCGATGTATTATTTTTTACTTTATGTATACTTTAATTAGTATATCCTAATACAAACGACGAAGATAATATTTTTAAATCAAAGTCTTCAAAATTATTAAAAGTTAAGCACAACTCATCATTTTTAATGAAATATTTGTTATGTTTTTCGTAAATATAATTTATCATTAATTTTTAAAATATTAGAATGTCATCATCGACCTAGTTTTCGTTCGTGTAAGAAAAAATACCATTAGTTAGGCATTTTTTTAGAAATCGGGTTGGATGCTTTTCACTTTCATTTGTTCCTACATCTATACATATAATAAAATTATAACTGAGTCGAATGTGTACATTAAATATTTTTTGTAAAATCTTATTGTAATAGTCATTATTATAGATACAGAGGCCGAATCTATGGTGTTTAGAACTTTTTCTGTCTGTCTGGGAACGCATAATAAGAAAACCACAGGACAGATTTTGATGAAATTTGGTATGATGATAACAGGTTATCCGGGTCAACATATAGGATACTTTTTAGTGCGGGAAAACATCTCTCTTCTAAGGAATCTATATTAAACGTTAAAACGCAAGTAGGGACGAACCCGATCGGAGCGAGGGTGAGTCTGTAGTACCTCTATAATTTTAGTATGAGTACGAGTTACGATACCAACCAGATAGGTACTTTATTATATAGTATTTCTATCCGTTGTTTAAGGCATTTAGTTTAACCATAACACTGTAAAATGAGAATATAAAAAAAAAAACTTGTTAAAGTTCGGAAGCTTTTAAGTAGCTTAACTCACTGTAAATTTATTTGGAAAAAGACTACTGTTTTTCTTGTTGATTTCGTCTTTCGTTGTTTTTAGGTAAATAAAATAAAAACCGAGTTTTAAGGATTGAGTCTGTGCTCAATCCTTTATACTGGTTATAATCCTGTAATAAAGCAGCTTATAGGATTGAGGATACCAATTTGCTTCTATTGAATTTAGATATTTTTTCCGGTTAGTGATAAAATTACATAATATTATATATATATATATATATATATATATATATATATATATATATATATATATATATATATATATATATATATATATATTTTCTCACGTATTAAGTAAGTATTAAATCTCTACTCGTTAGTGCTCATGTGAATATTTGACCAGTGGTCCTAGATAACTTTGTTTGTATGTCATGTCATAAAGACCTTTTATTTTAACAGAACTATATGTATCCTATACATGGACGACGGGTGCAAGGGGGTGCACTTGCACCCCTTTACAACCTATACCTACCTATAAAATTACTCTTCAGAATGATTGAAACAATTTTGCCGAAAATAGAATTTTAAAAAGAATTTACGGTCGAAGCCAGGAGAAGTTGCTAGTATAGAAATAAGGATGAACACTCGCCTGAATGGAATATAAACGATTGGAATGTAAACGTTTTTAACTACGAGTGAGTAAAATATTTTATACGTGAGTCGGGCACGTGTAAAGATAAAATAAAAATGTAGGTCAACAATCAGATTGTGCTAGTAGAGTGAAAAAAATTCACAATATATTGAGTTAAAATATTATTTTTATATAAATATAGCTGTTGAGAACATCTTCATAAAGTACAATTATATTTTAAATTATCTAGGTTGTAGAAGCTAGAAACTGACACAGATTTTATTTTATGTCGAGTCATGAAAAAATTAATCTGCGAAGGTCAAGTGGTTTCTTTAAGCTGGGCATTCTTCTTTCCGTATTAAAGTTGAGTTTTAAGATTGCCGTTCTCGAAGGATTATATTGAAAATCCGACTCGTACTTGACCGGTTTTATTATGGACTAGTCACTCACCCTAGCTTCGCTCGGGTGCGTCCCTACTTACGTTATTTCGTGAGAAACTCTTAATTCTTTTTTAAAATAAAAGTTAAAAAGTTCCCATAAAAATCAGTACAGCCGTTTCGGAGATTAGCCGAAATAAATAGACAGACAAATTTTAAAAGTCGTGTTTTTCTTATATAATTTCAAGTGCATTTAGTAAAAATGTATGGGTATTTTGCACTTACAAATTAATGCACTCTAAATTCTTGAAAATACACTTTACTTACTTGAATGTTATATATATATATATATATATATATATATATATATATATATATATATATATATATATATATATATATATATATATATAGATCTATCATGGAATTCTGTAAGGAAATAGAATATGCACAAGACACAAATAAATATATAAATTGAAAAAATAATTCCTACTCAGAGTCAAAACGAGACGTGGGATCATGTCATTGGTATGTGGAGGTGAAGTCGACAGGTGCTTTGACATCGCGCCAGGGGATTGTTGAATATAGTTCGTTTCTTAGTTGTTTATTTATATACGGGTATTTATATAATAAAAAAGAAAATTTTGTTTACGCCAAAAGAAGGAATATACCACGACACAGTGATTACAGCAGTAATAAAAAATGTATACAAGTATCATATATTTTTATAGATTAATTACTAAAGTAATCATTGTATAGCGATGCAATAGTAGAAAATTAATAGGCACTCAGTCTATAATACCTCCTTTACCTCTGACTTGTGAAGCATAGAGAAACACGTGGGAGGCGACCAACCTCGGTGGGTGTGTGCTATGCGGGTTACTCTTTTTACTTCAGAGTTGAAAGAGAAAGCAACCCCTTAGTTGTGGTCTGCTTCGGGAAGCCTACCGTCGGGGCGTCGTGGTTGAGTGCGTAAACGATCCTGCGACGTCCTATTAGGACGGGGGAGGTTCTGTTGGGTTTTAGTGGGTAGTAATGGCTTTTCTAGGCAGTGAGTCCCATATGTATGTATGCAGGTGGTATGCGTAAATACATTGTAATATTAAGTACCTAATATTAAAAAAATGTGTCTGAATGAAGTGAGGGTCGATAGTTTATCATAATTTTGATCTGAAGCAGAAGACTAAGAATAAGTGGGTCACCTTAAATATAAGGTGCTGAAATATCGGAAATCAGTATCTTTCAGAACTATGCCAACTTTGATAAACTATGGTCAAAAAGCAAATTTATACTATCAACTTGTTAAGTCTTGAACACAGTATTATTTTCTGACTAAAACATAACTGAAGTAGGTAATTCCACTCTGAAGAAAGTCACGGTTCAACAAGCATATTGTAAATAATGATTAATTGTAATTGGGCGTAAAATGCTTGTGTAAAGAACTCGATGCTACTGTCACGTGAGAAAGTTCCGTGAAAGAAAAATGAATTAAATCTTGCAAAGAAATGTGCATGAAAATGCAGAAGATTTATTGCATTATTTCGAAATCGGCGGTGCAGGGAAAACGAATTGAGTTGTCAATATGTCCAGTCTACCCCGCAGGGAACAACGCTTCACTAGAACATTTACTTTAGAACCAACTAGCGACGCACCCTTGCTTCGCTCGAGTTCGTCCCTAAGTTGCTGCCCCATACAAACTTTCATCCTTATTTTCACCCCTTAAGGTATGATTTCCAGGTTAAAACTATCCTATGTCCTTCCCAGGGTCGCAAACTATCTTCTTACATCTAAATCGATTTAGTAGTTTCGGAGCTTATTCGGTACAAATAAACAAATCTTTCCTTTTTATAATATTAGTATAGATAACGATATATTCTTAAATCGCTTGCTTGCTTATTATGTGTCTAATCAATATAATGTGTATGATATAAATCACGCTATTATTATAAATGTGAAAGTTTGTGTGTGTATGTTTGTTACTCCTTTGGATACTTAGTACATAGATATATACATATAATAATATTTGCTAAAAGATGGCGCTGTCTAAATTAAATATTATAAATATAAGAAGGGTCTAGGGTACCCGAGCGAAATGAGGGTAAATCGTTAGCAAGAACTAAATATTGAAGACAAAATAGAAAATATACTAAAGTAAGTTTTATTTAAACCCAAGAATTCATAAAGCTTTATATTAAAAGGTAAATAAAAAACTTAAATTCGAATTTTTTAATACTCTTTACATACGGGAGTCAACAAACTAATAAGGGATCGCATGTTTAAAGGTTTTAAAAATGAGTTTGAAGATCACTTAAAAAGACAAATAGAGGGCGATGCACTCGAACATTCTACTTACTTTTGTTTTATATTGTAAGCGAATTTTGGGCACGCAAGTTTAATATTATGATAAAGGCTAGAGAAATAAAAACCAAAAAAAATTACTTACATTAAAAAGCTTTAAAGCGAAAAGGTCGTTGGTATTGCACCCACTTGGAAAGCCACGTGAAAGACATCGACACTGAGATTGGCACAGTATTAACAGCCATTTGCCAGCACGATAAAGCTAAGCATCGTGAAGAATCGCAGGTCTAAAAGATTCTATCTAGATTTCGTCACATCTAAAGTTCATCAACCTGCATTTCATTCGTCACGGAGGGCACTACCAAATAATGGGATGTAAAAGGGCTGTTTTATAAAAAAAAAATATTTTTATATTAATAATAATTGCTGAAAATTCATGTAAATATACAAGACCCAAGGATAGACACCTACTTCACTTAGTTTTCCAAACGAGCTTGTTTATAATTACTATTATCTGATCATAATAAACATAGTCTTAAGTCTAGTATTTGTACAAATAATAATCACATTTTACTTTCAACAAGTATAGAAGAAATATAGTAAAAACTTTTTCAGCATATTGCTGAAAGAAATTCGTAAATAGAAAAAAAACATAGCCTCTCTTTGGGTGGCTCTCTTTAGGTAGGACATTGTGTTCATAATTAAAAAAGATAAATTTAAGTACTCTCTGACATTGCAAGACCAATATAAAGTAAAATTATATTTCAAGCGGAATTTGAACCTATGATAGCTGTTAGTACAATAATCGAGAATTTTTATTTTTATCCCATAATCTCTATTTATAAAAGGAAATAAAACAAAATATATTTACAAATCGCTGAATGGTTTGGGTTGGACAGATAGTCATTATGACGTAGGCATTCGCTAAGAACGGATTTTTGAAAAATATACTTACAGGTGAATAATATTCAATATTATAGAACCTCCTTTTTTTTGGAAGTCGGTTAAAAATTCAACCCCTAAAAGGGTGAAACGGGGGTTCAAAATATGTATGGAGAAATCACATAAGAGAGATGTATCAATTAGAAAATTCATAAAGTTACTCTTATCAAGAAATAAATAAACACGATTATCCTGATTTTTCTAAAAGAACCCCATTATGGTAAATAGTCTAAAAATCATACTTGACCCGAGCGAAGCCGCAGGCAAAAGCTAGTTTATTATAAGAGATTTAAAATTTCAAATGATATATTATACAGGGAGCGAAAAACGTTGGCGCAATATTATTTGTGAAATATGGCAAAAAACTTTCACTTGTAGCTATTAATTTTTATAGCAAGGCATTTTTAAATTAAAAAAAAATTACACTGAAATAAAGCGTACTCGTAAATATGAAGTCATTTTACCCATAAAGCTTCTACATTTGTCAATGGTTTTGATCGATATTGTATAAAGTCATTAATTTATGTCATCAACGAAGAAGATAAAAACATGTCCAGTGTAAATGAAAACATCAAAAGATTATTAGCTTTAATATATGTATTTAGTAACTTTAGTACAAATAGTGTATCGTTAACTTAACATTCTTTCTATTTATGGCGTCATTATAGTTTATCGCAGATTAACTTTTAATTATTTTTTTTAATTTAATTATTTATTTCAGGCAATATTTACAAAAAGATCTTAAATATGTAAACAGAGGCCCGTAACATATATATCTTAAAAAGTAACATATATATTAATTTTAAAACTTAAAAACTATTTAACCTCGGCACTTCCCAAGCACGACGCCCTGCGGCCAGAAGTCCTCCTTCATGAAGGTTGGCAGATGATGAGTCGGCACTCTCACAAAAAACGAATTGAAACTTGTTTTGTGCCGAGGTACCAGCCGTTCAACCCTTAACTTAAAGTTGGATTTCTGGACTTCTTCTTAACGCACGAGTGAATTCTTATATAAATTACTAACCACTTTCCCCTGGCATTACCCATATGTTTTATGAGATAAGATTAAAAGATATTTTATAAATTTTACTAATAAATGATCATTATACGTTTTGACAGTTGAAAAATTTTTTTTGTGGTTGTATTCCAAAAAATCTTTATTGGAAGTTTAACAACAACTCTCTTGACTTTGATAACTGCTATTACGTAAATATACTGTGGGAGTGGGTTTTTTTACTCATTTTGCCGAAGTCCAATCGTTGTATTTATCATTTCGAGGCCGTTGCAATACACTGTTATTTCGTAATTTGGCAATTTAACACCCACCATATTGTTCAACTCTAATAGTTCAATGATTTGCTCTGCTATGTTTAGTTATATATGTATATCGATTTTATAGGGTGATTAATTGCTTCTCAGGAACCATCTCAAGGAGCTAAGTTAGCTTAATGAGTAATATTGTGTTTTTAGTTTGAAGTTAGTAGCGTATCATAAATATTACTAGTAATTATTTGAGTCAAACAATGGTGGAATTTTCTATTTTAATTTGACCTTTTTTCACGGACAAATGAACCAACTGATCGACGTGAGTTTTCATTTATAGGTAATTTATATGCTGGAGATTGAAAAGTATCTATTGAAAATACTTCTGCATTACCATTTTGAAATGCATGCATTTTATCTTATTGATAGTTAAACTTACTTGACCGTCTAATTACAATAACAACTTCTGGGTCTTCCAAACACATTTGCCTGGACTAATATTGTAAACGCTGAACAGAATTTGGTAAAATTTTGGCATTCGATAAAATTTTGAATATAGATTGTATCCTGGGATGGGACATAGGTTACGCTTGATCACAATCCGCATACCACGCGATCGAAGTCACAAGCAAAAACTAGTTATAAAAAAACGAAAGGTTAAATAGTTGTAAGAAATAAAAAGAACCCAACCTTATTAAGCTTGCAAGTGAATTAGTACGAAACAATTTCTTACATCTAAGTGAAAATGAACCAACGCCACAATAGCACTATGAATAACAACACGGGTGGAATTAAAATAGGATGTGGATGTCACATACAAGATAAAACAAAGACTATGTGAAGTTTCTACTAATGGTAGAAAAGAAGTCAACTTTTTTTTATTAAAAACGCTTCAAAATTTCTTATAAGTAATCTCTCCACCCCGGGGGTGGATTTTTTCAAAATTATAAAAATCGTCCAAGAAGTAATTAGCGAAGCTATTTCATACATCATACATTCATAATTTTGTTTTGTTTTTTATTATATTTTATTATATATAATATATATGTCTATATATGTATATATATGTGTATCTGTGTAAGTATATGTATATTTATATGTATCTATTAGTATAAACATACATACTTATGCATTTTTCTAATATACTTTTTTATATATTGTGATATATTTAACTCTATTATTTACACCTCTTCCCTCTTGCAGCTTGCTATCTCCTACACCTAAAGGTTGCCTGGAAGAGATCGCTATTTTAGCGATAAGGCCGCCTCTTGTACATTTCTATTCTGTGTTTATTTATTTTTCTTTTATTCTTGGTGTACAATAAAGAGTTTATTATTATTATTATACAATATAAATACATAAAAACTGTTTTTAATATTTTTTTATTTGTAACACTATAGCTATTAAGCAAAAAAAAAAATGGTTGACATCTATTTTTCAACAGAAGAGAAAAAGGCACTGTTTTGTTGGCAACAACGCGGTCAACCAGTGTTCATATTGAAAAGTAAAATAATTTCCTTCGCAGTAATGTAAATATTTATTAAGGGATATTTTGAGTATATTTGAGTTGATTCAAAAAAAACTACTAAGAGTCTAGTACCTGTGTGTGATCATTTAGAATCGAATCGTAAAACATTCGTTAAAGCACTTGAAGGCAAGGGAAGGTAAAGGAAGGTATCTATATTAAAAAAAGGAGTGGATATAGATTTATTAGAGAAAATCTTTTCAAGAGTGCACTCTAAGCGATAATGTATCGAGAACATATAGTACGGATGTACTGCTGCTTCAAAGTGTGGCGTTCAAGCCATCACCGGGATTTCCTATTGTTTGTCACTAAAAAGCCTCAGTTCTGAGTTTAACGAGGCACAAGCAAATATATACTGTGTCCCTATATCTTAAGGCTAAAAACTTCTTGATATCGACATATATTCTGCCAATTCAAAGTCTAAGTTAGTGCTATTGATTTAAGGTTCTATTTCTATTGAAGTAAGGATATGTGACGATAGTGCATATTAATTGATTGCATCGAATATACGCCAACAGTCCGAATGGGATATCGAGTTATCCATTCAACGATTTACTAATAATTTGACGATTGACGAGCATATGGTCCAAGATAATAAAAATATGACTTTTGCTTCCATATTATTTTATAATAACTTTACGTGCAGTAACTTACGCGTAAGAATATATTTTAAGCATTTGCTTTTTGGCCAAGGTTATTAGATTTAGATGGTATTTAAACTTTCTTTCGTTTAGAAATATTACAATTTATGCATAGTACATACGTACATATATGGAAACTCGCACTTTTTCATACGATACTTTAGCAAAATTATGATAATATTTTTTTTTTACTTTACATGTGCATTTAAGACTATTTGTAAAATATTTTCGAATAATCGTAAAAATATTATGTGAATATATAATATATTTTATTAATAATCTATGAAATTCCAAAAATAAAGCCTTTAGCTGAAAACTTTACCTTAAAAGATATTAATTTTATTACAGTCAATTTCACATAACCTTCCATCAGTATATAATATGCATGACATTATGTTTTAATGGTGAGTACAGATTTCTCAGAGATGAGATATTTTCCCGCAGTAAAAAGTATTCTATATGTTGACCCGGATAACCAGCTATCATCATACCAAATTTCATCAAAATCTGTTAAATGGTTTTCTCGTGATGCATTCCCAGACAGACAGACACACAAAAATTTTAAAAATTATAAATTCGACCTCAGTATCGATAATAATGACTATTTCAATAAGATTTTCCAAAAAATATTTAATGTACAGATTCGACTCAATTAGAATTTTATTATATAAGAGATCTAATAAAAAATCTAATTACCAGTTTTTGACAGTGAAATTTTTATGTAAAACCTCTCTCGTTGAATCTTTATGTTTAAAAAGAAATATCTAAATATTAACAAATCGCTTACGTCATTGTGAAATACGATTTTTATACGTTAAACGTACGGAATTAAAATGGCTTTAGGTATGTAGGTAATGTATGTTTTAGATGTTATGTTCTTTTACTTTAAAAAAATGTTGTTATGATATTGTTTACAGGCTTCGATCCAGCTACCATAAACATTGATGGTGTAAATTTTTCTGATTACATTCTTGACAAAAACTCCCACAACCCTTTTGTGTTTATTCATAAAAAGTGCTTTAATAAAAATAAAAAGAAAGAAACAAGTGAAACCATAAATTTAAAAGAAACTTACGACAAAAGTCAGCAGTACGACTACGAAAAGTTATGTGCCAATTGTTACAAAACCAAAGTTATAAATAATTTAGACGAGAAAGATCCTGTACTTCAGCAAACAATCAAATTTGCAAAGGATATTATACCTTTGACAATACCTGCTAGCACGAGCACGGACCCAGCTTATTACACAATCAAGTCTAAGAAAACTTCGAAGAGGAAACACGAGGAATGTGAACGTAATTTGAATTCTAACAAAGATGCTAAGATTGATAAAGGAAAATCAAAAGCTGCAGATAATATAAAACAGGACAAATTAAAACGTAACAAAGGTACTACCAGTACAGAAGAATCTTTTAGTCGATCGTTCCAAGACAATACCATAGATGATATAAATGAAAACCGTTCACTATTATATTCTTTATCTGAATTATCGGAGCATAAACCTTCTAAACAGGGGTGCCCCAATAAAAATAAAAAAGATGCCAAGCAAAACATAATTCTTGCTGAATCTTTTGAGGCGATTGCAACTGAATACATGAATTTATCTAGTGATGCAAATATAAAAATGCATCTTATGAATGAGAAAGATAAAACTTTGCTATGTGAAAATATAAGTTCACCAGTAGTGAAAGCTGTAAAGGAGTGTTTTTTAGATTTTAATAATCAAAATCAGGAAATTAAAGATATCTTTAAAGCTATTCAAAACCAAGCCATAAAACTCGATAATATTTATGAAAAATTATCAGATATTGATAACAAATTAGAAAATATTACGAATAAACAAAATTTAAAAGAGGAAGGAGTGTTTCAAGAAATAAAATTCTCAAAATTAGGAGAAATAGGACGTGATATAATAAATGTTAAAGAATATTTAAGCTCTGAAGAAGAACTAGCTTACGTGGATTTAAAAAACCGCAATACAAGAACTACTTCTTTAACTACAGTTCTTAATCCAAAAGATTTAAGTAAAGCTGATAAATGTGACAGTCTAGCTCGAGGAGAAAATGTTTCGGAAAATTTTACAGCGACACAATTGGGAATACAATTAGAACGTCCGAATCGTATCCCTGCAAGATTTTGTTGGACCGATTCTACCAAGAAACCTTTATAGTTTTATAAACCATATTAACGTAATTTTTTATATTTCTTATAAAATTATGTAGTTTTTTTTAATAATTAAATTAAATTCATTATTGATTTGTATCTATGTTTGAAAGCTTAGTAATAAATATATATTTGCATTGATTATGAAGTTCCTTATTAAAAAATGAAAATCGTACGATCATTTTTTGTATCACTTTTGTAACAATTTGCTTTTGTTTTGACAATAATAATTATTGATCTTTTGACGTGGTAAATGCCAAAAAAAGGTGTGATCTAAAGACTTTGGGGTAACATTAGATTATCATTTTCGATATCACGTTTGTAACATTTAAGCATATTTATTAATAACTAGCAGAACCTGCGACTTCGCCCGCGTATAATCTGCAAAAAAAACTCTTTTCCTTATATTACTAGCAACTCACCCTTGGCTCATCCCTTCTGGTTCATCCCTAGGTACTTTTTAACGGTATGAAATAGATCTATACATATAATAAAATTGTAACGAAGCCGAATCTGTACATTAAATATTTTTTGGAAAATCTTATTGAAATAAACATTATTATCGATACAGAGGCCAAATCTATAGTTTTTAGAATTTTTACTGTCTGTTAGTTACCGCATCATAGAAAAACTACTGAACGGATTTTGATGAAATGTGGTATGGTCATAGCTGATTATCCGGGTCAACATATAGGATACTTTTTACCGCGGGAAAATATGTCATTTCTGAGAAAAAATACAAAAACTGTAATGTAAGAGTATACATACTAATATGTAAAACCTAAGAATTTGGTTTTTGGTCATCTGAACGGGGGCGGAGCCGCGGGTAATGCTAGTGGTCTATATATTATATATACATAGGTACAAAATAAACAGTTCTGAAATTTTTAAATTTTTTAACCGGTTTTCAACCGACTTCACAAAGGAGGAGGTTCTCAATTCGACTGTATGTTTTTTTTTTTTTTTATGTTTGTTACCTCAGAACTCCGTCAGTTATTAACCGATTTGGACAATTTTTGTTTTGTTTGAAAGGGTATACTTCCAGATTGGTCCCATTTAAATTTCAAGAAAAAATACCACCCCTAAGGGTGGAAAAACAACTAATGATGAATTTAACCTACTTCTAATTGTCATATTGACTTGAAACTTTGCAAGTATTTCTATTTCCGTTGATAGTACAGTGGTTCGGTGTTGTTGACCTGATCTGATGGCAAGGCCAGAAGGTGGATAGGTGGAACTCTTCAACGGCTAATAGTAGATACTTTGAGTTTGGGCTTATTTTGTTTGATTTGACAAGCCTAACACGTTAGAATCCTTACTTTGCTACTACTGTCTACACTAAAAAGGGAAAAATAAAAACTTTTTAACAAAATAATAAAAACCGACTTCAAACAAAAGCACTAAAAAGTAAAAAATAACTGATTGGTAGTTTTCATTTACTATACATACCTAATCAAATATTTTCGAAGTCGGTGTGCTTTGGCTAAGTAATTAAAGCCTACCTATTAAATACATACCTAATCAAATATTTTCGAAATCGGTGCCAGCCCATACAAAGCAAAGCATACCGACTTCGAAAATATTTGATTAGGTATGTATAGTAAATGAAAACTACCAATCAGTTATTTTTTACTTTTTAGTGCTTTTGTTTGAAGTCGGTTTTTGTTTTTTTGTTAAAAAGTTTTTATTTAGATTTTTCCTATCTTTTTTTATACTTAAATCATCATTGACACACCCCCAATGAAACAAAAAAGAATTATTTAAATCAGTCCAGCCGTTGTTGAATTTTAACGAGCCTAACGAACGGCAATAGTTATATATATATATAGAAGATATACAAGCGGCGCCATCTTTTGGGAAATTTTATGACTAACAGTAGTCTACATGCTATTTCAGATCATGATTTATCTGTGTACTAAATTTCATCCAACTCCATCCCGCCTTGAAGAAGTAATATAACATACAAACACACAATAACAGCGTGATAAGATTGAAGAGTTCTAAGCCATTTTTTTAATTTACTACTTTTAAATATACATCGTAAGTTACTGACATAAGGCAAATTGAACAATCTATAAGGTATGCGAATCGACATCGCATGCCCGGCACCCATTTATCATCAGTATTGTTTCAGACCCAAGCCAGAGGTATCCGAGATATGTATCGATTCGGACCGACAATTCGATTACTTATATTGTATTAATGGATGACAAATGGTTTCTAAGTGCCTTGATTGGAGTAGGCTGTCTTGTTTATTTGCTCTGAGATATTGCTCTATAACGTCAATTTTCCTTTCAACACAACAACTGAGATCCAGACAGGTATTAAGAAGAATTGTGATTAATAATATCGTAAGATTTAATTACACTACTAATAATACTATAATATTATAAACTTGAAAATTGTGAGCGAATGAATAAGTATTTTTTTTCCTCTGCGTTGAAAAAGATTTGAGGAATTAATATATGAAAAAAAAAAACGGATTATTTTGCGAATTTATATTGATTTTTATTATATAGTCTACTAACGACTCACCCTCGCTCCGCTCGGGTTCGTCCCTACTTACGTTTTAACGTTTAGTATAGATTTCTCAGAAATGAGATATTTTCCCGCAATAAAAAGTATCCTATATGTTGACTCGGATAACCAACTATCATCATACCAAATTTTATTAAAATCTGTCAAGTGGTTTTTCCGTGATGCGGTAACAGACAAACAGACAAACAAAAATTCTAAAAACTATACGTAGATTCGGCCTCTGTATTGATAATAATGTCTATTTTAATAAGATTTTCCAAAAAAATATTTAATGAACAGATTCGGCTTAGTTACAATTTCATTATATGTATAGAAAATAGCTTACATTCTGATAGCATACAATCTACGTGATAGGATCTGCACGCAAAAAATATATCATTTTAACTGTGAAAAGAGCAGTTGTTATATTTAGTTTGCTACTAGCATGATAGTAAAACTTATGTAGTGTTAATATTGAAAATAGCACGTATTAGTATGTTAAACTGATTTTTGTAGTTTTTGTTAATGGCGACAAATTCTTTTGCCAGTTTTTTTCAGATCTGAGACTTTTTCTTTCCAAATTGGTTGGTGTTAGACTCCTGATGCTTAGTAAAAGTTGTAACAATTTTAATACTGAATAAAATATTTTGAATTTGATGGCGAAAAAGTTAATTATTGTTGTTTTTGGCAACTATTTCACCAGGTACTTTTTCCTTAACATATTTCAATCGGCCTAATTCTCTTGAATTTTTTGTTACTCTATGCCAAATATATCATATCCTACGCCTATAAGCTATAATAATTTTTTATTTATTTTAATAGCAAATATGTAGGCCAAAAGAGTTATTTTATGTAATGAGACGTGGAATTTTTACGTTACTTCACGGGTGCTTCAGCTGTGCTTATTACTGTTGAAAGCTGCTAGTCACGGCTTTCTGTAGGAAAGTGATTAATTTAGCTTCGGAAATTCTATTTGAACATTAATTTGGAACGCGTCGTCCTTTCAAGGGTTGTATGATGGATATTTCTTATCTGATACCATGATTTTGTACTAACAATTTTTATTTGCTTGGAATTGTTCCAGCTAAAATCATTTTTTATTTCTTTATTTTAAACTAGCGTTTTCCTGCGGCTCCGCCTGCATAGTACATTAATCACCAACATTTCATATAAATTTAATTTAAATCGGTTCAGTAGATCCAGAGATACCCCCTACAACGTCACAAACTCACAAACTTTACTTCTTTATAATATTAGTATAGATTTTAACATTACAAAAAGACACTTCAATTTTATTTGTTTGGATATATGAGAAACGCGGTCGTATAGACCAAAAATTTTAATTTTTAAATTTTAAAAATCATGAAACTCTCTATAAAGTACTCGTATGTAAACTGCCTTTGATATGTTCTTTTTTAATATATTTTTTACAAGATACTAAAATTGGTTGTATATTTCGTGTGTATATTACGGTACACAATTTTCATGGTCAATTTTTTATAAGTGTGGATTATACTTCGAAAGTGATTCCATGTAATATAAATATTAATAAAAAAATTAGCGCCCAGTAAACAACTTTTCTGGAAAATCATTAACATCGTAAAAGAAGGGATAAAAATTAACATGTCATTATTTTTCAATTGAGTAATACGAAAAATGCTTTAGCTTTTGTTCAAATTCATCATCATCATCTCCCTGTGCATTTCCCAAATTACTTGGGGTCCGCGCATCACGTCCATACAGCATTGGTTATAGCAAAATTTTTCCGACCGGCTGCCTGACGTCAAGCCTCTTTGCGAATGCTATTGTTCGCCCACCATTGATCAAGGAACTTAAGGTGCGATGTTCCTAAATGCTTTAGTCGTCTTCTAGGACACCTACAGGAGGTGATGGTTAGCCCTATTCTAAGCAACACTAGCCATACTAGCCACAAGCGCTACACGGCTAAAATTTTGTTGTGTTTATGAGCTTAAGGTTTATCTTTTTTATTTAAAAAATATGAGGTATAAAATAAAATGTATAAATAAAAAAAAACTAACGAGTAAATAAAATAATTATATTTTTTATGTTAAAACTCAATTGATAGAGTTAATAACTGATAATTAAAAAAAAAATCAGCCGTTAGAAATAATAGCAAGCCCTTATAGCAAAATTGAAGTTATTTCACTATGTTAAAATTATTGATTTCGGTTTTGTTTACATTTGAATTTCAATTCTGTTTTATCAAATAACATCTGTATTAGAATTATGAATTGATTTTTATATTTTTTAATTAAATAATGATAAAAAAGTTATACTTACAACAAACTTCTACTTATATATAAAGTTAAAAAAAAACTAATCAAGTGATTTTGAAGTTAGTATCTTTTTGTTAAAAACACCCTGTATTTTACAGAACGGGAAGCTCAAGTAAAATGTTAAGATTGATTTTTCCGATTAAATTAATTAAATTTTTAACTAAGCATATCATCGAATCTTGAAAGTTGAACATTGACTTTTTGTCAATTTTAAGCGTCGTATCGATTGGAGACTGAAAATAAGTTAAATCAAATTAACGATATAATAATAGTTTGATACTAATACTTTCTTAAAATTACGCGAATATTTGACATTTTAAACAAAACTATTTTTTTCGATTTAAAAAAAAATAAAATTTGCGATAAAATCAGAAAAGATAGTTTTAATTAAAAATTTGATACTATCTACCTCTTTACCACCTTACTTATCAACACCAAAAAGAGTGTTGACAACGCTTTTTACCAAATGATAAAGAGCGTCTTTTTTATATTTTATTAAACTATAATTGTTATTTTAAATGAATATATTTGTGGGTAGGCTATCTGTAACATTTATACTTTCGAGACATCTAACACCTCAGTCTCTCCCGTGACCATGATTGCTGTAAAGCATTCGAAACGTCGGGAACCAAAAATCAAAATAAATCCGCGAAAAAACCCGAAAAGGTAGTTTTATTTAAAATGTCAAATATTCGCATATTAATTAAAATACTTGTGCTATAGTGTTGTGATTACAATAGTAATAGTGTATGTGTAGATAAAAATGTATTAGGAAAAAAAGTGGTACGTGCTATAATATACACAGTTTTATACTACAAGTTAAAACTTATTGTTTAAAGTTTTTGGAGATAGCGGGTTCGATTACAGTTTGAAGCAAGTGTTTTAATTATATAATGTCGATTGCAAGTTTTACAAATTATTTACATCGGATAGTTAAATCATGTTGTCATACATACGTCAAGTATTTTTGACGAAATTATGTATCACCCCCAGGTAAATTTCTAAGAAATTAATTAAATTTCTAAGAAATCTATTGTTAACTGTAACGCCGGCGTGTCGGCGGTCGTGTAGGGAATATTTATACTTGATTTTTCCTCGCCTCACACCGTAGCGTTAATTACTCTTTTCTGTATATGCATATAATTTCTATTTATTCTTATATCAGATTATTTGTTAATGTATCCTATTTGTTGACCAGGATAACCAGTTATCATTATACCAAATTTCATCAAAATCTGTCCAGTGGTTTTCTCGTGATGCGGTAACAGACAGTCAGACAGACAAAAATTCTAAAAACTATAGATTCGGACTCTGTATCGATAATAATGTCTATTTCAAATGGATTTTCCAAAAAATAGTTAATGTACAATTTCGGCTTAGTTACAATTTTATTATACGTATAGATTAAACTTATTTTAAATAGTCACCTAAACAGATGGTGAAATTAAATTTAAAATACACGGGATTTTTCGGGCTAAGCACTGATTGACATAATCTTATCTCTACCGCTGTAAGGGGTTGATATAGGGGCTGCGAACATTAATCACTAAAATTTATTGAAGGTTTAAAAGTCCCTTTGTTAAAACCTTTTTTACGGTCTCTACAAGCGTTTATGTACATTTCTTCTACTCCTAAGAGACCTTATATCTATACATATAATAAAATTCTAACTAAGCTGAATCTGTACATTAAATATTTTTTGGAAAATCTTTTTGAAATAGACATTATTATCGATATAGAGGCCGAATCTATAGTTTTTAGAATTTTTGTCTGTCTGTCTGTCTGTCTGTCTGACTATCTATCTGTCTGTCTGTCTGTCTGTTACCGCATCACGGAAAAACCACTGTAGGGATTTTGATGAAATTTGGTATGGTGATAGCTGGTTATCCGGATCAACATATAGGGTTTAGGACTTTTTATCGCGGGAAAATATCTCATTTCTGAGAAAAAATACAAAAGCTGCAATGGAAGAGTGTACTAATATGTATAACCTAAGAATTTGGTTTTTGGTCATCTGAACGCGGGCGGAGCCGCGGGCAATGCTGGTAGTCTATAAAATGTTTTTTTTTCTGATTAACAATCCCAAAGATAAAGCGCATTCGCCTTATAAAATACGTACAAATAGCCACAAAAACAAATTAAAATACCAATTGTTTACCATGTCGTATCAAATAATGTAGTAAATAGCATTAAAATACCTACTAATTTTTCATAATTGATCGTTTGTGGCAAAGCAAAGTTTTTCATGGCTTTGTTTAAATTATAATGATAGATTGTTATCGAAGCCATGGGCTCATTTGAAGCAAGATATTATGACCGACTAAAATAATATAAACTTATCGCGGCTTTAATCGAAACGAATACATTTACATAACGAATTACATAACCTTCATAACTTTTTCATTGAAACCTATGAACGTTGTAATTTGACTGTTCATATTAATTCTTTTCAAATTTAGACATTGTTTTTATTTTTTTAATCTGTACGCTCTTTCATCTATACTATATATAATATTATAAAGAGGTAAAGTTTGTGACGCTGGAAAGGACATAGGATATTTTTATCCCGGAAATCATCCCTTAAGGGATTGAAAATGGGGATGAAAGTTTGTGTTGGGAAGCAAGCTAGGGACGAACCCGAGCGAAGCGAGGGTGAGTCGCTAGTATGAGATAGAAAGATAAAGCATAATATCTTCTCTCTGTTCTTTCAATAAGGAGGGCATACTTAATCCTCATTCTCAAAGTTTTTTTACGAATTGTGAACAAATTTTCATGATTTTTTAATAATTGATTATAAAAATATTTTTTAACAATTAATGATTATAATTCTTATATATATATTATTTTTAGATTTAAAAAGTTATTTATTAACTATTCTAGTGTACGTTTACGACAATATTACCTTACACTGAGTATTGGGTTTGTCGTAAATTATATTGGAATATACATCAATATGGTCAATACAATATTTAGATCCTTGCAATAATAGAACTTGCGACCTTAAATAGCGCTATTCATAAATCAAAGTTGTAAATGCATAAGCGTTTTGAATCTGATACTGTGTGCTTTTAATTAAAAAAGATGCAATCTAAATATATAAAAATATCTACAAAATATGCAACAATATAAATAAGATACTCGTAGATTAGATTTTCCTTATTTTCACTTTCATAACAATTGGTTGGCTTATATATTTTTTTCATAACTAAAAAAATATTTTTTAAAGAAATTTTTAAATATGATGATAGCAATAATTTACGCATATATTTATTTACACGTATGGTTTTGTTTTATTCTGCGTAGAATATGGCTTAAATCAAAAAATTGGTCTCGAGCCAAACATCGGGTCATTTATCGTTATTTATGTTATAAGTTCGGGACATAAGTTGTTCGCGATTTAATTTATTATTATACTGGCCAACTTAAGCCATTTATTTTAGAAAAATACGTATGAATGAATGAATGAATGATATAAAAATGTATGTTATCAATGTGTATATATAGTAGCTACGGTGTGATAGGTGAACTGTAACTGGCTGTCGCGTTGTGAAGCTTTGTAAGAAAAAAAGCAAGAATGTAGAAAAATATTAAGAAAAAAAGGTGAAAACATACTAAGAACAAGGCAATCACTCACCAAAGTCTGAGCTGCGGTCTGGTGCTGCAAAAACAGGCTTTAGTCAGTCTAGTAAGGAAGTTTCATAGGAGGATAGAACTTTTGAAAATAATAGAGCTTGTTCAGTGTACATTTGAAATTTCGTTGTATTTTTAATTCAATCCAATTTTCTTGTTAATGGCTTCAAAGCGTGCCAGTTGAGCACAGAATACTAAGCCAATGTCACTTAGAATGGTGTATTTTGTATCGCGAGATTTTATGTCTGTCGATATTTAAAAGCTGCTGCTGCTTTTTTTTATGTTCTGTCAGTCATAGCATGATGTGTGCTTTAGTATTATGTCGAATTTAAAAGATCCAATTATATCCGTGTATTATAAGTTTGTCGTTTTTATAATCTATATTATATCTGTACAGGTAAATATATTGTTTTAACTGTACAAGTGAAATGTATGTACCTTGTAATTCGCTAATACTATTTACTTTTGAAAATTGCTATAATAGGAGCAGTGTGCCCACTGTGTCACAGCTAACGGGTTCGATTCTAAACAAATAATTTGTGTTATATTTTACATTACTAGTTTATAGTCATGATTTGTTAGAGTTTGTAAACTCTCTTTCGATTTAGTCCTTGTAAAAAAGTATCCCTATGGATATACATAAGTATTCTAGATCCTATTTGTTGCCACATGACTAACTGTCACGCTATACTCTAAACCTATTAAAAACCGGTCAAGTGCGAGTTGGACTCGCACACGAAGGGCTCCGTACCATCATACAAGGTATAATACTACGTATTAATCGATTTATTTTAATTTTCATGGCCGCAATGTTGTTTTTAACCGACTGCGCGACGCAAAGGAGGGTAATGTGTTTATCAGGCAATATATGTGTATGTATGTGGGTTTGTACCTTTATGGCACTATTTAGACCAAACGCGTGGACCGATTTTGATAAATGACACGTCGTTTGATTCGTCATGACGTCACGAATGTGATAAAAAGCATAAAAATTTGGAAAAATCAAAATGACCTATTTTGGGCGCTATAATGTGAAAAAGAAAAAAAATGAATATCGACGAACTATGTCAAGTGGGGTATCGTTGAATAGGTATTTAAAAATCATTTTTAAGTTTCTTGCATCATTTTTTAATTTTAAATAACAGTTTAGGATATATAATGATGTAAAGTTGGTTAACAACCATTGTCGCTAATTTTCCTACTTAAAAATATTTAAAAATATCTCCGACTCTAGTCTAAGTCTCCGATTGCATAATACTATATTCCTTAGTGAACTTATTTTCATCTTTTTAGTTAGTTTTTATGCAGCCGGGTTTTTTTTTATTTTTATACTATATTTATTATAGCGGCAATAGAAATAAACATTGAGAAAATTTCAACTTTCTACCTATTACGGTTCTTGAGATACAGCCTGCTGACAGACGGACGGACGGACAACTGAAGCTTAGTAATAGGATCGCGTTGATACCCTTCGGAAACGGAACACTAATAAAAAAGATCAGTTATTTTATTATTTTATTAATTTAGATGGAAGAAGAAGAAGAGTTTATTTATTTAAAAAACACGTTGACGCGATAATTATTTATCAAAATTTAGATAATATTACATATCGCATATTTTATTAAAAAGCTTCTATTATAAACCATTTCCCTACAAATTCGAATCTACGTCAAAGATAAATAACTGCGCGTTTGTTACCGCGCTCTTGACGTACCTACGTTATATCACTTAGAACCATTTACACGGCTATATGTTTGGCTTTCAGCATTACTTTGTTGCATTTGAACGTGATTAAATATGTACGTTTGTTCGCAAATACCTATCAAATACGCCAAAAGTGCCGAATATCACGAAGAATAGTACAAAATATATAGTCTGTGTGAAAAAGTGTACCTATATTTTTTTTTTTTTTTATCTACTCCTAATATTCCACATTTCGTCTTTAGTCAATTTACAGAAAGTGATGTTAAGAAGAATATCCTGGCCATCCGTTCTGACTCAGTCGGTGCTGACTGCATTAGCCGTAAAATGATTATTCCTATCCTTGATATTATATCTCCTGTTATTACTTCCATCTTAAATTACTCTATTGATAACAGTGAATTTCCTTCATCATGGAAAGACGCCCAAATTTTGCCTCTGCCTAAAAAAACTAACCCTGCAGGTTATAATGATTATCGTCCTATCTCAATCCTTCCTTTCCTATCCAAAGTACTCGAGCGCCTCGTACACCAGCAACTCACTCAATTTCCTTTCTAGCAATAATCTTCATGATCCTCTGCAATCCGGCTTTCGTCCTGGTCATAGTACGACTACTGCGTTGGCCAAGATCACTGATGATATCAGGATGGGCATGGATACGCAGCAAGTCACAGTGCTTGTATTGCTGGACTTTAGCAATGCCTTGGTACTGTAGACATTGATATTATGCTTGCCTCCTTAGTTATTCTTAACATATCTCCTAATGTAATTGACTGGTTTCGTAGTTACCTGCATGGACGTCGTCAACGAATACGAATACAAGATTCGTACTCAGACTGGCTTCCAGTCAAGGCTGGCGTTCCACAGGGTGGCGTGTTGTCTCCTCTTTTATTTTCTATTTTTATTAGCAATATCTGTCAACACATCTCTTCTCTCTACCACCTTTATGCAGACGATTTGCAAATTTATAGTCAATCGAAAATTGTTGACTTACCTAATACAATTGACGATATTAACTACAATCTTTCAAAAATTACCACTTGGAGTGAGTCGTTTGGGCTGCAATTAAATCCTTCGAAAACTCAAGTTATAATCATTGGCAGTCCCAAACTCATATCTAACATTGACTTCTATACTCTTCCACCTGTGGTGTTAAACGGCGTGAGCATACCTTTATAGCAAAACCGTCAAAAATCTTGGTATTATTATGGATCAGAACTTATCATGGGTTCCACAGGTAAGTGAGGGTAAGCAGAAAGATGTTTAATTCGGTAGCATCGCTTCGACGTTTGCATAACTTTCTTCCAATCTCCACCAAAATTGCGTTAGCACAATCGCTCCTATTACCAATTCTTGACTATGCTGATATCAGTTACCTTGATATTAAAGAGGAGCAATTAAATAAACTTGAGAGACTCCAAAATTTTTGTATTCGGTTTATATTTGGTTTACGTAAATATGACCATGTCTCTAATCTTCGTAAAAAGCTCAAGTGGCTCCCTATTCGTCTTCGCAGAAATACTCATATACTTCATCTTCTTTACTGTATTCTGTTCGATCCGTCCACTCCAAATTACCTTAAAGAACGTTTGAATTCCTTGGAAATTCCCATTCTCGCCTTCTGCGTTCTGCCCAAAATTTAATCCTTAAAATTCCTTCCCACTCCTCTACCTTCTATGGCAACTCCTTTAGTGTTACGGCCTGTCGTCTTTGGAACTCCCTTCCCCGTAACGTTAGGGATGCGAAAACTCTAATGATTTTTAAAAAACGTCTAAAAGACACACTTTTATACATTTTAATTCCTTCGGATTGCTGCATTATTATTTATCTGAAATTTACTCTTAAATTATATGTACTGATATATGTATAGCTATTATCCTTATTTGTATTAAAATATTTTTTTGGCCTTTCATGTGTGTGTGTGTATATATATATATATATATATATATATATATATATATATATATATATATGTATTTATATATTTTATATATATAATATAGTCATTTTATTTATTTGCTTAAACTGATATTATTATTTTATTTTATTTATTTATTACTTATTATCATATTATTTATATTAGTTATGTACACCTAATTTATATATTTTATATACGTATATAAAATATCATATGTATGTATATATGTATTTATCATTTTACTTTTCTTATCTCAGTTATTTGTTCACACCCTTCCACTTCACACTTTGCGATATCCTACACCTAAAGGTTGCCTGGAAGAAATCGCTGTTTTAGCGATAAGGCCGCCTCTTGTACATTTTGCTACTACTGTATTCCTCTTTTTGTTATATTTCTTCCTATGTTGTGTGTGCAATAAAGAGTTTTTATTATTATTATTATTATATTCAAAGTTCGAACTCGATAAATTACTTATTTTGTACTTATGTCATAATACAATATTGTATTGTGGAAAAAGCTCAGATGGTATACTCTTATGTATAAAGGTATATCAAAATTACCATATGCTTGACAAATAGTTTGATGAAAATGCCAGTCAATAGGTATTTTAGCATCAATACATAATATATATGTATACAGTAGTGTAATAAATCAGTTTGATTTATTACACAGTTAAAAAAAGATAACAAGTTAATATTAGTCCCGCTGAGTTTCTTTCGCCAGTTTTTCTCAGGTCTGTGGCTTCTTCTTTCCGAAATGGTAGTAGACTCATGACGTATACTAAAAAATTGTAATAATTTAATGCTGAATAAAATATTTTGAATTTTAAATTTTAATTTAAAATCTTTTATTTTTTAGGTATTTATTCATATTCTTCTCAACAAACCCTTTGATTTGAAATCATTGGGTGCATTAAAAACATAGTCCGCCATCTTTGGGAGTCCGCCATGTTGGATTTAGAATGCCGTCATCAAACCATAGTCATCTAAACTAAACGTGTATGCAAAATTTTAGCTCAAATCTCAATAAATTGAGGATAACTGCTTTAATATTCAGTTGCAAGACTCGAACAAACATTCATACAAACATTGCAAGTTAAATAAAAGCTTGTAAAATATATGACAGTGACATTTTCATATAAACATAATATACATATTTTTTAACAGTTTCAGCTATGTTTTAGATATAACAAGACTCAAACCTTCCGTTTTTTTATAATTATTTTCAATTCAATTCTCTTGTTAATGGCAAAACAATGTACTAGAAAATTGTAGGTCTTAAAAATGTCTGTAGAAAAGTCTGCAATAGCCTAATACTCGTATCTATATCTTAAGATATTCTTGCATTTATTTTTATCTATTTAAAACGTACCTTAAAGCACGCGAGCGAAGCGAGGTTAAATTGCTAGTATAACATATTTATTTAGTTATACGTAGTAACTGATGTAAACTTTTGCAACTACTAAAGTTTGGATAAAAACTAGCTTTAACCGTCAAAATATTTTCGTTTTAAAAAATGAAACTGAAATCCCTTATAAAATTTATTGTATGCATTCGTGAATTTTCCTTTGTTTTCGTTCTTTTAGAGCCATTTCGTTTGACTACAATGGCGACAATTTATTCTTCACAACTGTTATATTATTATTTCCTCGGTCGACCACTTGCGCAGTTCAGTAGTGTCTAAGTCTATTTTGAGGTCACGGGTTCGATTTTCCTCAACATTCAAAGGATAAATGAATAATAAATTCTCTATATTTATTTTACGAAGTTATATCTATTTTTGACGGACTTTTAATATAAGTATTATAATCTTGGTAAATTCGTGAACCGATTAATATAACTTTTTTTTATAAAGGTGGTCTCCGATATATTTAAAATTATTATAAACTAGCATTGCCCGCGGCTCCGCCCGCGTTCAGATGACCAAAAACCTAATTATTAGGTTTTACATATTAGTATACTCTTACAATGCAGTTTTTGTATTTTTTCTCAGAAATGTGATATATTTTCCCGCGGTAAAAAGTAAGCCTATATGTTGACCCGGATAACCAGCTATCATCATACCAAATTTCATCAAAATCTGTCCAGTGGTTTTCTCGTGATGCGGTAACAGACAGACAGACACACAGAAAAAAAATCTAAAAACTATAGATTCGGACTCTGTATCGATAATAATGTCTATTTCAATTAGATTTCCCAAAAAATATTTAATGTACAGATATGACTTAGAATTTTATTATATGTATATATAATATACATATATTATTTTTTAGTTAAAAATAACGAATATTTTTCTTTACACGGGTATATTAAAACTAAAATCGTACAAGCGACATTAACGAAAAGCAGTTCAATACCTTTTTCTCCTCTGTTTCAACTGATAACCTTCTTTTTGTTTTCTTACGAGCTTTAGGGTTATCAATTAAAAAAAATAAAGATAAATTCTATTCATATAGAGGCAATGAGTTTATAGTCCTGTCTATATATATATATATATATATATATATATATATATATATATATATATATATATATATATATATATATATATATACACACACAGGACTATGGAGGACTAAGGAGGTTTAGACTACTGTGCTTTACAGCATCCATGGTCACGGGAGAGACTGAGGTGTTACATGTCTTGAAGGTATAGTTGTTACAGACAACCTACCCACAATTAACAAAATGTAAATTGCACCAATTACATTACAATATATTAAATATTGTAATGTAATTGTAAAGCATTCGAAACGTCGGAACCAAAAATCAAAATAAATCCGCGAAATAATCCGAAAAGATAGTTTTATTCAATAATGTCAAACATTCGCGTAAATCTAAGAAAATATTATAACAAGAACTTTTATTCAATAATCAATTCAATTCTCTTGTTAACGGCTTCAAAGCTTTAATTAATGTTATTTAGTGTTGCTATTACTATAGATAGAAGTTTAAAAAATACAAAATATTAGGCAACATTACCTATTTATAATTTACAGAATAACATAATGATTGCTGTTATCAATCATTATTTTTATCAATAATTAACGCTACAATAACGATTTTAAAGTTAATAGTCATTAGCAAGACAATACTAGAAATAATGGACTTTAAAAATAATACAATATTATATAAAAAGTACAAAACTAAACTTCTGGGACTTATTAAGGCACTTTTTACTTATTTTAAGAAAGAAGGAAGTATTTAATTTAGGTGTATGATTTTTTTTTATAAGCCATTTTTGTCAATTATACACTGATTAGGGTGTTTACACTTAAGGGTGAAATTTAAAGTGATTTTCAACTCTGTGTACCTTTTCAACCGACTTTAAAAAGGAGGAGGTTCTCAATTCGACTGTATTTTTTTTTATGTTTGTTAACTCAGAACTCCGTCATTTATTAACCGATTTGGACAATTTTTGTGTTGTTTGAAAGTGTATACTTCCAGATTGGTCCCATTTAAATTTCAAAAAAAAAAATACCACCCCTAAGGGTGGAAAAATAGCTAATGATGAATTTAACCTACTTCTAATTGTCATATTGACTTGAAACTTTGCAAGTGTTTCTATTTCCGTTGATACTACAGTGGTTCGGTATTATTGACCTGATCTGATGGTAAGGCCAGAAGGTGGATAGGTGGAACTCTTCAACGGCTAATAGTAGATACTTTGAGTTTGGGCTTGTTTTGTTTGATTTGACAAGCCTAATACGTTAGAATTCTTACTTTGCTACTACTGTCCACACTAAAAAGGGAAAAATAAAAACTTTTTAACAAAAAAATAAAAACCGACTTCAAACAAAAGCACTAAAAAGTAAAAAATAACTGATTGGTAGTTTTCATTTACTATACATACCTAATCAAATATTTTCGAAGTCGGTGTGCTTTGGCTAAGTAATTAAAGCCTACCTATTAAATACATACCTAATCAAATATTTTCGAAATCGGTGCCAGCCCATACAAAGCAAAATAAGTTAAGCATCATTTGAGTTTTATTTAATTGTTACTACTAAAACAATGATATTTTGTCTTAACCAAATATGACAGATTATATTTTAATAATTTGTGTTTTTTTAATATAGTGGTGCCCAAATTTTTAGTTCTATGTAAACATCATTTTTTTTCTTCAATATATTATAATCAGACTCCGTTATAATTTACTTCTTATAATTTAAATTAGGTACTTTTAAAATGACAAATTTCTATACCAACAAAGATTTTAATAAAGAAAGTAACAAAAATAACGTCAACTTCACACTTTCGTCATATAAGGAGGTTTAGTCTATGCATTGTTGGTCAATGAGTGTTAAATATTTATAAAAAAAACGTGTGCGTGTACTTATGTACGCACGTAAGAAGTTATACTTCTTTGGTGTAACAGAACAAAAATAGCTAATGATTTTATTCCGTATGTCATAACTCTCTGTTTGCAAAAGAAATGCAGCTAACTTAATCATGTCGTTTTGTGGCTGTCGATGTATCGTAAAAATTTTCTAAACATGCTAAAAGAAGTATAACTTCAAAAAGACGTATAGATTTTAGAAAATTGATAGCATTTGATTGTATTTAATTATATAACAATGTTTCTAAAACCCATGTCTTTCTATCTGGAGTCTCGCCAAGCTGCAGTTTCAATAACATGGCCCAAATGCCGAGATGCCGAATTTACGCTAGTTGACTATTCGGACATATTTTAATGGGGGTCGAACGTGCCTGGCTGGTATTAACCGATAATTTGCAGCCAAACTTTAACTAAAGTATGTCAAATATATGATAGGAACATCTAATTGACATGACAAAGTTTCAAATTAAAGATAAAAACTTCAATTTTAAAGAGAAATTTTGTTCCTTTTCTCGCTTATAGCAAAAAGATTTTATAATAGATGTTTTTTTTTTCTTTTTTTAATTCATATTAATAATGTGAATTAAGGTGATTTCATAGAAAAATTGAAAAATATAATTCGACTCGAAACAAGGAATATGAGATGGTTAAATTTTTAATAGTATCTTGGTTGATTTTAACTAACAATTACTAAAAACTAATACACGAAGAATTAGGACAGTAAATAATTTTATAAAATGGAGCTGATCGATGAGATATTGATGGAGTTCATCACAATGGCTACATTCGATTTTGGCAATTTGTATCGATTGTTTTGAGTGTTATTTATATATTACGATTCGCCAAAAGGGTGTATATTTTATATTTTTATCTATTATTCAGATAATATACCTATTGAATTTCAAACATAGCTAAGTTTATCTTTAAATTCTCTTTAAAGTCTCTATCCTGTTTATATACAAAGAAATAATACAAGTTATACTTAGTCATACTTTTTTATATTTTTATGCATAAATCTATATGCTTCGGGTTATTATCTAATGTTGTCCATCACTTCGCGAATATTGAGGTTCTTTAACCACGACCAGATTTCTAAGATTCATTTGTCACTCCAGTAATACTTTCTTTTCTGTATACTTTTTCTGTATACTTTTCTTTCAGTTCTTTATTTAAAAATTGTCACTCCAGATTAAAATCACTATATCCATTTTCTGAATACAGTCTATATACAATTTTAGTTAGTTATTCACTGTTTTCATTACTGTTTGTAATTATAAAAAGTAGTTTTTACTATAAATGAAACTAGATTTAAAAAATTGCATTAAATTATTTAGATTCCACATCTGAATGACACTAGATTTATGAAAGACCTAACATGATAACTAACACTCTAACATACTAATTAAAACTACATTTTCCTAAAAAGCATTTAACTTTAGCATAAATAATTAAAAAAAAAACATTTGAAAACCCACTAACGACGCGGCTAAGGGCACTGTTTCAGTGGGTAATGTGGTGGCCTATTTCTCTAAAAACCTGTTCTATATCAAACTCCCTTACTACGAGTTGTTACACGACAGTCGTAATATACTGCCTTACTCCTGCCGCAGCGGCCACAATCACCACCCTCCAACTATTAAAGTGACCAATGTAAGATCATGAGCATAGTATTAATGATGACTAGCTATTTACTCTGGCTTCGCCCGGGTACGTCTCTAGGTGCCTAGCAGTGGCATATGTACAAAAGCAGGTCATAATCTATCTGTATACCAAATTTCATCCAAATCTGCCCAGCACACACACAGACAGCCATACAGACTTTCGCAATAATAATATTCCTGTCAGCCTATTATAATGAATATAGGTCGTAACGACCGATTAGTTATACCATTTGTCCTTCAGAAACGTCTTGCGTCAAACTTTTTACGTGCTATCTCTACTCTGAAAGACTTTTAATATGCTTATACATATAATATCCTTTCTTTTGTTACTTGCTTTTACAAAGCGCTGAAACTTACAACGATAAATTTAAACCCATGAATAGGCTGTATTCAGAAAATGGATATAGAGTAATTTTAATCTGGTGTGACAAATGAATCTGGGAAAACTGGTCGTGGATAAAGAACCTCAATATTCGCGAAATGATGGACCCATTAGTTTAAGCAAGTATGCTGTGGATAGATTATGCATTGAATCCATTCTTTTTCACGTCGATATAATCAGGATTTTGCAGGATTCGAAACTGTATGATGCAGTTGTTGCAACTCGCATATACTCTTTAACTTACACGCTAAAATTCAAGTTAAAAAAATCTAAACATTCTACCGGAAGAAGGTAGAAATCATGTTAACAATCCGGAAGTCACCGAAATGTCTTCTCCATTCTACGTGACATTGGCGACGTAATCTGTGCTCAACTGGTACGCTTTGAAGCCATTAACAATTAAAAAATAAATAAAAGAGATTTGAATTGAAGTCACCGAAAATAAAGAGAGGAGTTTGAAGTCACTATGTATTTTTACTCTACTCTATAAAATATCAAGCTTTCCGAACTTAACGCGCTCGCTACCGAGTATCGAGTTATTATGGTATAAATGCTGTTACATATAATGAATACTTGAGAACGAGTGGGCAGATGTTGAAAACAGTTTTAAATGCTAATTGTGTGATGCAACGCAAAAATCTCAAAAGACCAAGAGTTCAAATTATAATTTCAAATGTAATATTTTTATGCCACGTATAAAATTTGCATTGTATGTTTTATGTTAGATACTAGCAAATTGATAGCAAATGGCAGTGGTAGCCCAGTGGTAACGCGCTTGCTTGCGAAACCGAGTGATGCGGGTTCAAATCCCGGGTCTCGCACTTCTGATATTTTCATGTGCGAATCATTTCTAGCATGATTACCACTTGCCTTACGGTGAAGGAAAACATCGTGAAGAAACCTGCATGTCTGAGAAAACTTAGCAAGTTTTCATAAGACATGTGAAGTCCGCCAACCCGCACTTGGCCAGCGTGGTGGACTATGGCCTGATCCCCCTCGTATTGAAGGGAGGCCCGTGCCCAGCAGTGGGACGTTAAAAAGGGCTGAATACACTAGCAAATTACTCTCAACAACAGTAGCGTATAGTTGCCTCATAGTATATATATACTAAATTTCATCCAAATCTGTCCAGCCGTTTCAGTGTTATACAATTATAGTATAATATCCTATTTTACACACTGGTAGCCGAGTGGTAGCGTGCTAGCTTAGGAAATCGAGTGAAGCAGATTCAAATACCGGGTCTCGTACCACTGATATTTTTAATCGCGAATCATTTACATCATTACCACTTGTCTTACGGTGAAGGAAAATATCATAAAGCAACCTGCATATCTGAGTGAACCTAGCAAGTTTTTAAAAGACATGTGAAGTCCGCCAACCCGCACTATGCCGGATATGCCGTGGTGGACTATGCCCAGATCCTCCCACCCAGACTAGATTTATAGAGGAATATTACAGATCACCTATGTAACTTAGGCAAAAACCTTCAACAACGTTCAATATCAATTTTTGGTCGGTTTTCGACCACACCGATCACTAATTTGATTTAAACATATTACAAAATGTTTAACATACGCCATAAAATACAATATGACTATCCATACAAATGGCCAATAATAGCTATCATTACAATATATTGACACACTATCGGAAATTGATGGGCCATGTACCTAATGTAAATCCGAATCGAATCGTTTCACGACTGATTGCGCCATGCACACGCGTGTTAGATAGCCCGCTGTATAATTGGTAGATACTTGGGTAATGTTATTGCTTTAGGTGCTTTTGCTGTAAATCTGTTTATAACAGCCTAAATGAATTTCAAATGACTTTAATAGTTGCCTATTGAGAGTTTTTTATTGTATTCAGCCCTCTTTAACGTCCCACTGCTGTGCACAGAACTCCCTTCAATACAAAGGGGATCAGGCCACCACGTTGGCCAAGTGCGGGTTGGCAGACTTCATATACCTTTCAAAAACTTGCTAGGTTCTCTCAGATATACTGGTTCCCTCACGGTATTTTCCTTCATATAATATGTTGACTATCCTCTGTGCCAAGTTTAATCGTGAGTGTGATAGCAATTTGATCTATTAAACAAGAAACAAAGAAAAGTATATAAATAAATTCTGTATGTTTTCGAGATTTCAATGCTAGCTTATCGGCGTCATGTTTCCACTTTTTTCTTTAGAAACATTACAGTTTTCCAGAAATATAAGGTAAGTATTTGTACAGCCAATTGATATTATATTATACGGAAAAATCGGTCAAGTACATATTGAGTGTTTATACCATAATATATTTAGCTCATCTCTCTTATTCACAGTTGGCTCCACAGCGTAGATGCAAAAACAGAACCCTTATAATTTCGTCATGTCCGTCTGTCCGTATGTCACAGCTATTTTAATAGACGACTATTGAAACCATATGACCTATATAGAACCGCTATACAACTCTGCAGTCAAATTACGAAATATAAAAAAATAAGAATGCACTAAGTGAGTACACTAAGTACGTAGCGCAGCTCTGGGTGGATTTTTAAAATTGAAGTATATGATCTCTCGCTATGATGATATTTGAGCTACAATGGACCAAAACTGGTCGACGTAGCTAGGGCCGACCTCGGCACCACATCCAACAAAATAATAATACTTGTAGTATAGAAGGTTTATAGAGCATACTATATATATTTAGTTATAGTCCTGTGGTTTGATCCTTTAGGAATAGAAATATTACTCCGTGCAACTAACTTGCAGTCTGCTAGCATTAAGGAAGACCCAGCAAATGTCCCGCGAGAGATTTTTAATACAACTTTTTATAAAAAAAAGTTTTAACCGCTACGTCCTTTGTAGAGTAGGTAAAAAAGATGTTCTACTTATTTGCTTTGTTTTTTGTCTACGACTACACCAGACTGCCGTGTTCTCAAACTTTTTAAATCTGTTAAAGCGGTATTAATAGTTATGAAAGTTTGTATGCATTTCGCAGATTCGGCACAAGGTTTCTCAAGTAGGCGTATAAGAGACAAAATTAACCTAGTCGTTTCCAAAGGCTAATAAATTTATATAGCCATAAGCTTTAATAGATGTACCTAACATCTATTAAAACCTATTGCTATATGAATATTTTACCTATCTGGAAATGTAAAGATAATATGAGAATCGATTACTAAAACTACCAGTTTTAAAAATATTCACATGACGTAAAAATATTTGATTTTAATTAAAAATATGTTCAAATTCAATCTTGTTAAAAATTATGTTTAACAAATACGTAATATAAATGATGGGGTTTTATAACATACCATGCATTTCTCCGCGGCTACACCCGTTTGTTTGTTTTTTTTTATTTGCTCAACTTTTAATGATAACGCGTAATGCTAATTAGCCAATAATCTCAATAAATCACATAGACTATGGCCTAGACTATAACAGTACTCCAGATCATCATTATCTATACTTGTACAAAATTTCTTCCAAATCCATTAAGTCATTTCAGTGTGAATGTTTCGGTTACACAAAAATTAGCACTTTAAAGCTTAATATTTCACAAACGAACCTATTAATTGAAAACTTGTCTTCACAAACCCGCAATATTTTTGAAATACCTATCCAACAAAACCACACACCATGGAATAGATGAGAAAAAAAGCATCCCCACTTTATGTGTAGAGGGAGGTACACTAAAAATTTTTTTTCAAACATTTTATTTACCACTTGGCGTGATTGATATGTATATCCATGCCAAACTACATCATTCTAGTAACGGACAGACGGACATGGCGAAACTATAAGAGTTCCTTTATAAGAGAGAATATTTAAATACAAGAAGATTGTTCAATGTTGAAATAAACTCAGGAATAGACAGACAATTGACTATTCTATATATAATTTTAGTAGGAGAGTAAATTTGAATAAGCAAATATATATATATAACAAATATATATATATATATATATATATATATATATATATATATATATATATATATATATATATATATATATATATAGTATAGTTATGTCATGGACTTATTATCTTCAGGACAGTTATAAATAGTTCTAACCTTAGTGTTAACGTTGGTTTTGACCTAAAACCCTAATGAAACCTAGATTTGGCTTTGTCTAAGTAATCGGAGTAAATAAATATTGTTTCAGTTTTGTTATGTCGATAACGTTTACTCTAGTACCGGGAGTAGGAGTATTTTATAAACATTTTATATGTTTTATATAGTTATTATATTTTATAAATAGCGATTTACCCTCGCTTCGCTCGGGTTCGTCCCTGGGTACATTTTAAATTTTTTGAGCGGCATCCTAATTCTTTTACTGAAGTAAAAGTAGCCTAAGTTATTGCTTATAACATCAACTACCTGCCAGTGAAAGTCCCGTCGAAATCGGCCGAGCCGTTTCGGAGATTAGCTGGAACAAACAGACGGACAGACAGAGAAGTAGATTTCTTGAAAAAATAATTTAGCAACATCGCAAATGGTCTATCTATCCGAGAGCAAGGCTACTTAGGTATTAGTTCCGAACACCGCTTTAATACTAAATAGTAAGTTACAAGGACTCGAATTTACTGCGAATAAATACTACGCCAGTACTTGGCACAGTGTTGGGAATATCCCACATGTAATATGTACGAGAATGTTATATGGTTAGTTATGTACTTTAGAAGACGCAGCCAAGATGCAATGCGGAGTTCACTTTTTGTCATATTTGCAGAATTACTTTTTATTACGTTTAATAGTATCCATACCAATATTATAAATGTGAAAGTTTAGATGTTTGGATGGATGTATGGATGTTTGTTACTCAATCACGCCAGAATCGCTGAACGGAACTGGACGAAATTTTAACAGAGATAGAAAAAAATGTACGGTTCCCGTGGGATAGATTTGTTTTTATTTTTCTAAATTTTTATATAAATCCATTTATAATAGTCCTACTTACATACTGGCATGATAATTATTATTAAAATATACCACTGCCGTCATTGTGTAACTAAATATTTCCAACATATTCTCTTTTCGAACTACCTAACTTTAGATTTGTAACAATGGTTCATTTTAATAGCTCGTCAAACTATCAGTGTAGACTGGTGGCCTTTTTAGCGTATACGCTTTAAATATTCCCTTTATGACGAGAATAATGGAGCTTTATAAAAATATATCGTTATTTTTAGCTTTTGTTTATTTGAAATGTGTATTTATAGAAAAAATCTACCTTTATGTTATGCACACAGTATCTGTTAAATACGAAATATCAAATAAGTTTTTTTTTCTTGAGTGACATTTTACTTATGAAGTAAGTCACCATAATCAACTGTCAAACTTAAATGTCATTAAGAGGGATTTTGTTTTGATTTAATTGATTATTATTCGGATTTTATCCCGATTTCTTGATTTTTTCCCCGAATTTTTCAATACTTTACTAACTAAACTAGCGACTCCCCTCGTTTCGCTCGGGTTCGTCCCTAGCTTAGTTCTCCATAAACACTTTCATCCTAATTTTCACCCCCTTAAGGAATGATTTCCGGGATTAAAAGTATCCTATATCCTTCCCAGGGTTCAAGCTATCTTGTTACCAAATTTCATCTAAATCGGCTTAATAGATCCAGAGATTACCCCTTACAATGCCACAAACTCACAAACTTTACTTCTTTATAATATTAGTACAGATAAGTATTGGCCTTACTGAAATCTAGTACTATTACTAGCTAGCACTTAGCTGCATAAGCCGTGATCTGTATTATTACTGAAACTAACTAAGAAGAACTTAGTGACCATCGTTTAGAAAGTCAATAGATCAATTAACCCAATTAATGTCATTGGTGATAAAGTACGGTAACATATATCAAACAGGAGCTCATTGTTACCGAACTCGCTGGTGAAGCCAAGAGGGTCGGTTCGGTTCGGTCTCGCACTTCTGAGATTATCATGTGTAAATCATTTTTGACCTGAGTACTACTTGCTAATAAGTAGTTTTGTTTCGTTGCGCTTTAATATGGAGATCGTGAAGCATGTCAGATAATGCGAACTAGTTTTCAAAAGATGTGTGAAATCCGCTAATTTGTCAGCATGGTGGCCTTAGTAACCATATCGAGGTCACAGACCTCCTTTTGCCCAGTAGTGAAATGTTAAAAGGGTTGGATTAAATATTAAAGGTATACTGTCTTTTAGTATCAAATAACCGCGCGAACTTTAAGCTATGTATATATATATATATATATATATATATATATATATATATATATATATATTATATATATATATATATATATTATATATATCAATTGTCTAAAAATCAACATTTCTCAAGATATATAATCTAAAAAAGTAGTCTCAATCGACAGTCGTAGGTATATTTAAAATTTAGTCCCCGTGGCTTTCTTTCGCCAGTTATTCTCAGGGCTGAGGCTTTTATTTACTAACTGGTGAATCAGTAATAGTAATAATTATAAAAATAGGTAATAATAGTAGGTATTAATTTAATGTTACCAATATAAAATAAAATATTGTTCTTTTTTTATGGTATTCAGTGACAAACAAGCAGACAGCCCACCTGATGGAAAGCGGTACCTGTCGCCCATAACAGCTACGGTTCATGCACTTAGGTTTTATGTCACAAAAATGCAGGACCGCAGGTGCGGATATGCCTCTTGCCTATATTTTTTGTTCGTTAAAAAGCGCATCACTTGAGAACAGCTTTACTACGTTTGCTATTTTTTTTAAATATCCCTAATAGTCTGAAGAATAGGAAAAAAATATGGTTGCCCCAAAAATTGGGAGATTTGGTAAAACTGAAAATATAAAAAAATATATATTTTTAATATAAAGATTTTTACTTTTGAATCTCTTAGGATGAGGTAGAATTGTGTAATTATTAAGTACAGATGACATCATTGGTCTTTTTATGAAAATCCATTTACAATTCATTAAGATATCGTTACCCACAAAAATAGTACGAATATATGAACATATGATTTGAGTATCACTTTGTTTTTGAAGTCGGTCAATAAAAAAAACCGATAAACAAGTACGGCTTAAAAGATCATTATATTACCTATTGTTATTATTTCAATTTAATAAAAAAATATTATTTACTATCTTTATAGTCCTTCAAACGTACAGAAGACGTCACTTTAATTATGGGATCCATTACATTTCGATCCATTTTAGGTACCTTAAAAACACTAATAAATTCGATAATCAATATTTTGCTCTTCATTTGGAACATAGTCATTGTAAAAATCTAGTCTTTAAATAAAAATTTCATACAAAATACCTTAAAAAATATATACTCTTTCGTTATTTGGATTTCAAGGCTTGTTTGTTAATTAAGACTTGTAATTCTGGCAATGGTCGAATTTTCGTTTGCTTAATTATAGAATGTTCTTGTAATTAGTACTCATTTTGTAATATCGTACCTATGTGTTTCACTTGAAGTCGGCTGTTTTATGAGCTTTTCGTAGATTACTTGGTTAATTATGTTAATAGCATTAAGTTATTTTACATTTAATTGTATTTGGTCTGAAGATATTGTTATAAAAAGTATAAACTGTTAAAAAAATCAATTTCATATGTAAGCTTAATTTTCTTATGAAGAGGCACTTTTAAGGTCTTAAATTTCCACATATGAGTAAAATAAAAAAGCACATCATCACGCCATGACATTCAGGATCTCGCCGGACGAACGTTCACGCGACGTGGGCATTAAAATTTAACCCAATTTCGGGCTCCCGTACGAACTTTCTTGCTAATCGTGGCAATAAAAATATATGGGCCTAATACAGTCAAAATATGCACTGGGTCACGCCAGCGTTACGTAAGTAATCAGGGCGAGTTAGCAGTCTCCATAACAACGTGTTTCAAACAGGCTATTTAATAAACAACACACAAGAAGTCGGCGTTTGCAAGCCATTAATGAAATAAGGCATCAAAAGCTTAAAGCTATCAGCTAATTTCGATTCATCATCAAGGGTCGCGCGACCCTTCATATGTGGAAAGTACGTTAGGTTTAACTAAGCAACATTTGTGCTGTAAACTTAAAGATAATTGTCTGAAATCGCAGTACAGCTTATAATAATGTCACGCGTTTGAATAATTGATACTAATCGACGTAACGTGATGAAAAATGATAGTTTTACGACGTTAATACGACATACAATGGACATAACAGAGTATATTATATTGATGTATCTAGATTAACAGGCTCTACCTAGGATTCCTAACGACATGGATTTGGGATGTGCTATTGTAATATGCCAATGTTTTTGTTAGATTTGTAAATTAGTGTCAGTTTATGTAAACCAAATCCACGTCAGTGTTCATGCAGGTTGGTGCGGGCGAGCTTACCGTAGGCATCAGCTGGTCAGTACTCCTAACTCTTGTCACCTTGTTTTTGTATATCAGCTTCTTCAACGCCTTCTCAACTGGCTGGTTCCATCTCATGAACATCACGTACGCGCCGTATAACGAGAAAAGTGCTAATGCCTCCTGCCAGTATATCACGTTATCACGGAAACAGTATATCAACACAAGGAGGCTGATGGAGTAAAATGTGCAGTCGCGGAAGAGAGGCCACCATGTGAGGGATAGTGTGGTGCGTGAAAACAACGCGCACGCACCTATCACGAATAGGATGTTGAAGACGGCGGAACCAACGATAGTTCCTATACCGACGTCGTCGAACGAGACGAATACACCAATGATGGACGTGAATAGTTCTGGTGCAGAGCCTCCTGCAGCCATGAAAGTGGCTCCAGCGACATCATCTCTTATCGCGAGTCTTTCGATGATCACGTCCAGCGCTGGAACGAAGAACTCGTCGCAGACTATCGCAAGAGCCACAAACATGTAGCCCATGCCTATCACGTGGAGCAGGACTGCCCCGGAGCGTCTCTGTTCTTCAGTGAAAAGGTCTTCAGGGAAGAGCGGCGTTTTTTCCTCGAGGTCTGCTTCAGGGGTTGTAAGGTCGTTGAAGTCGGTGAAGTCGGTGAGGTCGGTCGCGTTGGGCTCGCCGGCCCGCGCCGCCGCCAGCAGCGCGAGCAGCAGCGCGCCACCCATCCCGCGCTCCCGGGGGCTGCGAGTACACTGAAGGCGACGCGGCCCGATCGCTATCGACATTGCTATTCTTTTTCCGAATTCCGAATTCGGGGTGGCGCGCGTTTGCAATTTAAATCGAATATCGAATTGCTTTTTTAATTTAAATAGATATCGTTAATGTTTGATGTTGTATATTTGTTATAATTATAAATCTATTTACTTTAGTTATTAATTTCATTATATTTACATATTTATAACAAAATATTTTATATTGACGTATTTATTTAGTTTATTTTCACGTATGAAATACATACACACATAACAATAAATATTAAATTAAATGTTTATTTTATTTTAACACAACTTCATGCCCTATAACCGCTCTAAAAACAAACTCGCTCATTAAACACAAAACCCATCTAAATCATATCGTAAAAGTTGATTAAATTTAAATAATAAATAACAATCGAGATATCGATGCATCGGTATCGAGTCGCGGCTCTATCCCCCCCGCGACGTCGCTCGATAGAACCGCACTGCGCCGCGCCGCCGCCCCGCGCTTAGTGAATAGACCTGCCCTAAAAACAGTCTAAGAGATAACTTCAATACGTGCATGCGCTTATTACGAACATGTGTAAAGTATATTACTTTAGAAAGTATACCTACGTATGCTTTCAACTTTGTATGCATGTCTCATAAAATTTAAAACTTAAGTAATGCTAGCTCTTATACTACATCGTAGCAATTTAACTTAAAATATTTATTATTATAAAATAATATATCATTAATAAGAGATATATATATTTCTTAGTTATTAATTTCATCTATATAAGTAACTAATTATGTTAAAACCTATTGAATGCGTGAGCTAAAATTGCATACACCTGATAGTTTTCAATAAAGGTAGCGTGTCTACGACAATGAGCTACGCCGTAGAGCCTACGCTTGATACAAAAATACGATTTTCTTCGACATTGAATGTGCTTTCGTATCTAATTTATATTATATTAAAAGTTGTATGAATCACATAACAATTTATTCTATTAAAAATTATAAATTTATAAGATATTGTGTTAAATCTTTTCCTCAAAAGAGACAAATTACTACTAATATTAGGGAAATAAGACAACAAGAAAGAATTTTTTCCAATTACATTTTGTCTAGATAGATTTTAATATGCGTACAATTGTAGACTTAAAGCTTATTCCAACACGGAAGCGCATCCTAGTGCGGCAAGATCGATTCATACCATAAAATGAATCTTATTTTTAAGAACATTTGGTCTAAATTTCCTAAAATCTATAATAACCAACTGCCGAGTTTGTAGAAATCATGCGCGATTCAAATAATAGATAGTTAAACAATTTTAAGCTGTATTGTAATGTGAATAGGATTTAAAATTAATTAAATATATATTATGATCTGTGCAATCAGAAATGAGCTCGTAGGACTTCTTTAGCATCTACCATTTGCGAATACAATGACTCTATCACTAATTAAAAACTAAATAGCTCTAGTGACTCGTTAAAGCATATTATTATATTATTAAATTTAACTAAAATAATAACTCTGAAAATGTATTTTTTTTAAATGATACGTATTTTTAACCCCCGACGCGAAAAGATGGGTGTTATAAGTTTGACGGCGATGTCTGTCTGTGTGTGTGTGTATCTGTCTGTGGCATCGTAGCTCTCAAACGCAAGGATCGATTTCGATGCGGTTTTTTTCATTTGAAAGCCAGTTTCCTTGCGGTGGTTCTTAGCTATGTTTGGTTGATATAAGTCCAGCAGTGTTAGAGTATCAGCTCTTTATTAAAATGATGCAAGGCATTTTGGCGTATGATTACTCGATGAAGTGCTTCACGCATGCCAGTGTAATCGTTAAATGACAATTAATTTGCGTAGAGAGTTTTATAAAAATTTTAATTTATAATTATAATTTAAATAATTTATATACATGCAACTCACCCTCGCTCCGCTCGGGTTCGTCCCAAGATATATTTTAAAAGTTAGTATAGATTTCTCAGAGTTGAGATTTTTTCCTGCAGTAAAAAGTATTCTATATGTTGACCCGGATAACCAGCTATCATCATACGAAATTTCATTAAAATCGGTCCAGTGGTTTCCTTGTGATGCGTTTTCAGACAGACAGATCGACAAAAATTCTAAAAACTTCGGCCTCTGTACCGATAATAATGACTTTTTCAATAAGATTTTCCAAAAAATATATTTTATTATATTATGTATAGATAATATAATGAATGGAATAATATCATATTATGTTTCATTTTGTGAATGATTTAATTTTTGTAGATATCCACGCTGCCCCAGAGTAAGTACATGCTATGCTAGCTGAGATGTGCCATGCGATTAACTGCAGATGAAGTTTTGTACTATAACAAAATTGTGACAAAACAGATTTGAGTTTGATAATTGTTTAGACTATAATGGAAGCCAATAGTCTATTTATATAGAGAAGCCAATAGTCTTTATATAATAGTATTTAAAAATATTGTCTGCCAATCTATTCAATCGCATTTTATAAGATTACAGCAGACTTGCTATATTTATAGGAGATTTGAAACCATATTGACATTTGCAAACAACGACGTTGTAATTTAGAATTAATATAATTTCAAAATAGAAATTAATTTCTCAAATATTTAGTCCAAAATCCAAATTTGCATAAGCATATTATTGATTACATTAGGTTTCCTTGCAGGTGAAATCATATAAATTAAAAACATACTTAAAAGTTCAGTTTTAAATAATTACGATTGGCTTCGCTCAGTTGATCCCTAGGTACCTAACAGTAGGTAATGTGTTACCCAGGTCCGCTATGTGTCGTTCAGCGTCGGTTAGCTCGTTCAGCGTCGGTTAGCTATAAGGGTTGCGAGAGGTTACCGCACAATTTCATTTAATGCGGCTACTGTGTTGGCTCGTTTTCCACCCTCAGATATCCTAGCGAATATGGATGCCAAAACATACAACAGCGTTCGAGAGCTTCATCAGAGAGGCGAAACTATTACCAGAGCAGAGATCGAGCAAATGTGATGGCAGGCACACAGACAAGTCTATTGAATGGCGTGCACAACTGGAGAGTGAGAATAATTCACGCGCTGTTAATGCTATCATTCCAAACTTTGAAACTTGGTTAGGAAGAAAGAAGGGTAGTATTACATTCAGATTAACTCAGATATTTACTGGACATGGATGTTTTAGTGAGTATCTTCATCGGATTGGACGTGAAACGACCCCACAGTGTCACCACTGCGACGATGAACGGGATGACGCACAACACACGCTAGAGTACTGTTCAGCGTGGAATTCCGAGCCGAGTAATTTAATACAAAATGTTGGAGGAGATCTCTCCTTGTCGTCTATAGTGGCGAGTATGCTGGCAGACGATAATGTATGGAATACAGTAACCTCTTTTTGTAAGACAGTCGTTATTAAGAAGGAGATTTCAGAACGAGAACGAGAGAGGGCCGATCCCGCTCGACGAAGACGAAGGCGAAGGGACGCTGGTAATACACGTTCCCGTACATTAACAACATAGCTTTTTTTAAATGGACATAGGACCATGGAAGCATCTCTAAACTCCTAGGGGACTGTTGAATTATGTTAGAGATGTGCTTAATGTAGCATCGCGCAAGGAGAGTACCGGTGCGTTCTTAAAGAGATCCCGGTGCTTTCCGTTATACGCAGTAGATAGTAACCGAGAGGGTTTTAGTAGGTAAAAATCCTACATATCCTAACCATCTCGTACGTTGGTTGGATATCTTTAGAAGATTTCCCCCTCGTTAAATATATATATATATATATTATTCTAATTTTAATATATTATGGTATAAAATTATATAAATAAAAGTACGATTTAGTTTGTGGTAGAAAAATTAGCATAGCACTTTAACTTATTAGAAGAAAAAGCTTTTATAATATCCGTAAGTTAAACTCGAATGTACCTATTACATTAAATATTTATGTTATACTAGCGGCTAACCCTCGCTTCGCTCGGGTTCGGCCCTGGGTTGATCCCCCTTTTAAATTTCATCCCTATTTTCACCCCCCTAATGGGTGATTTCCGAGATAAATAGTATCCTATGTCCTTCCTAGGGTCTTAACCTGTCTTCTTACCAAATTTTATCTAAATCGGTTCAGTAGATCCAGAGATTACAACGTCACAAACTCATAATTCACAAACTCACAAACTTTACCTCTTTATAATATTAGTATAGATTAGAAACTAGCTAGGTATGTTTTAACGGTTAATATGGAATAGATAGATATATAATATAATATAGCCTAAAATCTACATCAATAAACGGGCTATGTATTACAAAGAGAATTTTTCAAATTGGATTAGTAGTTTCTGAGATTAGCGAGTTCAAACAAACAAACTTTGCCTCTTTATAATATTAGTATAGATATAAATTTCAAGTTCTTTTTGAGATAAGGTTTATTATTACACAGCTACTATTATAACTTTTGAAATATTATTTTAAAATAAATGTAAAATAACGGAGTATAAATTTGTAGAATGGTGCTTTTAAAGAGCTTTCGAAGAGAAATGACCTCATTAATGACTTTTTTAACTTTATCTGTACATGGATAACTAGTGACTGTACTCGTTACTTATGAGTGTGCACAACAAATATTAGGTAAATCTCAGAAAGCATAACATATAGCTATTAGATATCTATAGGTATTATGCACTAGTGACGTACCCTCGGGCCTCGACTTAAATTTTGTTTTCTCATATTTGTCTGCCTGTCTGTTTGCTACATCGTAAAGCAGTCGAAAACGTTTGGAAAGACTATATTTTTTCAACCGACTTCAAAAAGAAGGAGGTTCTCAATTCGACTGTATGTTTTTTTTTTATGTTTGTTACCTCAGAACTCCGTCATTTATTAACCGATTTGGACAATTTTTATGTTGTTTGAAAGTGTATACTTCCAGATTGGTCCCATTTAAATTTCAAAAAAAAATACCATCCCTAAGGGTGGAAAAAAAACAAAAAAAAAAAAAATAGCTAATGATGAATTTAACCTACTTCTAATTGTCATATTGACTTGAAACTTTTGCAAGTGTTTTCTATTTCCGTTGATATTTACAGTGGTTCGGTATTGTTGACCTGATCTGATGGTAAGGCCAGAAGGTGGAATAGGTGGAACTCTTCAACGGCTAATAGTAGATACTTTGAGTTTGGGTTTGTTTTGTTTTGATTTGACAAGAGCCTAATACGTTAGAATTCTTACTTTTGCTACTACTGTCTACACTAAAAAGGGAAAAATAAAAACTTTTTTAACAAAAAAATAAAAAACCGACTTCAAACAAAAAGCACTAAAAAGTAAAAAAAATAACTGATTGGTAGTTTTCATTTACTATACATACCTAATCAAATATATTCCGAAGTCGGTATGGCTTTGGCTAAGTAATTAAAGCCTACCTATTAAATACATACCTAATCAAATATTTTCGAAATCGGTGCCAGCCCATACAAAGCAAAGCACACCGACTTCGAAAATATTTGATTAGGTATGTATAGTAAATGAAAACTACCAATCAGTTATTTTGTTACTTTTTAGTGCTTTTGTTTGAAGTCGGTTTTTATTTTTTTGTTAAAAAGTTTTTATTTTAAATCAGAAAAGAGTCTAAATTAAAGCAATAGTTTACTTTGATGCTGAAAATGAAAAAAAAAGTCGGTTACGAAGCCGCTTAATACAATTAGTATCTTAGATAATAGCTGGTTTCGTCAGCAAATTCTCGTGCATGTTATGAAGTTTTATTTATAACCATTTGATATAACTATTTCATAAACGAATTAGCCATAATTCGTTCATGAACTATTTATATGGACAGCATTATATGGGGATCTAAAGAAGTAAAATAATAAAACATAAACTATATTTCATTCTTTAATTCAGAACATTAATTGTTTCATTAGAAAAGTTTCATTAAAATCCATTTAGTCATTACTGAGTCGTGCAAATGTTAAAATAATATTTTTATACATTTAACGATTATTTGATATTTCCACGGTTTTATTTTACTTTTTGTTCCGGACGTTTATAATGCTTTAGAGCAAAGGTAGAATAGCTCCCGTTAAAAAAATAGTTTAAATTGTTTTAATTGTAAATAATTTATGTGAAATTAATTTAGGAAGATGTAATTAACTGGAAACTGGCTGTAAGAATGATAAAAGGTAACATGGTGACGCTGGTTGCCTGTTTATATATAGAATTATTAAATCAATCTCTTACGAGTATTAGCATTTAGCGAGCGCATCTAACAGGAACTAAAGGCCTATACACACTGCGATTTATAAACGCGCCGATGACGTGTATCAAACGCAAATAAACGCAAATAAAGGCTCATTGTGCGTTGAACGCGTGTTGACAGCGTATTAAAAAGATATCGTGTGCATAGACCCTAATGTCCACCGAAATCTAAATTTGGGGCTTTAAACAAACTTTTAAAACCTTCTATAGTAAAGACTAGAGAAAAATTAAAATATCAAAAGAATATAAAAATAATTGATGAGCAATTTTCATTTTTTTGCAAGTAAACGGTATACTATAAATTGCTTTTTGTAAAACAATGTAGCTAATTGTAAAATTAACGTTAAACGGAACGTAAACCATAGACATTATTTTATTTTTTATATATTTTGTCCTCACTCGGTATGTCAAGTCACGCAAATCAAATGTCATTGACCGAGATAACACACGTAAGGTTTCTTTAATGGGATAGTGTTATTAAAAATTGATTTTTGTAATAATTTCATTAAAAAGTGAACATAAACAGTTGCTACAATGTGGCTCGACCAAGCCGATGGGTTCGCTGAAATATTTAGAGGATATCTACCATATTATTTACTGGTAGTTTTCCCTATTTTTATTATAATGTCGCCTGCTAACCCAGTTGCCGCTTCTCACGAATTTTCGGTATATAGAATGCAACAATATGACCTACACACCGTACCCCATGGTAAGTTATTAATTTAAATAGATGTCTTTGTGATAATATTAGAAATAAAAAATACAGTTTCGATTTTTAGGTTATAATTTAATGAGAATCAAATATTGTTTTTCCTTATCGTGATATACCAGTTTCATAAAGCTCACCAAAGGTTGTAACTGTTTAATGTGATAGTGATCTTTGATCTCGTTTTTTAAATGATAAATATACTATTTTTGTGTTTTAAAGCAAAACAGTAGAAAGTAAATACTCCCCCATAAAATATCTTTTCTATATTCTAATAAATAAAAAAGGGACAAAATATGTTTTTAAATTAAATATTTTGAGATAAGTAGGGAATTGCAGTTTGAACATTTAAACAATTATAATAAGCCTTACTATATACTCTACAACAAGTAATTGAATGTTGTTATTTTAATAGGATGCCGCAGTGCTAGTTTCAACCTTGAAGGCCGTTCTCTCACCTCCTGGAGCATGTCTCGCCACTGTGTGGTTGCTCGCATCCAAGATATCACTATTGATCAGTTTGTGGAAATCAGAAACAAAGCTGGAGCTCTATTATTGGTTTTGCCTAAAAATAATACTCTACTGACTGATGAAGAAAAAGAGGTGCATATTAATATTACTTACTGTTACAAAAATATTGTTGAAAAGTGAAAAAATATAACATTACAATTTTGTTATTTGTGTAAAAAGACAATTAAAATGTTATATTATCTTCATTCAAATAATGTATACTTTGACATATCATGGTTTTTATAGTTATTTAAGCGTTTAGCTTATATGAATATTTGAAAAGTGAATGTATGTTAGATGGATTTAGTTTTTTTTTATATAAATTTTAGTAATTATAAATTTTGTTATTTTTATATGAAGCATATATTTATATAAACAGGTTTTTTCAATTTTGAATTTTAATGATTAATAAGTTTAATTATAACTTTTTTTAATGTATATATTATAAAGACTTAACATTTCTATACATTTTTTTCGTCTATTATAAAATGAAATAATAGTAAAACAATTATTCAATTTTAGCATATCAAACTTCTGGAAATGGCAATGATGCAACAAGAGATCAGCATTCCAGTGTACTTTGCCGAGTGGACTCCCGATTTTGAGGACATTATCAAAGATCTGCAGCACAGCTTCATCACTGATGACAAATCAGGAACTGCTTTGGAAGCTATGTTTAATACTGTATCATCCAATGGCTATCAAATTGGTAAGTAATAAATGTCTTACAAGACTTTCATTAAATCTATACAGATAAATAAAATTAAAGTGCCTGTGTGTAATGTCAAAGTAGGAACTTTTTACTAAATGCATATGAAAGTATATACATTACTAATAATACTACATGATTAATTACTAATAAATTTTTTGTCTGTCTGTTCTGGCATTGCATTTCTTAGACATGACTGAAACGATTTTGACAGTTCCAGCTGATGTTATAAGGAGTAACTTAGCTAGTATTATTTAAGAAAAATACTTAAGAGTTCCATCCAAAAAAATAAAATCTGGTAAATTTTGAACAAAATCTGCATATTTACGTTGATAATCTATATACGTAAATGTAAAATATCATAAGTAAATCAGTGTCAATGAATATTTCTAGTGGTATCTGCATCGGCACCTCAGAAACTAGATTCGAAACCTGTTACGATACATGGCAAGTTGGTGGGTCGTTCTGGTACTGCTCAGACCATTGTCATTGCTGCACACTATGACTCTTCCAGCATAATTCCTGTGAGTATATAATTTAATTAGTTTATTATAATTATGAATGATATATATTCTCACCAGGGAATAGGCATCTAGATGAAAGTTTATATTAAAAGCACAAAAAATTAAGGTAGTCTACAATCTCCATAAAAGAAAAATGTTCCATAAAAAAGAATGATGTGCATTTTTAAAGTTATACATTTTTTGTAAAATCTTATTGAAATAGTCATTATTATCCATACAGAAACCGAAACGATAGTTTTTACAATTTTTGTCTGTCTGCCTGTTTTTTTGTCTATCTATGAGAAAACGCATCACGAAAAACCTACTGGACTGATTTTAATGAAATTTGGTACTTGGTTATTCAGGTCAACATATAGGATATTTTTTACTGCAGTAAAATATCTCATCTCTGAGAAAGCTATACTAAACGTTAAAACGTAACTATTTATTATACATATTCTTGTTTTTTAATTAATGTCAATTTTACATTATTATTTAAATGTTCCACAGGAGTTATCAAATGGGGCTGATTCGAATGCATCTGGGGCAGTGGCGGTATTAGAACTGGCTCGAGTCTTTTCCCGTCTATATTCCACGGCCGCGATGCGAGGAGGGCCCTCCCTTTTGTTCGTGCTGATGTCCACCGGCCACTCCTTAAATTACTTCGCCACTAAGAAGTGGTTGGAAGAGCAGTTGGATTCCGCTGATGCTTCTTTATTGCAGGTGAGAGATGTTTTTTTATATGACTCGTATCACATTCCTTTTATTACTAGATGTTCTGCGAACAGTAGACTTCGCGAGCACAAACTGCATTTTAAGGCTGCTCCTCATGCGAAAGATCATTATCAGATCTTCACCAAATTTTTATAAGACCACCTTAAAGTTGCTAACTTCTAAATAATAAAAGAACCATCAAAGTCGAGTCTCATAAGGCAGAGATATCCAGTAGCCCACTTTTTGCCCGTTTTGGAGGAAGTTCAAATCTAATTAAAAATCCCTAACGACAAAACAATTCCATAAAGTCATAAAACCTGTATACCAAGTTTCGTCCAGGTCTGTTATAAAATACGAACTACAGAGCAGTACAAACAACCTGACGGAGGAAAGCAAATTTCGCCAGACTTGCAGCAGAGATGCTTCGCTCACTCGGTCAAATAATTACCCCTATAATAACGAAAGGAATGTGGGTTATTGTATAAGCTGTTTTAAATTTATTAGTAGTAATGGCTAAATTATACTGGTAACTAGCCACTCACCCTCGCTTCGCGCGGGTTCGTCCCTAGGCACGTTTTAATTTTTTTGAGCAGAACCCTAATTCTTTTTCTAAAATAAAAGTAGTCTATGTTACTCCCTATAGCATCAGCTATCTTCCAGTGAAAGTCCCGTCAAAATCAGTCCTGCTGTTTCAGAGATTATCCGAAACAAACAGACAGACAAGAATTTTAAAAAATGTGTTTTTCTTATAAGTACCATATATAATTTCATATGTATTTGTTTAGTAAAACGCTGTTATTTTGACATTACAAACAGACGTTTCAATTTTATTTATCTGTATAGATATGGAGTTAACGTAATAAAAAGTAACCTATAGCACTGCGAATTTGCAAATTTTCAGAATCAGATCAGTAGTTTCAGAGATCACCTACATACAAACTATACCTCTTTATATTATTAGTCTAGATCACCCTTTGAGGTATTTTAACATATCTTCAATATAAGTATAAAACCATTTATTTTCAGGACATTTCCTTCGTGATGTGCTTAGACTCCATATCATCAGGACCTCTCACAATGCACGTTTCCAAACCCCCCAAACCTGGTTCACCAGTTCAGTCAATAAAAGCCCGTATGGGTGTTCCGCTTGTACATAAGAAGATTAACCTGGCCGATGAACTGCTGGCCTGGCATCATGAGAGATTTAGTATCAGACGAATGACTGCGTTCACTGTCAGCTCTTTGCAGGTATGTAGTAATTTAAAAATAAAATAGATTTTTTAATGGAAACTGTTATTTTCTCAATTATTCACTTATTTATATGACTTTCAATAATTAGTGATCTAACATTTAGTTTAAGATAACGGGACAAAATAAAACACTGGTTGTACAATGACATCAAAACGACAAGTATATATATCACAAACTAATGCAGTAGACATTTAGAGAGTTTACAGATACAAAATAAACTATAGTGATGACGTTATGGTTTCATTTAAATGATTTGTGATTAACTTATTTTAACAGAAACGTTTTAACATTTACATTTTAAAGATATAGACTATATTTTTTATATAAATTTGAAATTTCTTTTTTTTTGCATTTTTGTATTTTGTTTTTTAGCTTGCTAGATATTAATAAACCCCTTTTTTTATTAATGTCAGTGCAATTTTTGGTACATTAAATCTCATACATCTCGTCTCGTCTCTTACTTCCAAGATTAAAGAGATTAAGATCTTAAGATTTTTCTGTATATCAACAATTTTATACCGCTGTAAGATTACCGAGAAATAAATAAATAAATAAGATTTCTTACAGACTTAACTATAAGCAAAACTAATAAACGCGTTAATTAATTTAATTTTTATTTCTAATAGATTTATTCCGTATATACTTCGAATAAGGGTTTTAAGTAGAGAATATTGGAAAACATAATACTTTATTAGATCTTTATTTAAAGTATTGGGAAAATTTACACAAAATACTGGAAAATTCGGTAAAAACTTTTTGGAAGGATTTTTGTATGAACTGAAACATTAGACGTTGGCAAAGTAATCTGTGCTCTAATGCCACATTTTTAAGGCATTAATTAGTGAGAAAATTGAATTGTCAATTTTTGATACCAGAGTCACAAAGACCCGTCAAGAAACACACTATTGGATGTGTCATCAGAGAATTCTCTCAGAATTTTAACCAAGAACGTAGTGAGTACAGCTCGAGCTCTCGCATCACATATATACAACTTGACCGAAGAGGAGAATGATGAAGACTCCCAGCTGTATGATGATGCCCTGGTAAGTGGATATTAGGTAATAGATATAGGGTTTCTATTTAGATGATATTCTACAATCGTTATCGTTATTTGATATAGATAAATTAAAAAGGTCACCAATTTTACAATAATGTAAATTTAATTATTATTTATTTTATTATTATCCGTCTTTAAGCCTATATAGATTTTTTTTTCTTTATATTTATTGATTGCGAAACTGCCTCTGAGATAATAATAACCGTATGTCACAACTCTCTGTTTGTAAAAGGAATGCAGCTTCATCATGTCGCGTTTTAGCTGTCGGTGTGCGCGCGCATCATAAAAATTTTACTCTCATATTTTTTTCCATACGTGCCAAAAGAAGTATAACTTCAAGAAAATATATAATTTAAAACCAAATAAGCTTAGTTACTTTTTTATTTAATGATATTAATCTATCTACTCGATAATATAAATAAATGTAAATAATATCTTAAAACTTTTTTTATTAGTGAAATATTTTTTTATAATTTGAAGTGGAACTTTTATTCATCATACTATTTGTCTGTGTGCGTGTACGTTTCTGGTTATATATATATATATATATATATATTTCAATTTCTTTAGAATATAGAAGAGGCGTCAATCAGACAGTTGTACAAATTCTTATCGTCGCAATCAAGAGCGCCACAAATCGTCACTACAACTCCGCCCAATGCAGGTAGAGTGTTTTATAATGGACCTGAAGCTAGCGGCCGACTAGCAGCCGGCCACCTGACGAATTAAACAAAGGGCCGCAACGGTATCGCGGCGTCAAAAACACATGTTATTAGAATAAATACGCTACAGATGCAATTAAATATTACTTTTTAATTATTTTCAATACAATAATAGGAATGTATAGTGTTTTATATAATTTAATACCAAATTTTTAAATTCAGTAATGTTCGTGTCCGTTCTTAGCGTAAAAGGTCATTTAAGCCATGAAAAACTAGAAAGCACGCTTAAATCTTGCTGATTTTTTCACTGAAGCTTTCTATGATATGTATTTATTCAAAATTATACATTTTTTGCAGAATCAAACACTAAAAGTGTCGTAAAAAATTAAGTCGTAAAAATTATTGTTGCTATTGCGAGCGCATAATTGTAAAAACAACATTCAATTCCATAAAAACGATAGAAAGCAAACTGGGAGCTCGTTGATTTTTTTATATATTATTGTACTTATATATACTAACAGAAATCCGTTTGAATTAGACAGGATCAAGCCGTAGTTTATTTGAAAAAAAAAATTAATATTGCCTCCTGGCGCGTTCTCATACTAACATTCAAACGTATGAAAATACGAGAAAGCAAACTCAGATCATGTTGATATTTTTACTATATGTTCTTTTAATATCAAGCAACTTAAAAATATTTGAATCTCGTAGGATCAAGGCATAGAATAGTTGTAAAAAATTTTTTAATATTCTCATACTAGCCCATACTAGTTTCTATGAAAAGTTTAAAGTCTATAAAAACGATAGAAAGCAAACTGGGAGCTCGTTGATTTCTTTATATATTATTGTACTTATATATACTAACAGAAAACCGTTTGAATTAGACAGGATCAAGCCGTAGTTTATTTGTAAAAAAAATTTTAAGATTGCCTCCTGGCGCGTACTCATACTAAGATTCAAACGTATGAAAATACGAGAAAGCAAACTCAGATCAAGTTGATATTTTTACTATATATTCTTTTAATATCATGCAACTCAAAAATATTTAAATCTCGTAGGATCAAGGCATAGAATAGTTGTAAAAATTTTTTTAATATTTTTATACTAGCCCATACTAGTTTCTATGAAAAGTTTAAAGTCTATAAAAACGATAGAAAGCAAACTGGGAGCTCGTTGATTTTTTTATATATTATTGTACTTATATATACTAACAGAAAACCGTTTGAATTAGACAGGATCAAGCCGTAGTTTATTTGTAAAAAAAATTTTAAGATTGCCTCCTGGCGCGTACTCATACTAACATTCAAACGTATGAAAATACGAGAAAGCAAACTCAGATCAAGTTGATATTTTTACTATATATTCTTTTCATATCATGCAACTCAAAAATATTTAAATCTCGTAGGATCAAGGCATAGAATAGTTGTAAAAAAATTTTTAATATTTTTACTAGCCCATACTATATTCTATGAAAAGTTTAAAGTCTATAAAAACGATAGAAAGCAAACTGGGAGCTCGTTGATTTTTTTATATATTATTGTACTTATATATACTAACAGAAAACCGTTTGAATTAGACAGGATCAAGCCGTAGTTTATTTGTAAAAAAAAAATTAATATTGCCTCTTAGCGCGTACTCATACTAAATTCAAACGTATCAAAATACGAGAAAGCAAACTCAGATCACGCTGATATTTTTATTAAATATTCTAATAACATCAAGCAATTCAAAAATATTTGAATGTCGTAGGATCAAGGCATAGAATAGTTGTAAAAAATTTTTTATGTACTCATACTACACCATACTAGTTTCTATGAAAAGTTTAAAGTCTATAAAAACGATAGAAAGCAAACTGGGAGCTCGTTGATTTTTTTATATATTATTGTACTATTATATACTAACAGAAAACCGCTTGCATTAGACAGGATCAAGCCGTAGTTTATCTGTAAAAAAAAATTTAATATTGCCTCCTGGCGCGTACTCATACTAAGATTCAAACGTATGAAAATACGAGAAAGCAAACTCAGATCAAGTTGATATTTTTACTATATATTCTTTTAATATCAAGCAACTTAAAAATATTTGAATCTCGTAGGATCAAGGCATAGAATAGTTGTAAAAAATTTTTTAATATTCTCATACAAGCCCATACTAGTTTCTATGAAAAGTTTAAAGTCTATAAAAACGATAGAAAGCAAACTGGGAGCTCGTTGATTTTTTTATATATGATTGTACTAATATATACTAACAGAAAACCGTTTGAATTAGACAGGATCAAGCCGTAGTTTATTTGTAAAAAAAAAATTAATATTGCCTCCTGGCGCGTACTCATACTAAGATTCAAACGTATGAAAATACGAGAAAGCAAACTCAGATCAAGTTGATATTTTTACTATATATTCTTTTCATATCATGCAACTCAAAAATATTTAAATCTCGTAGGATCAAGGCATAGAATAGTTGTAAAAAATTTTTTAATATTTTTATACTAGCCCATACTATATTCTATGAAAAGTTTAAAGTCTATAAAAGCGATAGAAAGCAAACTGGGAGCTCGTTGATTTTTTTATATATTATTGTACTTATATATACTAACAGAAAACCGTTTGAATTAGACAGGATCAAGCCGTAGTTTATTTGTAAAAAAAATTTTAAGATTGCCTCCTGGCGCGTACTCATACTAAGATTCAAACGTATGAAAATACGAGAAAGCAAACTCAGATCAAGTTGATATTTTTACTATATATTCTTTTCATATCATGCAACTCAAAAATATTTAAATCTCGTAGGATCAAGGCATAGAATAGTTGTAAAAATTTTTTTTATATTTTTATACTAGCCCATACTAGTTTCTATGAAAAGTTTAAAGTCTATAAAAACGATAGAAAGCAAACTGGGAGCTCGTTGATTTTTTTATATATTATTGTACTTATATGTACTAACAGAAAACCGTTTGAATTAGACAGGATCAAGCCGTAGTTTATTTGTAAAAAAAAAATTAATATTGCCTCTTAGCGCGTACTCATACTAAATTCAAACGTATCAAAATACGAGAAAGCAAACTCAGATCAAGTTGATATTTTTACTATATATTCTTTTCATATCATGCAACTCAAAAATATTTAAATCTCGTAGGATCAAGGCATAGAATAGTTGTAAAAATTTTTTTTATATTTTTATACTAGCCCATACTAGTTTCTATGAAAAGTTTAAAGTCTATAAAAACGATAGAAAGCAAACTGGGAGCTCGTTGATTTTTTTATATATTATTGTACTTATATGTACTAACAGAAAACCGTTTGAATTAGACAGGATCAAGCCGTAGTTTATTTATAAAAAAAATTTTAAGATTGCCTCCTGGCGCGTACTCATACTAAGATTCAAACGTATGAAAATACGAGAAAGCAAACTCAGATCAAGTTGATATTTTTACTATATATTCTTTTCATATCATGCAACTCAAAAATATTTAAATCTCGTAGGATCAAGGCATAGAATAGTTGTAAAAAATTTTTTTTATATTTTTATACTAGCCCATACTAGTTTCTATGAAAAGTTTAAAGTCTATAAAAACGATAGAAAGCAAACTGGGAGCTCGTTGATTTTTTTATATATTATTGTACTTATATGTACTAACAGAAAACCGTTTGAATTAGACAGGATCAAGCCGTAGTTTATTTGTAAAAAAAAATTAATATTGCCTCTTAGCGCGTACTCATACTAAATTCAAACGTATCAAAATACGAGAAAGCAAACTCAGATCAAGTTGATATTTTTACTATATATTCTTTTCATATCATGCAACTCAAAAATATTTAAATCTCGTAGGATCAAGGCATAGAATAGTTGTAAAAATTTTTTTATATTTTTATACTAGCCCATACTAGTTTCTATGAAAAGTTTAAAGTCTATAAAACGATAGAAAGCAAACTGGGAGCTCGTTGATTTTTTTATATATTATTGTACTTATATGTACTAACAGAAAACCGTTTGAATTAGACAGGATCAAGCCGTAGTTTATTTATAAAAAAAATTTTAAGATTGCCTCCTGGCGCGTACTCATACTAAGATTCAAACGTATGAAAATACGAGAAAGCAAACTCAGATCAAGTTGATATTTTTACTATATATTCTTTTCATATCATGCAACTCAAAAATATTTAAATCTCGTAGGATCAAGGCATAGAATAGTTGTAAAAAATTTTTTTTATATTTTTATACTAGCCCATACTAGTTTCTATGAAAAGTTTAAAGTCTATAAAAACGATAGAAAGCAAACTGGGAGCTCGTTGATTTTTTTATATATTATTGTACTTATATGTACTAACAGAAAACCGTTTGAATTAGACAGGATCAAGCCGTAGTTTATTTGTAAAAAAAAAATTAATATTGCCTCTTAGCGCGTACTCATACTAAATTCAAACGTATCAAAATACGAGAAAGCAAACTCAGATCACGCTGATATTTTTATTAAATATTCTAATAACATCAAGCAATTCAAAAATATTTGAATCTCGTAGGATCAAGGCATAGAATAGTTGTAAAAAATTTTTTATGTACTCATACTACACCATACTAGTTTCCATGAAAAATTTAAAGTCCATAAAAACGATAGAAAGCAAACTAGAACCTCGTTGATTTTTTTACATATTATTATATTATATATAGTAACTCAAAAACCTATTTAGTTGACGGGATCAAGCTGTATGTGTACCTGGATTTTTATCCGTGTTTCTGTTTTGAGCTCTCGTTGTTTCGGCATTTCGTATCAAAAAATGTCTCAACTACAAAATAAACAACACTCATTAGCTTTTTTTTACCGTGAAAGTTAAAAAATTGACAAATTACTCTATTAACGTTTAGTTTTGAGGACCAGGTTTTTTATGGTACCTTATAAGCCGTCGTCTATTGTTTAAAATAAATTTTTAGTATTGCCCCTTATTCGATTGTTAAACAGATAAGTCATTTTTTTAGTTATTTATGAGTTGCACGTGTTTTATGGGGCTGCCTAATGCGACGGTAATGTAATGCATAATTACCGTGCTAATGCTTTTGGCCAAGGCTGTATAACTTTTAAGTATTTGATACATTTACCATACTATTATATTATTATTACTAAATCACAACATTATTACCTAGTAACGGGAGCATACATATACATACTCGTAACTTTACAAATAAATGTGTACATTCCGAGTTTGAAAGTATAGTGTTATAGTCTAAACCCCAAATTAAAAACCACTACTTTTACCCATCTGTTTTATAGATGAAAAGTATTTTATATCAAATTTAATATGTTGAAAAATTAAAGTACACTACATTTATTTTGATGATTAGTATAAGTGCTCTGTTGCATTATCCTCAGGGATGTCCTCTTTTTGTAACAATACGAGATTCAAATAGTTTTGAGGTGCTTAATACTATAAGAATATATAGTCAAAATATCAACATGATCTGAGTTTGCTTTCTCGTTTTTTCATACGTTTGAATGTTAGTATGAGTACGCGCCAGGAGGCAATATTAATTTTTTTTTTACAAATAAACTACGGCTTGATCTTGTCTAATTCAAACGGTTTTCTGTTAGTATATATAAGTACAATAATATATAAAAAAATCAACGAGCTCCCAGTTTGCTTTCTATCGTTTTTATAGACTTTAAACTTTTCATAGAAACTAGTATGGGCTAGTATGAGAATATTAAAAAAAAATTTACAACTATTCTATGCCTTGATCCTACGAGATTCAAATATTTTTAAGTTGCTTGATATTAAAAGAATATATAGTAAAAATATCAACTTGATCTGAGTTTGCTTTCTCGTATTTTCATACGTTTGAATCTTAGTATGAGTACGCGCCAGGAGGCAATATTAATTTTTTTTTACAAATAAACTACGGCTTAATCCTGTCTAATTCAAACGGTTTTCTGTTAGTATATATTAGTACAATAATATATAAAAAAATCAACGAGCTCCCAGTTTGCTTTCTATCGTTTTTATAGACTTTAAACTTTTCATAGAAACTAGTATGGGCTAGTATAAAAATATAAAAAAAAATTTTACAACTATTCTATGCCTTGATCCTACGAGATTTAAATATTTTTGAGTTGCATGATATGAAAAGAATATATAGTAAAAATATCAACTTGATCTGAGTTTGCTTTCTCGTATTTTCATACGTTTGAATCTTAGTATGAGTACGCGCCAGGAGGCAATCTTAAAATTTTTTTTACAAATAAACTACGGCTTGATCCTGTCTAATTCAAACGGTTTTCTGTTAGTATATATAAGTACAATAATATATAAAAAAATCAACGAGCTCCCAGTTTGCTTTCTATCGTTTTTTATAGACTTTAAACTTTTCATAGAATATAGTATGGGCTAGTATAAAAATATTAAAAAATTTTTTACAACTATTCTATGCCTTGATCCTACGAGATTTAAATATTTTTGAGTTGCATGATATGAAAAGAATATATAGTAAAAATATCAACTTGATCTGAGTTTGCTTTCTCGTATTTTCATACGTTTGAATCTTAGTATGAGTACGCGCCAGGAGGCAATCTTAAAATTTTTTTTACAAATAAACTACGGCTTGATCCTGTCTAATTCAAACGGTTTTCTGTTAGTATATATTAGTACAATCATATATAAAAAAATCAACGAGCACCCAGTTTGCTTTCTATCGTTTTTATAGACTTTAAACTTTTCATAGAAACTAGTATGGGCTTGTATGAGAATATTAAAAAATTTTTTACAACTATTCTATGCCTTGATCCTACGAGATTAAAATATTTTTAAGTTGCTTGATATTAAAAGAATATATAGTAAAAATATCAACTTGATCTGAGTTTGCTTTCTCGTATTTTCATACGTTTGAATCTTAGTATGAGTACGCGCCAGGAGGCAATATTAAATTTTTTTTTACAAATAAACTACGGCTTGATCCTGTCTAATTCAAACGGTTTTCTGTTAGTATATATAAGTACAATAATATATAAAAAAATCAACGAGCTCCCAGTTTGCTTTCTATCGTTTTTATAGACTTTAAACTTTTCATAGAAACTAGTATGGTGTAGTATGAGTACATAAAAAATTTTTTACAACTATTCTATGCCTTGATCCTACGAGATTCAAATATTTTTGAATTGCTTGATGTTATTAGAATATTTAATAAAAATATCAGCGTGATCTGAGTTTGCTTTCTCGTATTTTGATACGTTTGAATTTAGTATGAGTACGCGCTAAGAGGCAATATTAATTTTTTTTTTTACAAATAAACTACGGCTTGATCCTGTCTAATTCAAACGGTTTTCTGTTAGTATATATAAGTACAATAATATATAAAAAAATCAACGAGCTCCCAGTTTGCTTTCTATCGTTTTTATAGACTTTAAACTTTTCATAGAAACTAGTATGGGCTAGTATAAAAATATAAAAAAAATTTTTACAACTATTCTATGCCTTGATCCTACGAGATTTAAATATTTTTGAGTTGCATGATATGAAAAGAATATATAGTAAAAATATCAACTTGATCTGAGTTTGCTTTCTCGTATTTTCATACGTTTGAATCTTAGTATGAGTACGCGCCAGGAGGCAATCTTAAAATTTTTTTTACAAATAAACTACGGCTTGATCCTGTCTAATTCAAACGGTTTTCTGTTAGTATATATAAGTACAATAATATATAAAAAAATCAACGAGCTCCCAGTTTGCTTTCTATCGTTTTTATAGACTTTAAACTTTTCATAGAAACTAGTATGGGCTAGTATGAGAATATTAAAAAATTTTTTACAACTATTCTATGCCTTGATCCTACGAGATTCAAATATTTTTAAGTTGCTTGATATTAAAGAATATATAGTAAAAATATCAACATGATCTGAGTTTGCTTTCTCGTATTTTCATACGTTTGAATGTTAGTATGAGAACACGCCAGGAGGCAATATTAATTTTTTTTTTTCAAATAAACTACGGCTTGATCCTGTCTAATTCAAACGGATTTCTGTTAGTATATATAAGTACAATAATATATAAAAAAATCAACGAGCTCCCAGTTTGCTTTCTATCGTTTTTATGGAATTGAATGTTGTTTTTACAATTATGCGCTCGCAATAGCAACAATAATTTTTACGACTTAATTTTTTACGACACTTTTAGTGTTTGATTCTGCAAAAAATGTATAATTTTGAATAAATACATATCATAGAAAGCTTCAGTGAAAAAATCAGCAAGATTTAAGCGTGCTTTCTAGTTTTTCATGGCTTAAATGACCTTTTACGCTAAGAACGGACACGAACATTACTGAATTTAAAAATTTGGTATTAAATTATATAAAACACTATACATTCCTATTATTGTATTTAAAATAATTAAAAAGTAATATTTAATTGCATCTGTAGCGTATTTATTCTAATAACATGCGTTTTTGACGCCGCGATACCGTTGCGGCCCTTTGTTTAATTCGTCAGGTGGCCGGCTGCTAGTCGGCCGCTAGCTTCAGGTCCATTGTTTTATATAATACTTTGTTAGATTTACGCGAATATTGTACATTTCAAATAAAACTATCTTTTCCGATTATTTCGCGGATTTATTTTGATTTTTGGTTCCCGACGTTTCGAATGCTTTACAGCAATCATGGTCACGTGAGAGACTTAAAGTTTTAGACGTCTTAAAGATCATCATATTCTTGTTACATACAGACAGTGCCATGTTAAATATAATTCTTACTGAAAAAAAAATGTTTAGAATAAAAACCAACAAATATTGTAAAGTACTTTGTGCCATTTTTGTTTTTTTTTTGAAATCATTTTGTACAATTGTGGGTAGGCACTGTCTGTAACAACTTCATCCCTTTCTTTATCTGCGCGAAAAATTTTCAATGTACACAAATATATATTTATTGGTTATATAAAAATATCAATTTATTAACCTTTAGTATGGAATATATAGACTATATTTATATAGGTATGATGAGTTGTTGTGGGTTGTACTGTAACGTGTTTTCCCGTGAGAATAAGATAATTTCCCGCAGCAGCCTATGTCACGCTCCAGCCCTCCAACTATAAAATCACGCCAATCCGCCACTCTGTTTCGACGTGAAAGAAGGACAAATAAACACTTTCACCCATGCAAATTTTCATCCCCATTTTCACCCCCTTAAGCGATGATTTCCGGGATAAAAACTATTCTATGTCCTTCCCAGGGTACTACTATCTTCATACCGAATTTCATCTTCATCGGTTCACACAAATGAATGCCCCCAGCGGGATCGAACCCGCGACCGCTGCCACAGCAAGTAGGGTCACTACAAACTGAGCAAAAAGTGTCGTCGAAAGTATATGTATTGCGATAGTAAATATTGGAATAAATACAGGGGATTTCGTACGGAAATCGTTCAGTCCCCGCAAAGCTCTTAATACCTGTTTCCTACTAAAAGAATATAAAAGAAGTCAGCAAGAAAAAGTGTTTTAATAGTACCCAGTAAACACAGTCCACCACAATTCATATGGATTAATTATTTAAAGTATTAATAACGTGACAATGTCCTAACTGTAAACAGGCGTGACGGGCGCAATAGAGCGCGTGCTCTCCCGGTACATGGAGGTGACGGTGAGCGCGCACGCGGTGGACAAGCGCGAGCCGGAATACGCATTGTACTCGCCCACTAAAGCTGTTCTATATGTTTATAGGTATGTATACACACACATACACATGTCCAGACACAAAACACAGAATAAACACTAGAAATAACGGCAAACTGATAACGCCAAGATTTCGTCTTCAAAAAGTGAATAAGATACTTTATGGGACATGGTGTACAATGTTCATACACATGTATATATTATAAAATTTCACCCTATGTTGAACTTGTAACTTGAACAGTTTAAGTAAAATATTAAATTAAAGTACATTAAAATATTCTTTAATTTAGTTTTTATTTTATAAAGGTAGGTCAATTACTTAAAGATTTTCTAACTGACCCTTTTTCTTTGCGGTCCAGGGTGTATTATTGAGGAAAGCATATTATTCCGTCGATTAATACTTTGCTGATGCAAATGTGTGGGATAACTGTTAGTTGATACTCACGCAGAATAAGAACAATAATTTTGTATTGATATATTGTAAATTATTACTATATTTAAAAAGAGCAACTGCTGAGTTTCTCGCAGGCAGTTCTGCTGAGAAGACTCAGCAGAACTCCGAGTCGGTGATAGATTCCTCACGGACTTACAAATCGACATTTACATTTGGAAATGTAAAATTGGCGATTCAAAAGTGCCTGTAAAAGTCTATTTGAATAAAGTATATTTTGATTTTGAGGTATATTGATACGTTAACTTATTTGCCTGTGAAAAAATCATATGTACTTCAAAAAAGTCAGTAAACTCGATAAAAATAATTGCTCGCTTCGCTCGTTTTCTCAGCCTCTAGGAAAACAAAAGTAAATCTATCCCACGGGAACCGTACATTTTTCCGGGATAAAAAGTAGGCTATGTGTTATTCCAGACTATCTATCTATCTCTGTGCCAAATTTCGTCTAAATCCGTTCAGCCGTTCTGGCATAAAAGATTAACAAACACCCACACTCACAAACTTTCACATTTATAATATTAGTATAGATTATTTTTTTTTATTTTCAGCGTAAAACCGGCAGTTTTCGACTTGATCCTCACCCTCGTTATCATAGCGTACCTTACTTTAGTTTATTTCGCCATACAGCTGTTCCCGAGGTTTTATGAAGAATATGCCAAGTTAGTAACCGGGAAGGTCAAAGTTAATTAGGTTAGTTGATTTTCAACTTTATTCTAAAAATGTAGAGTTGATTGTAGATTGGCAATAAGTGGAAGGTTTTGTATGCGATATTGAACTCTAATATAAAGCGTTAAATATGAAAATGATATAAGATTGGATTTTGAGTGCAATCGTCTAATTGTATGATGTCAAGCAAATATTTTTGAAAATTCTGCTTTGTCACAAAAATTTATACGTACTTTTTGTTTATTCAACCGATTTCTTCAAAAAGGAGGAGGTTCTCCATTCAACTGTATATTTTTTATTTAAAAAAAAAACTAACTGATTTTATTATGAGTAGTATCTTTTATACGAATGAAGTTAGCAGTATCTTATAACGACGATGACAAAATATATTCAATTATTATTTTTTCTTTACAAAATTTGTAACTTTTGGTACATATTATTGTGTTACCAAGAAATTGAAGAGCAAAGAATATTTCGTTCGCGGAAAGTAAGTAAAGAGTAAAGTCGCAATCGTAATAAGTATAATTGGTATCAAATATGTATAGATTTTTTCTATATTTGTTTTGGACTTATATATATTTTAGGCAAAAATACAACATCTCAGTGCAAAAATGACCTAAATACACTTAGAAAGTAAAAATTAAATTTCATTTAATATCCTATAGTCGCAAATGAATTGTTAAAATTTCATATTTATAATTTATTATAATTCAAATATGTGTAAAAATATGTTTATGTCATTTTGCCACTGATATTATGTATCGCTGAATTGATAATTTTAGATTCTGAACAATATTTTATCCATTAATGTGTTTAGTTGAAACGTAGTTTTAACTTTTACAGATGTATGAAGGATTTACTTGTTTCCTTTTTTGAAGTAAAACTTTTATAGGTAAGTCAATACATTGGAAAAATGAGTGTCGCGGAAGTGAGTCATATGTATCTATTTATCTTATATATATATATATATATATATATATATATATATATATATATATATATATATATATATATATATATATATATATAAATGAATCCCTATTTTCCCTTGGTCACGCCATCACGCGTGAACGACTGGACAGATGTAACTATTTTTTCTTATAGTGTTTGTTATTATCAGTAGAAGGTTCTTATTAAAGAAAAAAAAGAAAGAATTGCGCGGAAAATTATAAAATTTTTGAATACTTATTTAAGAATACTTAACAACCATATTAAAATTTATATGGCTAACGCTGGCTAATAACCATTTATATATATTCAAAACGTACCTTGCGACGAACCCGAGCGAAGAGAGGGCGAGCCGCTAGTTAATAATAAATATGACTTGCACTTCCGCGACACTCATTTTTAATTAATATTAATTGCTTAATCTGTCACAGCGTCAAAAAAGTTTTATTTCAACCGCGCGTAAAGGTTACATGTACTAATACTTTCTTAGATTTACGCGAATATTTGACATTTTAAATAAAACTATCTTTTGTGAGACTGAGTCTCTCCCGTGACCATGATTTCTGTAAAGCATTCGAAACGTCGGGAACCAAAAATCAGATTAAATTCGCGAAAAAATCCGAAAAGATAGTTTTATTTAAAATGTTACATGTACTCTTTATTTTTTTGTATTAAGACAGTTGTTTAAAATCAAAACAAATTACATATTACCTTTTTAAAAACATCCAAAGTATGAAAAAGGTTTCATTATAGATGTTAATAATATTTAAGTAAATAAAAAACCAAGCTAGCTATATTTTTGTTTTCTAATTTTAAGATGAAATGTGAAATTTATTTATTAGACGTCATAAATAATATAAGTATTATTATGAATACGTGGAATTTAATATTTGCAAAAATATTTTATTTTTGTAAGAACGCCTTGCAAAACTTATGATTGTTCTTTTCTTGACGACAAGTTAAGCTGAGTTTGTAGTGATCCTACTTGCTGTGCCAGCGGTCGTGGGCCCGATTCCCGCTGGGGGCATTCATTTGTGTGATGGGCACGAATGTTTGTACTCCAGTCATGGGTGTTTATATTTATAATATGTATGTATTTAAAGTTATATATGTGTAGTGTATCAACTATCTGATATCCATAACACAAGCCTCGTAGCTTACCATGGAACTAGGTGGTACTGTGTGTTAATGTCCCAACATATTTTTTTATTCGATAATATTTCGCAATATAACATGTACCGGCTCGAAGGGCCAATATGAAAATAATCACGTATACTTCTGTTTAACACTTTATTTATTGTATTCTTTAAAAAAATCAATTATTCTATAATAATAAGTAATGGAAAAAAATTGCTTTTCTATGTAGATTTAAAGTTTTTACACAATAATTCGTTTTTTGCCGTCCGCGAGTTCAAAAACACGTAATTAATATATATATATATATATATATATATATATATATATATATATATATATATATATATATATATATATATATATATATATATACTATGAAAATAAATATATAACGAATACATATAAAATCGAAACGATTAAAATATAAACCCACAAAACTTAATAAAAAAAAAGTTTCCACGTAGAGAATTTTAAATTTTGCAAATTTATTGAGTAAACACAAAGATTATAATTAAATGGTTGTCTTTTTATTGAAAAATATATTGATATTATGAAATTAAATATAAAAATAATATAGAAGTAAGGACTTCTGCATTAATAAAAATATATATTGAATTACAATAAAATAATTACAGACAAGTCCATTATATATTTCTTCCAAGAAAACAATCTTTTTTTATTTTTCGTTTAGAATCTTTCCTTTGATAATAAGTATTTCAGTGGTACAACCTTCCTTGACTTTGTGATTTTAGAAGCATTTTTTTGGATTACCATCGATCAAAACAGTACTAGATACACAATCCCATGCAATAGATCTCTTCAAACTGTTACCAATTGGTTTTAGGTATTCTAGTTGAAATAAATATACAACAATGTAAATTGAGCCTTAAATGCAATGCTTAAAGTTGTTTTCACAAAAAAAAGATTAAAAGGGCGTTCAAATGTTCAAATAAGCGCTCATTCGGTGAGGACATTTTTTATCGCTGATTGTGTATCTAATACTTTTTTGATCGATGCGTATTACAAAATTATTTAATGATTTAAATTAATAATCCTTGTTACATTTTATATGGGGATGGTAGATTTTAGTTACCCTATAAGGCTGTTATTACGAAAAACATTTAGAAATAATATGACATGAAAATAGAAATAACGTTAAAAAAGTCACACTATATAAAAAAAATGAACCTTTTTACTGCCACTATTGATAAGTTAACTTTCATCGATGTACTAGTCGCGAAGACGTCAATTTTATTTAGATTACATATATATTAATAATATTTTAAAATATTTACATGTAAATTATATAAATATTATTTACATGTAACACCTCGTTTGTTAGCACCTGTCTTATTTTTTAATTTTAATCTAAAATAACATAATATGAATCATTAATATAGTAGTCGTTAATATGTTTTTAAATTAGTATAAAACACTCCTAACTTCAGTTCATAGTTGGAGAGATATCGCGTGACATACACACGAAAAAACATACACCTGAACTAAGTATTCACATACCTCATATATCCTATTTCTTTTCTTTTACTATTTTATTATTATTTCCCTGTGCTTCTAATTCTAAACCTCAAATAACTGAAATAATCATACTGTTAATAAATAAATAAAGACCATATTTCTATCGTCATATAAATGTTACATATATATATATATATATATATATATATATATATATATATATATATATATATATATATATATATATATATATATATATATATATATATATATAGTTTATTTGATATCTTTAGCCTTGATGATAGAGAAGAGAACGTATTAAAAAATGACACAATAAAATAGTAGAGGAACCCAAGACGGGATTTTGGAGTTACTCAAGCGTGGCCGATTAACATAAGGGGGACCTTGCATTCTGTTGAGTACCTCCACCAAAATATAAGTACTCTATATATGGGCGTACGTGGGCAGCCGATCAAAATATTTAAAAATATTTTAATAAGGTAGAAATATTTGAAACCGTCAGATTAAGGTATAATGGGCTAATTACATCCTGAAAAGTGTGCAAATCAATAATCTGCCGATATCCACAAATCGAAGAGGCAATAATTGTACATAAACTTTATAGTCGATTACTCAACAGAGTGCAAGATCTCCTCCTTTATGTTAATCTGTCGCGCTTGAGTAACACCAAAAATCACCTCTTGGGCTCCCCTACTAAAATACTTTGTGTCACTTTTATACTCAACTAGTGACTGAAATTCGCTTCGCTCGGGTGCGTCTCTAAGCTAGAATGTCATAAAAGTCAAACATCCAAAGATTTTTTGCGCCAGGAACTTTCGCAGACGTATACTGAACATCTCACCAGAGTTTCATCACAATCGGATTAATGGTTTAGGAACAAGTAGAGGACAAACGTACGAACATTTATTTTTATTTATGTAAGTTAAATTGATGGGTAACTTTTGTTAGATTATTTGAAAGCGGTCGTAATTATTACAGATTCATTATAAAGTACTGATGTAATGTGAATGAAATTGTTTTTTTTTCTTCAAAATAAGCACGTAATCGGTTAAAGTTGAGTATTGTGTTAAATGTAAGCGGTAGTTATGGTAGTGGTAGCAGAACAAACATTTTTGTAAGTTGTAAGCGAAAATGGTGTACTGCATGGAATTGAATAAACGTTTTGATTTAAATATGTTTATTTTCATTTTTCGTATAAAAATCCTTATATTATTACTAAATAATTATAATATATAGTGTACATTTTTAAAATGACTTAAAGATCATGACTATTTCATGACGTAAATGACAGGTTTTATGTGCAACGTCGTACAGATGGCGCCGCTTGCATGTGATGTCGATTGCGATGTAAAAAGTCACAACAGAGACAAAAAATCTTATTAAGACAGAAATAAACTGTTCATATAAATTGTGTAGTTCATACAAAATTTGGATTCTAATCGATCCTGCGTTCTCTGAAGCGGTAAGACTTAACAATAAAATATTAAAAATTCTTACAATAGTATTTTATATATTATTATAAAAAAGCTTAATCTTTTATATAAAAGCTACCATCTTATGGCACGAATAATGTGAATAGAAATGTATATATTTTTTTTAACAACATGGTGTGAATAAGTTGATAAGTAAGGAATGTAAGTTTTATACTTTTATGAGGGCCGTCCTCGAAAAATTGTTTTGATATAAAAGAATCGTTTGTGGCCCACTGGGGCCCCCTTGGACCAGGGGCCCGTTGCGACCGCACGGGTGCATTGGCATAGCTACGTCACTGCTTACTCATAAATTCCAAAATGTAGGTTAAAATATCAACTTATTTACAACATGTAGGTACTTAAATTAAGTCTTAAAATTATGAATTATATGAGAACAAATTTATACAAAAGTTCGCCTTATACTAAGTAAGATCACTTATCCTTCAAACACTTCAACGCTGGCCGCACCGTTGATATCTTTAAGTTCCACAGATTTGAATGTTGCCACAAAATTGATTTTGCCCAATTTCTGTAAAATAATACAAACATTAATAAATTAATATATAGAAAAGTTGTAAATAAAAATAAATAAACGAGTTAATTTAATTGGATAAAAAAATAAAGCATTCCCCCTATTTAAAAACAATAACAGTTCTCGAATTTATTGAGAAAAGTCACCGTTGGTTACTTTTGACTCATATTTTCTACTTAGTTTTAGATCTAAACGCCGAAGGTCTTCAAGCTTTGTAAAAAATTTTTTAATAAATTAATTTTTCCTCATCGATTAACTCAAATCCGCTAAACTGTTCTAAGCGTCTAACCTTTGCCTTATTATTATTATTTTGTTGGGTGTGATGCCGAGGTCGGCCCTAGCTATGTCGACCAGTTTTGGTCCATTGTAGGTAACCTTTGCCTTAGTGCGTATGCTTAAACTACCAATACTTGTTGTACTTGACAGTAGAGAGATTTTTTTTCTCTATTTCAAAAATAAAGCCTTATTTATAAGATTTATATACATAGTATATAAATAAAATATATTTTTTTGGCGTTTAAGTAAAATGTGTATTTTATACTATCACAATTGCCATTTAAAAGTAAATAATTCTGTATTAAAACCCTTCCAGTAAATTGCTCGTTTGGACAAATAAGCACTGAGATGAAGTTCAATCAACGTACATTAGGAACAACAGGTAATTCAGCAGTCATCTGCCCGTGAGGCGCAGCATCCGACGCCGCGAAGCGCAACGTCCTCCCGGCGATGCCAGATGACGTCACTCGGAACTCGCAAGCTGTGAGAGGCTTATCTAACGGGTTCACAAACGAGAGAAAAGCAGTTGCTGGTTGTCCAATGATTAGATCTTCGTTGAACTGAAAAAAATATGATTAAACTAAATTTACTTTTTAGCCGACTGCAGCGAAGCCCAAAAGAGGGTTAAGTGTTTGACGCTGTATGTATGTATGTACATACATATGTCCGACCCTATGTTCCCCTGTAATTACTAAACGGCTTGACCGATTTTGATGTTGCATACGTCGTTATATTTGTCTTGAAAACGCGAGTGTCATAGGCCTTATGGATATTACTAAAAATTAAAATGGCGGTTCTCAGGCGCCAATTTTTTTTTCTTCCAAGCCTATCGTGTGTATGTCCCCGATTGCATAATACTATGTTCCTTCATCAACTTGTTTCCCACCTTTTTAGTTCGTTTTTACTCAGTAGAGTTTTTTATTTTTATAATTTTTTTTTGAAAATATCACATATTTTATAATCCCTGATAAACCTATATGTTGCCCTAAATGGATAGCAGCTGTGAAGTTCGATAAGGCTTAACGAGTAAGTATGAAGCGATAAATCATTTGTAGATGAAAATGTAATTGATAAAGATTCGTTGAGATCATCATGCTTTGCACTCTTGTCTTTGGCTAGTTTAACGGATTACGTTTAACAATATTATGTACGTATATATTAATAAAATAAAATTATATGTATATTGCTATTTTAAATAAAACTATCGTTTTGATTAAAATCAAAATAAATTCGCGAAAAATCAGAAAATATAATGATTTTACTTAAAATGTCAAATATTCCCATAAATCTAATAAAAACTATTAATTATTCCTATTTTATAAATATATATATTTATTATTTGTCAAAAACGTATAAGTGCGTTATTATATAGACTCACCTTAATACTAATATTGGGTTTCAAAACTTGGAAGTCATCGTCATCTGCCCAGGACTGTTTGGTATCGTCCACGATAGCCATAGCGGATATTTTCATATTGCAATACTCCACCAGCTTGGGCAAGTAGTCATCTGCTTGGACTAGAATGCTTACTTGTTCATCTGAAAGAGAGTGGAATGTTAGATCATGATATCTCTTCAGATTTAACGACACGTTTTGCTTAGTATGTACTTTTTAGTGATTCTACTTGCTGTGCCAGCAGTCGCAAAACCACAAATTAAAGATTGGATAGAATTTAGATTCAATCGCGCATTTAGTAATATTAGAACTAACGCATTTAATAATATTATATTAAAGTTAATTTTTTTTTCTCTTTCTAATTTCCATAATCGAGGAAGATATGTCTCAAAAACAGACAAAAAGGCAGCTGAAGTATGAACCTTTTCTAAATTCAATTATAAATATCATAATTATTGATTAATATTGATATACTTAAATTACTCACGTTTCTGAGGTCCAACAAAGATCTTGCCTTCGATCTTCTTCACCACTTCGGCTCGTACGCCGTTGTAAAATACGCTAGTTACCGTCAAAGCTGCCTTGATGTTACGTCCCTAAATAATTAATTCATAATAATGAGAAAAAAATATTCATTAAAACATTTATTTATTACCTACTGTTTTCTCGCGTACAAAAACGCGATTTAAAAATTATAACATACTAGCATGTTGCCTTCGCTTCGCTCGGGCTCGTCCCTAGGTACGTTTTAACAGTAGTATAAAATAGATAGATTATATATTATATAACATATTTTCCCGTGGAAATTAGGTTGGTAATCTTCCGCAGTAAAAAGTAGCTCACTCTCTAGCTATCCAACTATCGCGCCAATCCGTCGCTCGGTTTCGACGTGAAAGAAGGACAAACAAACAAATAAACAAACATACTTTGACATTTATTATAATATTAGTATGAATGTGTTATTCTGATATATAAGCTATATAAACCAAGTGCGGGTTGGCAGACTTCACATGTCTTTCGAAAACTTGCTAAGTCATCTCAGACATGCAGGTTTCCTCACGATGTTTTGAGTTTTCCTTCTCCATAAGGCAAGTGGTAATCATGTTGGAAATTATTCGCACATAAAATATCACAATTACGATACACTCGATTACGACCATTGCCTGATGCTTTTGGCTGATTAATTAATTATAATTATGTAAAACTTTTCTTACCTCAGTAGAATTATTGTTGTCGATGTCAACAATGACCCTGAACTCCTTGCCGATGGGTACAGAATCAATATCACGAAGTTTAAACGATACATCGTTTGAAAGGTTTGATGCGACGGAGTAATATCTGTAAATAAACATTAATAAAATAGATGATTTCTCTTACTTTATTATTTACCTTTTTTCTCCATTTTAGAATATTTAATTAGAATCATTTGTTTTCTTACCTCTTCGCCCTCTCAGAGTATCTCACGCCATTCATCAAAGCCAATCGCTCTGAAGCAGTTCCCTCCCTATGCTTATATTCACCAGTTATATCTTGTCTGTCTTCATCGCCCAAAGGATCGAACACGTAGGGTTTCTTTGTGAGTACCATGCGTCCAATACTGTTAGAAAATTAATATTTACCAAATTAAATACGTATAGTTATATAAATTATACTTAAGACTTAAAAGGAGAATATTTTTTAATATTTAGTTATATAGTAAACTGTCTAGCTCCAGTAGAATCACTAATATTCCTTTAAATATCTAATAACTCTTCAAAGATAGTACGCATGGACTTAATAATAGGGTTCTTCGGTTACGAAATCTTCTAAAAATAACAATGTCTAATTTCGGATTGCATATCTAAAGCGTAATGCTATTGCTACTTATTGATTTGATCAAGCGCCGGTATCTCGCTATAAAAGGTGTTAATTTTTTATCTAAGATTTCGTCTATCTGTGTGCTAACTTTTGCCCAAATCTATTCAATGACAAGCATTCTTCAAACATCCAACCAAATTCATATTATATTATTGCTACGATTTGTGATCATACTTACTGATAGTTGTTGGTATCAACCATGGAATATCCAGTTTCACTTTCAGGGTCTCGTCTCCACCTCATCAGATCAGCATTAACAGATGCCAGCATGAACTCTACGTCGTGGTTCAGACCTACCACACCTTGTTTGATAGCTTCTAGTGGCGCTGGGCCACATTGGTATTGGCCAGAGGACGTTTCTTGGGGTGTTGCATCAATTGCTTGCCATCCACCGTAGCCTTTGAATAAAACAGGGATAAAACGATTATTATAAGTAGGTACATTAACATCAGTCACAAAATAACGTGTTAGGTTATAATTAGTGTTATTGTTTAAAAAAGTATAGAGTAGCCAAAGAAAATCCAATGTACATAATATGTATATTTACTTACTTACATATTTATAAAATTTCTGTTTTACTTATGTATAAAATAAAAATAATATTACGAAATCGAAAACGTATTAAGTGATCAAGATATTGATATGAAATAATAGATATTGATAAGAAATCTCTTAAAGAGATTAGTTATCCTTTGTCAATATTTTGTTACTTTATTTTGTATAACATATATTTTATGGTATATAAATAAATACATAAAAAAAGTAATAAAAACTATTCAGGATAATGTACACAAGAGAAACGATAACTTCAGTTTATTTATGTTGTATTAAATTCTTCGGATGCAGCTTTAAGCTTATCAGAACAAAATATTCCAAAATTTTCCTCCATACCTGGTGGTAGGTCAGGTCTTGTCATCCATACGTCGTTCCATACATGGTAGTTCCAGATGGAGTCTGCTCCCTGAGGGTTGTTGGGGTCGAAGTCCAGTTCTTCCATGGTCTCAGTATAGTACTTGTCCACAGTGAGTGAGGAGTTTGCATCATGAGCTGATACCAAGTTTGATACAACACGAGATGGGATACCCAAAGCGCGGCAAACTGTTGAACAAATAGTAAGTTACAATATTTTTATATAAGCAGTACGCAGTTTATTAAGAATGTACCTCATATATGAAGCAAAATACGAGTATAGAGTAAAGTATAGAGATATAGTAAAAGACAGAGAAATAATCTCAAATCGACACGTAACAATTGCACATAAAAACGTTCATACCGCAGAATATCAACATGCGTCCTGTTATGATTGCATCTTTGAGGATAAATATTTTGTATGTGAAGTGCATCGCATCTAACAAGGTGTCCTTTTGGTTTGACACGGATATGGCGCATGTTTATTAAATAATGAATTCTAACTATATATTATACTACTTGTTTTTGTAGCTTCTATTAAATACATTCGATTTTAATGGACAACCAAAGAGAGTCCAAAAATATTAGTTGAGCTCTCCTTGTAATGAGGAAAAAAGTGTTATATTAAAAAGACACAAAAATGTTATAATATAGGATGAAATGATACTTCCATTCCATGGTTTTAGTCTTATTAAACTTTTATAAGTCCCAAAAATAGCTCTAAACATATATTACTCAATAACGTACAAGATAATGTATCTCAGCTATAAGCTTTGCTTAAATCAGGCCTCAAAAAGTAATTTCCCTGCAAAAATCTGCTGGCTATAATAATGTCCTCTAAACCGATTTCGGCCACGGAGGGCAATTTCACTGAGACTAGCCAGATGCTCAAGAGGTATTAGAGTGCACAAGTGTATGTACAGACACAATTGCAGTCTTTATTCCTTTTCCTCATAAAGTCCGATGGGACGATACTTCGACACGTCCAGTGAGATCAAAGCGGTCATTAACATGTGCATTTATAAAGGTACGCTTTAGTAATAACTCCTCACCTGTAGTAACTACGCCAGCGAACACCCAGCACTGTCCGTAAGGTACTTCTTGTTGGGTCTCCAAATACTGAGCGAGGATATCCACGGAACCGGTCCATTCTGATGGGGCAGTTCCATCTTCATAGTTTCCATCCCATCTCCCAACGAGCACTCCAGCATCGTCGTTTGAGTTGACAATGCGTGAGATCACTCTTGCCACTTTCACTGGATCACCACGACTGTACATGCAGAAAAAATTAGATGAAAGGCTTCTATGATTTAAACTAAGAACATTATATGTCTTACTGACAGAAATATATTATTGCTTTGGGATCATTGAGCTTACTAATTTAATTATTGTATGGGTCACTTAATTATATTGTTTCATTGTATTCAGCCTTTTTTAACGACCTACTGCTGGGCACAGGCCTTCCTTCAATAAGAGGGGGATCAGACCATGGTCCACCACGTTGGCCAAGTGTGGGTTAATGGACTTCACATGTCTTTCAAAAACTTACTAGGTTCTCTCAGGTTTAGAAACATGCAGATTACTTCACGTTTTCCTTCACCGTTAAACAAGTGGTAATCATATTGAAAATGATTCGTACATAAAAATAACAGAGGTGTGAAACCCGGTATTTGAACCGGCTTCACTTGGTTTCCCAAGCTAGCGTGATACCAATGGGCTAACATTGCGTTTTTGTTTCATTACTGTGGAGTTACTAGTATATTCTGTATTCTCTCTGAAGAAAAAATAATAATAAAAGAAAACAACATACATCTAATAAATCAACTTACTGATTGAAAGGCATTTCAGCTCGGTCCAGCATAAACATGCACGCTGGGAGTACAACGGCGTCAAACTGTCCGTAGAACCACGGCTTACCTCGCGTAGTCTTGATGGGACCAACCCATACCTTGCCCACATCGTTCAAAACGTACTCTTGTAAGAGGTCGGCGTCCTCCATATATGTTTGATCATCTGGTTTTATAAAAAAACCGTTGTTTAGTAATTCATTTTATATAATTATATTAATTATATATAACATTTAATAAGAAACTATAGGTAAGCTCATATAAAAATATGTATATTGGTTACATTTTGTATAGTCTAATAATTAATTACATAAAAGGTATCAATTACTTTTTTACTTAGTTTTATTTAATTTTCCTAAATCCTTAATTTTAACTATGTTATTAACAGATTGTTATATTTTATTGGTTTCTGTTAAACTGCTAAATGAATCTCACAAGTATATACAATATTTAGTAAAAAGATAGCATTATGAGTTTAACTAAAATTTTGGAGATTCCTTCGTAACAGGAGAATACAGATTTAAAAGTACAATGGAATTTGGCATAATATATTGTATAAAAAGTATTTTGAAATTAAAATTCCATTTTTAGCCCTCACCTGGATTCCAAGGGTTAAACAGGATGAACAAATCTTGATCATAATCATACACTTCCCGCGCTGGGTAGCTCTTTAGTCTGGTGACGACGCGCAGAGCCCAACATCCCACTGGCACGTTGACTGGTGTCGAAACCTACACAAGAAATATTGAATGCAATTAAAATAGTTGTAAAACTATTTCTAATTTTGAACATAAATGGACTTTAAAACAACCTTAAAACTAACATTTCACCCTTATAATAGCTTTCTTTGCGATCCTGAACATAAATATAAAATATAAATTATCCAATATACATATTTAATAAAATGAGCTCGAAATCGATAATGGATCACTATACATAATATTATGTACATAACAATAAACTAAAAATTAAAAAAAAAACCCTACGCAAATTAATTGTCATTTAACGATTACACTGGCACACGTGAAGCACTTAATCGAATAATCATACGGCAAAATGCCTTACATCATTTTGGAAAAGAGCTGATACTCTTACACTAATTTTTTACACTGCAAAGAAACTGGCTTTCAAATGAAAAAACCGCACCGAAATCGGTCCATCCGTTTGAGAGCTACGATGCCACAGACAGATACACACACAGAGAGACAGACAGACAGACAGCGACGTCAAACTTATAACACCCCTCTTTTTGCGTCGGGGGTTAATAAAAATCGAATGATTCATCTATTTTTATATCAGTTAGTACTTAGCGGCGCAGAAATGTGACAGAATATAGTATGTATGTATGTATAACTCTCAGTCAGTTTTTTTTCTAATTTTGAACATCTAATATTCATGACTTGTTACATAAATAGTTTAATAAAACATTTATTATATTGCTTATTGCAGATAATCTGGAATAACTAGTTTCGCAGCTGTGGTTTTTCGTATGATTTTCTCATTCAAACCAACTGCTAAATAAATTACATTATTATGCAAATTCGAAAAGTTCTTCAACGCATCATCATATTGCAACGTGTTTGTTGAGTTCGATTCAATCCAGCTTTGTGTTTGTTAAATGATATTTACCAACAATATTTAAATAAATAATAAATTAATATGTTAAGACATTAACACACAGAACCATCCAGTTCCATGGTAAGCTACGAGGCTTAAGTTATGGATACCACATAGTTGATACACTATACATATATAACTTGAAATACATACATAAATATAAACACCCATGACTGGAGTACAAACATTCGTGCTCATCACACAAATGAATGCCCCCAGCGGGACTCGAACCCGCGACCGCTGGATGGCAAGTAGGGTCACTACAAACTGAGCCAAACGTGTCGTCATTTTTGATCAAAAAGGTGACCAAGGTCGAATCTTGTAAATTACAGATTCCTTGTCTTAATGTAATAATTTATTGTGATATTATTGATATTTTTGACCGACATATTAAAATAAAAAAAAGTAAAAAAAAATTTTATATATTCAATTATAAGTATTTTTAATAAAACTATCTTTTGCAATTAGACTGTGACCAGTTCCTGCCTTGACCATGATCGCTGTAAAGCATTCAAAATGTCGGGAACCAAAAATCAAAATAAATCGGCAAAAAAACCCGAAAAGATAGTTTTATTTAAAATATCAAATATTCCCTTAAATCTAGGAAAGTATAATGCAATTGTATCTAATTGAATAATACTTTCTTAGATTTACGCGAATATTTGATATTTTATAATATCTATTAATATAATGTCGAGTTATCTAAGGACACAAGTTGGATAATTATTAATTACCGATATCGAAAATCCTGCAATGCAATTGTCATTCTGTTTGCTATGCAGATAAATAAAGCCTCACCTTGATACAATCATTTAGTGTACATTTATTCAAAGATTTATTTTCAAATAACATAAAATTTATTTATTCAAATTTTGTATTGGAGTCATAAAACCTTGTGTTTTAAATCCCATTTTTTTTAATTTAGTACGAGCTGTTTCTATGTATGTATGTATGTATGCCTTTAGCCTTTTGTACAAAAAAAACTTTTATTGCTAATATAAAAATAAATTTCAATTTATACGATACGATTACGATATATGATTTTCTACATGAAGTAGTGATGCTAAGCCACTATTATATAAACAAAAGTTAATAACTGCCTTATCAGACTCGAACCCGCGACCGCTGGCATAGAAAGTAGGGTCACTAACAAACTGAGCCAAACGTGTCGTCGATTTGAATTTTAACATTAACATATTATATTTCGTTTTCAATACACCATTATTAATAACAATGTGCGTTTAGATTCTAATAGCTTGTAATGAGGTGTTAAAATTCTAAGCTGTGGCATGATTAAATTATTATTAGGCATATTGTATTCATATTTTCAGTTAGCCATGCCTTATATGAGCTTCCGTCTGTCTAACACCTAGGTTTGGCAAAAACTTTAGGCGCCTTCCGCTAGCTATTCTTTTGTTTAGATCAAAAGCACATGTAAATTAAGCCGCGTTAAGCTTTGTATATACGAAAACGGTTTTTCGGTTTGGCTTTCTAACATTCAAAGCAACAATCGATTTTACAATCTGGCCGATTTCCAAAAATCGATTATGTTGTTTTTTTTGTATGTCTCGAGATGTCTTCGTCGGTTGTGAATCGATTTTCAATTATTTTTCATTGAATAACTTCGAAAAAGAAGAATACTCTATGTTGGAAAGTGCATCCGTTGAGGACGAATGGACCGATAAGACAATTTTTTGTTAAATAAAATAGTTCCTTATATGTTAATAACGTTTATAGAGGAAAAAAATGGAAAAGTGTAGGAAGTTTGGAAAGACTAAGATTTTTGTATAAACTTTAAGATTAGCTTTTGATATAAGAGAACTTCTGTCGCGTATAATATTATAATATTATTTAGATATATACAAATTATAATAAGGTATGTATGTATGTACAAATATCGACTAAAATTGGTCCTAAATTATACATAAATTATTCAAATGTACCTATTCAAATTACGTGAGTGCATTTATTTCCGTATTAGATAATAAGGTATTAAGTACAAAAACTCAGTATAAAATGTAAGCAATGCTCAAATAGACTGTTATTTGATCAACCTTGATATTTGACATATCAATATAAAATTCAAGTCGCGTGTCAGTTTTTCTGTTCTTTTTGTACTGAATTATAGTTTTTTCAATAGTATTTTTCTTGTTGCAATTTTTCAATCATTAATAACTTTGTTATTTTATTTATTATCTATGAATAGTAATAAGCTTATTAGGATATACGTATACAGATATGGAAATATATTTTATTATTATTATTATTATTACTTACATATATTTTATTACGTGTATCTCGGAAACAGCTCTAACGATTTGGATCAAATTTTGTATTTAGATATGTATTAGCTGTATCTATTAAGGTGTATTTTCTGAAAAAACGCTATTTTTATATTTAAATTATTTTATTTAAATACTACGGTGTTATGATTTAGTAATAGTATACTTTAAAGGAAACAAATTGCTGCCTAAGGTAAGTTAGGGCAAGCAAAGTTAATGTTAACTGGAATGTTATATTATCACGTTATTTTTGTTTTTTTTTCTGACGTCACAAATATTTGTGTTATCGATGTATCAATGTATGAAAACTAGGAATAGATTTTGGCACCAGTGAACCGGCTGATTTGGCGGTTAAGTCATCGTATCGTAGTAATTGTGTAGGATGTTCTTAGAAAATGTTTTTGCTCATTATTTATATACATTATAAATAATAATATACTAAATAAAACTATCTTTTCGGATTTTTCGCGGATTCATTTTGATCTGGTTCCCGGCGTTTCGAATGCTTTACAGCAATCATGGGCACGGGAGAGATCCATCTCTCTTTAAAATGCAATATTCGCATAAACCTAAGAAAGTAGTATAAATATATTAATTTTAAAAATTATTACTATATTTATGTAATAATAAATTATCTACGAACAAGAATATGTAAGAAAATAGTTCATATTGCAAGAACTCTGATCTCTCAGTAATATAATTTTTTTTAAATAAAAATACAAATTTTATAATAATTATCCTACTATTAGATATTATATTCTTGCGCTATCTACGAATTTACATAAAAAATCATATGCCTAATACAAAAAAGAAATATTTTTGCCAACTAGAAAATGTCAGTTTTACTGAAAATGGTTATGTGTGGGTGTATGTAGGTATATGTTATAATTAAAATACTAACCTCAAATGAAACTGTATCTCCTTGCACATCCACTATCTTAGCGTACCAAGAATATTTCTCAGGAAGCACATCTCTCTTCAAAAACATAGAGCCTTGTGTGTCCATCTGTGGCTTATCTCCTAAACAAATAAAATTACATGTAATTTAGTTGAGTATTAAAGATAGGCATTAAGAATAAACTATCTAAACTAGTGCTGGCCCAATGGTCAAAATTTGACAATATAATTGAAAATTTGTGTAAAACGTATATGATAGAATTTATCTATATAATCTACGTATTGAGGGGGGGGGGGGGGGTTGGTGTTTAAGGGGTATTTTTAAGATTAAAAAAATATAGGAAAAATCTAAAAAAAACAGCTGGAAAATCGAAAAGTTCAGAACTGTTTATTCTGTACACTGTTTGTTGTATATAATATATAGTCTATGATTCCATACTAACTGTTAAAACGTATCCAGGGATGACCCCGAGCGAAGCGAGGGTGAATACCTAGTATATTAAAGAAAAACTGTTTCCTTTTTTTTATGTGTTAATACTAAAGCTCGTTGAAATTTTTAGAAAAAAAATGGCTACGTTAAAACAAAATTTATTGTGTGATCAAAATTTTTATCAAAATATATACGAAAATTACATTAAAACTTTGAGTAATAGTATAAAAAAATATTAAAAAAAAAAACAAAATCTAAGGTGTATATTACAAGCCTTCCGCGATAAACAATAGCATTCCCAGGGAGGGTTGACGTCAGGCAGGCGGCCGGTCGTAAAACTTTTGCCAAATCCTATCAGCAGTACAGAAGAAGTACTGCGCCGACACCAAGTGATTGGGAAATAGGCAGGGAGAAGAAGAATAAGACTAAAGCTGGTTAATAGCTACTATACAAAAAAGAAAGAAAATGGTTGACAAACAGAGAAGAAAAAGGTATTGAACCACTATGTTTAGTATGATGCCTATTTATACTCGTATATTAGGTAAGTACCAACATAGATAAAAATGAAATGCCGTTCGGTGGTAACCGCATCACTTGAGAACGGCTGAATCAATTTAGCCTCATGTTCTTATCGTTTTTTTATATTTTCTTTTTATTTTTTATTATTCTGCATCTATTTTAAAAAGAAAAGCTGTATCTTATGGAAATTATATTTTGTAAATATATACTTATACTTATAAGCGCGAAGCAGAGCGATAATCGTAGGTTAATAGTAAAATTGATAATAATTATAGGTTTTATCAATATAAACGGTTTCTATTTAATATTCTGACATATAATGATCGAAATGACTCCATCTTTATTATTATATTCAATACGAAGCAATCAGTCTTGACAGTTGACACGCCTTACAAGTTATAGCGACATAAGACAGGGGTACAGTCAACATATAAAAATATATACAATATAATAAAAAAAAAACTTTTGTTATTTTTCGTTTCATTTGTCAAATCGAATATGTCTCCATGTTTATTTTTTACATTTAATTTAAAAAAATAAATATTGCTACGCTGTAATGCTTATTAAAATTTTTAAAGAATATTTATAACTAGTTAGTTTATTTGGCGATAACCACCTGACTGACAGTCAAAAATCGACATGATGAAGTTATCTGCATTCCTTTTACAAACAGAGAGTTATGACATACGGGACGAAATCATTAGCTATTGTTGTTCTGTTACGCCAAAGAAGTATAACTTCTTACGTATGTACGTACATAAGTACACACACACATTATTTTATATTCAATTAATTCTATAGAACATAAGTCACATTGCTTTCGATACTAACCGAGTGTAAACACAAGCTGCACAGTGTCTTCATTTTCATCAAAGGGTCGTGTGAATCTCACCACACCATTGAAGGGTTGACCACGGCGCACTATGGCTGTGGTCGGATTTTCGTCGTTTACAACTTCGAACCTTGGGAAAATTTGTATCTTTTAGTACAATGGTATACTTACTAATAAAAAAGATATAAAACAAACCTTCATACATACAGACAAAACGTGAAAAAACAAAACAAATGCTTGGAGCATTCTGTATGAATTTTATCAAATATTTTTAATAATATTCCAGACTATAAAGTGCGAAGAGATTGTAGCTCTATTATAAGCATGTTGCGCGTACGTACGGTATGTGCTTTGGTATTTATGCACACGTAGTTTAATTATTAATATTATATAAACTAATATTAACTAATTTGTGAGGTTGTAGGAGGTAGTCTCTGGATCTACTGAACCGATTTATATGAAATTTGGGCAGAAGATAGTTTGAGACCCTAGGAAGGACATAGGATACTTTTTATCCCGGAAATCATCTATTAAGGGGAGGGGGAGGGGGAGGATAACAGTTAGGCGTGGCGTAGTTCAAGGGAAGCCTATGTCCGATCCCCGGATGAAATCTGTCCTTGCCAAATTTTATCAAAGGCTCTTCGATAATTTGAGTGTAAAAACTATTTTTAAATTCATAATATTATATAGTATAGAACTAAGTATGGATTTGCCTCTTCACTCTTATCACTAGTATACAATTTTATTCAAATGCTAATACTCACTTGACGGTGTTATGGGGCTGTGCATTTTCTCGTGGATAGAAATGGACGACATCAACAACGAGCGGTTCCATTGTTTTTTGAATTTCTGCAACAAAATTAATTTTAATAAAATTTAAAACCAATGTAATGATAAAAACTATCTCTTATGCTTCCCAGGGTTTCAAACTATCTTCTTACCAAATTTCATCTAAATCGGTCCTGTAGTTTCGGAGCATATTCGGTATAAACAAACAAACAAAAAATTAATCATGCAAAAATGGGAAATTGGACTAAAATATATTATGAATACTTTTTTTTTGTAAATGAGTAACAGATTGATGATGTTTTTAAAGGGATGTGCCTTTTTATAATTACACGATTAAGTAGCTCTTATGAATTATTGCTGAAAGATGCTAAGAGATACGCATGCTGCGGTTAGACTATAGACATAAATAATTTCCCTCAACGGAAATCAAATCTGCTATTAATGCTCTGGCAGGCCGAGACTGTTGCGCAATATGGCCATTCTAAATTCTATCTAGTTATTGTTATTACCTAGTATTTAATGGTTCTACAAAATCAATTGCTATGTATCTTTATGGCAAACAATATAAATGTAGACATAAACGTTTCTTGAACAAATATAACGTAAATTCCACAAGATATTATTTTTATATACGACCTAAAAATAAAAGAAACGTATGAACTAATATTTTTTATGATATCAAAAATTGTTAGTACCTGCTTTTTAAAGTATGAATTCATTGGTCTAAATTAAATACTTATATAATAATTCATACATATATGTACATATATAATATGTATATAAACCAGCGACTATACTCGCTTCGGTCGGTTTCGGTTTCGTTCGGTTCGGGTTCGATGATGATTCTTTAAATTGACATAACTTTTTTATTTATGAACCAATTGAAATAAAACAAATATTAAATGCTAAGCGAGACTCTCCACAATACATTAGTGATAACCGCATCCAATTCGGTTAAGCCGTTTCTGAGATTAGCGTACACAAACGCACAGACTCACAGACAAAAATTCTAAAAATCATTGTTTTGGGTTCTATTACGTTAATAAAGACCCCTAACAATAGTTTTTCTCAAATATCTTCTATTTACTGACAGCGATCAGTTAAAATTTTATTATATGTATAGATATGATTAGATCTAAGTTCTAAGATATACATATTTAGACCATTGTGTTGTATAATTGAATTATATTGGTAAATTGATCAATCATCTTATTTAATAGGTTTCAACAACCACAAACCACCAACCACTGTATGTATCTAAAATTAATTTATCTCTAATGTCAATTGATATTGTGCATATACTAATCTTTATATATATAATTCTTCTGTGAGTGTGTATGCCACTGAACTTCTCTCAAACGACTGGACCGATTTTGATGAAATTTTTTGTGTGTGTTCAAGGGGATCTGGGAATGGTTTAGATTCACAATTTTGTCAAAAAAAGTTTGAAATTTTCAAATTAAAGACGTGTAGACAGGACAACGTCTGTCGGGTCCGCTAGTATGTACATATATTTTTAATCAAATTATGTCACGACTTGCCACTTGGTATTCTATAACAAATAAACAAAAAAGTTTAATACGTTATAGATAAATCAAATCAAAATATACTCGTACATTATTTAAAAAGACTTATGAAAACGTTAAAATAAGAACTTTTGAGTCGTCAATTTTATATTTTTAAATTTAAACTAAAAGTCAGTGTAAGTCCGTAAGAATTCTACCACCGACTCGGAAGGCAGTTCTGCTAAAAACTCAACAGTTGCTCTTTTAAACCCCTGAGCCCCAGAAAACTTAAAAAGTTATACATATTTACTAACCTATTTTTTATTCGTAAATAAAGAACTAGCAATTACATAATTTATTCATATTCATTAATAAAATTAGATTTTAAAGGCCGCGTCCATATATTTTATCTCATGATACCGTCTAGGCTTAAGATTGGTCTAACCAAAAGATGACTAAGACGATATACAGGAATCAAGGCTAAATGTTTAACCGAGCGAGTGATTGATCATATTAGACACATGCTGTTTACTTTTGTATTAGCGCATCATTGAAATGCATTCTTCGTGCTATTATTTTAGTTTTATTTTTAAATCAAACGTAACATCTAAATTAGATTATTGATGTAATAACTACAGCGTAGGTTGAATACACATAAATTAATATTTCTAACTAGCTCTAGAAAAACAAAAACAAATTTATCCCTTTATCCCTCGGGAACCGTATATTTTCCCGGGATAAAAAGTAGTAGTATGTGTTATTCCAGACTTAATCTATCTCTGTGCCAAATTTCAACCAGATCCGTTCAGCCGTTCTGGCGTGAAAGAGTAACAAACATCCATACATACTCAGAAATTTTCACATTTATAATATTAGTATAGATTAGTATAGATCACCTAATTGTAATCAATATCGAATACGATATTATATTTTTTTAACAGTTACTGTGTGGCGGCGAACGCTTAAAGAGACGTTATATTATATACATTTTTTTTTAAATACTAGCGGCTCACCCTCGCTTTGCTCGGTTTCGCCTCTAGAAAAATAAAAACAAGTCTATCCCACGGAAATCGTACATTTTTCCGGGATAAAAAGTTGCTTATGAGTTATTCTGATATACATATAAGCTATATTATTGTAAAGTTTAATTTAAAGTTCCATTAAAGTTAGCGAAGACATCGCGCGATATACACGCAAAAACGCACTCGAGGAGGACCTCCACCTTTTTTGAAGTCGGTTAAAATTCGCTGAAAATAACAACGACTTGCAAACACTTTGGATTGCAAATCACACATTTCTATTTATAGTGTTGCTAACTAAGAAATAATAGGTATTGTTTGGGAAACGTACTAACATCACGATGTTATTAAGTATATATATATATATATATATATATATATATATATATTATATATATATAGCTAGAAGTAAGATATACATACATATGTACCTAATAATAATTTATAAGATTAGGTATTACGCGAATATAATATAAAGGAAATTAGAAATATACCCACTTTAACTATATTACATATTATAAAGCCAAGAGAGGACTCTCTTGGCTTAATAATTGTTATTATTGTACTATTTTAACCTTCTTAAACCAGTGAAACATAAACCCGTGTAAATTACTATTAATTATTACTTAGTACTAAATATGAAGAAAAGAGTTACCATACTTGTTTCGAATAAATTTTACTCTCGGAAATGCTATCTTGCCGAACGTACAGATGTGACACTTAAAGCTCTGCTTAAAATTAATTTACTTCGAACACCGTTACGATCGACGGTGGTGATCGCTTGGGATTTGTTCACATTATAGTATATGAACAGACCTAATATATTATAATGAATAACTATATTTATACTAAGTATGTATATATATGTATGTATGTTTCACTTACATTATTGCTATAATAAGTTATATTTGAATACTAAATATTACTGTAAGTGCTAAAGATTTTAGTGCCTTGTTGGTATATTGGCTAGTACATGTGTGTGAATATTTGGAGGGATGGGTTCAAATCTCGGGTCGGGCATGTATAGTTATTGGGTTTTTCTGTTAAAAAAATCTTAATAGCAACTCTGGGGTTCGGAAATTGGGGGTGTTTTACTCCCTTGCCTCGGAGAGTGATCTTGCATCGATTCTCTTTTTCGTCTCACCGGAGTTTAACAATGAAAGGAGTAGAGTGCCCTTGTTTTGTGCATGCACTATAATATCTCCTGTGCTGTTGTCTAATCTCAGTGAGATTGAAATCAGTTACGAAGATATTAATAAATGCGAAAATTCACCAGTGAAGCTCTTTAAAAAGGTATAATATAATAATATAATAATAATAATCATAGATAATAATAATTATTTAGAGAATATAATTTTGCCAGAAATGCTCAGTTTTACGGCATACGTAAAAATAGATACAAGATCTCTATTGTAATTTGTTATATATATTATAAAGATCTACGTCACCTGTCATCGAACATTATCTCACAACGATTCATTGAAAATTAACGTAGGAGTCATACTACGAATTGAGATATATTATTATAAAGAAACAAATAACAATTATTACGATGACATTACACTTGAGATAGTAATAAATAAAAATAAGTACATAATGAATCATATATAGAAATTCTTTGATTACTGCACTGTGCAGATGTCACTAATATGTTAGGAGCTTTCAATTGAAGACAGTTACCCACCATAGTATTGGATTATTATGTAATGGGGAAAAGTACTGTGTGATCATATATTTTTTAAATTATATTCAACATCATTTTCTTCATTTATATACGTATCTTGTTATATTAAAAGAGCATTATTCTTGTATATATATTTTAAATCATGTATCTTGAAAACGGCTCTACCATTTGGATCAATTTTATATTTAGTTTCCTAGATTGCTTCCCCACGCAAACTTTCAACCCCATTTTGACCCCCTTAAGGGATGTTTTCCAGGATAAAATGTGATCCTATGTCCTTCCCAGGGTCTCAAACTATCTACCAAATTTCATCTAAATCAGTTCAGTAGATCCAGAGATTACCCCCTACAACGTCACAAACTCACAAACTTTACCTCTTCATAATATTAGTATAGATAAGGTGTTGCTTGTTTAGTTTATCTATATCTTTTAAGAAAATATGCAATTTTATACTTTTCCCGAAAAAGGCCGAGCGAAGCAGCAGAAAAAACAAATGTAAGATTTCTGCAATCGGTATATCGCCCGTCTAAAGCAGCTTGGCGGCATCGTCTAATTGATATTGCCAACTGCACTGAGTCTGGCTACGACGATTTCATGTTTAATATCTAATAGTTCCCCGTCCATTTAATTTGTGGACTACCTATTTGAATTTTTAAATAAAATTACTTATATTATTATTATTTTTAAAATAAAACGACACAAATGGTAATAATAATAGTTAAATATTTTTGAAAAGCTTTATTATATTTACACTTACATTTGATATTTTAAATAAGTTTTTTTTACGTTTTCGCGGTTTGATTTAGTTTTTTTCAACGGATGTTACGAAAATTGTACAGCAAACATGGTCACGGGAGAGTCTTAAAAGTGTTCCCAAAAGTTTGATTTAAAAAATAAAAATAACTGCCAAAATAGGAATTTTAAGCGTCGATTTCAGAGTTTAGATTGTCTTCATATTCATAATATGTAACACTATTTTTGAAGCTATTTTTATCGAAACTTTGACAATCAGCTACAAGTAAAACACAAATATAATTAAAACAAAGTAAGTATTTATAAGGTACATACAAAGTTTACATTTTACGACAAATCTTGTTCTGACCTTGTGAATAAATATCAAAGAAGAAAATAACGGACGGCTTGACGGAAATCGCGTCAGCTGGTTGAAATACACTGAAACGTATATTTATTATGAAACTTTGTAAATTTATGGGACCATTATAAGAGCTAATATCAAAATTATCGTTTTGCTCTTGCTTATGTCTTTTCCATTGAATCTTGAATCTCCCAGATGGAGGGCAATAGAGAAGATAGTCTTTTTACTTCTTCAGTTAATTGAATTTATTTATTTTTTATTTTAATTAAAATTTTGTCAAGTTTTTATTTTATAATATTATTCCCGACGTTTTTTAGTTCTTTATTAACAAAATATGACTCTTTGATGGTTGAAATAGATGATTTATTATTATTTACAACAAACATGGTCACGGGAGAGACTAAGGTTTTAGACGTTTCAAAGTTGTTACAGACAGTATGTACGTAATCTGGCCACAAGAATATAAAACAAAACCGCGACAAAATCCGAAAAGATAGCTTCATTTAAAATGCCAAATATTTGCGTAAATCTAAGAAAGTTTTAAGGTTTTTGTTCTATTATCGCGATATTCATGATATTATGTCGCGAATTAAATTGGTAACAATTTATTATCAAAAAGAAGGTTACATTTCAAGTAAAAAAGGACTGCCTCATGAAAACCTATTATAATTTTAGTACTACGGGGATAACGATTTTTTTTTGGGATTGATATTTTAATGAAAATTTAGAAGTTATTGTTATTTTTTTTTTTCAATACAATTAATGAAAAAAACGCACATACTTCTGTATATTTAGGATAGTAAAGCGTTCCTGCAAAAGTATTTTGGTGTTTTTGGTAAAAATAAAGCAATTTTACTTAAAAAAGGTAGTATTATGAGATTGTATTATCTGTGAGATTTATTTACTTTCTATTTCTTGTATTACCAAATTTTAGACGTAATGTAAGATAATGTCCTACAATATAATTTAATGAAACTTATAAAAATCTAATGTAATCATTTTGTTTTCATAGTTTATGTAAAATAAAATCTACAATTTGTTTACTACTGTCAAGTATTTTTACTATGATATTTTCATTACAACCGTTTATTATTATTACCTAGTAATATATCGACTATGCATGTTTTATTTGAATTCAATATCAATTTTTAAAGCTTTATTCTATTGAATATACTGAAGTTACAAATATCTTGCAGTATAGCCCGAAAAAGGTTTATTATAATATTTTTTTTATATATCATTTCATTTTTTTCAAAAAGGTCAATGTCCCCCAAACATTACCGCGCACGAGTTCCTTACATCTATAAATATTAACACGTAGATTTATTGATGGTTAGATTTTTCTTTAATATATGCGAAATTCTTGTATTAAAATTATAATACATATTATGTATATTAGATAACTACTTGCCTCAACTGAAGCTAATATTTTTAAAAAACCAGTTAAGGTATTTAAGATGTTTAAATATTAGTTAAAGAGAACTGCCCACGCAAAACTACGAAATTATCATTATAATTGCTTGATTTTTCTGAGAACTGTTAAATTTGAATATCCATATAGCTATTTATGAATAAAAAATAGTTCTAAAAATGTATATATTTAAAGAATTAATTTATATAAAATTATATGTACTAACCTTATATAAAATCACAACACAAAATCAAACGAACTCAATCACCAGCACAAATTAAAAGTGTAGTTAAAGTGTTACAATGAACACCTCGCGTCCGACTGACGGTCAGATCGCGCCGTTCGGGGTATATCTTAAGGATGCGTACGCGCAGACGATCTGTGTAGGTTGTCAATATTTTTGTTATTTTACTCGGACAATTCCTATTATTTTTCCTGGTTACAAAGCAATATTTAAAAATGTTTTTAATTGTTTTATGTATAATATATCCTCTTCTTTAATTAGAAAAAAAATACTGCGTTTTCCATGCATCGGGATGGGTCATGGGACTATTTCAGTCCCATTCACATCTCACTGCTGGGCACGGGCCTCTTTTCAATACGATGGTGATTAGTATGTTTTCCACCACGCTGATCAAATGCGGGTTGGCGGACTTCATATCCTTCAAAAACCAGTTAGGTTCTTTCCGATATGCAGCTTTCTTCAAGATGTTTTCCTTTACCTTAAGGTGCGTAAAATGCGAAATATTTTTGCGTTTATACCCGCGCCACCAGCGTCTTACTTATGAGTTACCAATATCAATTATAATAGTTTTAAATAAATAAGTCATGTACAATTATAATTTATAGCTAATTTGGGCATCTAGTGAAATATAATTATTATTTAATCTCAATTTATTACATCTATAAAATGTTACTACCTGTGAAAAACTTTTATCACCATATAATCCTTGAGCCAAAATTATAATATAAATTACTTCATGACTACAAATATATAGTATTCGATAGTGATCGTAGTTAAATAACGACTTTGTTACTGCGATCAATTATAAACGTGTAATATTAGTAATACTATAAATTATGTAATTTACATAACATTTACATATAAAATATGTTGGGACATTAACACACAGCACCATCTAGTTCCATGGTAAGCTACGAGACCTGTATTATGAATACCAGATAGTTGATACACTACACATATATAACTTTAAATACGTACATATTATAAATATAAATATAAGCACCCATGACATAAGTACAAACAATCGTGCTCATCACACAAATGAATGCCTCAACGGGGCTCGAACCAGCGACCGTGGGCATATATAATATTGGCATATATAATGTCATATATAATAGTAATGAAAAAATAAGTATCTGTCTCACCTTAATCATAGTCACCATACAGTTTCGTTTAGCCGAATTCACAGTACTACACATAGCGCGACAGTGTTTCCCAAAGGTCGCACACTTGACACGTCACGACTGATGTGCGTAAACATAATGAATTAATATTATTATCAATTAGTACTTGTTAACCTAAACTTGACTAATTTTAAACAATATTATATTGCAAAATTATGAATAATTTTTAATAAGCAAGTGATCGCTTTAGATGTTTCAAAATTTCTTTCGTCTTATCTTATATAATACTAGCGACTCACCCTCGCTTCGCTCGGGTTCGTCCCTAGCTTGCTCCCCAATACAAAATTCCATCCCCATTTTCACTCCCTTAAGGGATGATTTCCGAGATAAAAAGTATCCTATATCCTTCTAAGGGTCTCAAACTATCTTCTTACCAAATTTCATTTAAATCGGTTCAGTAGATGCAGGGATTATCCCCTACAACGTCACAAACTCATAAACACACAAACATTACCTCTTTATAATATCCCTCCACGACCGCGGATACGCCGGCGTGTCAGTTAACAATAGATTTTTTAGAATTTTAATTAATTTCTTAGAAATTTACCTGGAGGTGTTAGTAGAAAAAAGCTTATATTAGGTAGATACTCAAGACGTATATATGTATAGCAATACGTAGTCTACACTACTATTATATCTATATCTAATATAAGTGAAATAATTTTCAGAATGGGATCAGTATTTCTGGAGGTAACCTCCTACGTCCAAACATGGGGATGAAAGTTTGTATGTTAAATCAAACTAGAGACAAACCCGAGCGAAGCGAGGGTGAGTCGCTAGTTATTATTATATAATGCAAAATGAACTCTAATACAAAGGCTGCATTAGCAAAATTCGATGAAACTCTGCCCTCCATACTAGTTAAACTGCATTACGGTAATTAGACGATTGTAGACGGTACTATTAGTAGTTCGGTAAAAGCTAAAATTTAAAGTACTTATTTGTTAAATTTCTCCATTCTACGCGACATAAGACATTGGCGAAGAAAATGGTGCCCAAATCGCACTCCTAGAAGCTATTGAACAATAGAATCGAATTATTTGTTAAATTATTGAAAGTTCTAAACAAATAAAGATATAACTTTTATATATTGAATGAGCGTAAGCCAATACGAGATTTATTTCTATTTCATTATTTTAGCTATTTCGTAGTTGTGTCCGTACATTTACAAGGCCCATGAAATGTGTGTATATATATATATATATATATATATAATATATATATATATATATATATATATATATATATATAATATATATATATATATAGGTGTTTGTTTAAAATTTAATATTTAAATCAATTTAAAAAGCAATAATTATTCCATTTTAAATTATTATAATTACTTAGTGTATCCTTTAAGTTTTTATGATTAAGTAAATAAGAATGAACTACATGACATATTGCACTCAATGTAATCTAGTGACGTTTCAAGACGCCACTAATGACTCATTATCCTATGCTGGTACCATGGGATTGTCAAAATACATGGTACATATTGTATATATCATGTTAAGCAAAATCTAAGAAATTACAAAGTGATTTATTTATTTCTACAAAAGTTAATCGACTGTGGTATGAAACAATAATAATAATTACATATATATGTGATATGACTCATGATAACTTGTTCCCAAAATAATTTAAAGGAAATGTGCCTGCTCGTCTTAATTAGCTGATTTTTGGTACAAGGAATATGAAGAAATGGGAAAAATAGATAAACAATAGGCAATTTATATATATATATATATATATATATATATATATATATATATATATATATATATATATATATATATATATATATATATAGGATTACGTAGGGCATACCGTATACTATAATAAGGCTATGACAATATAGGCAAAGCACTAAACGTCGTAGCTATGACGTTTGGTTCTTTACTAGTATATACTATTGTCAGAAATAATATGAATAATTGCATAAATTCCAATCATTTATGACTATTTTTAAATTATGTCTAGACAAAGCTATATTATAGCTATTTAAGTTGATTGACTAATGAATTGACACATTTTCTTTAAGAGAAATATACCTCTATAGGAAGTAGTAGTGATGTATTTTTTTTTTAATTTTACGGGAAAATAAATTAAGGGTAAAGTTAGAATTGTTAAATATAAGGATATGTGAAGTCAATTAATGTTTGTAAATTGGTTATTTTTTAAATATTCATTTTTATGCTACAGTCAATGCTTTTTCGTAGTCAAAGGGCACAAATAAAAACTTTTTAAAGTTGAGGTAAAAATTAAATAAATATATTAATTTATACTATAAGTAATTAAATAAAAATATTAATAAAATATGCAGTGGTAGCACAGTGGTAACGCACTTGTTTAGGAAACCAAATGAAGTGGGTTCAAATCTAGGGTCTCATCTCTGATAATTTCATGTGCGAATCATTTCCAATCACTTGTCTTATGGTGAAGGAAAAAGTTTCCAAAAGACATGTAAAGTTCGCCAACCTGCACTTGGCTTGGTGGACTACGATCTATTAACTTTCCTATTGACCAGAATCGTGTCCAACAGCGAGATACGCAAAAGGTATAAACACAATTCAATTAATTTAACTATAAGATATTTTTATGGCTTTTTTAATTTTGTATCATTTAAAATTGGAAAAATTATTCGTGAACAACTAAAATTTCAGTCGTCATCATATGAGGTAAATATAATAAGACGTATATTGTGTTATTTTGTCGCGTTGCTGCAAATTGTTTTTCACAGAAAAAATATTTCAGTTCTGCTCTACGTAACTTTACATGAACTTATACATCATAATAATTACGTTTCTCCTTTACATCATATGACGAACAATGACGTTTCATCCAAAGTTGCAAAACATATTTTAAATGAAATCGTGGTGGAAGTGTAATGTATAGAAATACTAGTATTTACCGCGCAGGTCATGGGTTCGGTTTCTATTTAATATAAGGTACTATATAAATAATTTATATATGTATAAATAAAGCTCAGATTTTTTTTCCTCATCGATGAAGAAGATTTTTTTATTGAATCATGGGATTGAAAGCTAGTAATACATATGTAAAGTGTATGAGAGTTACATTCAAAATCGAAATCGATTCGTCTAGATGTGTTGGCACAAGTTCAAAAGCTGCCAATACATATGAAATTGCTTCCTTAAAGCCATTTCGAACGGTATTTTCGGTTTCCAGATGCACAATGCGGTGAATTGAATATTTTTCAGATTATTATTAATGTTATTTATAGATGATTCTAAAATAGAAAAAACCATGTTTGGAGCTATTATGAAAGTCAATAAATGTAAGGAAATTAGTTTGAGGATTTTTCCCCTCAAATTGAGCCAACACATTTCCTCACTAACGACACACGGATATAAGTTATTAGGATATTTGACCTCTTTGACTTTCTGAGTTAAGAATATCTTGGTCTCATCAATTATTGTTATATTGTTAAATCCGTTTTACGTTTTAACGCCATAATTTTGTATAAATTATTTATTTATATTAATATTTAAATGTTAAAGTTATTTTAAATATTATAACATATACTATTTTTAATTTATATAAATATGTATGATGATGGACAACCACCGGCTCGGATGAACCGTCTCTTCTTGCCTTTGCGAGTACCTACACAAACGTAAAAGTTGTATTTATTTTGATAGGATTTTTCTTTTCAAATAATTTGACATTTAGATTATAAATATAACTATAAATAATACAGCATGGTCAAGGTAAATACTAAGTTTGTTTATGACATTTACGATTTCATATAAAGATTACATAATACGTTATTATTAACTCATAAAATTTAGTGATTGAAGGGGTAAAACCGTTAAATTATTTAAACAAGTAAACAAAATAATTGGATAATTAAAAACAATTTTTTTTTGTATAATTGATACCATTCGCCTTCGTGCTTATGCAACTTTAATAATTGATTTGACGAATTCAACAAAATGACTTTACCAAGTGTTAGTCATAAGGAAAAATATTTAAAAAAAACTAGACACGTTTTAGAAACAATGAATTATGTACATACTCAGACTGGTGTGAGATGAATTTTGTGAATTTTTTAACACTTCAAAATAATTTGGAATACATTATCATATCTACGAGTATTTTTTTTTTTTTTTTTTTTTATGGGACTAAGGGGGCAAACGGGCAGGAGGCTCACCTGATGGAAAGTGATCACCGCCGCCCATGGACATCTGCAACACCGCAGGGCTTGCAGATGCGTTGCCGGCCTTTAAGAAAGGAATACGCTCTCTTCTTGAAGGTGGCCAGGTCGTAGCGGTTCGGAAAGACCGCCGGCGATAGCTGGTTCCACAGAGTGGTTGTGCGGGGCAGAAAGTGCCTTAAAAATCGTACTGTTGTGGAACGCTGGACATCGAGGTGGTGTGGATGGAATTTACTATTTTGGCGCGATGTCCGATGGTGAAATTCAGCAGCCGGGATTAGTCCGAACAATTCCTCGGAACACTCCCCGTGATAGATGCGGTAGAAGATGCAGAGTGATCCAACATCTCTACGCAGAGCTAAAGGATCAAGCCGATCGGAGAGAGCTTGATCGTCGATAACTCGAATCGCCCTACGTTGAATGCGGTCAAATGGAAGTAGCTGGTACTGGGGAGCTCCCGCCCAAAGATGAGAACAGTACTCCATGTGGGGCCGAATTTGCGCCTTATAAAGAATAAGACGCTGACGCGACGTGAAGTACTGTCTCGCCTTGCTGAGCACACCAAGCTTCTTTGAGGCCAGTTTGGCCTTACCTTCCAATTGACCACGGAACTGGACGTTGCTCGAGATGTCGACGCCAAGTATTCCGATACTGGCTGTGGGAGATAGAGGAGTGTCCTCAAATTGAGGAGCTACGATAAATGGCGACTTTTTAGCGGTTAACGCGCAAACTTGTGTCTTTTTGGGGTTGAATTGGACTAAGTTTAGTCGACCCCAATCCGAGACTTTGGTTAACAGAGATTCGACTTCAGACACAAGTTTGTTCCGGCTCTCGTCGACGTATTCCCGAGAAATATTAGCGCGGCCAGTATACAGCGCATCCACAGTGCTATCGTCTGCATAGCAATGAATGTTGCTGATTTGCAACATGTCATTGATATGCAGAAGGAACAGAGTAGGAGACAGTACACAGCCTTGTGGAACACCAGCATTGACATATTTAGGATCAGAGCAAGCACCGTCGACAACGACCTTAATGCTCCGATCTGCCAAAAAGCTGGTGATCCAGTTGCAAAATTTCTCGGGGAGCCCATAGGAAGGTAGCTTCGAAAGAAGCCCTTTGTGCCATACCCGATCAAAGGCCTTCGCTATGTCCAGACTGGCTGCAAGCGCCTCCCCCTTGGTCTCAACTGCTTCTGCCCATCTATGTGTCAGGTAAATTAAAAGATCACCGGCTGAGCGACCTCGACGGAAACCGTACTGGCGGTCGCTAATCAGCCGGTGCTCTTCTAGGTACCGCAGGAGCTGGCAGTTGATAATGGACTCCATTATCTTAGAGAACAAGGAGGTAATGGCTATAGGCCTGTAATTGGACGGATCCGAGCGGTTACCCTTTTTTGGGATCGGGTGCACTAAAGCGGCCTTCCAGGATTTCGGGACTACGCCTGATGAATAGGAGTACCGGAAAAGACGCGTTAAGACCGGTGCCAACTCCGGAGCACATGTCTTCAACACGATCGGAGGGATGCCATCGGGCCCACTCGACTTATGAATGTCCAAGGAAAGAAGTGCTTTGCGAACTGCACTTTGCCGGAACTGAACTTCCGGCATCGTAGTATTACACCGTGGGATGATCGGTGGTGAGTTTCCTTGGTCATTTAGAGTCGAATTGGACGCGAAGAGAGTGCCCAGTAGTTCGGCTTTCTCCTTCGCGGTATGAGCCAGCGAGTCATTCTCCGTGTGCAGAGGTGGAAAAGAAGGCTTACAGAAATTCCCTAAAACAGCTTTGGAGAGAGACCAAAACGCACGTGTTCTCGAAGGGAGACGCCCCAATCTCTCGTCAATTCTGCCGATGTGCTTCGACTTCGCATTAGCAATACTATTTTTGAAGGACCTGGAGGCAAAGTTATACTCCTTTTTAAAGGCGCTGGTATTTACATCACTAGACGCCGACGCGACAGCCCAGGCTTGGTAGCATTCCAGCTTTCGGCGAGATGCCGTCTTGCAGGAGTGACCAAACCAAGGCTGGGATTTGCCTCCGATGGGCACTGCAGAGAACGGAATAAATAGTTCCATACCCTGAAGTACCACATCGGTGACAGAATCAGCAACGACGTCTGGATCATCTGGCGAGAAGCAAATTTGCCCCCATGGGTAGGACGCAAAGAATGACCGCATCCCGTCCCAATCCGCTGACCTGTAATGCCATACACGGCGACAGCCCGCAAAGCGAGGCCGTGTTGAGCGCGTGACTGGCACTGTACTCCGGACAAGACAGTGGTCCGACGAGCCAAGAGGAGGATCGACGGAGACCAGATAGCCGTCCGGATGAGAGGTTAACAGAAGGTCCAACAGGGAAGGTGTATGATCTTCCACATCAGGGATTCGCGTTGGCGAGGTAACCAGTTGTGTCAGATCATATGCCAATGCGAAATCGTGAACAGATCTCCCCGCATGATCGGTGGTACGTGATCTAAGCCATTCAGTATGATGGGCGTTAAAGTCGCCGAGAATCACGATCTCTGCGGATGGGATCTGCTGGAGCACGGAATCTGTAGCCATTTGCATGTGCTCAACGAGTCGGTCAGTTTCGGCATTGCCGCTATGAGACCTATACAGGCACGCGTAGATTCGCGGATGGTCGTCGCAGTCTACACGTAGCCAGAGGATGGATAGGTCCCGCCCTTCAAGGCTGCTGAGGCGACGAGAGCAGATGTCCTCTCTGACGTACACGCACACTCCAGCCCGCGGTACAAAGGAATGCTCCAGATTATACCCCGGGTAAGAGAGGAAAGAGGTGTCAGCCGGGGACGACATCTGCGTCTCGGTAAGGAAGAGCAAGGCCGGCTTCGCCGTCTCAAGGTGGAAGTGGACGGCGTTCAAGTTGGAATTTAGTCCCCTTATGTTGCAGAAGTCCACAGCAAGTGTGAAAGGGGTAGCCTTATGTTGCCTGCTCCGATTGCCCCGAACAGAAGACGAGAGCGCAAAATTGCCCCCCCCAGAATTCGGAGGGCAGCCTGGGCACCCACGCTCAGGTAGTGAACGAGCTGAACATGGATGCCCAGAGAGGGATTCTCCACCGCGATGTGCGCTGGTGGTACCCTCCTGGGGTAGACTGACCAAATTTCGCACTATCATAAATTTAGTGGTGTGGGGGAGGGGTGGGGAGTGGGCCTCCCGGGACTCTCACTTACCGAACGAAACGCGACAGCAAAGCTGCCACTTCACGCCGGACTTCTGTGAGAGTGTGGTATTTAACGGGACGTGCCGGCCCATTCGGCTGCTACCCGAAGGTAACTAGCATGGCACTACCACAGTTTTTGGTTGACTGATTGCACTGGTGGAATAATCTCTGTCACTAGACTATCCCACCAGCGGGCGGTGGGGTCGTCACGTCCCGACGCCATGAAAGTATGTTTTGAGAAATTAAATAGGCTCATTTAAATATACGTTTAATAATTTAAGGTTAAGTATGATGTTCTCCTAGCCGATTCCGGCTACGGCGGCCAATCTCATTGAGATTAGCCAACTGCGCAGGAGATATTATAGTGCTCAAGTATACGCGCAGACACAAGTGCACTCTCTATTCCTATCACTCTCATACTCCGGTGGGACGACTGCTCGACACGACCAGTGAGAGTTAAGGCGCAGGACCGACGGCTTTACGTGCTCTCCGAGGCACGGGGGTGAAACACCGCCAACTTCCCAACTCTGGGCTGTTACTGAGACTTACTATACAGAAAGACTCAATAACTAAACATGGCCCAACCCGGGACTCGAACCCAGGACCTCCGGGTGTGCAGCCGTACATGCTAGCCACTACACCAACGAGGCAGTTACAGTTAGGTTAAGTATAGATTGCTTAGGAATGAAATATTTTCCAGGGGTAAAGCGTATCCCATATGTTGACCCGGATACCCAGCTATCATCATACCAATCCTCTGCCTCGGTGGTGTAGTGGCTAGCATGTACGGCTGCACACCCGGAGGTCCTGGGTTCGAGTCCCAGGTTGGGCCTAGTTTAGTTGTTGAGTCTTTATGTATAGTAAGCCTCAGTAACAGCCCGGAGTTGGGAAGTTGGCGGTGTTTCACCCCGTGCCTCGGAGAGCACGTAAAGCCGTCGGACCTGCGCCTTAACTCTCACTGGTCGTGTCGAGCAGTCGTCCCACCGGAGTATGAGAGTGACAGGAATATAGAGTGCACTTGTGTCTGCGCGTACACTTGTGCACTATAATATCTCCTGCGCAGTTGGCTAGTCTTAATAAGACTGGCCGCCGTGGCCGAAATCGATCAGGAGAACATCATCATCATCATACCAATCCTCATCTAAATCTGTCTAGTGGTTTCCTCGTGATACGTTCCCAGACAGACAGACAAAAATTCTAAAAACTGTAGATAATATTGATTATTTCAATAAATTTTCCAAAAAATATTTCATGTACAGATTCGATTCAGTTAGAATTTTATTATATGTATAGATGAATTGAATGAGAATTGAAAAAATAAGTGTTGATATTTCTTATAAAGAAGCTATTATAATCAACGTTTAGATATTTATCCTGAAAATAAGATTTGAGTTTGATTAACTTATGCTGAATTACAAAAAAACTTTTGCGAAAAGTACGGTAGTCTGCCAGAGAGGAGCTTTCATGTGTAAGCTACGTGCGAAGCTTGCGTGCGTACGTAGAAGAAAGCATAGTATCTTCTCTTTAATAAAATGGCCAGAAAATGGACCAAACTCTAAATTTTTTAATGGACTCCATTACATTACTATTTATAAATGACGTTTTTGAGTGAATATTTATTACTTTTATTTAACTTAACGAATTTCAGTAAAATAAAAAAAAAGATAGCTTATTTGTTAGAAAATCTCGAAAGGCTATTTTGTATAGACGTATGTAGATGAAAGTATATTTACATCTATACTCGTAGTATGATAAAATTCTGACTCAATCTGTACATTAAATATTTTTTGAAAAATCTTATTGAAATAGTCATTATTATCGATACAGAGTCCGGACCTATAGTTTTTAGATTTTTTTCTATCTGTCTGGGAACACATGATGAAATTTGGTATGACGATAGCTGGTTATCCGGGTCAACATATAGATACTTTTTACAGTAAGTACAGTTAAACGTAAAAAATAAATTCATAAATGGTATTTTCTTCTAGTTTTTCCTTCGGATTTGAAGCTGACATGTTACATGCCAATTATGTATCGTTAAGAGTCTTGGTTATAAAATAACAAGTAATAAAAGTCTTGGCAAGATGCAAAGACGTTTACCAAACAGGTTCTGCATCATTTTGCAAAATGTATGCGAAAAAAATGTATAATTTAACTATAAAACATATTAAGTTAAAAAATATTTTTTTATTTATTAAATAGTAATCACGTTTAACTATTTCTCTAAGTCAAGTCTATGAATATGCATAATTATAAGTACCTGGGCCACCGAGCTTCGCTCGGAGTTTTCGGTCAAAAGTACAATTTTCTTTTAAAACAAAACTAAAAACTTGAATAAATAAAAAAAAAAACAAAAACAAATTATACCTTTGTATCCGACACACCTATGATTGTCAATCTCGCGCCTTGGGCGCTTGACCATGATGATTATGTCCGCGCATGCGTAATTATCGACCATATTTTACGTGGAATAATGCGAAAGAAAACCGCATAAAAATTCGAAAACACGCGTTTTCCCAGACATTAAACTAATCTAGATCGATTTATCGCCCCCATAAACTTCTGCATCCTAAATTTCAGGAAAATCGTTGGAGCCATTTCCGAGATTCAGATTATATATATACAAGAATTGTTTGTTTAAAGATATAAGATAATAAAATTTGGTTTTAAATATTTCATTTATGAAAAATTATCTGTATTATAATTACCGTTTTTTTTTTAATAAAAATATTTCTTTATTGTTTAAGTTAATGGAAATAATAACTCGTAACTTAGTATGACACTAATAAGATATTTAAAATTCATGCGGTCACTTTCCTAACGTACCGATCCATAATGCTTTTCAACACACGTTTCTGTTATTTTTTTAACTTTAAAAAAACTAAAAGGTTTTATATTTTTCAATTAATTCTTGTATTATACTTTCTTTTTTTTTATTCTATTTTTGCAAGGTTCATTTGCGTACGGAACTTTAAGCCCAAGTACTTAACAGATTATGTTGGAACAGGTTTTGAGACGAGTTTACCGAAGGCTGAGCAATTCGGCCATTGCTATCGAGCTGACATATTAGTTGTGTTATATTCAATTAATTTATACATTTAAATTTTATATTTAATTCATATAGCCATTTTACAATATATACTAGCTTCTGTCAAGCATGTACTATGTAAGCAAACGTGTGGGTGAATATAATGTAGGTATATACTTAAATATGGTACATGAGTGTTTTGACACAAGCTCAGTATTCTCTCTTTCATTTTTATATTTGAATGGGCAATATCTATTATAGCTGAAGCAGCACCAACCAATTTCGGGTGGCTGCTCAGATTTTTTTTAGAAAATAATCCCGGAAAAGGCTAAGCAGAGTATACCTTGTTCTTAACTTTGTAATCTTCATTTACTACTTATTTCGCAAATGTGTCATATATCTATAAAATCTAAATCTTAACTTGGTACTTGATATATATTTTTATATTGTATTCAGTTATTTTAACATCCCACTACTGGGTACGGGCCTCCCTTCAATACGAGGAGGATCAGGCCTTAGTTCATCACGCTTGCCAAGTGCGGGTTGGCGAACTTCACATGTCTTTCGAAAACTTTCGAAAATTTAAAAAAGATTATCTCAGACATGCAAGATTCCTCACGATGTTTTCCTTCGTCATATAACAAGTGGTACTTAAGTTGGAATTGATTTGCACATAAAAATGTCAGAGATATGAGACCAGGATTTGAACCCACTTCATTCAGCTTCCCAAGATATAATCCGATCCGTTATTATTGTGTATATCTAAGAAAATATTATACTATAATCCTGATTTAAAGAAACAATCAATAACAGTTTCAGCAAAACAAAGGACGTTAGTGGGTTTTAAATTTGATAGTTATTCCTCGAGTTAAATCTAGATGTATGACGAAAGCATCTTCTATTAGTAATCGGATACTTTTCACATGACTTACGAATACGTTTCGAGGCGTATACGCGTGATATCCGCATGCAAGTGCAGTCATCGCACCACAAGGATTAATCATTTTTACATCACATCGTGTTACGTAAATCATGTATCTAAGTACAGTTAGAAGCCAAAACCTGCTGTAAGCTTAAGGCTACATGCTTATATAGATAAAAAAAGGTTTTAAAACATATACATATAAACAGCTAGATACGACGTTTATCTATACTAATATTATAAAGAGGTAAAGTTTGTGAGATTGTGACGTTGTAGGGGATAATCTCTGGATCTACTGAACCGATTTAGATAAAATTTGGTAAGGAGATAGTTTAGGACCCTGGGAATGTCAGAGTACTTTTATCCCGGAAATCATCCCTTAAGGGGGTGAAAATGGGGATGAAAGTTAGTATGGGGACGAACCCGAGCGAAGCGAGGGTGAGTCGCTAGTGATAAATAAAACAAGGGCGACTTGAATATAGATAATACGACCTCCAGGTAAATTTCTAAGAAATTCATTAAATTTCTAAGAAATCTATTGTTAACTGTAACGCCGGCGTGTCCGCAGTCGTGGAAGGATTATATGTACATATTTTATTTTATTCAAAAGTTCGTTGAGTTACTTAACTCCAATATTGTATGAATTAAATAATATAATTTCTTATTATTTTTATGATTTAGTTGATTTTTCCGGATCAAAATACTTAAGATAATATTATATTTAATTATTTTAATTTGTGGCAATATTAACAACATATTTTCACCGTACAGTAGCTTTTTCCTCCATAACAATTAACTAATTTCATATAAAAAAAATTCTAAGGGAAAATATTACTAGCCTTTGCCTGCGGCTGCGCTCACTTTTGTGACTGAACAGATTTGAATAAAATATAGTAACACATCTGGCAGCTCCTAACTCAGCAGTCGATGTATAATTTATATGTACATTCTACGATGTACCTTGCAATAAAATTGGGAGTAAAAGTCATCATCATCACAACCCGAAAGAAAATCATGTGAAGAACCCATGTTATTACTAATTGGATAATCTTTAATATGAATAATTCATATCATTCTAATAACTTCAACAGATTTCCCTCCATCAATTACATCATAAATTTGCATTGTATTAAAAAATAAAATGCATCTCTATTGAGATCATAGATCAAAATAGAATTCTCACGGTGAATGAACGGTACAGTATGTAAATAAAATGTAGACAGTACAATGACAAAAATATTCTGAAGAGAATTTATTTAAGTATCGCTAGAATTCGGATGGTTATTATAGAAATAGCATTTTGACGACAAGTGTGGTTAACATACTTGGTAATACCAAAATAAAAAGTCACTTAAGATGGTGTTTTACTCTTAAACATCTATTTTTAAGACGGATGCTAAAAAAGGACAAATTAAGGAAGTAACACTATAGCACGGTAAGGATTAATCATGAACGAATAAACCACTGGACGAGACATAAAATACAAATGTATGAAAACTCGTTCAACCAAAAGACGCATAACGCACACAAAGATTTTATTACATTATTATACACACAGGTACACAATACAATATTTCTAGTGCTTGAACGTAATCGATAAAATACATATATCGATGAACCAATTAATGACATTTTAGACATTGGTTAGCATAGTCATCATATTTTACATCTTTTAATTTAAAATATCTGTATTTATTATAATAAATTAAAATAAATGAATTAAAGAGGCAATAATAATGTGTCAAATAATAATTATTTTTTAATTTGATTTATATAAATACGATGGCATTGATGGCAGCATTCTGTTGGTCTATAATAATGTTAATGAACAAATGAATATCGGGTGTATATTCCATTAATATATAATAAAAATTATTTTTTAAAGATTAAAAAAATATTAAGCTAATTTAATTAAATAAAGTGATTTTGTTGATTCTGTTATTGAATTATTTTAATTGGCAATTGATTGTCTCGGGTAGCTTATAAAAATGTGACACTGTCCTAATATTGCTCAGTTCTTAATAAACATTTGTGAAATTAGGAAAAAGAAAAGTGATTGCAAATTAAAGTGAGTGTTGGATCGTGAAAGTAAAATAGATCGTGAAAGTAAAGTGTTTTATTACAAATCGCCAACCCAGAAGTTTAGTGCTAAAACATTATTGTTTGATTTTGTGTAATTTATGTGTTGAAATAAAATGATCTTTATTATTATTACAATGGAATAATATTCCAAAGTATATAAATGTGGTATAAAATAAAATAAAAAATTAAGTACACATACTAATTATAATTTTTGCATTTATATTTTTATGTGACTTAGAAAATATTTTTATAAATTTATTGTCATCAGATTGTAGGATACTGTGATAAAAGTATTTTATGTTATTGTACTGTACAAATAACACAATTCGTTCAGTTATTTCGTCAAATATCGATATATTTTTCGACATTGTCAAGCACTAGTCGATGTCAAATGGACTCACTCGACAGTTTAGTCATTTGTTCTGAATGGTATAATCCAGGGATTTTATGATGGTTGTCAGATGTCAACAATACATAGAAATATCGACTATATTTAACATAGTTGGATAATATGACATTTTATTTTACAATTTTATTAAATTGTGTGATAAATAACAATAAATGTAATAAAATAATGTATTTACAAGTGAAAAGAAACAGTGCTGCTTCCGCCGCTATAGTTTTTACACCATTTAACAGAACATTTAGTCATTTTTGGCAGATTGTTTGTTGACAAGTAAATGCTTGAGACTGACGCAAAAAACAAACGACAAAGGCTGAAATTTCCTGGCTACTAATAAGACAGATAAAGGTACGTCCGCTTATATGTCTGGTCCAGTGACTTATTCGTTCATGGGATTAATGTATGATGTTATATCTCTCTCTCTAAAACAAGGTAAAAGAGTGATGGCAATATATTTATAAAGGATCATTATAACAATATAGTATGGAAAGAGATATTTAAAATGTCTTTTAAAATTTGTAAGAAAATTGGACAAGTGTTGCGATTAGTTCGTGTGCGAATTAAGTTTAGAAACATGCTTTGTTCCAACACGTCTATCTAAATTATTTTACTTATAGATATAAGTAAAGTAATTTAGATAGACATGACATAACAACAAGGATTCTGTTTGTACATTTTTCCCACGGAACCCTAAATTTATCCTGATTAACAGGAATTCTTCAACAAGATAGGCTTTTTAACTCATATAAAAAAGTTATATTTGCCCTTAAATCAAAATATGGAGATCGCTTAAATAAGAAGAATGTAGAAAAATAAAAAGAATGTACATAAGTGTTCTATAACAAAAATAGCGTCAGGTTTAATTCTAAATAATAGCTAAATTATATAATAACATGAATAGCTTATATTTTACACTGTGTCTTAAATTACCACCCATTACTTATCCCAGCCTGGAACTTGCTAACAACTAAATGTGATGAATGGGATAATTGTATGAGGAAAATCATGACTTCTTACGAAATGGTGTCAAGATAACTATTTGAAGGGATATTTCATGTTATGTTCATAACAATTATAATATGACGAGTAGTTTTGGTATTGTTTGGAATTATTATTACCTATAAGCCGTCAAGGCAGTGGTAGCCCAGTGGTAACGCGCTCGCTTGGGAAATCGAGTGAAGTGGGTTCAAATTCCGGGGCTCGCACCTCTGATATTTTCATGTGCGAAGCATTTATAACTTGATTACCACTTGCCTTACGGTGAAGGAAAACATCGTGAGGAAACCTGCGTGTCTGAGAAAACCTAGCAAGTTTTCTAAAGACATGTGAAGTCCGCCAACCCGCACTTTGCCAGCGTGGTGGTCTATTGCCTGATTCCCCTCGTATTGAAGGAAGGCTCGTGCCCAGCAGTGGGACGTTAAAAAGGGCTGAATACAATAAGCCGTCAGTAGCTCCTTTCCGTGGCTTTGTCCGCGTGAATTCATTTTCTTATATAGTATTGGGAGCTAATTAGCGAATTAACAATTATCAGTAAAACTTAAAAATTAAAATGTTTATATTTATATTTAAACACTTTATTGCATAGTAAAATAGTACATACACAAAAAGAATTGTGCCAAGGCGGCCTTATCACTGAAATCGATCTCTTACAGGCAACCGATAGAGAAAGATACAGAAAATAGAATAAAAGAGCGGAAATGGTGCATCAAAGTGTACACATATAAGATATTAATTTAACTATATATATTCATTAAAGATATACTTAAACGTACATGTACACAATAATACAGTAAAGTTTAGTTACATACATATATGTACATAGACGACACGTTTGGCTCAGTTTGTAGTGACCCTACTTGCTGTGCCAAGGGTCGCGGGTTCCAGTCTCGCTGGCGGCTTCATTTGTGTAATGAGCACGAATCTTTATACTCCAGTCATGGTGTTTATATTTATAATAGGTATATACTTAAGTTATATACGTGTAGTGTATCAACTATTTGATATCCATAACACAAGCCTCGTACCTTACCATGGAACTAGACGGTGATGTGTGTTAATCCCCAACATATTTATATTTATGTATATACATAAACATATTACATAGTATAGTTATGATGTTATTGCAATTAATTTCATAAAGGTACATCAAAAGCTTTGCATATGTGTATTCCATAATGAGGTATGACGCTTGAAAACCGCATAGTATCGTGTACCACATCCAAATCATTAATTTTCTTATCGATACAGTGTTATTGGCATTCTTGTCATTCAAGGCAGTCATGGTCAAGGTCAAGGTCCTTTTCATCCCCTTAAGGAATGATTTCCGGGGTAAAAACTATATTCCAATAAACAAACAGCAAGACAGACGGAAGAACGGACAGACGGACGGACGGACGGACAGACAGGCAGATAAACAAACAGAGTTACTTTCGTATTTATACTATTAGTATGGAATGCCACTGCATGGGGAAAATGTTTTATACCAACAGACACATATTCCTTACATGGGGCAAATGAAAGTGAAATCACAATTCTAAGAATCTCGTCCCAAAGCATCAAGTACAGAGAAATAATAATTAAGAAGCTGAATGAATCTTGACCCAATTAATTTTTTCCTTGTTGATATATGACAATGTTTATTTAAAAATCTTTATTCAAGTAATTCTAACGGTATGTACACTATTATTATCTATACATATAATAAACTTGTAACTAAGCCTGTACATTAAATATTTGTATCCTATCTGTACATTAAACATTTTTTGGAAAATCTTATTGAAATAAACATTATTATCGATACAGACGCCGATGTATAGTTTTTAGAATTTTTGTCTGTCTGTCTGTTAAACCACTGGAGGGATTTGGATGAAATTTGGTATGGTGATAGCTGGTTATCTAGGTCAACATATAAGATATTTATTACAGCGGGAAAATAACTTCTCTCTAAGAAATCGATACTAAACTTTTATATATTCATCGTATAATATTCATGTAAGTCTATTAAATTTATCAAAACCTATGTAATATTTTTCTTTCTTTTATCACAACTTTTCAGTAAAACTTAAATTAAAATTTTAGGAATATATTGGAATAAGTGCTCAATCTTAAGCAATTTTACAAAATATGCAAAAGCTTCTGCGCGACACATGGCAACGGTTATCTTTGTAAAGGGATGTTAAATGGGCTTGAAAATTGAAATAAGGGTAGTTTATCTCTTGCAATTCTTATTTCCTTTCATTGTAAAGTTAGGTACCGAAGAGTATAAATATGTAGTATCTAATAGTATTTCAGCAATTTTAACTTTAACTGCTGGACACTAGCTTTCTTTCAATCGGAGGGAAATTAGTCTACCGCGTTGACAAAATTCAGATTGACGTGGTTCCCTCAGACATGCATTTCCTGACGATTTCCTTTATTTGCTAACTAGCGATTCACCCTCGCTTCACTTCGGGTTCGTCCCTAGACAAAAATTAATCTATTCCACGGAAAACGTACCTTTTCTGGGATATACAGCCTTCCTTAAAAAACGGGCTACCTAATGCGAATTAGAATTTTTCAAAGCGGATTAGTAGTTCCTGAGATTAGGGTGTTCAAACAAACAAACAAACTCTGTATTTTTATAATATTAGTATAATATTAATAAAAAATAAAAATAAAATAAAAATTATTTAGTTGAATACAAACAATATTATTAGTATAATATTGTTTGTATTCAACAAATGGTAACCGACCTACTCGCTTACCTAGTTTATTAAAGGAGTTCTTGAGTAGAAAAATTAAAAAAACTTGTGGTACGTACATACATAAATAAAGAGTACCATATATCTTTACTTCGAAAGTTATTTAAGCCGATACAACGAGAAGAAAGGTCAAACATCAACCACTTCACAAAATTTCGCATTCATAATATAGTGTGATATTCATAAGAATTACATAATTACCACTCAAACTTTGTATCGACCCGTTTCTTTTTCCAAGAAAAAACTCACTGTGTGAGTCATTGTCGCAAGTTAATGATGTATTTCGTTTTATCCCTTTTTACTAGGTCAAGGCGTGGACCACGTTATGTGAACAATATATCAGTTTTAAGTATTACGGGAAAATTACTATTGATAAAAGCAATTACGTAGAATTAAAGTTTAAACAGTGAATATCGAAAATTTCAGAGAAACAATGGAAGCTGTATCTATACTAATATTATAAAGAGGAAAGATGTTTTTGTTTGTTTGTTTGTTTGTTTGATTGTTTGTTTGTACCGAATAAGCTTCGAAACTACTGAACCAATTTAGATGAATTTGGTAAGAAGATAGTATGGGACCCTGGGAAGGACATAGGATAGTTTTTATCCCGAAAATCATCCCTTATGGGGGTGAAAATGGGGATGAAAGTTTGTATGGAGAAGCAACCTAGGGACAAAGCCAAGTCAAGAGAGGGTGAGTCCTAGCGACTAACCTTCTCTTTACACAACAAGCAATATACAGCGACTTCACAACAAGCAATATATTTGAAGGTTTTGATAAATTTTGCTCATTATACTGTTTTAACAGCTATATTAAAGAAAAAATACATACAAACCTTTTTAGCACATTCTATATTATGCGTCTGAGCTGATCTGAAATTAGACTTGTTTCACAGCCGCCAATGTTTCCATTCAACTTCCTAATTCATTTTAAACCGACTTAGAAAAAGGAAGTGTTCAATTCAGGCATGTTTATTTACCTGTTTGTTATGCGACATCTTCGATTCGAATTGTAAATTATAATATAAACAGATTTTCATATATTTTAATAAATAGCTTCAAGTTCGATGTAATAAAAGTATCAAGGGAAAATCCATAGCTAAGGGTGGATTTTTTTTAAGTGATTTCAATTCAATATATGTAGTTTTTCATTTAGTAAGCTTTTTGTATAGTAATCTTGACAGCTGCAAAGCTAATTAAAGCTTATTTTATAGCACATCTACAATTTAACAATAAGAACGCGTGTTGTACGTAAAATATACAAGCGAAGAAAGCTAAATAATTATTATATCTTTCTACTAACAGCATTTCTACTTTCAAAGAATTTAAAATGGTTATTTTTTTTCTATTTGAAACAAACATGCCTTATTAAAAATCAAACTGTATGGAAATTGAAGCATTATCACGTCTTATCGGTAAGCACCATGTATGTATGTACTAAGAGGAGTTATAATTAGTATAGCAATTAAAACATAATATACTTATTATATAATAAAGTATCTTAAATAAATATTCCTTTTTAATATCGCGTTCTTCGTATAAAATCAAGTTTTATATTTGCATATAGATTACTTATGTCCGTCGATATACGTTTAATATTCTTCAATATAAAATGATTACGACTCATTGGTTGTATAATATTACGGAGATAAATTTGCGGTCTTTAAAATATTTAAGTAATGAAATAAAATTTCCTTAAAGTCTTATTCATGCTATCAATTTAATTCTTTGTGATTTTTTTAATCAAAATTTACATTATAAATACTAATGTTGCACTCAGCATTTTTTAACATCCCACTGCTGGGCGTGGGCCTCCCATCAATACGAGGGGATCCGTCCATAGCCCACCACGCTGGCTAAGTGCGGTAACATGTCTTTTAAAATCTTGCTAGGTTCTCTCAGACATACAGGTTTCCTCACGATGTTTTCCTTCACCGTAAGGCAAGTAGTACTAATCATGTTGGAAATTATTCGCACATGAAAATGTCAGAGGTGCAAGACCCGGAATTTGAACCCACCTCACTTAGTTTTTCATGCGAGCACGTTACCACTGCGTTACCACTGCTAAATACTAGTGTTAGTTTAATTTATTAATAGAGTCAGCGATACTTATGTCGCATGTGATTTAAGAGTAACGGGAAACACTCAATCAATATGATTCATTGGTCTACATTCGTTGCTCAATCGTATCAAAACTACAACAAAATTGACATAGTTGACCACAGCCTTCATATACACGGAAAAAATGTTACTATATATGGTGTTATAGAAGTATACATACGTATTAATTGCTGTAAACGTATTAAGTATAGTCGAGGATCTGGAGTAAAATAGCCTTACTCATCTGCATCAGCAGATGGAGGAAGAACACCTGGACATAGTATCTTGTACTATAAGAGCTATCGAGAAAATATATCACTTATTATTATGCAGTATATCTCATATTAATTGTAATAAAACATATATATAAATACACGCACACGCACACGCACACGCACGCACACGCACACGCACACGCACACGCACACGCACACACACACAGACACACACACACACACCCACACACATTGTCATGTGTATTATAGCTATCATCTAAACTTTGTTTGTGCATAGAAAAAGATATGAGAAAAAAGGTAAATATACAAGAGCATGCAAAGCCGTCGGTCCTGCTCCTGATCTCTCACCCGTCGTGACAAAATGTCGTCGCACCGGAATATAATAGAGTAAAAGGAATAGAGAGTGCACTTGTTTCTGAGCGAGTGTTTAATATCTCCTGTGTAGTCACAGTGAGATAGGCCATGGCCGAAATCGGTTAGAAGGATATTATCTATACATATACATATAGTAAAATTGTAACTAAGTCGAACCTGTACATTAAATATTTTTAGAAAATCTTATTGAAATAAACATTATTATCGATACAGAGGCCGAATCTATAGTTTTTAGAATTTTTGTCTGTCTGTCTATTACCGCATCACGGAAAAACCACTGGAGGGATTTTGATGAAATTTGGTATGATGATAGCTGATTATCCGGGTTAACATATATTAGGATACTTTTTATTTCGGGAAAATATCTCATCTCTGAGAAATCTATACCCTACGTTAAAACGTAAGTAGGGACCAACCCGAGCGGAGTGAGGGTGAGTCGCTAGTTATTTGTATAATAATAGCTAATATACATATACATACATATATTAAAATGTAAACTAAATAAAAATGGTTTCTTATCATATGTTATGAGTTGAAGTAAATATATATTTTCTTATGGGACCCTAAACTTAACAAAATTACGATTTTACTAGTATATTTTCGTATAAGCTATAATGACATGCTAACTGCGCGTAAGTAGGATAATGTCGTATGGGCGTGTCGTTAAGCCTAAACAGAATATGTTATTCGCTAGCCAGATGGCGTCAAAGTCGAGGCCCTTAATTTTTTTGTTGTTGAGAAAATTCCATTTTTGAGAACATTTTTATTGTATGTATTCAGCCCTTTTTAACGTCTCACTACTGGACACGGGCCTCCCTTCAATACGAGCGGCATCAGGCCATAGTCTACCACGCTGACCAAGTGCGGGTTGGCGGACTTCGCATATCTTTCGAAAACTTGCTCAGTTCCCTCAGACATGCAGGTTTCCTCACGATGTTTTCCTTCACCGTAAGGCAAGTTATAAACATGCTATAAATGATTCGCACATAAAAATATCAGAGGTGCGAAACCCGGAATTTGAACCCGCATCACTCGGTTTCCCAAGCGAGCGCGTTACCACTGGGCTACCACTGCCTGTTTTTATTATTAACATTTTATAAAACTCGTACGCCTCTTTTTCTATAAATAGTCTATAGTAGATGCAAAAGGATAATGAATTTTGAAATGCATGCAGTACAAACAAACAGGTAAATTATTTTTTTATGTTTTATATAATTTTTTAAACTAACGTTCGGTTATTTAGTCAGTTAAAAAAAAAGTAAACAACCTATTGGCAAAAAAGTTTGACAATCCATGCCTTAAATATTTAGTACAGTCAAGAAAAAAGTGTTACGAATCAACATAAATAAATACAAGATAGAAATTACTCTGTCAGTACAACGACTAGATATAAATAAAATGTATTAAAAAAAAGTAGTCCAAATCCCAATTACATAAGATAGGTATTATTTAACAGCTATCGGTCAAATGTTTGAGTCCCCTCTAGTTTATAATGTGTATTATGACTTTAGAGAATAGGTACATGTCAGACATGAACGAATAAACCACTGGACGAGACTCTTTATTATTATTATGTCAGACTACTTTTTATACAGAATCTTTTTATTTATTTTCTTCATAACAGTACAAAATATGAAAAATTATATTATACTTTTCATGTCACTTCTCATATTTTATGTAAATTGTAAGCTTTGGTGTCTTTAAAAGCGTCTTCAAACTGGTCATTTTGTTGAAAATCCTTAAACATGAGGTTTAAAAAATCATGCCCTCTTCTATTTTCCTTTGTTATATACAGTATTAGTTGTTTAGATGCAAATATTAAGGACCTAGTAACATCGTTTGTTCTATATGAAGACACGCCGACGTCTTTGCTAACGCCCGAATTATGCTGGAATCAAAGTAAGTGTTTAATTCAAAATCTCTGGAAAAGTATGTGGACTCTCTTGGGAAATGTGGTAATGTTGCATGTCACATACATAAATGATATACCTGTCTCGGTGGTGTAGTGGCTAGCATGTACGGCTGCACACCCGGAGGTCCTGGGTTCGAGTCCCGGGTCGGGCTAAGTTTAGTTATTGAGTCTTTCTGTATAGTAAGTCTCAGTAACAGCCCGGAGTTGGGATGTTGGCGGTTGTTTCACCCCCGTGCCTCGAGGAGCACGTAAAGCCGTCGGTCCTGCGCCTTAACTCTCACCGGTCGTGTCGAGTGGTCGTCCCACCGGAGTATGAGAGTGACAGGAAAGAGAGTGCACTTGTGTCTGCGTGTACACTTGTGCACTATAATATCTCCTGCGCAGTTGGCTAGTCTCAATGAGATTGGCCGCCGTGACCGGAATCGGTCAGGAGAACATCATCATCACATAAATTATTAAGTTGTGTAATCTATACGAATATATAGAACAGAAAAGTTTATTTTGTTATTGGTTTTAATGCTTTCATTAAAGTACCAGTGCAATTTAAAAAAACAAATTAGGCTATTAAGAAGATTATTGATTGTTTTTCATCACGCACTACTCCTTAGGAGCGAAATAATTATACAAAAATATAGGCTCTACGCGGTAGAGCCATAGGAATACTCTAATATTTAAATAAAGCGCTAGCGAGTCAAAAAAGAGTATTTATGTTTATATATACATATATGCTTTATACGATAGGGCTTAAGCAAGATGTCACTATATAATCGTCGGATGATAAAAAATCATAAAAAATATATAGGAACTATTATTGCCCGCAACTCCACCCGCGTTCAGATGACCAAAAACCAAATTCTTAGGTTTTACACATTAGTATACTCTTACAATGCAGTTTTTGTATTTTTTCTCAGAAATGGAATATTTTCCCGCGGTAAAAAGTATCCTATATGTTGACCCGGATAACCAGCTATCACCATACCAAATTTCATCAAAATCTGACCAGTGGTTTTCTCGTAATGCGGTAACAGACATACAGACAGACAAAAATTCTAAAATCTATAGATTCGGACTCTGTATAGATAATAATGTTTATTTCAATTTGATTTTCCAAAAAATATTTAATGTACAGATTCTACTTAGTTACAATTTTATTATATGTATAGATAATAATGACATTGGGATTAAATTTTACTTTCCGATATAATTTTTAAAATGTATATCCTTCAACGATTGATGTACGTCATCTTATCTAAAGGCGCCGGGTTTTTTTTCTTTCCTATAAAATATGATAAAGTACATAACGCAAACTAGATTAATATGACCAAATAAATTACTCACTGAATCAGAAAAATAAGCACCAATATCTCAATGTCCCACTTCTCATAGATAATAATTATTATTTTATTTATTTTTTTACATTCGCAAAGTGTTTCACGTAACTAAGTAATAAATATGTTATTGCTACTTAAAAATCTAGACCACTTATTTTATAACAGGTAACATTAATCATCGATCAAGAATCAAAAAAATTATATATCATTTAATATTAATGAAATTTTGCAGGCGAATTAAAAATATTTGCGCGGCAATTATTCAACGAAAACGTGTTTTTGGCGCCGTCGCTTCAGATAAATAGAACGGAGTACTTTCTACATCAAATTGTTATGTTGGCTGACTTGTCTTGTCCTGGCATAGAACAATTTTTGATTAAGGTAAATTATATTTATTACTTTCTTAAATTTCCACGAATATTAGACATTTTATACGTAAAACTATCTTTACGGATTTTGTAGCAGTTTTATTTTGGTCTTTGGTTCCTGACGAAATCTTGAATGCTTTTTATTAACCGACTTCAAAAAACGAGGAGGTTCTCAATTCGTCGGAATCTTTTTTTTAATGTATGTTCACCGATTAATCGATTTGGAAATTTTTTGTTTTGTTTGAAAGAGTATACTTCCCAGGTGGTCCCATATAAATATTATCGAAATCGTGCGAGCGGTTTTTAAAAAATTAACAATAAAAAAAAATTTAAACAAATTGCTTAATCGAATATGTTATTAAAAACTTTCTTCCTACAAATTACCTGCTTATTACGTCTGCACTAAAAATATAAAAATTAAAACTTAAAAAAAAAACCGTCTTCCAGGCACTAAAATGTAAAAAATAACTAAACGGGGGGTTTCACTTAGAATAGATACCTAATCAGATATTTTCGAAGTCGGTGCCAGCGGGCAATATTTTAAGATATGAATATCTAATAGGTAAATAAGTATTTTACGTATCAAAATATATTAGATTTCCTATGCGTCGGCTGGCGCCGACTTCGAAAATATCTGATTAGGTATCTATTCTAAATGAAACCCCCGTTTAGTTATTTTTTACATTTTAGTGCCTGGAAGTAGGTTTTTTTTAAGTTTTTTAGTTATACACGGTCACGGTAGAGACTAAGGTTTTAGATCACCCAAGATTTATTATATAACTAGTGACACACCCTCGCTTTGCTCGATTTCGTCCCTAGATACGTTTTAACGGTTGGTATAGATTTCTCAGCGATGAGATTTTTACCGCAGCAAAAAGTTTCCTACAACACGGATAACCAGATATCATCATACCAAATTTCATCAAAATCTGACCAGTGGTTTTCTCGTGAGGCGTTCCCAGACGGACAGGCACAAAAATCCTAAAAACCATAGCTTCGGTCTCTGTATGTATAGAAGATAGATATTATGTTATTTATACCTTAAGGGTTGTTTCATATTAATTTGAAAAAAGTAACATATATAGCTGAACTTATTTGATTTTTTTTTCATCAGAAGAATAGGTATATATTTACTTTTGCTTTATTTTTAGGCCAGCAATGAAGAATATTTTAAATCTCCCTACAGATGGCTAATCTTGGATACAGACGTAGGAGCTAATAAATTCGATCTATTTCAAAAGCTCAATATGCCACTTAATAGTGACGTGGTTATTGCTAAGAAGGTCAATGAAGAAAGCTTTCAACTAATAGAAGGTAAAACTGACAACTATTTGTTGTCAATATTAAATTCTAGACTATGGTATCCCAGTGGAGACAGAAGTAGACTATTTAACCCGCTAACTTGAGTAATCGAGTGAAGCGGTTTCAAATCCCACATCTCACAGCTCTGATATTTTCATCTGAGAATCACTTCCTACATGATTACCACTTGAGCTGACAAGTTTTCGAAAGACTTGTGCCTCACTTGACCTCACTTAGCTAGCGTGGTGGACTATGGCCTGATCCCCCTTACATTGAAGGGAGGCTCGTGCCCAACAGTGGGATGTAAAAAAGGACCAAAATAAATCCCTATTAAGTATTAAGTATTACACATGCAGATCTTATATAAAATATTATGGTGTAAGCAACAGTGATGTTTTTGATTAATAAAACTATAAAAATATTTAATTAATAACGTTATCGATACAATCAATTTTAATTGATTAACGATTAACTGGGAGTGGCAATGTGCGCAGGAGATATTATTTATTATAATACACTTGTATACGCGCAGAGACAATTATTGTATTTTATATTCCTATCCTAATACTTTCTTAGATTTACAATTACATTTTAAATTAATAAATAAATATGTTGGGACCTTAACACACAGCACCATCTAGTTCCATGGTAAGCTACGAGGCTTGTGTTATGGATACCAGATAGTTGATACACTACACATATTATATAACTTTAAGTACATACATATTATGAATATAAACACCCATGACCGGAGTACAAACATTTGTGCTCATCACACAAATGTATGCCCCCAGCGGAACTCGAACCCGCGACCGCTGGCACAGAAAGTAGGATCACTACAAACTGAGCCAAACGTGTCGTCTTAATATGAAATCAGAGTAATAATTTAAAATTTAAATGATTAGAACCGAAGGAAAGCGAGTAAATTATTTATTCAACTTAACTTTAACCTTAATTACTTAAGAATATTAAAATTTTATGCAGATATTATTAATTAATCAGTCATACTCCACGCCACAGCCATTTTAAAAACACTCGTTTCATACACACATTTATGGAACTTGAATAATCTGAGCAATTACTTACTTAAATCTCTGCTACACTCAAATAATATAAAGGTCGGTGTACACGATTTTCACATATATTAGAAACTGTTCTAGTATTTAATTAAAAACTTATTGTGAATTTGATAACATGCAGTAGTAAAAAACTAAACCATGACTGAACATTTTAAAACAAAACTATCTTTTGGACTATTCGAATTTTGTCGCGGTTTTATTAAAAGGGATGATTTCTGGGATAAAAAGTATCCTGTGTCCTTTCCAGGGTCTCAATCTATCTTCTTACCAAATTTCATCTAAATCGGTTCAGTAGATCCAGAGATTACCCCCTACAACGTCACAAACTCACAAACTGTACCTCTTTATAATATTAGTATAGATTTTGGTTCCCGACGTTTCGAAGTATCATGGATTTGAAGATGTCGAGAAATGTTGTTTAAGGTTACGCTTTTCTTATATGATCTTATAATAAAAGTAAGTACTTAAATGTACATATAATAACTATAACTACAAAGTAAATACCCTAAAATTATCAATTTTATGTTTTCTAATTACACTGACATTATAAATACGAAAATGTATGAGTCAGAGAGTGCATAGTTGTACAGCTCGATAGATTTTAATTCGGAATAGAGATGCCTTATGTCATGGATTAATACAAGTTTTTTAATAACGGATCTTACATTCGAGTTAAGAAGTGAGTAAATCTAATGCATAATAGCTATGTAGAAAAGTTAATTTACATAAGTAGAAAAAAAACTTAGAAATATTACACTCAAATGTATAAAATCAATAAAAGTACGTGCCCAAACGATTTGCAACAATGGAAGAAGTAGAAGACTGTACTATGTAGAGATGGTAGCGTTTGGCACTCTGTCCCGCCACGGATACAGCGTGAAGTTATATAAGTAACTAGCGATGCCTCCCAATACAGACTTTCATCCCCATTTTCACCGCCTTAAGGGATGATTTCCGAGATAAAAAGTATCTTATGTCCTTCCCAGGTTCTCAAACTATCTTCTTACCAAATTTCATCTAAATCGGTTCAGTAGATCCAGAGATTATTTACCTCACAATCTCACAAACGTTGCCTCTTTATAATATTAGTATAGATTAAGTATAAATGAATCACCTGTTTTTCTAATCTATACTAATATTATAAAGATACAGCAATTGTTTGTTTCTTTGTTTGTTTGTTTCTTTTTTGAACGCGCTAATCTCAGGAACTACTTATTCCGATTTAAAAATTATTTTTAATTCGATAGCCTGTTTATTGAGGAAAGCTATAAGTTATATATCATCATGCTAATACTCAAGGGAGCGGAGCAGTAATCATAAATGTCAATAAATCGGAAAACTTCCATACATTATTGTAAAACTACAAGTATATACATTATATATAATTTATATATAAACTCTTTGCCTGTATAAGAAACATAAAGCCAAAGAGTTTTTTGTAGATTGAAAGCGGGCGAAGTCACGGATTCTGCTAGTACTAGATATTCAATTTTTTTCTGATTACGAAAATATAAAATATCTTGAAAGTTACTTTAGACACAGGTACAGGTTTAGATAATATGCACTAGCCTTAAAGAAATACTCCTAAATCCATATTAGGTGTTGGAGTAAAGTCGTCGAATCGGAATAAACTCATTATGAAATGTCCTTCTAAGTCTGATACAATTTATGTAAACATTGACAAACATGTACTTTAACTTAACTTTACATAAATTACCTACATTTAAATAAGGCCTCATCATTTTGAGGCGTAATATGTAAGTTTATAAACAACTAGTTATCACCCGTGGCTCCGACCGTAAGTGAAACCTAAAAATCTTATATATAAAATTTCCATGTCACAATGTTAGTTACCGTACTCCTCCGAAACGGCTTTACCGATTTTTACCAAATTTTATATGGGTATTCAGTAGGTCTGAGAATCGGCTACTATCTATTTTCCATACCCCTAAGTGATAAGGATAAGGGTGGTCCTCCAAGACCCTACCCTAGGGACGAACCCGAGCGGAGCAAGGGTGAGTCGCTAGTATTCTTATAAAATATAGTAGTTGGGGTAAACAAATAATATTGATTTAATTCCATACATAGAAACAAAACAATAAATTTTCTTTTTAACATTTTAAATAAAACTATCTTTTCGGATTATTTCGCGGATTTATTTTGATTTTTGTTCCCGACGTTTCGAATGCTTTACAGCATCCATGGTCACGGGAGAGACTGAGGTGTTACATGTCTTGGAGGTATAGTTGTTACAGACAGCCTACCCACAATTAACAAAATAAAAATTGCAAAAATTACCTTACAATATTTTTAACTTTAAACATTTTTATAATTTTAATTAGTTTTATAATTGAATATGGAATATTATTTATTTAATTTTTGCTGTTATTATTATAATTATTACAATTTTAAAAATATTAATAAGTAATCTATATTTAGTGTTGCCATTATTATATGTATAACCATAAATAAAAATATAAAATATAGTATTAATTATTTTAACCATATAATTGTTCTATGTGTAATTTAAAAAGTTAAAATTAATTAATGATAATGATTTTAATTTAGTTTGCTATTATTTAAAAAAGACAACTTACTCAGCAACACTATTACTATATACTTTTACAAATGAAAAATATTAATCTGATATGCTGTCATTTCGATCTACACAGTAAGAACTTACTAGTGTATCTATGTGTAAATCCGCGAAATAATCCGAAAAGATAGTTTTATTTAAAATATCAAATATTCGTGTAAATCTAAGAAAGTATTATCTAAGAAAGTATTATTTTCTTTTTAAGTATGTATATACATATGTGTATGTATTCAGGCCGTTGTAGGGGGTAATCTCTGGATCTACTGAACTGTTATAGATGATATTTGGTAAGAAGATAGTTTGACACCCTGGGAAGGACATAGGATATTTTTTATTCCGAAAATCATCCCTTAAGGGGGTGAAAATGGGAATGAAAGTTTGTATGGGAAAGTCAACCTAGGGACGAACGAGTCTCTAGTGTTTGTTATAAACTAAACACTTTATATACTTTGTAAATAATGGTTAACAGTCAGAACCAAAATAAATCTTTACAACACGTTGTTTTTACAGCATATAAAATATCGGAGAGCTCAGACGTTATTTATTCTACAAGAGGCGTTTGGAGACCAGCCAATGAACAAAAAAACCTGGACAGTCCGAAAATATTCATAGAAACACGGGGAAATACATCTGTTTATATGAAAGAGGACACTTTTACAAAAAACGCGATGGTAATGACCGTAACATTTCTAAAATAAAATCTTTTGATCTATATTTTTTCTTGAAATCATTATTTTAATATTAATTATGAATACATTAAATAAAGTAGTAACACGTTTAAAATTATATATATATATATATATATATATATATATATATTAGTAGGTAATTTTGGGGTTTAGGTATGTAAGTATTTCTTAATTACATATTTAAATTCCCATTCAAAGTTTTGACAGTTTTAAAGTTTTTAGATTTTTATGTTTTTCTATTTGCAAACAACTCTGGTCGAATTTCAGGGACTTTTCTATCGAATAGCTTATTGTTGACCGACTTTTAAAATCAGGTGTATTTTTTTGTTTATATTACGGGTCTTCTTTAATTGTGGACCGATCTTCATAATTTTTAATAAGTTAAATAGAAAGAGTAGTCCCATATAAATACTTCACTAATGAAACAAAGAAACTATATAGGTATATTTTTTAGTAATAAATAATATTCATGTTTTATGAAATTTTTAGACGTATGTATTATATGAGATTTTCTGAAATATTTTAACACGTGGAAAAGATTTAAACGTTTTAATTACAAAACTTTCTACAACATCAATATTGGCACTATAAAGAACAAAAGCTTCAAACAACAGCAAGTACTAAAAAGTGCGAACAAATCTATACATATAATAAAATTGTAACTAAGCCGAATTTGTACATTAATTAATATTTTTTTGACAATCTTATTGAAATAAATATTATTATCGATACAGAGGCCGAATCTATATATAGTTTTTAGAGTTTTTGTCTGTCTGTCTGTTACCGCATCACAGAAAAACCACTGGTGGGACTTTGATGAAATTTGGTATGGTGATAGCTGGTTATCCGGGTCAACATATAGGATACTTTTTACCGCAGTAAAATGTCTCATTTTTGAGAAATAAATAAAAAAACTGCAATGTAAGAGTATACTAATATGTAAAACCTAAGAATTTGGTTTTTGGTCATTTGAACGCGGCCAGAGCCGCGGGCAATGCTAGTTATAAATAAAAATATAGTTATTGTTACTTTATATTAATTAATCTTAATGTCAATTCGAATTGCGCTTTAGATTTTTAATTAATTAAAACTGATATTGCACTTGTCCACGACTTATCTTGTATGCATATATTAAGCTATACTTCCTTTAATTAAAAAAAAAGTTTTTACATATTTAAAATTGATAATTATAATTAGTTTTGAATGTAAAGCATGCATTTTGCGTATATAAAATTTCGGGGTTCATTTCCTATTCAGAAAAAAATATATATTTGAAATTTAGTTTTGGTCGAATTTTATTTTAATTAAATTTTCTAAGTTAGATTAATAATAAGTTATTTTGAATAGGTATTATGTAATATTATTTTTGAGAAATCTATATTAACGTTTAATATAGATTTCTCAGAGATAAGATATATTCCCGCATTAAAAAGTTACCACAAATGTTGACCTGGATAACCAGCTATCATCATATCGAATTTTATCAAAATCTGTGCAATGGTTTTCTCGTTCCCAGTCAGACAGACAGATAGAATAAAAATTCTAAAGACTATAGATTCGGCCTCTATATCTATAATAATAACTATTCGAATAAGATTTTCCAAAAAATATTTGATGTACAGATTCGACTCAGAATTTTATTATATGTATAGATATGATAATGCGGAGCAGGTGTCCGCCTGGAAGTTGAATTGCAATAGTCAAAATAGGCATAAAATTACAAATAATAAGGAAGTAAAAAGTCTGATACTAAAAATTGATGTATATGTCACCGTAAAATTGTAAATAACGTTAGATTATAATCTATCTGGCGAGATTTACAATTTAGCGTATTATTTTTCGGTATCTATCGGAGTGAAACCGTCGAATTGTGAAATGAAATAATTTACCATAGTGTTACAAATATTATTATTACAGTAATTAATATTACAGTCGGCACAATGAAAATAGTAAAAAAATAGAATGGACAAAACAAAGAATTATATGTATTCTTCTTGATATATAGAAACTAGGTACATTGTTTTTTATTATATGCGGGCTATCTTTAATGTTAATTTCATAAAATAAATCCAATGTAACTCGATGATAAATCTCGATTGTAAAAGAGCAATTGTTAAGTTTTTCGTCGGTCTGTCCCATCGAAACTGCTTTCCGAGCCGGTGGTAGCTTCCTCACGGACTGACTGACTGACGCTCTTTAAATTAAATTGACGATTTGTAAGTGATTTTATAAGTTTACTTGAACATAATATTTTCATTTTATTTCATTTATAGTTTACCAAATATGGCGTGATCGAGGATTATAGGGACTCTAAAATTATTTCCGTAAGACGCAAGAACTTACGAAAACACCCTCTAACCATGGTCAACGTTATAACTGATAGTAATGAAACGAGAAAGCATTTGGATGATAGATTGTAAGTATACTTTTATATCTCATATTTCTCACTTTTCACTTTCTCCACTTATTACTAAGTCGTAAATATCGGATTCGATTCTCGTATGCGATAAATATTTAATAATTCGACATAAATATTATGTCGAGAGTTCTGTTCCTCTTTCTCTAATTCCTGATTGTTATCAACCATTGTTTCACGTGTTAGTATAAAAGTACATATTCTTTATTTTAAAGGCAACTTATTGAGAATGGCAGCTTAGAGGCTTAGAGCTTATCTACACAGATAAATAAAATTGAAGTGTCTGTTTGTAATGTTAAAGTAACAGCTTTTTACTAAATACATGTGAAATTATATATGTTACATACGAAAAGCACAATTTTTAAATTTTTTGCCTGTCTGTCTATTTGTTCCAAACCGCTCGCCCGATTTTGACATAACTTTCAATAGTAGATAGCTGATGTTATAAGGAGTAACTTAGGCTACTTTTATTTTAGAAAAAGAATTAGGGTTCTGCTCAAAAAAAATTAAAATGTACCTATCTTATATTTGTAATCTTCAATTAAAACATTTTCACACCTATATGTTACATAACTCCCAATGAGAAATCCATGTCAAACTTTTAGTTTACAAGCTTAAATATAAATCATTTTATTTTCCAAATAAATGTTTGTATTTTATTTTGACCAGAAATCTTCATCAAGACTCTATATCAAAGATGTCGTACATGGTCGTAAAAATAAGCTTCGAAATGCTGAACTCTACAGAGAGACGCATCTTTACCCATACATGGGGGTATAAGGACAAGAATGGCAACTGGCAAGGGATTATCGATCATCTTTTGAAAAAGGAAGCTGACCTTGGTAAATTCATGTAATATTATATTTATTTATAGTTTAATATTCTATTTCTATTAAGCTATCATGAAAAAAGATTGTCTATGCTATTTGGCCATAAGTAAGTAGGTAAGTACTATTTCAAAAACCTCCAATGAAATTTTCAATATATCACGTCAAGTTTAGTTAATATTTATGGAAAAATCAACATATTCAGTACAGTTTTTACCCTTTTGGCATTATTCTGAAGTAATATCGCCTGTCAATTTCACGAAGTAGCAACGAAGCATTACAGAGATAGGCTTAGAAGTTTCATTTACATATTAAATACTAGCGGCTCATCCTCGCTTCGCTCGGTTTCGTCCCTAGGTACGTTTTAATATTTTTGAGTGGAACCCTAATTCTTTTTCTAAAATATGAGTAGCCTATGTTACCCTACCTATAATATCAGCTATAATATCAGCTAGCTTCCAGTGAAAGTCTCGTCAAAATCAGTCCAGCCATTTCAAAGATTATCCGGAACGAACAGACAGACAGATAGATAGACAGACAGGCAGACAGACATACAAATATTTCAACAATTGTGTTTTTCTTATAAGTACCGTATATAATTTCATATGCATATAGTAAAACGCTCTTATTTTGACATTACAAACAGACACTTCTATTTTATCAACCGACTTCAAAAAGGAGGAGGTTCTCAATTCGACTGTATGTTTTTTTTTTGTTTATGTTTGTTACCTCAGAACTCCGTCATTTATTAACCGATTTGGACAATTTTTGTTTTGTTTGAAAGGGTATACTTCCAGATTGGTCCCATTTAATTTTCAAAAAAAAATACCACCCCTAAGGGTGGAAAAACAACTAATGATGAATTTAACCTGCTTCTAATTGTCATATTGACTTGAAACTTTGCAAGTATTTCTATTTCCGTTGATAGTACAGTGGTTCGGTGTTGTTGACCTGATCTGATGGCAAGGCCAGAAGGTGAATAGGTGGAACTCTTCAACGGCTAATAGTAGATACTTTGAGTTTGGGCTTATTTTGTTTGATTTGACAAGCCTAACACGTTAGAATCCCTACTTTGCTACTACTGTCTACACTAAAAAGGGAAAAATAAAAACTTTTTAACAAAAAAATAAAAACCGACTTCAAACAAAAGCACTAAAAAGTGAAAAATAACTGATTGGTAGTTTTCATTTACTATACATACCTAATCAAATATTTTCGAAGTCGGTGTGCTTTGCTTTGTATAGGCTGGGACCGATTTCAAAAATATTTGATTAGGTATGTATTTAATTGGTAGGCTTTAATTACTTAGCCAAAGCACACCGACTTTGAAAATATTTGATTAGGTATGTATAGTAAATGAAAACTACCAATCAGTTTTTTTTTCACTTTTTAGTGCTTTTGTTTGAAGTCGGTTTTTATTTTTTTGTTAAAAAGTTTTTATTTATCTGTATAGATGTAGGTATAAGTAAAACAATAAAAAGCCTTTAAGTTTATTTACATAAAAATATAATAATTCATGATTTTAGGGTTACCATCCGTAATATTTTACAGAAGTACGAAAAACCTGAATAATGAAAATTAATTTCCAGGTACTCTAACAATATTTACTCAAGAGCGAATGAAGGTTATCGACTACATAGCCATGGTAGGGTCTACAGCAGTTCGATTCGTTTTCAGAGAACCTCCCCTTGCCCTTCTAGAGAACATCTTCACTCTACCCTTTACTGGTGCTGTATGGCTTGCGATTGCCATTTGTGTCTTGGGCTGTGCGGTGTTCTTGTATATAACCTCAAAATGGGAAGCTACAGTTGGGATGGTAATGTCTAAAAATTATTAACTCCTTTGAGATTGCGCACCTCATAAAAAGAGATCCCTTATAGGATCCTAATATAGTACATACATAATTATTTTACATTATATCCGTCTGTCAATATCTGTTTTTTTTTGGTTACGGATAAAGATTTTAAGTTTTAATTTAATAAAATATTCAGATCTAATAGTTGTTTACTAAATGTGTAAAAAACTATAAGAATAATACTTTCTAATATTTAAATTACAAAAAATCATTTATAAAAATACATTTAAAATAAAATATCTTTTCGGTTTTTTTTCGTGGGCTTATTTAGATTTTTGGTTCCCGACGATTCGAATGCTTTACAGCAATCATGGTCACGGGAGAGACCATGATTAATTGCTGCAAAGCATTCGAAACTTCGGGAAAACGAAAGATCAATATTAAATGTACAGATTCGATTCAGTTAGAATTTTATTATACGTATAAATACAAAGTCAGCTGGTAAATAATACTGTAATACTAGAATTAATATTTAATTTAAGCAAGAAATTATCTACATACTATATGTATGATTATTACGGTTTTCATACACATTATATGTTATTATACCCGCATATCGTTTAATACACAGTTAAGTATGAGGTAAGATCTTTACTACTAAGTACGAGTACATTGTACATAAGAGTTTAGAATAGAAATACTATTCAAATTAGTATTTGTTATTATACAATATGTTTACACTATACCTATACTCGTAAATATTATGGTCATTCAATTTGCACTTCGAGTAAATTAAAAATTAATCACATCTACATATATAATAAAATTCTAACTGACCCAAATATATTTATTGAAATAGTCATTATTATCGATGTAGAGGCGGAATCCATAATTTTTAGAATTTTTGTCTCTCTGTCTGTTTTTTTGACTATCTGCCTGTCTGGAAACGCATTACGAGAAAATCACTGGGCAGATTTTGATGAAATTTGGTATGATGATAGCTGGTGTTCGAGTCAACATATAGGATACTTTTTACTGCGGGAAAATATCTCATCCCTGAGAAATCTTCACTAACCGTTAAAACGTATCTAGGGACGTAGTAGGTTTCATCGCCACATATAAAAGTTTCTACGTATTATAAAAATAAAGTAAATCCTACTTATCAAAACAATTAAAAGCATTATTTTTACAATATTATATTATATTTTCCTTATACTTCTCTTTTAAAGTAAATATTTCTTAGAACATAACATATGTATGTTGCAGCATCCATTACAACTAAATGGGTCGTGGGCCGATGTCCTCATACTGATCATTGGCGCTGTTCTGCAACAGGGATGTACTCTTGAACCGAGATACGCTGCAGGTTACATACATGAATTACTATTAATACATAAGTTAATATTTATACATAAAATTAGTAAATAAAATCATTTTTGATGACAAGTTTGGCTCAGTTTGTAGTGACCTTACTTGCTGTGCCAGCGGATGCGGGTTCATCGCGAGTAAAAGATTTATTAATTTTACGGATTTGAAATATAAATAACCAATGAAGTTCCAATTTTAACACGTTTCACTAGATACTTCATTTTTTATCTTTTTAAATGGTTTATTAAAGTAATATATGTCAATGTGTTCATTTTTTATTTTTTTATTAGGTAGAGTCGTAACTTTGCTTCTATTCGTGGCACTAACAATACTGTATGCAGCGTATTCTGCAAATATTGTGGTACTACTTCGAGCCCCAAGCTCCTCAGTGAGATCTCTTACGGATCTTCTCGATTCGCCTTTAAAGCTTGGTGCCAGTGACTTTGAATATAACCGATATTTCTTTAAGGTAACTAAAAGTCATAGTATATGCTTAATCCATCCATGCTTAACAAAATTATGTATATAAAAAAAGGTAGTATTTTCTTGGATTTACGCGAATATTTGACATAATCCCTCCACGACCGCGGACACGCCGGCGTTACAGTTAACAATAGATTTCTTAGAAATTTAATTGATTTCTGAGAAATTTACCTGGAGGTGTTATGAAACTATCTTTTCGGATTTTGTCGCGGCTCAAGAAAAGATTCTTATTGATATGCTCTTTTTTTAAAGCATCAAACGCGTGCCATGATTTTTTAACAAAACGATTATTTGAAGCGCCGGAAAGTGCTATAGGCAGCTTTATTAAGTAAGAACTGTCAAATATTTATTTTTAATTAAGTTTTTTTTTATGTGTGGTATGTTAATTGTACTGGCTTTTGTTAAATACTAAGGTTTATCCCTTTTTTACATATTATAATTTATAAGAGTTTATAATCTTATTTTACCGACCAATCTTCTTTGCGTCTTCTCCATTCTACGTAATATTGGCGACGTAATCTGTGCTCAACTGGCATGGCTTATCCATAACAAGAAAATTAAATAAGATTGAAATGTCAAATAAATTCTTCACAGTACATATCACTAGTATCAATGGTATTTGGTGCAAATCGACCAACCAATAAAAACCAAATTAAGTCACTACAACGGAATCAAATGTATGACATCTGAATGTTAATCAAATATACTCTTAAACTAATTTGCAACTATTCTAATATGAAATATAAGATATTAAAATTATATGTAATTTTATATGATCAAATTTTTTTAGAAACTAAACGAGCCAGTACGTAAAGCTATTTACAATAAGAAGATAGCTCCAAAAGGAAAGAAACCTAACTTTTACACTATGGAGGAGGGCGTCGAGAAGATAAGGCGGGTATGCCACTTATTTATCCTTTTTTAATTCAATAGATACAACTGTAGACAAAACCAGCTGAAAATATTGTTTAGTAACAAATTAAAAAAAATTGGGGCTCAAAAGTTCTTCATTTGATGTTTGTGGTAAACGGTTTTGTATATACAAAAGAACAATCCATTTTAATCAACACCTAGAATAGTATTATATGATTTGTGTTAATACTAAACCTTTTATTTAATCGTATATAATAATTATATATACATAACTGCTTTTCCATCAGGGTTTGTTTGCTTTTCACATGGAGCTAAATCCTGGATACAGGTTGATTCAGGAGACATATCAGGAGGACGAGAAATGTGATCTGGTGGAAATTGATTATATCAACGAAATAGACCCTTGGCTGCCGGGGCAGAAGCGCTCACCGTATAAGGATTTGTTCAAAATAAAGTCAGTATTAAATATCTATATTGATTAGTTTACTAATAAATAATGTAAAACTTCATTTGCTATAACAAGTTACTTTTGATGTGGCTATGGAACAGCGAGACTGCCTGTCATAGGTGTCTTTTACACTTAAAAGGCGATTTCTACCTCGTTTGTAATTTTTAAACATTTTGTTAATGAATAATATATATATATATATATATATATATATATATATATATATATTATATATATATATATATATATTATACTATATAATATATATATATTATATATATATATATATATATATATATATATATATATATAGAAATAAAACAAATTATTTCAATTATAATAAACTTGTTAGTTTCTTCGCATTGTCGTATATTATTAAAGGAATGATCAAAATGAACACTGCAGTGCATTGCAATTTTTTTCTTTATGAGAAATATACCCAATCAACTTTTTACCGAAATACCGTTTAATAGCTGAGCTGTTTATTGCTCAAGCTGCATCTCCGTATTCAGTGATGATGTCATCATTGATAATAATGTAGCCGACTACGATCGCTTCTTTGTACAGCATGTTCATGTTATGCCAAAACAACAAGCCGTTTATTTGAGATATTATTCCTTTGAAAAAAGTATTCAAGGGACGCCAATGTAATATTACGTGTGTAAGATTTCAATTTTTTTTTTCAGCGTTAATATATTTGATTAATTTGTAATAATTTATACATGTGGCATGTAGTTATGTGACTTTGGCTAAAGGAATGTATTTAAAAAAAAAAAAGGACCCGGATGTTCTTCCGTTTTCCCGCGCTTAACTGAGGGGAGAGATGTCGGTACCACCCTGTAGTGACTAGTCATGGATTGTTTGAAATACTGAAAATTATTGTTGTAAATTATGTAACTCATTATTTATGTACTGAGTCTGATTATGTAATTTTTTATATTTCAATTGTCATATTTATTAATTTTATAGTTTAATTTCAATTTTGTCTATTAACGTATTATTATTTTTTTAAATTAAACTTGCATCTAGTACAGACGTGATTTAAAAAAAAAGCATGTTGTGATAACCTAGAATTAAAAGAACATTTATGAAATTGTTAGCACAATTGAATATCATACCGTTTTTAATGTATCTTTTGTTGGTTGACCTTTAATAAATAAATAAAAAAAAAAGATAACTATTGAGTTTCTTGCTGGCTCTTCTCAGCAGAACTGCTTTCCGAGCCGGCGGTAACTACTACACGGACAAACGTAGTGACGATTATAAAAGTATTGAATATAATACTAAATGCAAGGAATATCTTAAAGTTTTATGAGTGTCCTACGTGGTACCTAACTTATTTCAGTGACTACGACCCATTTTACTGGCGTTAGACAATTGTATAGGAGATATTATATTGCATCATGTGTGCACTAATACATATCTTCTTTTCCCTGCCCATTTCCCAATCACTTGGGGTCGACGCAGTACATCTTCTGTACTGCTGACAGGATTTGGCAAAAGTTTTACAACCGGCCACCTGCCTGACGTCAACCCTCCTTGAGAATGCTATTGTCTCTCTTTGTCTGAATGGTGTTGCGGAAGTCTTGTTATTATTATGCACTTTCAATTTTGTTGTCTTTTAAAACATTTTTTATACTATTACATAAATTTTTAATGTTATTTTCGTATATATTTTACAATAAATTGTGCTCTAATACAAATGCACTCTTTATTTCTTTCACACTGAATATTTCACTTACATTCGTCTTTACGTGCTCTTGGAGGCACAAAGTATAGCACTGTCAACTTCCTATAATATAACAATCGAACCCAGTTCATGTTGGCTACTGGACCACTGAGCTAGTTATAATAATAATCTTGACTCTTGTTGCTAAAAATTTATGTCCGGCCCAGGACAGAATCCAGGGAATTTCACACACTATAATTGAAACAAATAATAGTGTAAATAATTTAAACAAATTAAAAACTTCACTAAATTACAAATTTTCTCAATACTTTCTCCAGTTTCATGAAGATTCGAGAGACAGGTATTCAGTCGAACATCCACCATCGTCTCCATGTGGGCAAGCCGCGTTGTTCAGGCAGCATCTCTGCGTTTAGTAGCGTCGGCATCACTGACATGTACCCGGCTCTGATCGCCACTTTGTACGGCATGTTCATATCCATAGCTGTTCTGTTCTTGGAGATAGCCTACAAAAGACTGTAAGTATAATAAACTGAAGATAATCTGTAATATATAAAAAATATAAATAATAAAATAAAAAATCTCGTAGTTGTATATTTATGAAACATATTATCTATGAAAATTGTTATGATTAATCTGCAATCTGACTACAATTATAAATGTGAAAGTTGGTATGTTTGTATGTTTGTTAATTCTTCACACCGAAATCTCACGAATTTAGATAAAATTTAGTACACAGATACTCAGATTATGATCTGGAGTAACATATATGATGTATATAGGCTATAAGGCATCTAGGAACACGCTGGAGCAAAGTGAAGGTAAGTTGTTAATAATATGTAATATATAGAAAATTCTTGGTCCAAAAAATGTTTTCTTTGGACGTTTGTCTTTTATACGTTCTTAAACCATTCATTAAGGATGCACCTTAGAGAAGCGAGGGGTGAGTCTAGTTATAAAAACAAAAAGCACCTAAAGTGCAAGAGCGAAGTGGCTAATAAAATAATATTATTAAAAAAAATATTATTAAATATTCCACAATTATATTAAAGCTGTCTAATATCACACACTTAGACCACAATTTTGAGGTATTAACACATCCAGATAAATTTCTAAGAAATTAATTAAATTTATAAGAAACCTATTGTTAACTGTAACGCCGGCGTGTCCGCGGTCGTGGAGGGATTAAAACTCTTATCTAATCTTTTCAGATTGCTCCTGAAACAAAGGGGACTGTCAATGAAATATCAACATTCTTAAAACAAAATAAAACGTATTCTTTCATAGAAAATAGATAGTAGTGAACACGAACTTAAATAAATATAGAGTGTAATTTGAACAGAATTATTAAATAAATGCACCGCAACGAAAACTATAATTTTGTTTAATTTCCAACCAATGCTTACACAGCCGACAATTATCTACAATTTTCTACTAAACGTGTATTTATCTTTGACTAACGTTTTTATCCTGCTTTTGTTAATGTAATACCTTTAAATCATTATAGTATATAATGAATTATAAATTAAACAAAAAATATGACCTCATAGTTCAAAATTCATCTTAATTCTTAACACAGGCAAATTCATTACATATTTAGTGTAAATATTCCTAATATAAACTCCATACATTTTGCAGGTCTAACTATAAAATATGCTTCTAGGCAAGCATGTTCCAACCTAGACCTTATCAGTGCTTCCCAACGTTTCCTAGCATTGTCAAGCGCAAGCCTATCCAGTAATTAAAAAAATGAGATACTACTGGTATACTTTGTACGACAAAACAGTATTTAACACATAATATATACTCTTACATAAATAAATAACAGATTAAAAAAATGATCAAACACTCAAAATTAGACTTTGTATGCGTACTTCTACAAATACAGTTACATAAAATAAATAAGAATAGGGAAAGGGATATTTAAATGACATCATACAATATTTTCGATTACTTCTCTAAAGCTTTGTGATAGATGAGAACAGAAAAATGAGATTTCTTTTCTTATTGGTTCTCTTTACATACGTTTGCGAAGTTTTAACCAAAGACAATATTGCAATTAATTTTTTAAAACATTTCATATATAATGAACGCAAGCCCACTTCTTTCGTCTGCATTAATTTATGTTGGAAAAATTGTAAGTACGAGTATAATCCCGGCCAATATTTTGTGTAATGTGATTTTATTAATTTGAGAGTTTATAAAAGTCCTCAAATTCCACAATAACAAATAGTTTAAATTAGAATGCTTACATTTTAAAGTAGATTTTTATCTAGGTATAGATCTTCTAAGAGTACCTAGGATATGATTATATCTTTACGAGAATATCCTTATAGAAAAAATATTTTCTTTTTATTTTAGGGGAAATGCTGAATTTATTCAAAGAATTAAATGATGGTTGTGTTCAGTCATCGTTAACTTTTAACGAGAAGTGTCATTTCCAAGATCACGCTTTGTTGTTTTTTGTAGATTTGGATTGTCCTAATGCAGAAGCTCTTTTTAACGTAAGCTATTAACTACAACAAATATCTTAAACTAACTTAAAAAACTCGTTTCAAAATCTTAACTCATCAAAAATTTGTCAAACGTTCAATTATAGCATATACCAATACTTAGTATCTCCCCTTAGACCTAAATACCCATCGGTCCACACCAGCCTTGGAAATCTGAGCAACGAGTGGTCCCTAGTAATGCGATCTATTTAACTGATTAAATACTTATAAATATAGATTCTAATACTATATGTTATTAAATCTAGGTACCAAAGCTTCTCCGCTTTCCTTACCGATGGCTCGCAGTCTATGATAGAGAGCAATACAAATTCAATGTGACAATGATTTGGGATCTACCACTATTGGCTGATAGTGACTTCGTTCTCGCTGAAAGAACTGGAGATAACTATACATTAATTGAATGTAAGAGATGTAACGGAAATGAGTTTTATTATATCTGTAACCTAGTAGTGAAGTTTAATAAATTAAATTATTTATCAAAACATTATGTATAATAAACTGATGCTTAAATTAAATTGACGATTCAAAAGCACTTGTAATAAGTCTAAATGAATAAAGTTTATTTCATTTCATTACTAGAACTAGCTACTCACCTTCGCTTCACTTGGTTGGTCCCTAGATACGTTTTAACGTTTAGCTTAGAGATGAGATATTTTCCCGCAGTAAAAAGTATCCTATATCATGTTGACCCGGATAATCAGCTATCATCATACAAAATTTCATCAAAATCTGTCTAGTGGATTTATCGTGATTCGGTCACAGATAGACAGACAAACAGATAGACAGACAAAAATTCTAAAAACTATAGATCTGGCCTCTGTATTGATGATAATGTCTATTTCAATAAGATTTTCCAAAAAATATTTAATGTACAGTTTCGGCTTAGAATTTTACAGAGTACTTCTATCAACATTTTCTTAAAAAAATCATTTATGGAACCTATTTATTATAAGACAAATATAAAATATCCGGATTAAGATTCGCTAGATCTGAGTGAAGCAAAGTCATTTGCTGTAATCCAAGATACTCGTACATTACTTCGATTTTTGGAATTGACTATGACCTCATTCTTTTTATCTACATACTTCGTACGTACTCAAATGGACGAAAAGTTACATTTTCGAAATTTTTTTAGTACATAAGCCTTCACCAGCCGGTCCAACATATTCTAATCCTCGAGGATACTATAATGGGACACTGATTGATACAAGACCTCATAGAGAACTATTCCGACGGAGGCAAAATATCATGGGACATCCCCTAACAATGGCTAACGTTATTCAGGACAGCAATTCTTCACAGTATCATTTACCTAGAGAAGATAGACTGTAAACCCGTTTTTTTCTTCTTTTTTCATAAAAACATAAGTTTTCAATTAATAGAGAATTTTTTTGTGCTAAGTAGTCGAAATAATGTTTAATGATCACTTTCTTCTCGGATTTGATAAATCTTTTCGAATTTTGTGGAAAATAGCTACAAAGTCCGAATAGTTGTTTTATATAAATTGTGGAAATAATTTTTATTATTAATAATATTTGTTTTATCAGGGAGCTTCATTTAGATAGTATAGCTAAAATATCATGGATCAATGTTCATATAGCTTTCCAAATGTTGAACGCCACGCCTCGTTACATCTTCAGTCATAGATGGGGTTACAAACGAAATGGCCAGTGGTCAGGAATGATCAATGACTTAAATACTGGTAGAGCTGAATTAGGTAGTGTATTGAGAATAGAGTTTTCTTTAATAAATAACTGATTTGCCAGGAAAACGTTTTTTTATCCGTATTAGGGCAATTTGCACATGTATAGCATTTTTATTTGTGTGAATCTAGCTAGTTCTTTGAGAAGTTCATATTTGTATGGAGAATACTTTAAAGCTTATCAATGAAAATGGTAAATACTTCTTTTGTTTTTAACAATTTTACTGTCTTGTATGAATTGAATAAAAAGAATAATATGATTAAATATGCAATTTCAAGATTTTGCGCCAATATTTATACAAGAACTAGTTTACATTTTTTTTTAATTAACTCTAAAACTACTCAAAAATGATGTTTTTTCAAAATTGGCAAATTAACTAAAGTCTTTTTAGGTACAAATTGTGTGGCAAATTCTGAACGTTTGAGCGTCGTCGCCTATACTGATTCGATTGCCAAGTTCAAAGTAAAGTTCATTTTCCGACAGCCACCACTTTCGTACGTCGCTAACATCTTCACTTTACCATTCTCCGTCAACGTTTGGATTTCTGTTATTCTTTCGATAATTATTTCCACTTTTACCATTTATTTGGCATCCAAATGGGAAGCTTTTAGGATTGGCACAGTAAGAGAGCTTTGTTATATAATATGTATGTATGTTTGTATGCTGAATCAATAATGATATCATTACTATATTTTAGGATCAAATGCAATTAGATGGTGGTATTGGTGATGCAATCCTTTTAACTTTAAGTGCACTTGGTCAGCAGGGTTGTTCTAAAGAACCGAAAAAACTTGCAGGTAAATTTTTTTACTGACAACGACTTTCAAAATTTGGTTACACAGGAATGTTTAATTATGGAAACGGGTTTGTTTTAACATAGAAGAGTTATTTTAGAATTTGAAGATAGTAATATGATGTGATATTAGTCTACTATAATAAATACGAAAGTTTATATGTATGTATGTTATTACTCCTTTACAATAGATCAAGAACAGCTGGACGGATTTTGGTGTAATTTAGAGAAACAAAAACAAATCTATCCGCCGGGAACTGTATATTTTTCTGGGATAAAAAACTGAGTACATTATTACTTGCACTGGTTTACTGTATCTTTTACTGTTTACAGGACGTATAATGGTATGGATAATATTTACAGCTCTTATGGCACTATATGCTGCATATTCCGCCAACATTGTGGTACTACTGCAGGCTCCTTCCAATTCTATACGAACTTTGGAACAACTGGTCAATTCTAAGATGACCCTTGCAGCATTGGAAGTGGATTATAATCATTTTGTATTGAAGGTAATGTTAAATGCTGCAAAATCTGATGACCATACGAGCTTTTGAGATTTTTTTCATTCTTAGATTTTTAAAGTACCTACTGGTACGATTTTGATAAAACTTCTTGTAGCATATTAGATGAGAGATATCGAAAAAAAAATGTTAATAGATAAATAAAAAAGAAGTTATATGGATTTCATCTTATTAACTTTTATATAAAATTTTAAGGCACAAAAAGATCCGGTCAGACTTAAAATATATAAGAAGATAGAGCCAGATAAAGGAAAAGCTGAATATTATGGTTTGAATGAAGGCGTCGAACGAGTCCGAAAGGTAAGTAGTAGTTCCATTTACTATAATTTGCATAAAATATGACTAATTGTTGAGTTTAACCCAACAAATATCTTTAAATACACATTTAAATTATTGTACGATAAACTAATAATTGAAGTGATAACCTCTATAGGGAAGTTTGGATGGGGAGTAAATTCATGTAAGTCCTCATCGACATGGTTACATGACATTTAACGCTAACACTCAGAGTGCCGATAGATGTCAAAACCAGATACATGTAAACAGTTTTAATTTACAAATTTTAATTTAAGATCTGACAATTAATTTGAATATCCCAGAATAACAAAATAACAACTGTTTGTTTATAGTTTTAAGTTTTCACTTCTGTCGGCAGTCCTCGTGACTGATTTTATAAATTTTTTTAAACACAATATTTGATAATCAGAATGGTTTTAGTGTTTATAATTATTTTTACCAGTGTTTACTTATATAAACTTAATAATATACATATATGTACATTTTAGGGTCTTTTTGCATTTCACGTAATAGCGGAGCAATTTTATCGACGAGTCGAGGAGACTTTCTTGGAGACAGAGAAGTGTGATCTCGTGGAAGTAGATTTTATGAACATTCTCGATCCGTTTGTACCAGTGTACAAATTCTCTCCATATTTAGAGTTGCTGAGAGTAGCGTAAGTCATATTTCTTTGCTAAGTAGTCAAGTGCAGCCTGCAGGCTGACGGACTTCACATGTCTTTGAAAACTTGCTAGGTTCTCTCAGTCATGCAGGTTTCCTCACGATGTTTTCCTTTACCGTAAGGCAAGTGGTAATTATGTTAGAAATGATTCGCACATGGAAATATCAGAGGTGCGAGAACCAGGATTTGAACCCGCTTCACTTGGTGTCCCAAGCGAGTACGTTACCACTGGGCTACTACTGCCTAATTATACCTAATTAATTTTTAGTTTCAAGCGCATCCATGAATCAGGTATTCAGGTGGCTGTAAACAAGCGCATTCATGTTACAAAACCTCATTGCTCCGACAAAATAACAACGTTCAGCAGTGTCAGCCTTTTGAATATTCGGCCACTCCTGCTGTTCATGTTGATTGGCATTGCTATATCTATTGTGATACTTATGCTTGAAATTATACACGAAAAGTGAGTAAATGATTGAAAATTATAAAAAATCCTTATTCTTAACAGACTACTTGACTCTGACGACACCCACACGCCCAACTTGCTGTGCCAGAGGTCGTGGGTTCGAGTCCCGTTGGGGGCATTCATTTTCGTGATGAGCACGAATGTTTGTACTCCAGTCATGGGCGTTTATATTTATAATATGTATATATTTAAAAGTTATATAATATGTGTAGTGTATTAACAATTTGGTATCCATAACACAAGCCTCATAGCTTGCCATGGAACTAGATGGTGCTGTGTGTTAATGTCCCAACATATTTGATTATTTACTTGGTCGATTTGCATTTATTTTTATAATTATTTAGCTTGCCTGTTTTAAATGAAGCACACTTTTGATTGATAATTCCTAAAATATTGTATCATTCCTCGATACAATTTTTCATATACAATAAGTAGAAGTAAAAATAATCGCCTTTTATATTTCAGGTCAACAAAATTCAATCGGCATTATCATAATTGAATACAACATTAAAGCACTTAAAAACAAAATATGTAACGTTTTAATTTTTTAATACATCGTAACTTATATATTTTTTATTCAATTGTATGTGCTTATTTAAATTAAGCTTTGATACAATATGGACCATGAAATAGAATAAGTATATGATAATGAAATCTATTCCATTTACAGTTGAATGCAAGATAGTCCTTCAGGCTTCATATATAATATATTTATGTATGTTTAGAAAAATATTCCCTTTAGAACGATATTATAAGTAGGTGCCTAAACTTCTTCTTCTTATTCTTGTCTTATGTCATTATTTTATTATTTAACCTTATTATATGAGTAAAATCCTTGTTTAAATTTAGATATGGTCAAAGAAAAAACGATAAATAAGATAATATGAATAACAATTACAAAGTTAATCATTTAAAGATTAGTTAGTAGTTTAATGTGAAGAAGCAGATGCACCTCCCTGGAACTACACACACATTAACAACTGTCAAATAGCGATTTGCCCCTGCGTGCTTAGTAGTAGCCCACGCGTTATTCGAAGTCCTAGTCTATCAGATTTCTGAGTACTATATTAAACCTAAATCGGTCCCGCAATGAAGGACTAACAAACACCTATACACACAAAGTTTCGCATTTATAATAGCATGATCACTGTTTTCTTTTTCAACCGACTTCAAAAAGAAGAAGGATCTCAATTCGACTGTATGTTTTTTTTTTTTTATGTTTGTTACCTCAGAACTCCGTCATTTATTAACCGATTTGGACAATTTTTGTTTTGTTTGAAAGGGTATACTTCCAGATTGGTCCCATTTAAATTTCAAAAAAAAAATACCACCCCTAAGGGTGGAAAAACAACTAATGATGAATTTAACCTACTTCTAATTGTCATATTGACTTGAAACTTTGCAAGTATTTCTATTTCCGTCGATAGTACAGTGGTTCGGTGTTGTTGACCTGATCTGATGGCAAGGCCAGAAGGTGGATAGGTGGAACTCTTCAACGGCTAATAGTAGATACTTTGAGTTTGGGCTTATTTTGTTTGATTTGACAAGCCTAACACGTTAGAATCCTTACTTTGCTACTACTGTCTGTTTGCTTTGTATGGGCTGGGACCGATTTCAAAAATATTTGATTAGGTATGTATTTAATAGGTAGGCTTTAATTACTTAGCCAAAGCACACCGACTTCGAAAATATTTGATTAGGTATGTATAGTAAATGAAAACTACCAATCAGTTATTTTTCACTTTTTAGTGCTTTTGTTTGAAGTCGGTTTTTATTTTTTTGTTAAAAAGTTTTTATTATTGTGCTCAGTGATAAACGAGCAGATAGCACATCTGATGGATAGTATAGTATAGATAGTAGGTACGTGTCGCCCATAACACCTACGGTTCATGCACATAGGTTTTATGTAACAATAAATAAATATTTTATTAAAAAACCCGACTGCACAAAAGCTAACTAAAAAGATGAAAACATGTTCACGATGGAATATAGTATTATGCAGTCGGAGGCATACATACATATTTCATCCTTGCCACGAGTTGTACATACTCGTATATGTATACTCGTATGTCTCCGTATATTGCCCATTACATAAAATATGCGATTAGTATTAAATGAATAAAACGAGTTATGAAAAACAATAAACATAATTTCCAATACTGAATAAATACAAGCAAAACAGGATATGTGTCCAATATTATTTATTAGATTCAAAGTCATTGAAGGAAAATGAAGGTTTTTTTTTTATATCAAGCTGTTTTAAGCCAAGTATCACATTGAAATGAATATTCACGTATAAAATCGTTTTAGACTTTATTCATTGTTTATTTGTATCTTTTTTCTAAATAGCTGTCTCAGTCTGTGACCCAAGATAGTTGACGCTATTACCAGTACACGACCCGGAATACCGTCTGGTCCCGGCGCAGTATTACGACTTGCCATACGGTTGATCGCTTTTTTAAGCTCGGCTTTAGATATCTCTATTTCAGGAACCTCTAACTCGGCAGATGTAACAAAGTGTTCACTTGGCGCCAAAATGGGTGCTGTATCCTGTGCACTACGAAGAGCAAATTGATCACCCTTACTACGAATTCTGGGTCCATAGTCGATGATAATGGAGGAAACCATGGTCTAAGTTTTCCCAACACTATTTTATAGGAGCGACCCCACGGGTCTCTATCGAGTTTTTCAAGAAGCTCATTCGAACACTTCGATTTAGCATTGGCTATTGCAATCTGTAGTGCCTTCGTTGCATGACGATAGGCTACATAAGCCCTTGCTATAGCTTCAGATGTACTGTTTCGTCTTCTACGAGCCCTAGTGTATTGCGCGGATGGCACACATTGCCCCCCCCCCCCCCTCCCCCGAATTCTCGGGGCAGACGGAGTCTATAGGCTCCGTGAGGGATTCCCGGACTATAGAGCCGGGACCCTCCTGGGGTAGTTTATTTTTTATGTTTGCCATTCATATTGTTGCTGAACTACAGCTTAGCCTTTTTTTATAAGGTAAAGGTCCCTTTTATCCTCCGCCCCCCCCCCCCCCCCAAAGCGCTAACGACCGGATTCCCTCCGGCCATTCATCTCATCGGCACGCTTGACCTTGAGATTAGGGATTTTTTATTGAGGTTACCTTCCTCCTCTCACGATGACCAAGGGGTTGCTCACACAGTCTTCTCTGCTACTCAGAGAAGTACTAGGAGTAACCCACGTGGAAATTTCCCCAATGCATACTACACCTGCCTACCCCATCAGGTGATTTGCCACTAGTCAATAGCTTGCCAATTAAAGTTACAACCTATTGACTAGTACCCAGGGTGCACCACCTGGAGGTTACCTGACTAAGCACCCCTAGAATTCAAGCTTAAGGATGTATCTAAGAGAAGCGAGGGGTGAGTCTCTAGTTATAAAAACAAAAGGCACCTGAAGTGCAAGAGCGAAGTGGCTAATAAAATAATATTATTAAAAAAAATATTATTCAATATTCCACAATTATATTAAAGCTGTCTAATATCACACATTTAGACCACAATTTTGAGGTATTAACACCCCCAGGTAAATTTCTAAGACATTAATTAAATTTCTTAGAAATCTATTGTTAACTGTAACGCCGGCGTGTCCGCGGTCGTGGAGGGATTAAAACTCATATCTAATCTTTTCAGATTGTTCCTGAAACAGAGGGGATTGCCAATGAAATATCAACATTCTTAAAACAAAATAAAACATCTTCTTTCATAGAAAATAGAAAGTAGTGAACACGAAGTTAAAAAAGTATAGAGTGTAATTTGAACAGAATTATTAAATAAATGCACCGCAACCAAAACTATAATTTTGCTTAATTTCCAACCAATGCTTACACAGCCGACAATTATCTATAATTTGGTACTAAACGTGTATTTATCTTTGACTAACGTTTTTATCCTGCTTTTGTTAATGTAATAGCTTTAAATCATTATAGTATATAAATATAAACTAAACAAAAAATATGATCTTATAGTACAAAATTCATCTTAATTCTTAACCTGTTGGCACAAAAAACTAACACAGGCATTGATATACAAAAATATATCAATGATCACAGGCAAATTCATTACATATTCAGTGTAAATATTCCTAATATAAATTCCATATATTTTGCCGGTCTAAATATAAAATTAGCTTCTAGGCAAGCGCGTTCCAACCTAGACCTCATCAGTCCTTCCCAGCGTTGGCTGTCGTTAAGCGCAAGCCTATCCAGTAATAAAAAAAAATGAGATACTACTGATATACTTTGTACGACAAAACAGTATTTAGCACATAATATATACTCTTACATAAATAAATAACAGATTAAAAAAACGGACAAACACTCGATATTAGATTTTGTATACGTATTTCTACAAATACAGTTACATTAAATAATTAAGAATAGCGAAAGGGCTACTTAAATGACATCGTAACATATTTTCGACAAATTTTCTAAAGTTTTGTGATAGATGAGAACAGAAAAATGAGATTTATTTTCTTATTGGTTCTGTTTACATACGTTTGCGAAGTTTTAACCAAAGATAATATTGCAATTAATTTTATAAAGCAATTCATAGATAATGAACGCAAGCCCACTTCTTTCGTCTGCATTAATTTATGTTGGAAAAATTGTAAGTACGAGTATAATCCCGGCCAATATTTTGTGTAATGTGCTTTTATTTACTTGAGAGTTTAGAAAAGTCCTCAAATTCCACAATAACAAATAGTTTAAATTAGAATTCTTACATTTTAAAATAAATTTTTATCTAGGTTTAAGGCATCTAAGAGTACCTATCCTATAGAGATCCTGCGACGCCCCATTAAGACGGGGGAAGGTTTTGTTGGGTTTTAGTGGGTAGTACTGGCTTTGCCGGTGAGTCCCACACCTCGTGCGTAAATGCATTTCCCAATGTTAAAAAAAAAATAAAAAAAATCTAAGAGTACCTAGGATATGATTATATCTTCACGAGAATATATACTTATAGCAAAAACATTTTTTTTTATTTTAGGGGAAACGCTGAATTTATTCAAAGAATTAAATGATGGTTGTGTTCAGTCATCGTTAACTTTTAACGAGAAGTCTCATTTCCAAGATCACGCTTTATTGTTTTTTGTAGATTTGGATTGTCCTAACGCAGAAGTTCTTTTTAACGTAAGCTATTAACTACAATAAATATCTTAAACTAACTTAAAAAACACGTTTCAAAATCTCAACTCATCAAAAATTTGTCAAACGTTCAGTTTATAGCGTATACCAATACTTAGTATCTCCCCTAAGACCTAAATACCCATCGGTCTACACCAGCCTTGGAAATCTGAGCAACATAATTCGTTGGCTCACTATTACAAGGTTCTATGCTACAATTTTAGTACTTATTTAGTTATAAATGCTACAGGGTTCTATGTGTCATTAGCTACAGTTTTTCAAAAACAAACCACTTTTTTTACGATAATAAAATAACGAAGTTCTATTTAAAAATTACTATACTTCATTAAAATTAACATAGAACCTTGTAATAGTAAGCCAACGATATCTAAAATCTAAGTGTGGTGCCTAGTAATGCGACCTATTTAACTGATTAAATACTTATAAATATAGATTCTAATACTATGTTTTATTAAATCTAGGTACCAAAGCTTCTTCGCTTTCCTTACCGATGGCTCGCAGTCTATGATAGAGAGCAATATAAATTCAATGTAACAATGATTTGGGATCTACCACTATTGGCTGATACTGACTTTGTTCTCGCTGAAAGAACTGGAGATAACTATACATTAATTGAATGTAAGAGATGTAACTGAAATAAGCTTTATTTTATCTATGACCTAAAAATAAGAGTAGTGAAATTTGATAAATTATTTGTATTTATCAAAATCTTATTTATACTAGAATTGAATTGTAGTGTTAATGTCTCATAATGAGTTTTACGCAGCACTTCTATCAACTTTAAAAAAAAATCATTTATCATAGCTATTTATTAAAAAAAAAAACCCCAATTAGGATTCTCAAGATCTGAGTAGAACAAAGTTATTTACTGAAACTCAACATACATTATTTAGAATTTTGGAAATGATTATGACCTCATTCTTTTTACGTACTTAAATAAAATAAAATAAAAAAGCCTTTTTATTTCTTGCAAGAGTAACAAAAGTAAGCAAACAATTAATTGAAAAAGAAGATAGTACAGTAATAAATAAGTGTATATATTGTTTTTGTATTTTTTTTTTAATTTAAGTATGTTATATTTTTCTTTAATGAGCAAAAAAAGTAAATAATGCTTAATCCTAATGTTATGTTTAATTCTTTAGCGCTGTAAAGTTCTTTGTAGAATTCTGTTATGCATTTGTCCTATAACATCTTTACGACTATTCAGAGTTTTTCTTTCTCTATTTAATCCGTCAATCCATGTCTTGTTTGTTCTTAACTCCTTAAAAGCTTTTTTTGAACTGCCTGACTGGAGTAGATGTCTCTCAGCAGTATCCGATCTGTACCTTGTATAGTCGCTATTTATACGCTTGCTTATAAGTTTGTATAACGCTGAGAGTTAATTTTTCATTGACCTAGTTTTGTTTTTCGTATTTTGCAGTATATATCTTCTTTTCATAAGCGCTAGAGTGCTCTCTGATAGAATTTTATGTCTTTTGTTTGTATTTCTATTAGGTATTCGAGCGTCTTGGAGGCTTTGTGTGATAGCTTTTAGTATTATATCGTAATAGGTTTGGACTGAAATATTTTCTTGAAGTTCTAGTAGGTTAGGTAGGTGAGCTGTGATGCACTCTTTGTATCTGCTAATTTCTTCTTCATTCTTCAATGTAGAGTTTTGATTATTTTTAAATCGAGTTTGGTTCTGTTTTTATTTTTGACATTGATATTGATGCTCTAACTGGTCTATGGTCTGAAGATAAATTTAGGTTCAATACATCAATGTTTTGTACCATGCCTGGTTTATTTGACAAAATATAATCAATTTTGTTTTTATATTCTCTATTGGGTGAACGCCACGTCCATCTACGGTTTGGTTTTCTTTTGTAAAATGTATTTAAAATTGCTATTTTATTTTCGATTGCGAAGTCGATAAGTCTTTGCCTTCTTGAATTTCTTTCGCCATATCCGTTTGATTTCATTATTAAATATTCATCCGCTCTAGGTTGGCCTATTTTTGCCTTAAAGTCACCCATGATTACATACGTATTATGTGCAAGTTCCATAGCTTTATACAAATTTGCATAAAAGATTTCTATCTCTTCCTCCCTTGCTGCTTCTGTAGGCGCATATTTAGGTTAAGTAGTGCGACTCTATCAGAGATGCCGGTGAAGCTTTCTGTTTTTCTTTTAATATAAGTTAAAAATCCGACTCCATATAGACCTTGTGTGAGTCCTGTGTGACAGAGTATACAATTTTCGTATTCTTCTATTTTTGTGCCCAGGCGTCGCGTTTTCGATAGTCCGATTATATCAAAGTTTATATTTTTTATTGCTTCTGTCAGTTCTAGTAGGCGTCCGTAAAAAGACAAGGTTCTGACGTTGTATGTTAGAATATGGAGTTTATTAGATGTTTTAAATGTAGAGTTTCGTATTTTTACATTTGTTGATTTCTTTGGAGGTTTTGGTCATAATCTTCCACGGTGACCAACCGGGTTGGAAGGTGTTTATTGTTTCTTGTTTGAGTTTGTTCATTTATATAATCCATGCGGGAGGGGGGCCTTGATTGTTATAAGTTCTTGTCTCTGTTTTCAGTATCCTGTTTTGTTGTATTGCTGTTATTTTTGTTAACTAGAAAGTTTAACATGATCGGTTTTAGAACTCCTTCTGAGACACCATATTCGATCTTCGCGCAGAGGAGTGTGTTTTTAGAATTTTGTTCTTTTTATTGGTATGTGTCCTATCCTCGCCTTGTGGTTGGGAGCTATTTTCCGGTGAAACGTGGAGTAGCCTTTTGTTATTGGGTTTTATTACGACTAGTTTATCATATTTTATTTTCACTATATTACCCTTCTCTTTCTCTAATTTCACTTGCTCTTGCAGATCTCTCCTCTACTCCAATACTTGTTGTGGGTAGTCTTCCTTCAAATAATATTGAGTGTCTTATAGAACTCCTTTCTGCTTGAAAATGTTTATCTTCGTGCTGAGAGTTGTGAAAGTTACAATTATTGGGCGAGGTCTCTCTCCTCTTTTCCCTATTCTTTTTATCTCTTGTATATCCCTAGGTTCTACCTTAATAGTGAAGCGTTCATTTATAAATTGTTTAGTAAGTTATCTTATGACGTTTCCTTCTCTTCGATTCCAAAGAAAACAATATTCCTTTGTCTCGCCTGTTTTTCCAAAAAGTAGATTCTTTTTTCTTGGTTTTCTACTTTCTCTTTCAATTTTTCATGACTTTCTTCCCATTAGAAAAATCTTTCATCTAACATTTTGTTGATATTCTGTGTCACCTGTTTTGCTACATTTTCTCCACTTTTCCGAATTTCCATTTTTTGGTCATCTAGTTCTTTTTGTATATTTTGTAAGAGCGCTCATAATTTCTTCTATGATTTAATACAGTTGTGTATTGCTTTGTCTTAGTAATGAGCGCCCTCTTGTGATCTGTCTTAGAACTATCTAGTCTGTTTAGTTATCGATGAACGCGCGATTGGATCTTGATAAATGTAGTTGTTGTGATATGGTGTGAACTAGTATGCGCGTCTTACAATAGATGGAGTTGTACTTATGCTTTATGCATTAACATCTGGTGAGTTAATTGAATTGCAATTCATTCTCTTTTGAGGGTATGTTTCGTATTCATTCACACGAACAATATGATTGTTTACTTGATTTGTGTAAAGTTTACACTTTATTGTTTATTTACACTTTTACACTGTACTAAATAAGCCTCGATTGATGGAAAGTCTTCGAGAAAAAAAGAACGGCAGTAATGACACAGTCTTCAGTTTTTTAATATTTATTGTAATTCACTGTTCACTATTGTTCTTGTCTCCAATATATGGTATTTTTCACACTGTTTTTTGACACTATACACTTTCACACGCTCTAAATTCAGCTTATTAATTCCTTAAAACTTATATAATTACAGAGCTAATGTTTATAGTGGCAAGGCGGCGCCCTCCCTCCTTTAACGCACTTAAATGGCCGAAAAGCTACAATAATGAATTATTTTTAGTACATAAGGCTTCGCCAGCTGGTCCAACATATTCCAATCCTCGAGGAAACTATAATGGGACACTAATTGATACAAGACCTCATAGAGAACTATTCCGACGGAGGCAAAATATCATGGGTCATCCCCTAACAATGGCTAACGTTATTCAGGACAGCAATTCTTCACAGTATCATTTACCTAGAGAAGATAGACTGTAAAAATTTTTTCTTCTTTTTAATCTATACATATAATAAAATTGTAACTAAGCCGAATCTGTACATTAAATATTTTTTGAAAAATCTTAATGAAATAAACATTATTATCGATACATAGGCCGAGCTTATAGTTTTTAGAATTTTTGTCTGTCTGTCTGTCTGTCTGTCTGTTACCGCATCACAGAAAAACCACTGGAGGGATTTTGATGAAATTTGGTATGGTGATTGTCCGGTTATCCGGGTCAACTTATAGGATACTTTTTACCGCAGGAAAATGTCTCATTTCTGAGAAAAAATACAAAAACTGCAATGTAAGAGTATACTATTATGTAAAACCTAAGAATTTGGGTTTTGATTATCTGAACGCGGGCGGAGCCGCGGGCAATGCTAGTAAATAGTGATAGTAAAACACAAGTTTTCAAGGAATGGAGAAAATGTTTGTGCTAAGTAGTCGAAATAATGTGTAATGATCATTTTATTGCTGATAAATCTTTCCGGATTTTGTTGAAAACAGCGACAAAATCCGAAGAGTTGTTTTATTTAAATTGTGGCAATAATTTCTATTATAATAATATTTGTTTTATCAGGGAGCTTCATTTAGATAGTATAGCTAAAATATCATGGATCAATGTTCATATAGCTTTCCAAATGTTGAACGCCACGCCTCGTTACATCTTCAGTCATAGATGGGGATTTAAGCAGAATGGCCAGTGGTCAGGAATGATCAATGACTTAAATACTGGTAGAGCTGATTTAGGTAGTGTATTGAAAACAGTGATTTTTTTTAATAAATAACCTATTTGTCAGGAAAACGTCTTTTTATCCGTATTAGGACAATAAGTACATGTATAGCATTTTTATTTGTGTGAATCTAGCTAGTTCTTTAACAAGTTCATATTTGTATAGAGAATACTTTAAAGCTTATCAATGAAAATGGTAAATGCTCCTTTTGTTTTTAACAATTTTACTGTCTTGTATGAATTGAATAAAAAGAATAATATGATTAAATATGCAATTTCAAGATTTTGTGCCAATATTTTTACAAGAACTAGTTTACATTTTTTTTTACTTAACTCTAAAACTACTCAAAAATGATGTTTTTCCAAAATTGACAACTTAACTAAAGTCATTGATCCATTTGTACTTTTTAGGTACAAATTGTATGGCATTTCCTGAACGTTTGAGCGTCGTCGCCTATACTGATTCGATTGCCAAGTTCAAAATAAAGTTCATTTTCCGACAGCCACCACTTTCGTACGTCGCTAACATCTTCACTTTACCATTCTCCGTTAACGTTTGGATTTCTGTTATTCTTTCGATAATTATTTCCACTTTTACTATTTATTTAGCATCTAAATGGGAAGCTTTTAAGATTGGCACAGTAAGAGACCTTTGTTATATAATATATATGTATGTTTGTATGCTGAATCAATAATGATATCATTACTATGTTTTAGGATCAAATGCAATTAGATGGTAGTATTGGTGATGCAATCCTTTTAACTTTAAGCGCACTTGGTCAGCAGGGTTGTTCTAAAGAACCGAAAAAACTTGCAGGTAATTTTTTTAACGACAATGCCTTTAAAAATTTGGTAACATAGGAATGTTTAATTATGGAAACGAGTATGTTTTAACATAGAAGAGTTACTTTAGATTTTTTAAATAGTATATGATGTGATATCAGTGTACTATAATAAATACGAAAGTGTATATGTATGTATGTTATTACTCCTTTACGATAGATCATAGAACAGCTGGACGAATTTGGATGTAATTTAGTGCATACTAGCGGCTCACCTTCGCTTCGCTCGGGTTCGCCTCTAGAGAAATAAACACAAATCTATCCCTTGGGAACTGTATATTTTTCCGGGATAAAAAGTAGCCTATGTGTTATTCCAGACTATAATCTATCTCTGTGCCAAATTTCATCCAGACCCGTTCAGCCGTTTTGGTGTGAAAGAGTAACAAACATACATTCTTACAAACTGTCACGTTTTTAATATTAGTAGGATTACATTGTATTGTATTGTATATTGGACTCGTTTTCAGCACTTAGACTCGCATTTGGTCCTTTGTACGTTGCGAATCCTGGCTAGTTCAGCCAGCCTAGCGCCGTCCAAAAGCGCAGAAGCTTCCTGGGAACTTCAGGGGCTTCGCGGAGCGACCTCACCGGTCCGAGGATTTCATTACGTTGGGAAGTTATCGCTACGCATTCCAGGACTACGTGGGCAACTGATTCTACAGCGCTGAAGCACCCTCTGCAACGAGGGCTGTCCGTTGCGCCAATGTTAAATAAGTGATTGTTTAAGGGACAGTGGCCCGTTATCGTCCTTATCATTATTTTGAGATTGGTTCTGTTTAAGTTTAGTAGGCGTTTAGTGAGATGTGGGTTAACTGCAGGCAATGCTGATCTAGCTTGCCTGCAGTCTGTCGTTAGCGACCATCTCTTATTTTGAAGCGTTGGCTGCTGATTGGTCTATTTTCTCTTCAATCATGTTTATGTTAATTTTTTTGTTGAAGATGTGTTTGTTATATGTTCTATCACACAAGGCAGCAATAAGCGATAGTTGCTTTATTGCTCTGTCCAATATGGATGTGTGTGGACTGTTGTTGTTTTTCCCCCACAGACCTAGACGCATCAGCCTTATGGTCACCTCTTGCTGTATGTATAGGTCCAGGGGTGTTGTTTGGAGCGCTATTTCTATGGCTGCTGTGGGAGTCGTTTTCATACAACCACTGGTAGCAGACAGTGTCAGCCTTTGGAAGCGTCCTAGTTTCGTGATTACAGCTTACAGTCCGGAGTTTCGTTCTGGTCCACCAAACCAAGGCCCCGTAGGTTAGTATTGGTCTTATAACGCAGTGTATAGCCACATAGTTATTTTCGGCGAGAGCCCCCATTTTTTGCTTAGCATCCTTTTGCAATGGTTGATTTATTGAGTTTGTAGTCAAGGTGCTTATTCCATAGCAGTTTACTGTCTAGGATTACACCTAAGTATTTAACTGTTTCTTTAAGTTTTTTTCAGTTTTGAAGAGTTTCGGAAATTTATAGGGACCGGGTACTCTTCGGTTTGTGAACGTGATCAATTCTGTTTTCATGGTATTAACGGAGAGCTCATATTTCAAACACCAGTTCTCCGTTCTTTTGAAAGCTTTCCTCATGCGGTCACATAAAGTGCTTTCAAAGTTACCCGATACTAAGATGGCTATATCATCAGGGTATCCTACCGTGTACAGGCTGTTGTCGTTAAGCTCTGTTATGACCTCATTCACAACAAGGTTCCACAAAAGTTGAGATGAAACTCCGCCCTGTGGGCAGCCTCTACGTACGATGCCCCGTGTCGTAGTATTAACGGTAAACTGTATAGCTCGTTGTTTTAGCATGTTGTTTATCCATTCTATGAGTGTAGGATTTACACTACTTGTTTGCAGGGCTCTACTTATACTAGTAAAGTTGGTTTTATCAAAGGCTCCTTCTATGTCAATGAAGGCGCCTAGGGTAGGTTGTTTCTGATTCAGCGAGCTCCCTATGCGAGATACCACACTGTGGAGTGCCGATTCCGTTGATTTGCCTGCGCTGTAGGCGTGTTGGTTAGGGTGTAGTGGGTGTTGTAGGAATATTTGGCTCCTAATCTCTCTGTCCCCCAGTCTCTTCAACGTCTTTACATTATTACTTGCACTGGTTTACTGTATCTTTTCCTGTTTACAGGACGTATAATGGTATGGATAATATTCACAGCTCTTATGGCACTATATGCTGCATATTCCGCCAACATTGTGGTACTACTGCAGGCTCCTTCCAATTCTATACGAACTTTGGAAGAACTGGCCGATTCTAAGGTGACCCTTGCAGCATTGGAAGTTGATTATAATCATTTTATATTAAAGGTAATGTTAAATGCTGCAAAATCTTATGACCGTACGAGCTTTTGAGATTTTTTTCATTCTTAGATTTTTAAAGTACCTATTGGTACGATTTTGATAAAATTTCTTGTAGCATGTTAATAGATAAATAAAAAAGAAGTTATATGGATTTCATCTTATTAACTTTTATATAAAATTTTAAGGCACAAAAAGATCCGGTCAGACTTAAAATATATAAGAAGATAGAACCAGATAAAGGAAAAGCTGAATATTATGGGTTGAATGAAGGCGTCGAACGAGTCCGAAATGTAGTAATTCCAGTTACTGTAATTTGTATAAAATATGACTAATTGTTGAGTTTAACCTAACAAATACCTTTAAATAGACATTTAAATTATTGTACGATAAACTAATAATTGAAGTGAAAACTTCTATAGGCAGGTTTGGATGGGGAGTAAATTCATGTACGTCGTCATCGACATGGTCACGTGACGTGCTTACGCTAACACTCAGAGTGCCGATAGATGTCAAAACCAGATAAATGTAAACAGATTTACAAATTTTAATTTGAGATCAGACAATTAATTTGAATATCCCAGAATAACAAAGTAACAACTGTTTGTTTATAGTTTTAAGTTTTCACTTCTGTCGGCCGTCCTCGTGACTGCTTTTTTAATTTATTTTTTGATTATAATATATAATCGATAATCAGAATGGTTTGAGTGTTTATAATTATTTTTACCAGTGTTTACTTATATAAACTTACAATAATATAGATACATGTACATTTTAGGGTCTTTTTGCATTTCACGTAATAGCGGAGCAATTTTATCGACGAGTCGAGGAAACTTTCTTGGACACAGAGAAGTGTGATCTCGTGGAAGTAGATTTTATGAACATTCTCGATCCGTTTGTGCCAGTGTACAAATTCTCTCCATATTTAGAATTGCTGAGAGTAGCGTAAGTCATTTTTCTTTGCTAAGCAGTCAAGTGCAGGCTGGCGGACTTCACATGTCTTTCGAAAACTTGCTAGGTTCTCTCAGACATGCAGGTTTCCTCACGATGAAAACCTTCACCATAATTCAAGTGGTAATTATGTTAGAAATGATTCGCACATGGAAATATCAGAGGTGCGAGACCCAGGATTTGAACCCGCTTCACTCGTTGTCCCAAGCGAGTGCGTTACCACTGGGCTACAGCTGCCTAATTATACCTAATTTGTTTTCAGTTTTAAGCGCATCCATGAATCAGGTATTCAGGTAGCTATAAACAAGCGTATCCATGTTACAAAACCTCATTGCTCCGACAAAATAACAAAGTTCAGCAGTGTCAGCTTTTTGAATATTCGACCACTCCTGCTGTTCATGTTGATTGGCATTGCTATATCTATTGTGATACTTATGCTTGAAATTATACACGAAAAGTGAGTAAATGATTGAAAATTGTAAAAAATCCTTATTCGTAACAGACTACTTGACTCTGACGACAACCACACGCCCTACTTGCTGTGCCAGAGGTCGCGGGTTCGAGTCTCATTGGGGGCATTCATTTTCGTGATGAGCACGAATGTTTATACTCCAGTCATGGGCGTTTATATTTATAATATGTATATATTTAAAAGTTATATAATATGTGTAGTGTATTAACTATCTGGTATCCATAACACAAGCCTCATAGCTTGCCATGGAACTAGATGGTGCTGTGTGTTAATGTCCCAACATATTTGATTATTTACAGGGTCGATTTGCATTTATTTTTATAACTATTTAGCTTGCCTGTTTTAAATGAAGCACACTTTTGATTGATAATTCCTAAAATATTGTATCATTTCTCGGTACAATTTTTCATACACAATAAGTAGAAGTAAAAATAATCGCCTTTTATATTTCAGGTCAACAAAATTCAATCGGTGTTATCATAGTTGAATACAACATTAAAGCACTTAAAAACTAAATATATAACGTTTTCATTTTTTAATACATTGTAACTTATATATTTTTTATTTAATTGTATGTGCTTATTTAAATTAAGCTTTGATACAATGGGACCATGAAATAGGATATCAAAAGGAAATCTATCCCATATGCAGCTGAATGCAAAGTGACCTTCAGGCTTCATGTACTATAATATGTTTGAAAAAATATTCGCTTTAGAACGATATTATTAATAAATTTCTTAACATGTCTTATGTCGTTATTTTCTTATTAAACCTTATCCACGGGCGCCGAGAGGTGGTTACAAGGGAGTGAACTTGCGCCATGCCATGTAGGAAAATATACAAAAAATAAAATATTATATGAATCCTTGTTTAAATTTAGATATCATCAAAGAAAAGACAATAAATAAGATTTATGTATAAAAAATATTATAAAGTTAATCATTTAAAGATTATTTAGTAGTTTTATGTGAAGAAACAGATACACCTCCCTGGAAATAATTCTGCCGCCGCACATGACCTTTTCCACATATGAACAGTTGTCAACTAGCGATTTATCCACACTTAGCTCGTCCCTAAATGCCTAACCTGTCTAGTGCATAACACCTACGGTTCATGCACTTAGGTTTTATGTAAGAAAAATGCAGAACCGTTGGTGCGTTGTCACTGTGAGGACTAAGATCATATGCCTCTTGCCTGTAATTGCGCTGGCTACCTTATCCTTCTAACCGGAACACAACATAGCAAACATTGCTTGGCAGGAGGAAGAGATAAGGGGGTGGTACCCATCCAAACGGACTCCTCAGGCTTAACAGACTACAGAGTTCTACCATCGGTAAATTAAAGTGCGCATGCACACTTCGATATTTTATCCGTTGAGTGGTCTATTAAATATCACGACTCGTGAGCGAACCGTGAGCGTAACAATATATGTATCTATATTGCCCATTACATAAAAATTAAATGAATAAAAAACAAAACTAGTTATTAAAAAAATATACAATATTACCTACATAATTTCCAATACTGAATAAATACAAGCAAAACAGGATATGTATCCAATATTATTTATTAGATTCAAAGTCATTCAAGTACGATAAAAGTCTCATATGCTGTTTTAAGTCGAGTATCACATTGAAATGAATATTCACGAATAAAATCGTTTAAGACCTTAATCATTTATTTGCATCTGTTTTCTTAAAGTAGTTGCTTTACGTGGTGCCTCTCCTTTTCTTTGTTTTAACCGTTTTCCATTAAACAAATTTTTAGGACTGGAAGTGGATTTTATCATGCGAGCATTCGGGGAATCACTGGTGTCGATTCCATATTTATCAATTTGAAAACTTTTAGCTGTTATCTTTGGGGCCAACGGTTGTAAATTTCTACGTTTAGTTTTATCGTGATTGGCTTCGTGATGCATTGCTGTCATCTTATTCACGTACCGTTTTACATCATCAAGTTTAGTGTCGTTTATATTGTTTAACATAGTTCCACCAGACATATTGGCAAGCATAACGTGGACTTGGGATAGCGTTTGTCCATGATAGTTTACATCATCCTGTAGCTTATCGAGTTTTTTCTCAAATTGTTTAACGGTTGACATTATTTGTTGCAAGGTATCAATTGGACGGGCTCTCGGTATAGACATAATAAATACAAATAATTTATCAATTGTTTATTTAGGTATGTAAAATTTTAAAATCTTATGTCACTTGTCACATACTAAGCATAATATGACAATCATGTGTGACGTTTTTATGTTTTTACTATTTACTAGCATTGCCCACGACTCCGCCCGCGTTCAGATGACCAAAAACCAAATTCTTAGGTTTTACATATTAGTATACTCCTACATTGCAGTTTTGGTATTTTTTCTCAAAAATGAGATATTTTCCCGCGGTAAAAAGTATCCTATATGTTGGCCCGAATCACCATCATCCATCAATCCCCAGCTATCACCATACCAAATTTCATCAAAATCCCTCCAGTGGTTTTCTCGTGATGCGGTAAGAGACAGACAGACAAAAGTTCTAAAAACTATAGATTCGAACTCTGTATCGATAATAATGTCTATTTCAATTAGATTTTCCAAAAAATATTTACTGAACAGATTCGACTTAATTTTATATATATATATATATATATATATATATATATATATATATATATATATATATATATATATATAGATCTTGTAAAATAATATCTTTAATATCTAATATATAAAATTCTCGTGTCATAATGTTTGTAACCAAACCCCTCCGAAACGGCTTGACCGAATCTTATGAGATTTTGTATGTATATTCAGTAGGTCTGAGAATAGGACTTATACTATTTTTCATACCCCTAAGTGATAAGGGTGGTCCACCCCAAAAAAATTTTTTTATTTTTTGTACAAAATTTTTATTTTATTTCGTTATGATTCGGCATTAAAAATACATACAAGGGTGAGTAGTAATGTAATGTCAAAATAACAGCTTATTACTATACTAAATGTATATTATTATTATTTTTGTTGGGTGTGGTGCCGAGGTCGGCCCTAGCTACGTCGACCAGTTTTGGTCCATTGTAGCTACTACTCAAAGTATTTATACGGTACCTACAAGAGAAAAAATATGTGTCTGTTTGTCTGTCCGTTTGTTCCGGCTAATCTAAAAAAAACTATTGGACCGATTTTGACAGGACTTTCAGTAGCAGATAGTTGATGTTATAAGGAGTAACTTAAGCTAGTTTTATTTAAGAAAAAGAATTAAAGTTCTAGGGTAAAATGTGAAACCCTTGAAATTGTGAACATAATTCAAGCACCTAGGTGCTAGGTCTCTAAGAGACGCACCCGAGCGAAGCGAGGTTAATTAGCTAGTTAATTTATATTAAATTATTTTATATTAATTGTGTCAACTTGCAAAACTCCATTAAAGTCACGATGGAGTCGCTAAAGCCATAAATTCAAGTTGATTAAATATAACAACCGACTAGCTGACTGGTAAAATGAAAAAAAAAATCATTATGTATAAAATGAATGTTCAATCATTATGATTATAATGTATGTGGCTATAATAATAAATACATTATTTTTTGTCTTCTAAGAGTTCGATGATAATAATTGATTTTCAATTTTTTTTTTCACTTCGCCAAATCCCCCTAAGGTATTTTTTGCTCTTTAGGGCCGTAACACACTATAGTACCGATCACATTCCGTTCTCGGTCTGATATTGGTCTAGTAAATTATTTTTATACACAAAATGTTGCTAGAGAGTGGATTCAATTGGAATTTAACCTCATACGGCACTACAATGTGGATCGGTCATCACTGCTATTTGTGATCTCTTCAATATCTTAGCTCTATATTCTATAATCTGTGAAGTGTGAGTTGTGAACTTGTGACTCTGTGAATTGTGATCTGTCAATTGTCATTTGTCACCTGTGCCACCGACAACATGGGCGACGCGGTTGCAGAAGAAGTTCAGGATTTAAATATTAATGAAAAGGCAGGATTTTGAGCACAATACTTATTTTTGACGTAAATTGCTAATTTAATATAAACGTGATGATACAATTGTTCAAATTGCGTAGAATCTGCGTGGTTCGCTTCAAAGGCTACGCCACATGGGTTCGTAGGATTTCATCACAAAGTGGAATGATTCACTTCCTAAAATCAATAGTTTACTAATATTAGATCTTTGTCCTATAAAATTATAAAGTTTCATTACCAAGTCATTATGCCTACCCACTCAGGTCATTTTATTAAAAAAACTAGATTTCTCAGTCATATAACCTTTTATTTGGTAGTCGTCATCAAAAAATACCGACTTAACATAATTTGTAACTCGGTTACGTCATTAAATAATCGTAAATTCTTAAACAATTTCTTTGTTTACAGTCTCAAAAAAAGGCAATGAAAGAAAAAAAGAAAAAAGCTGAAACTGGAGGTAGTAGTGTCGCTGTCGGTGAATTAAATCCGTGGCCTGAATATATACAAAGGCGATTGGATTTGTGGGATAAATTCAAAGCTGATTATGAAAAAGAGCTAGCAGCTAAACCTGACTTAAGTATTGTAGTGACATTACCTGATGGCAAAACTGTTGAAGCTAAGGCATGGAAGACTACACCTTATGATGTCGCTAAGGGTATTAGGTCAGATGATATGATTAATATGGTCTCTTATTTTGTGTGCCCATAGCTCCTATTTTACAAGTTTACTTGTATTTTGTGTGTGTATGCATAAGTATGCTTATTATTTACAATTCTAGATCACTTAAAATTATTCATAAATATATTTTGTTTCGTTGCCAAATTAAATATTAAGACTTCCTAATTTTCTCTAATATTATTGATTAATCTCGGATATAATTCATGTTTGCATTTTGCTATGCTTTATTTCATTGTAACTGCCTCAATTGCTATTTTACACAATTTGATTGGCAATTTTGAATAAATGACCACCTTATTTATTTGCTAACAAGCGAGTTTTGGAGTGAATAGTAAGTATACATAAATATCAATTTTTATCATTGATATTATAAACAATACTTTTATTATTGCTTAATTGAAAATTTTTGGTAAAATATCCTTCATATTATTTATATATTTTAATTTTTAAAACAACCACTTATATTAATTAATAATAAATTTTGTATATTTTATAGGAAAACTAATAAAAAAAATTGTTTAAAATTGTATAACATTATTAGTTTCTATGGAACAGAAATCTTTTACATATATAAGAAAATATTGGGACAGCTCTTGGCCAAAAGTAATTTAGTTAGATTTAATATGTCAATGCATTACTTTAATAGAAATGAAAATAATTTTGTAACTGATAACTTTAGCCAATGATACACATATTTATTCAAAGTTGAAATCTATTATCACCTTTTTACTTTGCCATTATCAAGTACTTTGTTTCTTATATTGTATTAAATTATTTATCCACCTGGTTATAATAAACCCCATTTTTAGCTACCTGCGATATGAAAATAAAAGCTTAGAAACTTCGTAAATTCTCATAATTGATACGACCATAAATTATTTTTAGTCAAGGCCTAGCTGACTCCATCATCGTAGCTCGAGTCAACAATGTACTATGGGATCTCGATAGACCTTTAGAAGGTGATTGCAAATTGGAACTGCTCAAATGGGACAATACAGAAGCTCAATCAGTATTCTGGCATTCATCAGCTCACATGCTGGGCGAAGCTATGGAACGTGTAAGTTGGGTGTTATAGTACTTATAAAATTAGTTAATTCTTTATATAAGGTCAAATATACATATATTTATTATTTTTAAATTAGCTATTTTTGTAATGTCATCTGTTTAGTACAAGTGTAACATCAGTTAGACAAGCATACAGGAAACTGAAAAGAGTGACAACTTATTAAAATTGGAGTATTTAAGTATGATTATTGTTGTTTATATACAATACCAGTTTTTCTGACTGTATAGTAAGCGTGGTAGAGATTAGTGAAACAAAAATGTATAAAAATAAAAATGCATTCATATGTTTGTACCATATGTGTTTCTAAACCATTGATTGTCATGAGAATAGGGTGGGTTGTGGTGGTTTTTATTATATTAAATAATGCCAGTGTTTCCATCCTGTGATCTATATAAAAATAAATTGTAATGTTACTGAAAATGTCTCATGTTGGATGAAAATTGGGCTGACTGGTAACTGGTCGTTTGACCAGTCAGAAGTCATAGTTTGGCGTCTCACAAGTAGTATTGATTGTAGTTTTTTTTCTCTCATAAATATATTTTCTTATCAGGCACAAAGTCTATTTTCAGAATATGTAAAGAAAAGATCAAATTGAATGACAATATTTTTCATTATTCTGGGGTAGAAATGAAGCCTTATACCCTCCTTTTTAACTTCATTTTTTTGGGGCAGATCTATGGAGGCCACCTCTGCTATGGGCCCCCTATTGAAGAAGGATTCTACTATGACATGTATCATCCAGGGAAAGGAGTAAGTTTATAATCCATTTTAGAACATATATATTTTATTTCATATTATCTTCACTATCATTAAAATAACAATAGGATTAACTTAGAGCCATGTTGCCTCGTTACAACGTCGCGGAAGCGTTCTATGCAAAAAAAAATTATCTAATATTATAAACAAACAAATCTATCCCACGAGAAATATACATTTTTCCGTGATAAAAATGTGCTACTGTACTGTATTCCAGACTATAATCTATCTCTGTGCCAAATGTCGTATTGAATTTTGAAAGAAACTCACTATTCATTAGTAAAAACCGCACCCAAATCGTTTAAGCCGTTTCTGAGATTAGCGCGCACAAACGCACAGGCAAATTATTACTATTCAAAAATCATTGTTTTCAGTCCTATTGCATTAATAAAGACTCCCAATAATAGTTTTTCTCAAATATTTTCCACATACAGACGATGACTAGTTATAATTTTATTTATGTATAGATAATCTTTTGTTCCAACAGATATCATCTTCAGATTTTCAAGTAGTAGAAGGCTTGGTTAAGAAGATAGCTAAAGAAAAGCAACCATTTGAGCGCTTAGAACTGACTAAGGAACAGTTATTTGAAATGTTTGGTTACAATCAGTTTAAAGTGCGCATATTGAATGAGAAAGTGAATACACCAACAACTACTGTATACAAATGCGGCCCTCTCATAGATTTGTGTAGAGGCCCTCATATAAGGCATACTGGGAAAGTCAAAGCGATGAAAGTCACTAAGGTAAGGAATATTTAGTTAGTCATTTCAAAATCAAACTCATCTCCAATGGTTTAGTAACCCAAAAGTTGCTTAACAAGAACATATTGGAAATGCACAGAAAACAGCAATGTTGCACACATCAACATGCAGTCGACTCTCGTTAATTCGAAACTCGAGGGACTCTTGAAATATTACGAATTGTCGAGTGTTCGAAATATCAAATGGTTCGAAATTTTTGAGAGAAAATAAAAAAGAAGATCTAGACTAATCATAACAAAAACAAAAGCTTGTGTACGATGATACAAGTTTGAACTTGTCTCAAAATGTACTTACAATCTTTCTACATACATATGTATCTGTTTCTCTTTGCAACTTTGAACTGTCGTGTGTTTGACGCCGACGAGTTCGAATTAACGCGTCGTTTTGTTACGTAGCAATGATTTTTTCGTTTGAATTACCAAGTGCATAAAAATGTATTGATTTAGTTCGAAACATCAAGAGATTTTGTAGGGAACTCGTGATAACTTTGAATTATAGAGAGGTTCGAATTATCGCAGGTTTGAATTAACGAGAGTCGACTGTATTTATAATATGTATGTATTTAAAGTTCTATACGTGTAGTGTATCAACTATCTGGTATCCATAACACAGGCCTTGTAGCTTACCATGGAACTAGATGGCGCTGTGTGTTAATGTCCCAATATTTAATTTAATTAATTAATCTTCATAGCATATCATTGCCTTAGTGCTTATTTGTTCAAACCAGCAATACTTGTTAAGTAGAGTTTATTCTACTGCAAAGTAGAGTTATATTATTTATTTCAGTGAAATATGTATTTAATTCCATTAGAATTGAGATTTAAAATTCTTTCAGTAAATTTGTTGTTTGGACAAATAAGTACTGAGACAATGATATGTCTTGGCAATGAAGAGTTGCCATACCAAAAAAATTTAATAAGTGCTGTACAGATACATTGTTTATATAATTATATTGGATTACTATTACCATGAGGTTAAACTAGAACATTAAAAATAATAATTATACACAAGGATTGTGTGACATATTTAATTTTATTTAATATGTTGGGATATTAACATACAGCACCATCTAGTTCCATGGTAAGCTACAAGGCTTGTGTTATGGATACCAGATAGTTGATACACTAAATATATATAACTTTAAATACATACAACCGCGACTGCTGGCACAGCAAACAAACAGAGCCAAACGTGTTGTTAAATAATAATAGTACTAATAGTATGAAATAAAAATGTTGTGAGGAATATGAATATATTTTCTTATCTATAATTTAAAAAAAAGCAAAGCTTGAAAGCTAAGAATGGGTTTATATTATTATTTTGGTGTTTCTCCATTATGTTTTATCAAAAAGTAGTAGCCTTGAACTTTGGTAAAAAATACTCAGCTGTGTAAGTGCAGTAAGAAGTAAAAATTTAAATTCCCATAATGTACATAACATACCTTAATGTTAAAATGACTCGTGCTTGTCTAATTTTTATTTTTGTATATATTTTTGCTTTAGAACTCGTCCACATATTGGGAAGGTAAAGCAGAGGCAGAAACTCTGCAACGGATATATGGAGTGTCGTTCCCTGAACCAAAACAATTGAAGGAATGGGAACTGATACAAGAGGAAGCTGCTAAGAGGGATCATAGAAAGATTGGAAAGGTTGGTGTTGTTTGTTCATAAAATGCTTATTTATTACAATAGGGAATATGCACGTGATTTGAATAAAAGTGAAATTTTTTTTTTTAATATTCTTTATTGCTTTTGAATTAAGCCTATATTAATATTTTTCAATATAACTTTTAATTTTAAGAAAATAATTATTAAAAGTACAACAACAGGTAAGAAATTCAAAGTATTTGAAACGCACGCTATTATTCAGAATATGACGTCAAAGTATCTTATCAGAGCGATTAGCGATTTAGTCGCTTACAGATTGAGTTGTCATTTCACCGTGTTTATCATACTGTGACGTCACGCCAAGCGCGCGAAATAGCGAGAATTTGAAGTATCCCCTTTTTAAAGAAATATTTGTTAGGAAATGTGTATCTACGTTTTTATATTATGTCAATGGCATGTAATGGTTTTTATATTACCACTAGCAGAACCCGCGGCTTCGCTCGCGCTAAAACTAGAAAAAAACTAAAAAGTAGGTTCTATACAAACTTTCATTCAATATTTTACCCTCTTATGGGATGAATTTCGAAAAATGCTAAAACGCGTATTCGTTTAATTGTATTGAAGATCATTTATACTAAGTTTCCTATAATTCTGATCATAAATATTTTTTGAGTTGTATTATAACTTATTTTTCCGTGGGAATAAGATAATCTCACGTGGTAAAAAGTAGCCTATGTCACTCTCCAGTCCTCTATCTCCACACAAAAAATCGCGCCAATCCGTCACTCCGTTTCGACGTGAAAGAAGGACAAACAAACACACTTTCACATTTATAATATTAGTATGGATTATATGTATACTGTTAGAGTGTTAAGTATATTGAGCTTTATTACAATAGGAACAAGAGCTGTTCTTCTTCCACGAGCTGTCTCCGGGCTCGTGCTTCTTCCAGCCTCGCGGCGCTCACATTTACAATACATTGGTTAACTTCATTAGAGAAGAGTACAGGTAAATAACAATCAACGGCCCTACCAGGATATCCCTAGTTGAAGTTCGAGAAATATTTACAGTATATAAGAAAACGTGTGTGTGTACATATGTACGCACGTAAGAAGTTATACTTCTTTGGCGTAACAGAACAAAAATAGCTAACATTTCATCCCGTATGTCACAACTCTTTGATTGTAAGAGGAATGCAGCTAACTTCATCATGTCGCTTTTAGCTAAATTCGTAATACAAATAAAAATTTTATTCAAAAAAGGCAAATGGTAATAGTGTTGGAAATGCTTCTCACGTACATAAAATTATGAGATTTGCAAAACCCGGGATTTGAACCCACTTCACTCGGTTTCCAAGCGAGCTACGAACTACCACTGAGCTATCATTGCCATTTACCAGAGGAATGATTATTAACTTTTATAAAAGCATATGTATAGTGAGAATAAGTACTTAAATAGTATCAGTGACAGAAACTCAGAAAGAAATAATATATTTTTATCTTTAATTTCTCAAACAAATTCATGAGATATATATATATATAAATAAATGTTTATTATTTTTTCAGAAAGCGTGGTTTCCAAGAAGTGGTGACACCGAACATGTTCAACTCAAAGTTATGGCAAACGTCAGGTCATTGGGCGCATTACGCTGAGAACATGTTCTCATTTGAGATAGAAAAAGAGACATTCGCTTTGAAGCCCATGAATTGTCCAGGACATTGGTAAGTGATCATTTTATTTAAAACAAAAACAAATCTATCCCTCGGGAACCGTATATTTTCCCGGGATAAGAAGTAGCCTATGTGTTATTCCAGACTATAATCTATCTCTGTGCCAAATTTCATCCAGATCCGTTCAGCTGTTCTGGTGTGAAGAGTAATAAACATCCATACTCACAAACTTTCACATCTATACTCATATTATAGAGAGGTAAAGTTTGTGGGTTTGTGACGTTGTTGGGGGTAATCTCTGGATCTATGGATCTACTGAACCAATTTAGGTGAAATTTTGTAAGAAGACAGTTGAGACACTGGGAAGGACATAGGATAGTTTTTATTACGGAAATCATCCCTTAAGGGGATGAACGTGGGGATGAAAGTTTGTATGGGGAAGCAATGTAGGGACGAACCCGAGTGTCGCGTGAGTGAATCGCTAGTTTATATTAATACGGAAAAATAATATGGATATTTAAATCGCTAAAAATCTAAGAAAGTATTATATCTGCTATCTGAATACTAGCAATGATTGTGTACGTGTGCGTGTGTGTGTGTGTGTTACAGCGTGATGTTCGACGTGCGCGCGCGGTCGTGGCGCGAACTGCCGCTGCGGCTGGCGGACTTCGGCGTGCTGCACCGCAACGAGCTGAGCGGCGCGCTCACCGGCCTCACGCGCGTGCGCCGCTTCCAGCAGGACGACGCGCACGTGTTCTGCGCGCCCCACGACATCGAGGCCGAGATGGTGAGTGCATACATATACACACACGTACATATACACACACGTACATATATACATACATACATATATATCAGTGGCGAAGGGTCCATATAAGATGTCTTACCTTAAAATGTATTTTGCTATAATTTTACATACATTTATTTTTTTAAATGTATGAATGTTTTTTTTGGAAATATTATATATAATAAATAAATTAAATTAAAAAAATATATATTATATAAATTTTTAATTAATTCAAGTACAAACTCACCAATATCACACTAATATTTTTGAGATTTATTTTGGTAGACTTAACTGTCTATTTAATTCTTTAGCTCAGACTAAAACAAACAAACATTATAATTTCTTTACATATATAATTAATAATTTGTATTTGTTATTTTAGTTCGGATGCTTAGATTTCCTCGACTGTGTGTACTCTAAGTTCGGATTTACCTACCAGTTAAAGCTGTCCACGCGTCCTGAGAAATACCTCGGTGATATAGCCACTTGGGATTACGCAGAGAAGGTATTTCGTTTATTGATTCAGTTTTTTTTTCTAAGTAGGTAATCTATACTATAATACTATAAAGAGGCAGAATTTGTTTACTAATTGAATTAAAAAAAAAATCATTTTGCATTAGATAGCTTGTTTATTGTGGAAGGCTATAGGCTATATATCATCTAATATAATAGTCTATCTATTCTATACTAACCGTTAAAACGTACCTATAAGCATCCATTGCTTATGCATTTGATTAATATCCATTACACTAAAATTTCAATACCTTCCATTTTTATAATTATTTTTTTTTTATTGACTGTATTTTATCTGTGCTATTATTTTCTTATTTAATTTTTTAAAATATAATGTAATACTAGCGACTGACCCTCGCTTCGCTCGGGTTCGTCCCTAGGTTCGTTTTAACGATTGGTATGGAATAGAGACTATATAGACTTAGGTATGATGAGTTTTATATCCCTTATTTGACAAATGATTGATACCCGGTACAAACTTTCATCCCCCTTTTCAACCCCTTAAGAGATTATTTCCGGGATAAAAACTATCCTCTGTCCTTCCCAGGGTCTCAAACTATCTCCATACCAAATTTCATCTAAATTGGTTCAGCGGATTAAGCGTGAAAAGACAACAGACAGACAGACATACAGTTTCGCATTTATAATATTAGTATAGATAATAGTAAGTAATACTCAATAGTTTCGAGGCTTTAGAAGCATTACTTATCCTACTTGATATTTTTTTTTGAAGTAGCTCAATTAAGCCATAAAGCAGGTCATAACTGAATCTATAATTCACCATTATTTTTGTTATTTCCAGGCGTTAGAAGCATCGCTGAACAGATTTGGCCGTCCGTGGCAACTGAACCCTGGAGATGGTGCCTTCTATGGGCCCAAGATAGATATAGCGGTGCAGGACGCGTTGCGACGCTCGCACCAGGCAGCCACCATCCAGCTGGACTTCCAGCTGCCGGAGAGGTTCAATCTGGGATATGTCAGGTGAGAGAGTTATTCCAGGTCGTAGTCTGTGTACTAAATTTAATCCAAATCTGTCCAGCTGTTGAGTGTGCGAAGTTAGAAACAAAAATAAATATTTTTTTTTTATAAAAAGATGTCATGAGGTCACTGCCGATAAAAGCGAAAACTTAAAACTATAAACAAAGAGTTGTTATTTTTGGCTATACAAATTAATTGTTTGATCTTAAAAAAAAACGTAAATTGAAACTGTTTACATTTATCTGGTTTTGAAATCTATTGGCACTCGTGAATGTCAGCGTTTACACGTCACGTGACCATGTTGATGACGACTTACATGAATTTACTCTCCATCCATACCTGCCTATAGAAGTTTTCACTTCAAAAAAAAATGTTTGTCCCGCTTTTTTTGAGTTTTTTCTGCCAGTTCTTATGCAGACTCATGATAGTAAAAAATAATAATTTAATGCTGAATAAAATATTTTGAATTTACTAACACCGATTCGCGCTTGACTAATTATTATTATTCTTTCCCACCAGTGAATCTGGAGAGAAGAAACGTCCAGTGATCATCCATCGTGCTATATTGGGGTCTGTGGAACGTATGATGGCGATACTCACGGAATCGTACGCGGGCAAGTGGCCCTTCTGGCTCAGTCCTCGCCAGGCGTGCGTCGTGCCGGTGGGGCCCGCCTTCGATGAATACGCGAGTCAGGTCTGTGCTTATTTAATTTTGTGATTTATCTATATCTGTCTTATAATTTATCTATTGTTCTCTAAAAGCAATGAAAAGGGGCACATTAAATTTAAGTAAAATAAAAAAAATGCTAGAAACAAATAGACGGACGACGATGTCGAGAGAACGATAAACGAATATCGAGAACGATAAACGAATAATCGATTTGAATGACATTAGTACTTTATTTTTTTCCAGGTGAATGAGAAACTGTTCGCGAGCGGCTTCATGTCGGAGGTGGACACGGACGCGGGCGATACTCTCAACAAGAAAGTTAGGAACGCTCAGTTGGCGCAGTTCAACTACATATTAGGTTTGTTTTCGTAAAGTCTACAAATATTTTTTTGAAATGAATCTTCTTTAGAATCGTTTTCATTTGAAACTATGAAACGGAAATGCGACACTAAAAAGAGACAAACATGTAAATATATAAGATTAAGTCGGCGAAAGAATGAGATAGAAACATTGCCATGTTGCCACAGTAACCGTTGTTGTTGTCTGACAAATGTATATTTATGTCAAATAAAATGTATAACAATTTTTAAAGCCGGTAAAAATATAAAAAAATAAACCTTACAATTATCATACTCCTGATACTCCGTATACATCTCATTCTCTCGTAGGGTATTTTATGAAGTTTCACTTTTACCATGTGTGAATTGCACACTCAACCACTTTTTTTTATATTGTTTGATTCTGAATATGATTTAAAATGTATTGAGGTAAAGTGTGATAATGAAAATAAGTATAAACTTATGTCACTCATATTGAATATTAGGAAAATTTCCTAAATGAACTAACTTTTATATACACTTTTATTTTTCATCCCCAGTCGTCGGTGAGCGTGAAAAGAACTCTAACACAGTGAACGTGCGTACCAGAGACAATAAAGTACACGGAGAGATGTCCGTAGAGGCGCTCATAGAACACTTCAACACGCTAGTGAAGGACAAGACAATATCTGACGACTGCCAACTGTTTAAATGAAATCTATTAAATTAACACTTCTATAATGGTATCTCATTCACTCACTCGTTCATTCAAAATGATTGATGTTCGGTCTATGTTATAGGGTTGTCAACGCAAAATATTAGAAATAGGCATGTATTTATATAAATATGATAAAATAACACACGTGGAAGTATTTGTTGTTGATGAGATGATGTTGATTCACGTTTATTAAAACGTTCAATCCATATTTTTTACTTGTTAAAAATGTGGGTATTTCTAGTTTTTATATATATTACAGACAAAACTACTTTTGACTGATAAAAATAGTCTCTAAGTACTTTGAGGTTATGTTGGAGATAGTGACCAAAACGATCAAAGAACTTTGAGGTTAGATTAGAGATAGTGACCAAAACGATCGAAAGTACTTTTGTTAGTCAAAAATAATTTTGACTGGAAAAGAGTTTTGATTGTAAGTACTATGTATAATATCTAGTATTACTGATGGCGATTGTGTACACTGTATATTGTACTGTTGCACGTCAGCCCTAATATGATTTTAGTTTTTATTTAATTTCTTTTTTCACTTGTACACGATATCTTCTGTACTTGGCAAGTCTCAGTGAGATTGGGCGCCGTAAATCGTATCGTATCAGCGTAGTAAAGCAAAATAGATCCAACCACAAAAACTTACTTTTGAGGAGTTTTAGTAAAATTGGTACATCAAAATAACAAAACCGTAGTTTTTTTTTTAAATTACTCTTGAATATTGGGTGTTTTATCTATTTTCTGGTATATAAGTTGATATGTAGGTGCAATTTATGAAAGTAAAACTGTTTTCGTGGGCTGGAACCATTTTGCATAACTACGTCCGTTTGTAATTATTATATTGACCATTCAAATTTCCTACGGAATTGGTTTGGTGTCAAAAGGTCAAAAATAAAGTCATTTTAGCATTAATAATAAAAGATAGGAAGCTAGTTGGTATTTTCGTCATTTTTGAAACCATTTCAAAATGGGTTAAGCTTTTTATTTTTTGCGTTGACGGTCTTGTATATAAGTAACATGTATGTATGTTTGTGGTTTAAAAATATGTGTATTTTAAAATATATTACAAAGACTTTTTTTTATGTTTTATTTACTAGAATATTGAAGATGGATTTTGTAATTAAAAGAAAATCTCTTATTCAAATTTTTTAAAATATTTTAAAAATGAAGTAAAAAGTAATTTAATTTTTCAGTTATTCATAATAAGGTTTTATTTACATATAGGGAGTTAGTTACCCTCGCTTCGCTCGTTTACGTCCCCGGGTACGTTTTAATATCTTTTTTGTGTATCCCTAATTGCTTTTTAAAATAAAAGTAGCCTAAGTTACTCGTTATAACATCCGTCAAAATCGGTTCAGTTGTTTCGGAGATTACCCAGAACAGAGAGACAAAAAATTTAAAAATTGTGTTTTTCTATAAGGACCGTATTTAATTTCATATACATTTAATAAAAAGCTGCTATTTTAACATTACAAACAGACACTTTCAATTTTATTTATTTGTTAAATAATGAATATTAATTATTCTTTTATATAGAATATCTAAAGATATGTACATATAATTGGCTTTTGATCTTAATTATTTCTATGTATTTTTGAATATATTGTAGTTGTGAATCACGAAAATTACACACTGTTTGAGATACTTTTTGATTTTCCTTAGTAAGTAACAAGCATTTTTGTTTTTAGTGTGATTATGACATTGAGTGTCTGGTCGTCTATTTTATTTATTCTAAGACCATTGGCCCCAGACTCATAAAATAAGCGCATTCCTAATTCACTCGTATTAATTTAAAATATTCCTTTGAAAATAATTTGGAGACTATCGAATATTTTTTAAAGTGCGTTAAAATACATGATTTTTTTGTTTGCGTAACGATATTTATGAGCTCATGATGCGGAATAAAATATTAATTATTATTATATGAAGCTTTTCTGTAATTGATGATAACTGTTTTAACTTTTTGTTACTTTGGTAAAAATTTAAATACTTTGTTTTTTTCATTATAAAACTATTCGTTCATAAATAGAATAATTCGAACATTTAATCAATTTTTATTATATATGAGTATGTATACTCAATTATTAAATATAATAATAGTTTGTACAATAATTGTATTTCTCACTTTACAGGTCAATGTTGATAATTTCTAATGTTTTACATGTAACTAATATCATTTTAGTAATAAAATTCATTGATTAACCGAATTTCTCGTACTTTTATCTCTCTTGCTAGCTATTTCAGTTGTTTTCCAAAGACAACCAATGGCATATTTTATTTCGGTTATTTTCAGAATACAACCATTGGAATTGTATTATCATGGTTGTATAAATCTATCAATTACTTTTGTTAAATGTGAAACTAGGAAACTGTGACCTGATTTTTTTTAAGTAGTGCTCAATGACGAGACTTTTTTGCTTTTGCTTATAACATTAGGTTTTTTATTTATTTATTCCTTTAAGCAATGGTGATAAATAAATACTGAATAAAATATTTGCTTTTTTTACATCCCAATTTTTTTTATATCCGCAAAATAGTATTCAAAAGTTCCTTCAGTTATTCCATTTTGATTTTCTAAGAAATTTCTATACTACACAGATCACATAAATACTATAGTAGTATAGACGCCTCATCCCATACAAAGAAATTGGAAGCGTTAATTCGGACTATTTTTGTTTACTTGAATAGATAATAGATGTAGTTAATTCGCAAATACTTAAACTGTTTTATTTTGTAAATACGTGCAAACTAAGGAATGCTAAATATTATAAAATTCATTCTGCATTCGAAAAAAACTGATTTTAACAATTTTTAACTGTGATAAGCAATTCATAAAAAGCGCTATCTGTAAATATACACTACAAATTCATTCGATTGCTGATATTTCAATAATCTAAAATTACGCAATTTAATTTATTGGCGCATTATTTTTTCCCCTTCACTTAGAATATTTTTTAATACTATAGCTTTTAGGGGTTCAATTTTTTATCTTTTGTTAATATAATCCCTCCACGACCGCAGACACCCCGGCGTTATTGTTAACAATAGATCTCTTAGAAATTTACCTGGAGGTGTTAACATCACTTTAATAACAAATCGATTCATAACATCATCTATTGAAATTTTTTGTTTGAACTTATAAATATTAATCTTATTTGTGGCGATTCAATTATTTTCACTAAGTATTTATATATATAAAGTCCAAAATGTTAATGTTTTTTTAAGTAAATGTAAAAAAAAACAATAATTCAATTCCCAATATTTATTGTATAATATATAAAAATAAACATTCTACAAACAAAATGTGTTCCTTATTATAAATGAAAGTATGCTTATACACTAAAAGAACTAAGGAATGTTTCACATGAGAATTTCAATAACTAGAATGCAAAATAAGTTAAAGCGATGAAAAGTATCACAACACAATCGCACAAAATTGACTAGGAAGTAAATATTGCACTACATTAAACCACAATAACATAAAAAATCCATATTTATTTATAGGCTATCACAATTAATATGGACCTAATTTCATTTCATATGATAAAGCCATTTATATAAAAATATAGATACAGATTTAATTACAAATATCTCTTCAAAAAGTGACGTCGATATGTGACGTTAAGTCTAATTAAAAAATTAAATTTCTAATTGTCTAAACACAAATTCGAACTAACGCACACTACATAAAGTACTTTTTTAAACGAAACAAAGTACATTTTAATTATGTCATCCGAAAAGCAATGAACAAGTGATTTGAAAAAAGCGCAGAATTTCGAATGGTGCGCTTCTTTTTGAGGACACTTTTGAGACTAATTGTGTATATTGAGTTTTTGTATATCAACGGCTAAAGCCTATATGTTAAACGCACTTTCTTGTACAGATAATACAAAAATCGAGAGACTATAAAATAAAAGAGCATTCAAAAAGATGGTAACAAAAACACGAGAAAATACTTTTAATTAAAAATAGCAACATTAATCAATTTTGAATTAAATGTACTACAAATACAGTGTTGTAAAATACAATGTATTTGAGTCCAGATTTTTACATTCATTCGATATTCGTACCTTCGTGAGAAAGTCTATGTAAATAGCTTAAAGTCCATCAAGAATTACAAGCTACAGAGCGTGCCAAAGAAAAAATAATATACAAAACTCACCGTCCTAAGGCAGTAGAGTAATAAATAAAAATACAAAATAAAATACTTTTAGATATCTTAAATTGGCAAACTATGAATTCTTCGCACTATACATAATTTATGAATAACTAGAGACTCACCCTCGCTTCGCTCGGGTTCGTCCCTAGGTAAGTTTTAACGGTTAGTGTGGAATATTAGTGGGTTGTATTATAATGTGTTTTCCAGTGGGAATGAGATAATTGTGTGTGCGCAAGCGATCCTGCAGCGTCCCATTGCACGGCGGCGACGGGTTCCGCTGTGGGTTTTAGTGAGTAGGAGTCTCACAGTACCCTACCCGTTGACGGTCGGCAAGGTCCCTATAATGGGTTTCTCCAGCGTCATAAAAAAGTGGTTAACATGTTGGAAATGATTCGCACACGAAAATATCAGATGATACTCGAGATTCGAACCCTCATCACTTGGTTTTACAAGCGAGCGCGTTTACCACTGGGATACCACTGCCTACGACCGATCGTGGTATCCTATACGTTCGGCCCTCTTTGGGAGTCGGTTAAAAGCCTAGATTGCTGCGTAAAAGTAGGATAAACCAACATATAATTTCACATACGTAATAATTATATAATATTATCAAAACTACAAGTTGTTCTCAAGTTGAATATAACATTTATAAAAGTGCGGTTCGGGTCCATTTATTTATTTATATTTTTTTTTATTCTTGCATAACTTCAAACGAAAGTACACCATATAGTCTATGAAATAATTGGTATTTTTGTATCACGTGATTGTAATTTTTATTCTTAATAACAAAAATGTTTAATAATTATTATATATAATTAATAACTAAACACTGGTTTGTATTTGACATATTATATCAAAATTAGGCAAATTCAAATCAAACCGTATGAATATAGTAGTAATTTTCTAACCACATTTCACTATAATATTGCATCATTGCAATTTTTAAAAAAGTTGAAAAAAATAACATGTTACTTTTTTTGTATTACATTGAAAGTTGAGTAGAAAATGACTATATTCGTCAATTCTTGAATATTTACAAAGATGATCGAACATTTTTTTTTTCATTCAAACCAAAAATTTAAAATCATTTAAACAATCAGAGTGGGCCACTTCAAAATTTTGGGTAATTTTTATTATTTAAAAACAAAATATTATTTAAAAAAAAATTTTTTTTCGCTCCACCCTAATACATAATATTTTTATTATTTAATCGAGATCCTTATTTAAAAAAAATATTAAAAAAAAATTGTTCACAATCATTTTTTTCATTTAACTCGGAACTATGCATATCAGATTCACTTTTGTTTGAAGTTAAGTAACACAATACAATACTTACCTATAACTATGAAACTTATTAACTAATCTTATTTGGGTGCGTCGTATAAAAATATTATTGTATATAAATTATTATGTTTGTATATCGTTTTCGTTTACGCCATTTTCTTCCTTGTGACTTTCAGTCCCACTTTTGGGTGCAATGCATTGAAAATTCTTACATAAGGAGCGAATCTGGAAGGAGACAATATCTATACTAATATTATAAAGAGGTAAAGTTTGTGATCTTGTGAGTTTGTGAGTTTGTGACGTTGTAGGGGGTAATCTCCGGATCTACTGAACCGATTTTCAAAATTATTTTACCAATAGAAAGCCACGTTCTTCCTGAGTGTCATAGGCTATATATTAACCCGAAAAATGAAAAGGCTTTTTCGTGGTAGTCGGATTTGCAAAGTCGGAGAAAAAACGGTCGAACGAAAACGTTTCTTACGAACGCTGCCTTAACGATGAGAGGTATATGATTATGTTCTAGAGAAAAGTTGTAGAGCTTAATAATGCCTACAAAAAAAATCAGCGACAGCATATGTCTAACTTTTATATTTAAGTCACAAAAAGTAGTTTTTTATATTAAAAAAATCATTTAAATCGGTAGGTCATGTTTATTGGTCATAATATCAACATTTATGAATTCTTATCAAAATAAGTAACTTTATGGTCTAAAATGTTTAAAATAAAACACTTTTCCCTTTTGCTGCATATAATTTGGACAAATGGTTAAAGAGATAATACAACATATTCGTATGTATGGACGAACCCGAGCGAGCTGTTTATCTGTTTTTCTCTTTGTACGGGCTAATCTCCAGATCTATTGGACCTATTTAAATGAAATTTTGCATGGTGGTACCTTATATCCCCGGGGAACATCTCAGATACTTTTCATCCCGGAAAATTAAAGAGTTCCCGTGGGATAGTTAAAAAACTATAACAACTTATACATCTTAGTACACAAAAACTACTGATTGGATTTTAATGAAACTTTACAATAATATAGTTCATACATGACAAAAACAAATCAGCTACTTTTCATCCCGGAAAATTAAAGAGTTACCGTGGGATAGTCAAAAAACTATAGTAACTTATACAGCTCAGTACACAACAACTTATGCACCTAATTTAGTAAAATTTGGCATGCTAATACCTTATATTGCAGGTAAAACTACTTTACTTATTTTTATCCCGGAAAAATGAACGGTTCCTGTGGGATAGATCTGTTAGTGCTTTTCTAGAGGTGAACCCGAGCGAAGCGAGGGTGAGCCGCGAGTTATTTATATATTACTAGTAGACCCCTTCGGCTTCGGAAGCGGTTTCGCTCGCGCTAAAACTACAAAAAATCTCTAAAAAGGTATGTAGGTTTCATACAATCTTTCAACCCCTATTTTACCCCTTATAGGATGGATTTCGGAAAAAGCTAAATTACATATTTATTAATTTGTATTGAAGAACATTAATACCAAGTTTCAAGTAATTCTGATCAGAAATAAATTTTTGGATTGTCTTCCCGTGATTTGTCTTCCCGTGGGAATGCTTTGATCTCCCGCAATAAAAAGCCTATATCACTCTCCAGCTCCCCAACTATCTTCACACCAAAAATCACGCCAATCCGTCACTCCGTTTTGACGTGAAAGAAAGACAAACAAACACACAAACAAACACTCACATTTATGATAATATACTAGTATGGATATGGCTATATCAACAGTTTCAATTTCACAACTCTGCAGTATACAAGCCATTTTACTAATTATTTACAACTAAAAATTTAAGAATAAAAATTATGTAAATGATTTTTAAAATAAAGTAATTAATTCAACGACCATCAATTACACCGTATTTATCCAAATATGCATACAAGTCGTAATTGCCAACGTGTCCTTATAAAGTTATTAAAACAGTAAATAATTTACATAATTTCAACCCCTATATTAATTAACATAAATGTTTTACGTTTTAAAAAGTGAGCAGTGTTTTTAAAATTAACTTTTATATATTAACACATAAAGAGATCTACGTTGATTTTTTTATATATTTTTTAAATTTAACCCTACGAATTTAGGGGTTATGGAATTTTATATGACAGTGAAATGAGAAGGGTATATGAAAATGTTTATACTAACTATATAACTAACTGACAGTTAAACAAATTGACAGGATAGTTAAACTAACCGACAGTTGAACTACTGACTGTTAACTCAATGACAGTTAAACTAACTGACAGTTAAACTAACTGACAGTTAAACTAACTGACAGTTAAACTAACTGACAGTTAAACTAACTGACAGTAAATTAACTGACAGTTAAACTTACTGATAGTTATACTAACCGACAGTTAAACTAACTGACAGTTAAACTAACAGGCAGTTAATCTAACCGACAGTTAAACTAACTGACAGTTAAACTAACAGACAGTTAAACTAACTGACAGTTATTCTAACTGACAGTTAAACTAACTGACTGTTAAACATACTGGCAGTTAAACTAACTGACAGTTAAACTTACTGACAGGTAAACTAACTAGCAGTTAAACATACGAGCAGTTAAACTAACTGACAGTTATACCAAAACGACAGTTAAACTAACTGACAGTTAAACTAACTGGCAGTTGAACTAACTGACTTTTAACTTACTGATAGGTAAACTAACCGACAGTTGAACTAACTGACAGTTAAACTAACTAGCAGTTAAACTAACAGACAGTTAACTTACTGACAGTTAAACTAACTGACAGTTAATTTACTGATAGTTAAATTAACCGACAGTTAAACTAACTGACAGTTAAACTACCTGACAGTTAAACTAACTGACAGTTAAACTATCTGACTGTTTGTTTACTACTGTTTGTTTGTTTGCCTTTCTTTCACGTGGAAATGGAGTGACGGATTGGCGTGACTTTTTGTGTGGAGATAGTTGGAGGACTTGAGAGTGACATAGGCTACTTTTTACTTCGGGAGATTATCTAATTCTCACGGGGCACACGTTATAATACGATCCAAAAAAATATTTATGATCAAAATTACTTGAAACTTGGTATTAACCCATTTGAACCCAAAAACAAACTAGCACAAAAATTTTGAAAACACTTTTATTTATTTATTAATTGGATGCTAAAGATAAATTTTACGAAAAAAAAACTGAAAAAAATATTCTTCTTTCCATGAAAAAAAACACCGTCCTTAACTGGGGCCAATGGGCTCATGTGTGATCATTTTCAAAACAACCCGTTTCAATGCACAATGCTCTATCACATTTTTTACCTTGCCAACGTGCTTTCTTACGGCATATAACGCATCGTAGCTGGCTTGGTAAATTTCCAGGAAAGTTTCCAACACCATTTTGACTCATATTTGGTACTGATGAAGGAAGTGTACGACGTCGTCCATTCTTCATTTGTTCATTCGTTGGTCTTTCAGTGCCTTCAGTCCTCAAATAATATCGGTCTATGGATCGAAGAGACTGGAGCTGGTCCATTTGTCTTCCACGGCCAGAACGTGAAGACGCCAGGCATTCGTTACAGCCACATACAATATATACGTAAACAAAACCCACCAGCATTTTTCGCCTCGTATGGCAATTCTATGCACAGCAACCAACTGATCTGCCTTATGAACTCCTAATATGCCTTTGTTATTATTTTGAAATACAATGGGAATGTTTACATCTATCTTTCTCCTGTCGGTCAATATTTTGAGGTCACTAACATTTATTGAAAGTCGTGATTGTTATTTTGTACGGCATACAATTGTGTATTCAGAAGATTCATGTCCATGATCTCGATACCATTTTTTTCAGATGCTAGGACTTTGGTTTTTTAGTTCGTTTATAAGAGCTTCCTTTAGGTTTCGCACACTAGTCACTGCTTAGGGCTTGTCAACGTACGAATCGTCACATTTACGCCAAGTTGGATTCTGCCCTACTATTCTACGTAATTCTAAGGTTCGTCTTCGCTACTGTCCCATTCAACGACATTTCTATTTCCAAATATCTCACTTCACACATCTAACTCTTCCTGGTCTCTCTATCTCGCGGAATTGCACTTTGTAAGACATCATCTTCACCCCCTTCTTCTTTACCTGTGATAATACTGGGGTTTAGGGGAATAGCCACTAGGTCAAAGCTGACGTCGGGATCCCTTCCTCATTCAATATATACTCAATGGCTTGTTCGAGCCCTTGAAAGTCAATTGAGCCATCAAACGATCGTTTCGTCATTATTTACGCCGAAACTAAACCTGTGACAAATAAACGATAAATAACATCATATCAGCCCATTGGCCCTGTTTGGGGACACTACGCTAAAATAAAGCTATTATGGTAAATTTTTGATAAATACCTAATAAAATCTTAACAATTAATAGAAAAAACTATAGCCGAGTGAACAATATCAAAATATGCGAGAATTTTTTATTATAAACACAATTATTTATGACTTACCTTTAGTCAATTATCTTTTTACACAATGTAGTACATAAAACCATCAATTACAACCACTCTAAGAAATATTTTCGAATATTATGTTATTAATCATGAGGATACACTCAATGACACAACACATTTACAGCAAAACCAACAGTTAATAAAAAAAGTGAAAAGATGAGGGTATCTAAAGAAATGGCCCCAATCAGGGCCAGCGGGCTTAAATGGGTTAATGCTCTTCAATAAAATTAAATAAATACGTGTTTTAGCATTTTTCCAAATTCATTTCATAAGGGGGTAAAATAGGGGATGAAAGTTTGTGTGATACTATCTTTTGTTGAGCTTATGTTTAAATAAATAATAATAATAGTTATAATGTTAGATCTTTAAAAAGTGAAGTGGGTTCAAACCCTGGTCTTGCACTTCTACTATCACGTGTGAACTTTACCATTCGACTGAGTGTACGTAAATACGGCATAGCACGCTGCACACATTTCTTATAGAATTACACTTTTATTATAATCGCGAAAGCTTGTATAGGTGGGTGTGAATTTATGTACCATGTAGGTTACTGTTAGTAATAAAAATATGGGAAGAAATGATTATTATTATTAGTAAGTAACTCCTCATTATTATTTCTCTTCCTTTCTTTTTAAAGTCGGTAAAGAAGTGTCGTGACGGTCGAAATATTCCACTTACTTCCGTCTAGCAGTTTAGGCAAGTGTGGGGAGTATACGTGCGATAAGGAACGTCAATTTAATAATAATATAAACTCTTTATAGTACACAAAAAGGAGACAAAAACAATACAGTGGTAGGAAAATGCACCAGATCTGCGGCTTATCGATAAAACAGTGATTTCTTCCCGGCAACCTTCACGTTCATTTTACATTACACATTATAATAAAATTCTGAGTCGAATTTGTACATCAAATATTTTTTAGAAAATCATAATGAAAGAGTCATTATTACCGATACACAGGCCGAATCTATAATTTTTGATTTCTATCTGTCTGGGCACGCATCACGAGGAAACCACTGGACCGATTTAGACGAAATTTGGTATGACGATAGTTGGTTATCCGGGTCAACATATAGGATACTTTTTACTGCGGAAAAATATCTCATCTCTGAGAAATCTATACTAAACGTTATAAATACGAAAAGCACCTCGGAAGTACATAAAGTGTGGACAAGTTGCTAGTATCAAGGGGTCACTCACCGTGTACGCCAGCACAGGCAGAGCGAGCCCCGCGCCGGCGAGCACGTCCCACCAGTGATGTCTATGGTCCATCATTCGGGATACGGCACAGAACAGTGCACTCAATATGGACAGCAGTTGGATCGTCCTGATGGACCGCGAGTTCAATCTATGGGCCCTTTGGTGGAGATAGTACTGGAAACGGTTATAAATTAATTTTGAGATCACAGATAAGCTAAAATAATATATGAAAAGCATTCATAGTGATGGGCACTTCATATGGACAGCAGTTGGACCGTCCTGATGGATCGCGAGTCCAATGTGTGGGCCCTTTGGTGGAGATAGTACTGGACACGAATTACATATTTTTTTATATTATATTAACTACTTAATACGTATGCACACAATAAACAATCCATGAAATAAAATCGTAAAAAAATTGGTTATATGGAAGTGGTTACATTTTTTTTTTAGAAAATCCGTCAAAATTGTTTGACACTTTATAAGCTAATTTTGCACGAATCGCAACCCTGTCTTTCATATTTGTTGAAGTACAATGTAATACATACTTTATTTAAATATAGTATTTCTTATGAAGTATTTGGGGTTTTTAGATTGGCAACACTTGTGGGATAGAGAAAGTACATATAGTTATTTTTTGTTTCAATAACTTCAACTGATCATTCTCAAATTTTATGTTATATAACACACACACATATATAATAAATAGAACAATTAAATAATTAATAAAAAGTCTAGACTTTGATTTAATCGAATTAAAAAGTATCAACAATATTTTTCTTAAATGGTGTTTGCCTCATCAATCTTTACATTGGGCATTTGATGCACAAGTAATCTTTAAGTCATCTATACAAATGAATAAAATTAAAGGGTCTGTTTGTATATAATGCATATGAAATTATATATGGTACTAAGAAAAACACAATTTAAAAAAAATGTATGTCTGTTTGTTCCGGCTAATCTCCAAAACGGCTGGACTGATTTTGACGGGACTTTCACTGGCAGGTAGCTGATAAGGAGTTACTAAGGCTACTTATATTTTTGAAAAAGAATTAGGGTTCCGCTCAAAAGAATCAAAACGTAACTAGGGAAGCACCCGAGCGAAGCAAGGCTCAATCGCTAGTCTAAACTAAAGATATATATTAACAGATTAACTGTCCGCAAAATAGACAAAATAGTTAAACAATCGAAATGTTCATATATGACTCATGGGACAGGAAACCGTTAAATCAATATATAGTAAATAACTCTCTACTCACTCCCGTGACCATGATTGCTGTAAAGCATTCTAAACGTCGAGAACCAAAAATCAAAATGAATCCGCGAAATCATCCGAAAAGATAGTTTTATTTGAACTAGCGACTCACCCTCGCTTCGCTCGGGTTCGTCCCTAGGTACGTTTTAATTTTATTGAGCGAAATCCTAATTCTTTTTCTAAAATGAAAATACCCTATGTTACTCCCTATAACATCAGCTGTCTTCCAGTGAAAGTCCCGTCAAAATCAGTCCAACCGTTTCAGAGATTATCCAGAACAAACAAACAGACAGACAAACAAAAATTTTAATAATTGTTTTTTTCTATAAGTGCCGTATATAATTTCATATGCATTTAGTAAAACGCTGTTATTTTGACATTACAAACAGACAGTTCAATTTAATTTATCTGTATAGTTTAAAATAGCATTATAGTACTCACAGCGATAAATATTCCAGCGTGTACAGCCAACGACGTATGTCCCGAGGGAAAGCTTCTATCCGACTGACTCAACCAATACGCCTTCGTGCATGTGTAACTTGATATGAACTCGGATCTAACAGAAAATGAATTAGACATTTATCATGAAGTTATTTCTATACTAGCGACTCACCCTCGCATTGCTCTTGTTCGTCCCTAAGTACATTTTTTTTGAGCGTAACCCTAATTGTTTTACTGAAATAAAAGTAGCCTAAGTTTCTTTTTATAACATCAACTACCTGCCAGTAAAAGTTCAGTCAAAATCGGCCCAGCAATTTCGGAGATTAGCCGGAACAAACAGACAGACAGACAAAATTAAAAAAATGTGTTTTTCTTATAAATACCGTATATAATTCCATATGCATTTAGTAAAAAGGTGTTATTTTGACATTACAAACAGACACTTCAATTTATCTGTATAGATACGTATGTTCATAGACTCACTATATTCGCGTTACAATAGGGAAATATGCGTGATTTTTTTTTTAATTTTTTTATACAATAGCTAACATCGTTATATAATTGTAAAAAAAATATCCAGCTTCAAATAAAACTAAAATTTGGTAGAAAAACAAAATTAAAAATATCATACCGATACCGATACTTTAAACGCTCGCCTTTTTGCGCGCTTGACGTGAAGTAACAGTATGATATACACAGAGAAATGACGACTCAATTTGTAAGTGACAAAATCGCTTATTTTAAACAAAACTATCTTTTCGGATTATTTCGCTGATTTATTTTGATTTTTGTTTCCCGACGTTTCGAATGCTTTATAGCATCCATGGTCACGGGAGAGACTGAGGTGTTACATGTCTTGAAGTATAGTTGTTACAGACAGCCTACCCACAATTAACAAAATGAAAATTGCACCAATTCATTTTGTTAATTGTGGGTAGCAAAATAAATTTTATGTTATTATTAAGATTGCTCTAAATTTATTTTTATTAACGTTATCTTTGATCAAGCAAAAATAATACTCGTCATATAAAAACGGTTATCAAAAATTGTAATATTATCTTTTAACTTAGCGAAAACTTTGCAATATGCGGGAAAATATAAAAGAACATCAATAAAAAAAAAATTTTTTTTTTTCAGAAACAGAGAGTCATCCCTGACAAACATATTCTATAGATGTACTAAGCGAGATAAGCCATGGGTAAAACTAGCTTAAAAATAGCAGTGTACTTCCAAAAACTTTGTTCCCACTCATCTATATGACTATATGTACGCTAAGCACAATTCCCGTACTTTGATTTTTCCTCATGCATTACAAATTATGAAAATTTTAAGTATTACTATTTTTTTCTTTAACGTCGGCTCATCGGACTGGTTATGAACATAGTAAAATTGCTATGGATAAATTCCATATAAATAAAAATGCAATGCTATTCGTTGGTAAGCTCATCACTTCAGATTTTTTTTTAAGCGATTGATTTATTCTAAATAATATTTTTAGTAAAATCGGAAAAATTGCCTAAAAACTTGGGGAATTCGAGATAAAGCATTTTTTTTTCTATAGGATTATTTTATGAACATGAAATATGAGAACAAAATTGATGTTTGAATAGAACAAAATCAGTCAGGTTACTAGTTCCAAATAAAACCAAAATAAACCTTAACCAGAATTAACCTCGAAAACACAACCATAACCGTACAACCGTAACTAAGCAGTGTATTTGCGTGACTTATAATTGTTGAAACACTAATTAGATAATATTATGTAATAGAATATAGACATTAATGTATTTTAAGTGTCTATTTGTAGCTTGATATATTACCTATTAATATTTTTATAGCAACACTTAGTGAAGATTATAAAAATAAGCTTTTTTATTTTTTTATTTGTTTAGTATGTAAGTACCTACCTACATCTATCTAATATTATAAAGAGGAAAGATTTGATCTTTTGTTTGTTTGTACCGAATAGGCTCCGAAACTACTGAACCGATTTAGATGAAGTTTGGTAAGAAGATAGTTTGAGACCCTGGGAAGGACATAGAATAAATAGTTTTTATTCCGGAAATCGTCCCTTAAGAGGATGAAAATAGGGATGAAAGTTTGTATGGGGAATCAACCTACGAACGAACCCGAGCGAAGCGAGGGTGAATCTCTAGTATACGTATAATTATATCTGCAATACTCACGTTTCACAAGTTAACGCTTCTTTTGGGCTGCAAGTGTCAAAAAAATGGGGCCTCGGAGACCCAACAATGAATTTCATACTTTGAACTATTGTTAAGTTAATCAAAAACCCATATAAATACTCTTTGTACCATTGCAGTACGTTTTGTTTCGCGTCTATTGATTTATCTTGCTGTTTCTCTACTATAAACATCTGTAAAAAATAAGAAATAATATAAACTTTGGAATTTATAAATAATAATAATTTATATAAGAACATCACTGCAGACCTTTTGCATAAAAAATAAAAAAATATTGAATATAGATTTAAAAGTGACAGAGATATTGTGGTAACATATAAAAAAAAACAGCAAAATTGAGTAAAGAAATTTTCAAAATGAACTGGTAGTTCTGGAGATCAGTGCGTTTAAACAAAGAAACCCTTCAGTTTTATATATTAATGATGATTACTATAGCATGCTCAAAATAAGCAAATATCATATGATATAAAAATATATATTAATTTCCGTAATTACATTTTACAAATACAAAAAAAAAAACTTTTTGAAGAAAAAACATGAATTATTCACAGCTTGATTCTGACAACTAAATCAAAATGAGAAGTTATCTACATAATCTATACCTACAGTTAAATATTTATTCTGGCTAATCTTCGAAACGGCTGGACCGATTTTGACGGGACTTTCACTGGCAGATAGCTGATGTTATAAGGAGCAACTTAGGCTACTTTCATTTTAGAAAAAAAAGAATTAGAGCTCTGCTCAAAAAAATTAAAACGTACTTAGGGGTAATAGATGTTTTGAATATTGTTGTATTATTAAGTTAAATTTTAATTATACATTAAATATTATGTTAAACACTAGTTTTTTGTTGGAGCTATTCGGCTCCGAAGTCTTTCTCATTGTGTACGAGGCTAGGGGCTAAAATGTAGACGAGTATGTATGCCTATCCTCATTATGCAATATATGTCATTGCCAAATTTCATCAAAATCTGTTTAGAAGTTAAATGTGAACAAGCAACACACAAAAGTGGCTATTATATTTAAAAATTATAATATTAATATAAATTGTACAAGACCAATTAATGTTTGCTATTGTCGAATAAAGAATGAAGACATACTAAATTAAAAAAAGTTTTTATTTAATTTTGCTGCTGGCTTATCTGTATGCAAATATACACTACTTGAGAAACATTCAATGTACTTTAATTAACTTTTTTTGCTTTGTTAAGTGAATAAAGAATACATATGTTAAGATAATTTTATAATATTAAAATAAAATTAAGATGATTTTATAAAGCATATAATGCTTAACAACATAATTGGTTTAAATAGTGAATATTATTATACAAAAATATTCATAACTGCTAGTTATACATACCACAACAAATGGTAAAAATATTGTGATTCCCATTAACCATTTCCAATTGATAGTGTCTCCTGTATAAGGGTGGGATAGCGCTGGATCATTGCATTGAAACCCAACCTGTCCTCCTGGAATGACTTTCATCTCCACAATCAAAAATATGAAGAGGACTGGAAGATATAATACTTAATGCTTAGAAAACTACATAAATAACTTCAAAATTATTTTAAACTAGTAACTCACCATTGCTTCGCTTGGGTTCGTTCCTAGTTACATTTTAACATATAGTATAGATTTCTCAGAGATGAGATATTTTTCTGCAGTAAAAAGTATCCTATATGTTGACCCAGATAACCAGCTTGCATCATACTAAATTTCATTAAAATCCCTCCAGTGATTTTTTCGTGATACAGTAACAGACAGACAGACAAAAATTCTAAGAACTATAGATTCTGCCTCTGTATCGATAATAATGTCTATTTCAATAAGATTTTCCAAAAAATATTTAATGTACAAATTCGACTTAGTTACAATCTACACATATAATAAAATTCAAATACAGAGTGATCTCTGTATTGGATATCATAGAAACATATTTAGTTCTCACAGGAATGTCCTTCTTTAGAGTACATACTTATATATAGAGTATATACTTAGAGTTGCCAGGCATCCTGATAAAGCCGGACACAGTCAGGCTATTTGGTTGTGTGTGCAGCCAAATTAAATGGTATCCGGCCAGTCTTGCTTTTTTTAGGATTTTTTGTTATTTCATTAAAATTTAAGAAGATTTTATGGTAAATAAATGTTTTGTTTAAATTAAGGATATCCGACCCTTTATCCGAATGGAAATTTTGGCCAAATGTTTATCTAAACTGGCTGGTCTGTTTTGTTCGATTTTAAGACCTGGTAACCCTAAACAAAACCTAAATAAACTTATATAATTATTTCAAATCATATATATTTATAGCCATTCTACTTGGAATTTATACATTATATCAGTAAAACAGTCAGAAATTTACTTTGGTTTTTATAATATAGTCTTTAAGAAATACAATAAAATACAAACTTTCATTAGTATAATTTTTGTAGGTACAAATATAAAGTTTATACAGCTTTTAATAATTTTTAAAGCTTTTACTATACTATAGCTATTAATATACATTCTTTACAGCTCTCAGTTAATCTCTAGTTCGTAAAATTAATCAATAAATAGAAATTCAAAGGAAATTACCTCGATGCCATCGGTTGGTTTTCGACCATAATAATTTCAGTTTATTCATCATTTTCACTGGAAGACGATGTTATTATTCAAACACAGGCTATTATATAATTATTTCATATGGGAAAACACTAGTAACCGTGACTCAGTAATTACCACAAAGAACAACGGTATTTCGGCTTATATTTTAAATACTTATTATTGTTTCACAGCAATAATCATATCATTAAAGATGATTATTTAAATGCAATGATTTATTTATTTCAAAAATCATATAAGTATAATTAATAAAAGAGCCTAGCTTTCTAAAACCGGCGATCTGAAGTAATTAGTGCAGCTGCAGAGTGCAGGCAAGGCAACGAATAGCAATCATAAATCATTGATAGTTTAGTTGACACTTGACTGACGCATGTTAACTGTCAAATAAATGTCAACCATTACTGCCAAATGACAACAGCAGTGCTGCCATGTGTTAGTTGCTATATCTTAAAATCTTAAAGTTATGAATAAAAAAGAAAAAAATAACAATAATAATAATAAATTGTTTATATTTACTTTATTACTTTTCTTAAAATATTTTGGGGATATCTCAAAGGTTGTAACTTCATACTACCAGTCCTTTTTTATGATTCATTAAATAAAATATTATAAAGTATAGATGTAAATTTTAATAGCAAAATATATTTAGTGATTACAAATAACAGCGTGTTCAAAATTTCAATTGGTCACATTATTTCATTTCACACTTGAGTTCGCAAAATCACTTATTGAAATTATTGAACTCTTCTATTCCTAAAAATACTTCGACGTGTGCTTAATTTTGTTATTTAAAATTAATGGTAGACATCTCCAGCTATTTAGTTATCTTATAATTCCTTAAAAACATTACTTACATAATAATAATAACTCTTCTAGTCATAATATCTACACATACTTGTACATATATACTATATACATATACACATAATAGTTAATCCTCACAGGACGTGTCTTTAGTGTAGTGTAATCGTTTGGATTGTCTGTTTTTAGATAGTACCTACTAAACGACATAGGAATACAGATCTTTATATTGTACAATAAAACTGTAAAAACTTAGTAATTTTTTAAGATTTCACAAAGCTATATTGAATGTTCAGGCACTTATTTTGGGGTTTTTTACTCAATTGTAATAAACGATTGTTCAATTATATATTGAAATTAAAGTGTTTGATTGAATACGTTAATATTTATAATGAATACTAGCACTGCCCGCGGCTCTGCCCGCGTTCAGATGACCAAAAACCAGATTCTGAGGTTTTACATATTAGTATACTCTTACAATGCGGTTTTTGTATTTTTTCTCAGTAATGAGATATTTTCCCGCGGTAAAAAGTATCCTATATGTTGACCCGGATAACCAGCTATCACCATACCAAATTTGATTAAAATATGTCCAGTCGTTTTCTCGTGATGCGGTCAAAAATTCTAAAAACTATAGATTCGGCATCTGTATCGATAATAATGTCTATTTCAATAAGATTTTTAAAAAAGGATATAATGTACAGATTCGACTCAAAATTTTATCAGATGTATAGACGTGAAATTATGTTTGTTCGTTTGTCTTTCTTTCACGTCGAAAGAAAGTGACGGATTGGCGTGATTTTTTGTGTGGTTAGTAGGAAGGCTGGAGTTATAGAGTCTACTTTTTACCGCGGGAGATTATCTCATTCCCACAGGAAAACACATTATAATACAACCCACAACAACCCATCATACCTATGTGTTTATATGTATAATATATAGTCTATCTATTCCACACGGGCGTTAAAACGCACCTAGGGAGGAACCTGAGCGCAGCGAGGGTGAGTCGCTAGTTTTTAACACCTCCAGGTAAATTTCTAAGAAATTAATTAAATTTCTATGAAATCTATTGTTAACTGTAACGCCGGCGTGTCCGCGTTTGTTGAGGGATTAATATATGACATAGCAGAGGACAATATACATACTATGTTTTATAGGTACTTGCTTCGAATCTTGCTACGTATATGTAAGTCTCTGGATCTAAGATGCATAAAAATTGATTAAACCATTTATTGGGAACATAGGAGCGGACATACATACATACAGATCAAACACATAACCCTCCTTTGCGCTGCGCTGTAATCGGTTAAAATTAATTAAGTAAGATAAGCAAGCTAGAGGAGAGATAAATCATAAATAACACTGGCATTTAAAACAACAGCTAATCTATTGATTGTTGTCATAACATATTGTCTAGGTTCTAGACGGACAGTTGAGATATTTCTATAATTTTGCCCTTAGGGGCATAATGCAATCTATTGCGTATGCAGCTACGATAGTAAATTGTCGGTAAATTGCTAAATATAAAGCTAACAAAATCTACAGCAAATGTCAGACAGCTCATTATTTATCCTTAACTTAATTTCCTCTGGTACCTATATGTATTGTATTGTATAGATTATACCTATGGTTTATAAATTGTTATAACATTCTATACAATTATATTTTCATGCAGTTACTTACTGTAAAGTACATTCCAGTAATATCTACTTGAGTAAACTTGTGTGTGTGTACATATGCGTGTGAGGGTGCGTGTACGTGCGCGTGCGCATGCTCGTGAAATTCAGTATAACAGAATAAGATAGAGAGATTTTGATTACATTAGATTTTGGATTAATCCATTGGCTAATTTTCATCCACGTTTTAACGTGGATGAAAATGATTCGCGGCTCTCATTGTTTATAAACAATGAGAGCCGCGGTTGGAAACTAATAGAAATATAAAGTAATGTAATAAATGCGAGATTACTCTGAATCAAAATAAAAGAAATCACCACCACAGTCACACACTTATTTATTGTATATAGAAAAGTATTTAACTTATGTAAAATGCATTTTTATTGTTTACAGTTTAAAAGATATTACGTGAACGCATAAATAATAATTATTATAGAAATGTATAGGTATATATTAACTATTGTGAATAGTGAAACAGAATGAATTCAACAGCGTCCATTAATTTAAATTATATTTATTGCTAGTAAATATAGATATAATAACGCGAAAGTTAGTTTATAGATATTGTTAAATTAATTTGTTCATTACCTCTTAATAGGTACTTCGACTCCTTTTTAATTCAACTTTAAATAAATTTTAGTATAATGATTCTTTGATAGTCAGAAGGTCTCAAAATAATTTAAATGTAGGTATAGGTATGTAAATGTAGGTATACTATAGAAACCAGCGGTTCACCCTCGCTTGAATAATTAATTTATCTAACTTATGGTTTCTTATTAAAACACATATTTATTATACTCTCATGGATTTACGTGAATTGTTGACATAATATTAAATAAAACTATTTTTTTGGATTATTTTCACGATTTTTCCTTGGTTCCTGATGTTTCAGATGTTAAATTATCAAAATTTTATTAATTTTGTCGAAGTGTCTGAGTGTAAGCTACTTATAGTATTATTTATATCATCTGTGGTATAAATATTAAATTTCAGCCTTCGCTAGATTTTTTTTATATAAAATGCACTACGACTTAGGGATACCTCCTTATAGGGCGAATATATTTAAAAAAAACCTATTTTATTCTTAGATACTCTATTCACGGAGTGAACCATGCAAAGCGCTTTCTCTGTCCCACACAGGCATACAAACTGATAAGGACAGAAAACTAATACTTGTAACTGGTTTGAAATGATAGGGCTCGTTCATGTTGCTAATGCTTTAGTGTGGAATTATTAATAAATTGTAATAAAATAAAATCAACATACCAATAAAATCTACATTAAAGTAAAATTAACTGTATTTTTAAATATTTGTATACATTATTTATTAATTTTAGCTTTCCGACGTATCACTGTCATCTCCTACATTGATAATAATAAATGAGGTAACTAGTAACTACACGAGAAATGTCTGAACGGTACGGAATGAAACGACGGACTAATTATGACTTGCATTGTGATCGCGGCCTAAGCGTCTTACCTGCAACTAATCATATTGTGGAAACGCAAAATCTCAGTGCTTGGTTCATTCGGCGAACACAGTATAGTAAAGTACCTATTAGTATTTATTTGATAGTGCATTTTTTTGCATTTTATAGTTTTATGAATTGGTCTGGATCTTTAGGAATGACTAACGAATCAGCCAGGATACTTATATAATTATAATAAATATGTTGGGACATTAACACACAGCGCCATCTAGGTCCATGATAAGCTACGAGGCCTGTGTTATTGATACCAGATAGTTGATACACTACACGTATATATTTATAAAATACATATTATAACTATAAAAACATATTATCCATTCTTATGTGAAGATAATAAGTAAATAATAAAAGTACAAGTAGATAATCTACTTATACTTTTATTATTTACTTATCTTTATTAAGCTTAGGCACAACATTTTAGACTGCAGTAATTTTGTTTCCAATCCAAACATTTTAAGTAAACCACCGGATTTTGAAATTCAAGTAACAGGTGTACGATAACGTAATAATATTTAAAATCCCTAATTCGTGCTATGCTTAAATTACGACCAGTTTACATAATAAAACCTTCTCGAATTAAGCAGTTGGTTTATATTGGAGATTTTTAAGTTGGCAAATAGTTAAATAATCTTTTATATGTAAATAACTAATATTATAGTGAAATGTTTGTCCATCTTTTACGTAGTAATGACTTGAGGTTTTTGGTATGGACAGTTTATGAGCACGATTTACGGATACTTTTTATCTTGATAATTTATATAGGTCTTTTGAAATGTAACTTACCTAGACGTACGTCTAAGTATATTGAAAAATATCGACGACACGTTTGGCTCAGTTTGTAGTAACCCTACTCGCTGTTACAGTGGTCGCGTGTTCGAGTCCCGCTGGGGGCATTCATTTGTGTGATGAGCACGGATGTTTGTACTCCAGTCATGGGTTTATATTTATAATATGTATGTATTTAAAATTATATTTGTGTAATGTATCAACTATCTGGTATCCATAACACAGGCCTCGTAGCTTACCATGGAACTAAATGGAGCTGTGTGTTAACGTCCCAATATATTTATTTATTTATTTATTTATTTAATATAAATTTTTAATATTTTATTATTATGTTAATAGTGATACTATCACTCTAGTATCACTATTAACATAATAATAAAATATTAAAAAAAAATTCTATGTTAGTTTTATGATATTAACTTTCTTATACAATACACTGGTTTTTTTAAAAAAATTTTTTTAATTTTAATTAAAAACTAGTAATTTGATTAATCTTAAATAATGATTTTTGCTCTGTGCTTTTGTACATAATAAATACTTACTTGTGCTGAAACTACAATATGCGTTAACTTTTATTTGAAACAATGAACGATTGTTCATGCCTTCATAATGTAACAGTAGAGCTGTTATAAAAGTACTATAATATTAGTACAAAATTTTAATTGGATTTATACTACACACTTTCGTTACAATATCTATACATACTCGTATAAGATTAACAAAAAAATAAAAACCGACTTCAAACAAAAGCACTAAAAAGTAAAAATAACTGATTGGTAGTTTTCATTTACTATACATACCTAATCAAATATTTTCGAAGTCGGTGTGCTTTGGCTAAATAATTAAAGCCTGCCTATTAAATACATATATACCTAATCAAATATTTTTGAAATCGGTGTCAGCCCATACAAAGCAAAGCACACCGACTTCGAAAATATTTCATTAGGTATGTATAGTAAATGAAAACTACCAATCAGTTATTTTTTACTTTTTAGTGCTTTTGTTTGAAGTCGGTTTTTATTTTTTTGTTAAAAAGTTTTTATTTTTCCCTTTTTAGTGTAGACAGTAGTAGCAAAGTAAGAATTCTAACGTGTTAGGCTTGTCAAATCAAACAAAATAAGCCCAAACTCAAAGTATCTACTATTAGCCGTTGAAGAGTTCCACCTATCCACCTTCTGGCGTTACCATCAGATCAGGTCAACAATACCGAACCACTGTACTATCAACGGAAATAGAAACACTTGCAAAGTTTCAAGTCAATATGACAATTAGAAGTAGGTTAAATTCATTATTAGCTATTTTTCCACCCATAGGAGTGGTATTTTTTTTGAAATTTAAGTGGGACCAATCTGGAAGTATACCCTTTTAAACAAAACAAAAATTGTCCAAATCGGTTAATAAATGACGAAGTTCTGAGGTAGCAAACATAAAAAAAAAATACAGTCGAATTGAGAACCTCCTCCTTTTTGAAGTCGGTTGAAAATTGTAGAGGTCGAATGTCTGTACATAGAAAAAAAATATGCAAAAGCCGAGTCAGGGGGATGTAAGAAGAGAAATAGAACAAATCCAGTTTTTTTTTCATTTTATTTCTCTGTCTGTTTGGCTGTTGTTGCTATCACTGAAACTGTTGGACCGATTTAAATGAAACTGCATGGTGGTACCTTATATGCCGGGCAACATTTTACATACTTTTCATCCCGGAAAAGAGTTCCCGTCGGATAGTTAAAAAACTATAGTAACTTATACAGCTTAGTACACAAAGATTACTGATTGGATTTTAATAAAACTTTATAATAATATCTATACTAATATTTTAAAGAAGTAAGCTTGTGAGTTTGTAAGTTTGTGAGCTTGTGACGTTGAAGGGGGTAATCTCTAGATCTACTGAACAGATTTAGAGGAAATTTGGTAAGAAGATAGTTTGAGACCCTGGGAAGGACATAGGATACTTTTTATCCCGGAAATCATCCCTTAAGGGGTTTAAAATGGGGATGAAAGTTCTTATGGGGAATCAACCTAAATATTAAATTTAGTTATAACTTTCTTAGCGTCTGAGCTCCGCATATCCGCTACAAATATACAGTTCGTTAGTGTAAGTGTTAGCGCGTAAAATTCTTCCAATTAACTTTCCCATAAAAATATTTAAATTGGCATTTTATTTTATTCTAATGACAATTCTTGATTGAAACTAATAAAAAAAGAGTAATAAGCATAGTAAAAAATATTTCGTGTTTAATCGTCTACCGCTTTTCTCGCCTAACAAATTAATGCACTACACGTTTTATTAGAGCTTTTTACTATCCAAGATTAGCCGCACACGAACTTAGAACAAAGCTCCCAGCATCCGACGGGCCGTGTGTGGTCACGGGTAATTTTATTATCACCATTAATTTGTGACCTGTTGGTTTAGGAATGTACACAAAGAGATATTTTAGTATGGAAAGTAAAAAAGTAATACGCCGTGTTTATACTCATAAAGTTGAAGTATTAGCCAACTTGTAATGCAGATTCTGTTTCATGTTTCCTATTGATGTAAATTTGCACGGGCTCGCTCATATAGGTCCTAGGTTTGAGTCAGATCTGGCCAAAATAATAATTTGGGGTTTCTCCTAAAAACATCTGAATAGCCAGCCTAGTAAAGAAGTAAGTTATGATACTAATACTTTCTAGATTTACACACATTATAAGATTTAGACACGAATATTTGACATCTATAATATAAAAATGAATCGCTGAATGTGTTGCTAAAGGCAAATCTCGGAGCAGCTGAACCGATTTCTCTAATTATTTTTTTAGAATATTCCTTGAAGTACGAGGATGGTTCTTACGGAGAGAAGAATTTTAAAAATTGCCTGAAAAAGTCTAAAAACAACACTTTTCTATACTCCCTTACAAAAGATTCTTAATAATACTAAAAAGTCAATTTGAACTTTAATACCATACCATAAAGTTTAAGTATTAGTGGAGAGGTTCCGGGAAGGCAAAACGATTGAGTGACGTTAGTATCGTATAAATATGAATGTCAATATTTGTCAATATTATTAACAAAAAAAATTAAAATTTATATGGCTAACGCTGGCTAATAACTATTTATATCTATTTAAAACGTACCTAGCGACGAACCCGAGCGAAGCGAGGGTGAGCCGCTATATTTTAATAAAACCATCTTTTCAGATTTTTAATTCCTGTCGTTTCGAAGCCTTACAATCATGGTGGTGTTTTGTATTTTTAATAAAATCATTGCATAATTTTGTAGGTAGGTGCTATCTGTAACAACTATATTGTGATTTTCGAAACGTCTTAAACCTTAGTCTCTCCCATGACTAAGTTTGCTGTTCCTAAAGCTTTCGAAACATCGTCTACCAAAAATCACACTAAATACGCATAAAAATCGAATAAATTATTATACATACGACACCATACCGTGGAGTCCAGGTAAACCCATCAGTTCTGCGCCTTGATTTTTCATTCTGATAATTTACGAACCATCCCATTGGACTGTGAGAGTAAGAGATAAGTGTGTATCTGTGCTATTGATCTGCACAGATGGTTAGTCTCAATGAGATTGGCCCCTGATTGAAATGTGAATGAAAGGACATTACTATGCTTTTGCTATTTTCCAAATTACTCCGTGTATATTAGAGAATAAATATTGTTTTATAATATCTAATAGAACATAGCAAAACGATACACACATAACTCTCTTATTTCTATTAGAATTAAATAGTGCCTATCTTTAGTGGGAAGGTAAAGTTCTTTAACTTTGAAGAATTAATCTGCTTTCGTACCTCGTAGTGTGATGTAAGATAGCATATAATCTTCCTCAATAAACTATAAAATCTAAAAAAAACTTTCAAATCGGCTCAGTGAATCCAGAGATTAGCATGCTCAAACAAACAAACGAACAGGCTATTTAGTGGGTAGGCACTGTCTACATCAACTATAAAATGACCTTTGGGACATCTTAAACCTTAGTCTCTCCCGTGACCATGGATGCTGTAAAGCATTCGAAACGTCGGGAACCAAAAATCAAAATAAATCCGCGAAGTAATCCGAAAAGATAGATTTTTTTTAATATCAAATATTCGCGTAAATCTATGAAAATATTAAGCTCTTCAGCTTCATGTATTAGGTTTATTCTATTTTATAATACAAATAAAAAAACATTATAAAGTATTAAAATGTAGAGTCGACGTTTCAAAGACTTTCACACACTTTTCAATTGTCCATGGTCACGGACGGGCTCATTTTTTACTCAGATTGTGTTGGTTTATTATTTAGTATCTTTTTAGTTTTTATTTAAAGCAGCGTAAGGCCAGTGTTATACAACCTTTTTCTTATTAAACACACCATTATTATAAACGTGAAAGTTTGTGAGTGTATGTTTGTTACAAATAGGCTGTTAGTAATAAAATTTCTCAAGGTAGCGCTACCTCTATATAATATTATAAATAAAAAAATACAAAAATAAAAACCCGACTGTGTAAAAAAAGATCTAAAACAATGAGAACAAGTTGGCGAAGAAACTTAGTATTTGGCAGTTGGAGACATATTGTACATAGCAAGATACGCATTTAGTATAAAACATGTACATAAAATTCTTTTAAGACACAAATTGGCGCGCAGGATCCGCCATTTAGATTTTTAATGTTATCCACATTTATACTCTATGAAAGTCGCGTTATCAAAACAAATCTAACGACGTATGAATCATCAAAATTGGTTTAACCATTTAGTAATTACGAGGGAACATACATACATACATACATGCCCCCCAACATCTTTTGGGCTTCGCCGCAGTCGGTTCTCAACAAGGGAATCTTACTAATATTATAAATGTGAAAGGTAAATGTTTGTTACACAATCACGCCAGAACGGCTGAACGGATCTGGATGAAATTTGGCACAGAGATAGATTATATAGACTGGAATAGCACATATGCTACTTTTTATCCGTACGGTTCCCGGGATACGATTTACGATTATGACGGGATAGATTTGTTTTTGTTTTTCCCGCGAGCCGCTAGTATCTAATTAGATATTAATCAAAATTATCAATTTTGGAACATACCTAAATTCGACATTCTTGTTCATATTATAAGTGAATATAAAAGTGTGTGTGTATCTGTCTCATAATAACGAGGGCAAAGCTACAGGTTGAATAAAAATATTTTCTTTGAAGTTAAACTCACAATCATCTTTATATATTTTTTCGGATCGACAGTCTCTTTTCTGTTTCGATATGAAACCTTCGATAAACACAATAGTTCGCTATATTTAAGGTACCTACAGCGAAAATGTTAGTACCTAACATCTATACCTAATAATAAATAAGAAAGTCTCAAAGCTAAGAGCTCGCAATTGTAAAGCTAAATAATAACTAATTTTAGAGCTTTTTCTAATGAAAAGCTCAAAGCTCTTAAATATACACTAGCATCCTATATGCCTAGATTGTTTGTACATTATAATTTATATTATAATTTAAATGTATTTATTAATTATTAATCAACCTAAAATTCGATCACATGTTTGACTTTACTTGCTGAGTAATGGTAATCTCTGGATCTACAGAACCGATTTAGATAAAATTTAGTAAGAAGATAGTTGGAGACCCTGGAAAGGACATAGGATACTTTTTATCCCGGAAATCATCCCTTAAGGATGTGAAAATGAGGAAATATTGTATGGGGAACCAAGCTAGGGACGAACCCGAGCGAAGCGAGGGTGAGTCGCTAGTATATAAATAAACTGACAAACACTGGCTATTTAAATTAATAAATCTTATTCCCGTAGGTACCTAAGAAATATCAATAACTCGAGTTTGACATGTTTCCGTAATGTCGGTAACCATTTAGTAAGTGGTAAACAATTGTAAGTTACAACGTAGGATTATAACTGGTTTCAGCTAAAGATTAAACGAATACGATGCTGTTTGCTTTTCCGTTACTGTGTTTGCATGACTAATAATAATTATAATGTGGATGTTACTGTTTAAAAATAGAATCAGGATATTTTATAAACGTATGGAAATTATTTTTTTTATTTCAGTAAATTTTTAATTACTAATTAAAAAGAAACACAGATTTAAAGCGCAATCTCTTAATAGAATTACCTATTAGTCAATTTAATTTAAATAGATTAATTTACTGGCTATTTAATTATGATTTCTAGAATACCAATTGGTATTGGAATTACTATAGTATGTATACTTATAACAAAAAAACAGTTATTTAACTTCTATAACATCTGAAACATCCCATTTTTTGTAATAATATCTAATTGTTGTACAAAGACATTCTTGCAATTTTATAGTTTTATATTAAAAAAAATATTATATTATTTTACGGATATCTTAACAATTACAGTTGATCAATATTCTTTATGTTATTAGACAAAAATGATATTGTCTAAATTCAAGCATGAACTGTAACATTATGCAGTACAGTAAAAATTAAAGTCAAACAAAGGGCGAGATTAGCGGTGAAACTGTTTAGACGCGTGCGCACGCATGTTAGAATATTACCAAATATTTAAACGTCACTTTCTGCGTCTTTATTTAATAATCGTTCAAATAAAACCCACGTTAATAAACAAAAACTTGTCAAAACCTCATTTTGCCGAATTTAAGCTATGTATTATATGTTTAGGGTACCCTATAATAATGTCACTCGCCCCTATAATAACTGCCTCGGTATTATAGTGGCTAGCATGTACAGCTGCACAATCGGAGGTCCTGGATTCGAGTCCTGGGTCAGGCCAAGTTTAGTTATTGAGTCTATCTGTATGGTGAGCCTCAGTAACAGTCCGGATTTGGGAAGTTGGCGGTGTTTCACCCCCGTGCCTCGGAGAGCACGTAAACACGTCGTTCCTGCGCCTTGACTGTCACCGGTCGTGTCGAGCAGTCGTCCTACCGCAGTATGAGAGTGACAGGAATAGAGAGTGGACGTTGTGTCTGCGCGTACACTTGTGCACTATAATATCTCCCGCGCAGTTGGCTAGTCTCAATGAGATTGGCCTCTGTAGCCGGAATCAGCTAGGAGAACATCATCAATAATGTCACTTTGTATTGAGCTAACTTTAAAGAGAGAGTACGTGATTTCTCCATTTAAAGAGACAAAGCGAAATAATTTGTGCTCAATTGGCACGTATTAAAGCCATTAAGTAAAGAACTAAACTGATCTTAAAGAGAGAAGGCAGTGGTAGTCCACTGGTAACACGCTCGCTTGGATAACCAAGTAAAGCGAGTTCAAATCCCGGGTCTCGCATCTCTGATATTTTCATGTGCGAATCATTTCCAACATGATTACCACTTGTCTTAACGGTGAAGGAAAACATGTGAGGAAATCTGCATGTCTGAGAGAACCTAGCAAGTTTTCAAAATGTGAACCCCACCAACCCGCACTTCGGCAGCGTGGTGGACTATAGCCTGATCCCCCTTGAACTGAAGGAGGTCCGTGCCCAGCAGTGGGACGTTAAAAAGGGTTGAATACAAAGAAAGAGTATGGATTTTGCAGCAATATCAGATTATTTACATCTATTTTATTGGAATAGAAATAAAAATCGTGCATCTAACTGTACGCCTTTTAATGTCACAACTTTCTTCTTTTTACTTTGTCACAAACGTAATTTATAAAAATGTCAATAAAAAAGGTCTGAATCAAAAATGTTAAAGTATATATAAAAAGAATGTGTGTGTATGTACATATATTTGTGAGCCTACAGAGAGCAGACACTTTTTTACTAAGCATTAGTCAATTGTTTTACTTGCGGTTCCACTAGCGTGGTAACAATAGTTAAGCTATTTTTTGAAAAAAAAAAATTACCACCTACTAGTACATACATACAAATATATGAGGCTATATGAGACTCACGGACAAGAAAAGCAGTACATACTACCCACTAAAAGAAAACGGAACCTGTAGGTGCCTTAATGGGGCGGCGTAGAATCACTAAAGCACTCAACCACGGCACCCGGACGGCTGGTCTGCCAAGGTAGGCCACAACAACCAACAGGCTGTTTCTACTGTCAACTCTGCTATCAGAAAAGTGCCAGGAGTAAACAACGATCTTCCAGTGCTTCTCTTGGCTTCGTGCCCGGCTGGATTGCCGGACACAAATGAAAATTTGTATATCTACAATATTAATTTCAGAAATTAAATTATCTAATATACCTAAATAAAATTAAACTTTTAATATGTTCTTGGGAGCGGCGTTTTTTATCCAACAAAAACAATAATTTTAAAGTAGTCAGTTTTACTTGAAAGGTATACTGACTCCAAAATTACTTTACTTTTTAATTTTTATTTAGATTTTTGTATAAAGTACACCCGAACAGAGTACTTCTTATTTTTTTGAAGTCGGTTATAAGAAAAAGCTACTGTTAAATAATTAAATGTGAAAATGTTTAACTTTGGTCAATATTACAAGTGTAAAGATTATACCTGTTCCGACAATTTGAGTTTCATACAAAACTTGTTATTTCCCACAAACCGGACGTACAGACATACTGTTAGATAGTCTTTATAAAGTAGTATAGTTGATAAAAATTGAATTTTATGATAATATTTTTATCGCACCCGCCGGGAATCTGGTCGTAATTCAATAGTTAACTCGCATATCAATATTCTATTAGAAATGCTATCATTATTACACTATTGAAAAATATCTCTTCCGTCCATTTACACGCCACTTCGAATTTTGTACAGCCATAGACACAAAGTAATAATTAAATTAAAAATACACTTATTATCTAAGTTTTTTTTGTCGTGAATATTAATGCTTTAAATTCTTTGTAATTTTTGTAAACCTATTTTTTTATTGTTAAAAAAAAATCCAAAATGTTTAATGTATTTTTTTATGTTTGTATAAAATTTAGCACTTTAACATAACATAATTATGTATTATATCTTAGAAATATTTGAAATTCATTTTTTCTGTTTCTAAGTAGCATAGGAAGCAAAACATTAAAGTAAGCGTATTCGCAATTATATTTGAAAGCCGACAAAGGAACTTACTATTTTACTACGGTATTAAACAAAATTATGACATAAAATGGCGTTATTTATTACTCATGTGGTATTGTTTATTATATTCAATTTAATAGGTGATTGAACTTAACAAAAGAAAATAAACACAAAGTACTAATGATTTAGCCTTGCGTTGCTCGGGTGCGTCTCTAGATGGTAAATTTTCAATTCAATTCAATTCAATTTTCTTGTTAATGGCTTCAAAGCGTGCTAGTTGAGTTGAAATTATAATGTAAAAAGGGAGTAAAATGTAAATCTATACTATCTATAATAAAATTGTAACTAAGCCGAATCTGTACATTAAACATTTTTTGGAAAATCTTATTGAATATATAGTTTTTAGAATTTTTGTCAGCCTGTCTGTCTGTCTGTTACCGCATCACGGAAAACCCACTGGAAGGATTTTGATGAAATTTGGTATGATGATAGCTGGTTATCCGCGTCAAAATATAGGATACTTTTTACCGCGGAAAAATATCTCATTTCTGAGAAAAATTGCAAAAACTGCAATGTAGGAGTATACATACCCACTAATATGTAAAACCTAAGAATTTGATTTTTGATCACCTGAACGCGGACGGAGCCGCGGGCAATGCTAGTCCTTTATAAATCTTGGTCAAAAAACAAAAGACAGCACAATATATATATACAACACCTAATTAAAAATAAGTGGTAAGTAAATTCTAGATAGTGCTTATTACTAATGCTTTTATTAATCAATAGCGACACACCCTCGCTTCGCTCGGGTTCGTCTCTAGGTAGCTTTTAATTCGTTTTGGGAAACCCTAATTCTTTTTCTAAAATAAAAGTAGCCCAAGTTATTCTATAACATCAGCTATCTGCCAGTGTAAGTCCCGTCAAAATCGGTCCAGCCGTTTTGTAGATTAGCCGGAACAAACAGACAGACAGACAAAAAATTACAAAAATGTGTTTTTCTTATAAATACCGTATATAATTCTATATGCATTTAGTAAAAAGCTGTTATTTTGACATTACAAACAGACACTTCAATTTCATTTATCTGTATAGATGTCATCCATAATAACTAATAATAATAACCCTAACTTTTACTTTTTATATTGTTTGAATTTCTAGCTAGACCTTGCTCTTTGTATCCATAAATCGATTTCGATAAAAACTGAATAGCTTATACCATATATTGTACTAGCGATTCACCCTTGCTTTGCACGAGTTGGTCTCTGGGTACGTTTTAACGGTTAGTATGGAATAAGATAGTCGATGCCCTGCTTTGTGAATAACAAAAACAAATCTATCCCACGGGAACCGTAAATTTTTCCGGGTGAAAAAGTAACCATGTGCAATTACATCTAGATCCATTCAGCGGTTCTGGCGTGGTTGAGTAACAAAAATCCATCCAATCCAAACTTTCGAATTTGTAATATTTATAGGATAAATAAAAAAATAAGGTGTAACTTTGAGAGTAATATAAAATTAACATATTTTTTAAACTAATCAAATAACTAAAACAAATAGGTCTAAATTATGTAATAACTTTTAGTGATCAGTGTACATAAACGTACATATATCTTCAATTTCTCTGGATCTACTCCAATATAAAATATTACCATACCTATTACGATTGCACAACGTATTTGGACGAATCATATAAAAGCTCGTATAAAGCCAAATACATATGTCGAATTATTCTTTTATTGAAAATAGTGAAACATTTTTGTAAAGGTAACAATGTCTTTAATAAATATTAGCGACTCACCCTCGCTTCACTCGGGTTCGTCCCTAGGTTGATTCCGCATACAGCTTGTATTATATTCATCCCCATTTTCATCCCCTTAAGGGATGATTTCCGGAATAAAAATCCTATGTCCTTCACAGGGTCTCAAGCTATCTTCTTACCAGATTTCATCTAAATCGGTTCAGTAGATCCAGAGATTACCCCCTACAACCTCACGAACTCACAAACTTTACCTCATTATAATATAAGTATAGATATAAAATAAATAATAATAAAATTGCCTAGTTACCTTTTTATAGTTAAACTAAACCAATTTCAATGAAATTTGACTTATAATGTATTACGGAAATTACTTTAGGCTGGCTATTCTTTATTACGAGAAATAAAAAGTTCCCACAATCGATCAAAGAAGTTCTAAATACCTACACAGTCCCATGCAAAAGTTCTCTTAAAACTGTCACCAATTGTGTTTAGGTAATTATTCTAGTTAAAATAAATATACAACAATGTAAGTTGAACCTCGTATGCAAAGTTTAAAGTACCTAGTTTTCACAAAAAAATTATTAAAAGCGAGCTCAAATGTTCAAATGAGCGCTTATTCGGTGAGGACATTTTTAGTCACTGATTGTGTTTCTAATACTTTTTTGATCGATGGTTTCCACGGTAAAAATATATGATATATCTGTTAGTTTTGATAGACTGATATATACATATTTTTTTCTTAATATTATAACGATAATAATAATAGTTCAACCCTACTTCAATACGAGGGACCTAGGTCATAGTCCACCACGTTAATCAAATGCTTGTGAATTAGCCGTAAATTGGGAACTGGGGACTTTCGGTAACAAATTTGGTTGTACCAGACATGCAGATTTTCTTATAATGTTTTTCTATCATATTTTTTAACTTCAAATTCACCTAAAAATATATAAGGTATCATTCTCCTCAACTTTCACTGGTCGTGTCGAGTAGTCGTTCTACCGGAGTATGAGAGTGATAGGAATAGAGAGTGCACTTATGTACTATAATAATTCAAATCTGCACGCACACTTTTGTGCTATAATATCTCCTGCGCAGGTGGCTAGTCTCAATGAGACTGGCCACCGTGGCCGGAATCGCTCGGGAGCACATTATTTATAAAAAAGCAAAACGAAAATCGATTCACAATAATTATTGGTGAACACACATACATAAACACAAATATAATCGAAGAAAGTACTTCGTCCTCTTCAGAGCCGGTCAAAAATAACAATACATTTCTCGCTGTACCCATTGGCTTAAGTTAAGAATATAATCTTTAAACTCCCATGCGCTGTGGCACGCAGTATTGTGTCGTAAACTAGCACAAGTGTTTGGCAATGAGCAATTATGTACTGATTGAAAGCAATCTCTCATCTAAATTGAGGTATAATGAGGTTCCCCGTCTATAAAAGATTGCATCGCAGACTTTCTTTGAAGAATAGGGCAATTTGTATGTTATAAATGCCATACTATAATGATTAGAGGCTGTCTGTCCGTTCACATTGGCTTTCTATACACGTATATTGCTTCTTTGGTCTGGTTTGAGATTAGGCCAAGACCAAGTATATATTGGGCGTTTCTGCCTAGAAATTTTCAGTAGCGGTCCGAAGTTGACGGTGTTTCACCTCGGGTGTGACATGAAGAGTTTGAAAATGAACAGTGGAGTTTGACTGAAAGAAAAACTCAGTTCACTTGTGTTTGCAATCTTGTATGCTGTATTGTATCTTCTGCGCAGATAACTAATTTCAAGTACAATAGCGGGACACTTAACACATAATAATCATAATAAAATCTAAATTGTATTTGTAAACTGTTTTTAAAGGTATTTGGGAGATAAATTAAAAGCCCAAATTCTTGCCGTAAATAGCAATGAAAAGATTATGATATTATCACCACAAAAGAGATAATCTCTAGAACTACTCCAAACATTCTTCCAATCTACCTAATTTAATCTTTGAAGTTCTTTTGTAAAAAAAGGCGGAAACGAAAATAATTTATAATAATAATATAAATAATTCAGCTCTTTAAACGTCCCACTCTTGGGCCATTTCTTTAATACGATCGAGATCAGACTATACTACACCACGCTGGCCAAGTTCCGGTAGGTAGACTTCATATGTTTTTATAAAACTAGATAGGTTCTCTCAGATGAGCAGATGTTCTCGTGATGTTTTTCTTCACCGTATGAACAAGTAGTAGTCATGTTGAAAGTGATTTACATATGAAGTGCATGAATCACTGAATCACACAATCAATGATTAAGTTATTTGCACAAAGCAACTATAAGCGATGCCAAGTTAAATAATACTTCTGCTTCGTCCTCGATATTAGCACAGATTACATGTAGTATCGCGCAGTCAAACGAAGAATTGGTACTATATTTTACTATACTATATTATATTTTAGCTTTATATTTATTTTTAACTGCCTCGGTGGTGTAGTGGCTAGCATGTACGGCTGCACACCCGGAGGTCCTGGGTTCGAGTCCCGGGTCGGGCCAAGTTTAGTTATTGAGTCTTTCTGTATAGTAAGTCTCAGTAACAGCCCGGAGTTGGGAAGTTGGCGGTGTTTCACCCCCGTGCCTCGGAGAGCACGTAAAGCCGTCGGTCCTGCGCCTTAACTCTCACTGGTCGTGTCGAGTGGTCGTCCCACCAGAATATGAGAGTGATAGGAATAGAGAGTGCACTTGTGTCTGCGCGTACACTTGTGCACTATAATATCTCCTGCGCAGTTGGCTAGTCTCAATGAGATTGGCCGCCGTGGCCGTAATTGGCTAGGAGAACATCATCATCATCATATTTTAGAGCATTTTTTTAAATAAATGTCAATATCATATTCTCTGTCAATCCTCATACGTGTTTTTATGGCCATTTTATGGCTTTGCAGTAGCGCACTTATTTCAAAGTCTGTCTTAATTTATAGACTTTGAAGCAGTAACATTCGAATTACCAGTTTGTAGGCCTTAAAGGTAAGTCGTAAAAAAATCAAAAAGACTTCACTATACTAAATTTTTTAAGCGATAATTATAAAGCTTTTGAAAGCACATCCCGGATGCTTTTTGATTGCGAACGAGGTGTCCGGAATAAAGAGGACAGATAAATAAATAAATAAATATGTCAGGACATTAACACACAACGCCATCTAGTTCCATAGTAAGCTACGAGGCTTGTGTTATGGATACTAGATAGTTGATACATTATACATATATAACTTTAAATACATACATATTATAAATATAAACACCCATGACTGGAGTACAAACATTCGTGCTCATCACACAAACGAATACCCCCAGCGGGACTCGAATCCGCGACCGCTGGCGCAGCAAGTAGGGTCACTACAAACTGAGCCAAACATGTCGTCCGATGTTAAGCCTATTATTATTATCTTAGTACTGATCGTGGGTACAGTACAGTAGTTTAAAGATAGGAGAATTGAAATGATCCAAGAGATCCAACACGTTCAAATGTCAAGGTGCAGTAGCTTATTACTGGGAAAATATGTATGTAGAGTATGTTAAGAAATACGTATTATGTATTTTTAGGGTTCCGTTCCCAAAGGGTACCAATGGAATTTTATTACTAAGCCTCCACTGTCCGCACGTCCGTTCGTCCATCCGTCTGTCAGAGGACTGTAGGTAATGCATGAACCGTAATAGGTATAAAGAGTTGAAATTTTCACAGACTATGTATTTCTATTGCCAGTATAATAACAAATAATAAAAATAAAAGAAACCTTCGTAATCAATCATCGAAGTTAAAAAAAATAGTAGATATCAGTGGCGAAGGATCCACACAAGACGTCTTACCTTAAAATTATTTTGCTATAATTTTACATACTTTTTTTTTAAATGTATAAATGTCCTTTTGGAAATATATATTATATAATAATAACTTTATTTCTTTCTGTATTAATACGTATATAAAAATTGTATATTTTTGGTAGGACTTACTTCTGTTAAAATTTCGACCTTCGCAACTGGTAGATATGTAATACTTTCTTAGATTTACGCGAATATTTGACATTTTCAATAAAACTACCTTTTTGGATTTTTCGCGGATTTATTTGGTATTTTTGGTTTTTTGGAACCAAAAATCCAAATAAATCCGCGAAAAAAACCAAAAAGATAGTTTTATTTAAAATGGTAGATATGTATTAACTACGTCTATAAAGATTTGTCGAATTAGTGTCATATAACAAGATTAGCAGATACTACGCCCACTTTGAAGCGCTTGAACCTTAAAGCCTGCAATTTGTGCATACAATGTTTTAAATCGTTCATGAATGGATTAGAGATACTTAGTGCTGACAAGTGAATAATATACCTTAGTGCAATTAACATGACATCTTTATTTAGTTATTTATTTACTAACGCCATACTCTCGTTTATCTCTGTAATAAATTTTATCATAATACGTCCAGCCGTTTTAGCGCGAAGAATTAACGAATATGACCATATACAAAAACGTGTGCACGCTCATACAAACTTTAGCATTTATAATAGTTGTTTTGTGTGTGGTGTCAGATTTATAAAATATATTTAAAGAACGGTAACTATGGCAACATGGCAATGCATTCTCTCGCCGGCTTACACCTATATACATATACATATAAATGTGTGTTTGTCTCTTTTTATTGTCGCATTTTCGTTTCATCGAGTTTAAAATCACAACGATTCTAAAGAAGTTTCACTTCAAAAAATATTTATACTTTTTAACTTAAAAGGTACAAAGACTTTAAAAAGAGATATACTACCTTTAGGGGTGCGATTTTTCTTCTCTATACAAAATTCTGTGTACAAAATTCAATCCATCGGAAACAATTACCTACTTTCCTGAAGTGTCTTATCAAATTATATATATTCAAAAGAAATTAACCGAGCAAATCCTGAGCAGACCTCTAGTTCATTATATAATACTTGCAGTTAAGTTTAGTAAAATATCGCGCTATCATGATAAGGAAGTGTTACGAACAGACATTATTCTATAACACATGATAATGATGTATTTGCGTATTAGCTAACATCAAGACATAATATAGAAATCTTTAGACTCTATTTTGCTCAATTTGTTAAGAACTAGCTTCAACCAACGTCTTCGCGCGATTGGATCTACATCTATACATATAATAAAATTCTAACTGACTCGAATCTGTACATTAAATATTTTTTGTTTGGAAAATCTTATTGAAATAGTCATTATAATCGATACGGAGGCCGAATCTATATTTATTAGAAATTTTGTCTGTCTGTCTTTCTGTCTGTCTGTCGGTCTGTCTGTTACCGCATCACGAGAAAACCACTGGATAGATTTTGATGAAATTTGGTATGATAATAGCTGGTTAAGAATGCCAGTACTATATAATTTACAGATTTACAAATTATTCCTGCTATATGCCAAAATGTGATAAACATTAATATATATATATATATATATATATATATATATATATATATATATATATATATATATATATATATATATATATATATATATATATATATATATATCGAAGATATCATGTAACAAACACACAACAAGCATAAAAGCATATTGAATACTCGTATTGCCTCCTGTTTAAAGTCGCCAAAATTATCTGTTTTACATTAGGCGTGTATATTTAATAATAAATTTCGTTGAAATCTCTTCTGTCCAATAAAACGTATCTGTGCAATATAATTTTTTTATTTAATTTGAAGATATAAAAGTTATTTTAATATTAGGGTAAAATATTTTATACCTATATGTATAGCTCACTAATATTATAAAGAGTTAAAGTTTGTAAGTTTGTGAGTTTGTTTGTAATAGATAAACTAAATATCCGCTGAACCGATTTAGATGCTATGAAGATAGTTTGAGACTCTGGGAAAGATATAGTATAGTTATAATCTAGGAAATCATGGGATGTATGTGTGTGTATATATATATATATATATATATATATATATATATATATATATATATATATATATATATATATATATATATATATATATATATATATATATATGTATAAATATGTGCGAGGGGGTGAAAAGGAAGATGAAAGTTTATACCTATGGGGAATCGATAATTTCTCAAGCAACGGATATAAAACTCATCATACCTATGTAATATATACTAGTATAATATAGTCTATCTATTCTATACTAACTCAAGTATTTAACATTAATATATTAGCTATTCAATTTGGGATAATAATAAGGTACCTGTTAAGGCGGACGTTCTGGGTTCGATTTCCGTTAAGCAAATATTAGTTTAGTGAATGAGTAGTTTCTGTGGTCGCAAAACACCATCTATTTCCCTATTAGGCAAAATGTAAAGAGCCTATTGAAGAGTCACGTCCTTCCTGCCTATAGTTACCATGGCGGTTACAGTTAAGCAACGTGATTTTAATGGCAATAAGAGTGATGGATATGGTGAAGTGATAAAGTGACATGATAGACTACTGTGCTGGCATATCTGTCGACTACGTCCAAGGTAGAGGGTTCGATTTTTGATCGACATCAAAAAAGGAGGAGGAGGTTCGGTTGGATGTTTTTTTATTATTTTTATGTATGTACCTTAAAAATATATATTTAACAAGATAAATGGCAAAAAAATGAGGTATTTAACCAATTAATTAAAAAAAGAAATACATAAATTGATTCGGCCAGAAAAAAAATCATATCTCGAAATGAAATAAGATATCGAAAAAATAAAAAAAACCCTAGAGATATGACTTCGGACTACATTTAAAAAAATATTGGGGGTTCATATCACTGATGGGTTATTCAGAAGTTGTACCTTTGTGACGCTGAGTTTACGCGAGGAGAGTGCGTGAGCGCGATAATGACGGTGAATAAATGTTTTGAAGCATGATTTTGTTTTTGTATCGAAGTGATTCTTTGTGAATAAATAAATATGTATTTCAACTAATAACTAACTAATATTTATACATATAATAAAACAGTAACTGAAATATTTTTACTGTCAGTTTAACTGGCTGTTCGTTTAACTGTCGTGTCTTCTTCGAATTTCTTCTTCGCCTGTCTTCTGTCTTTCTTTTAATGTCTCTTCTCTTTCATCTATCAAATTATATATTAGTTACTAGCGGCTCACCCTCGCTTTGCTCGGGTTTCTAGATAAGCAAAAACAAATCTACCCGAGAGGAACCGTACATTTTTCCGCGATGAAAAGTATCTAAAATTTTGATCGGGGATATAAGGTACCACCATGCAAAATTTCATTTAAATCTGTCCAGCAATTCGGAGAGTAGCCCGTATAAACAGACAGACAAAGAAACAAAAAAATTGAAAAAATCTGGATTTGTTCTATTTCTCTTCTTACACCCCCCCCTGACTTGCATTTTTAGCATATTTTTTCTATGTACAGACATTCGACCTCTACAGTTTTATTATATGTACAGATAATATCTTTATGCACCCAAATAATTTTTAGTAGTCTAGACGTGGGCAAAATCGCTTGTTCTGCTAGTAATTAATATGTTAAAAATTTAATTCAAATCATTTGGAAGATTCATTTTCAATGAACTGTAAGGTCGTGGCAGACACGAGATCTGAGGATTTTTTTTAAATGTTAATGTGTATTATAAATTGTAGCCTATATCCTTCCTAACTTCTTTATTTACTGGTGAAAACTGTAAGAAAATGCACACAGTAATTTCTTATATTAGCCAGGATAAACACAAATCCTGTAATTTGTTGTATGTAGTGATTGATGGTTCTTTACCATTATTTAAAACGAGTAAGCGTTGCAGCATTTTGCGAACATAAAAATTAAAAATTGGTCAAGTGCGAGTCGAATTCGCACACGAAGGTTTCCGTACCATCATACATGCACTTTTTATTAATATGACTTTTGCTCTTTGTATGTAGTATATTAATTTCGATGAACAATTACGAACGTAAAAAAAATGTTTCTTGTATTTTTATTTGTATTATTTGCTCTTATAGCGATATAATAGAATTACATACTCTGTGAAAACTTCAACTCTCTACCTAGTACGGTTCATGACATACAGCCGGCAGTCCTCTGACAGACGGACGGACAGCGGAGACTTATTAATAGGGTTCCGTTGGCACCCTTCAGGTATGGAACCCTAAAAAGGCTGCACACACAACGCTTAGCGAGAATGTTAGTAACGTATGCATATAATATCTAATAATCTATACATATAATAAAATTGTAACTAAGTCGAATCTGTACATTAAATATTTTTTGGAAAATCTTATTGAAATAGTCATTATTATTGATACAGAGGCCAAATCTATAGTTTTTAGAATTTTTGTCTGTCTGTCTGTCTGTCTGTTACCGCATCACGCAAAAACCACTAGAGGGATTTTGATGAAATTTGGTATGGTGATAGCTGGTTATCCGGGTCAACATATAGGATACATCTTACCGCGGGAAAATATCTCATTTCTGAGAAAAAATGCGAAAACTGTAATGGAAGAGTATACTAATCTGTAAAACCTAAGAATTTGGTTTTTGGTCATCTGAACGCGAGCGGAGCCGCGGGCAAATAGTTACATAATAAATTTGCAATTTCAAAATTAAATGAGTCGAAAACAGCAACAAGTACCTAGATAGTTATTTATAAACGTTTTATTTGTTCACAGTTCACTGTCTCGTGTACGCTCGTAAAAACTGATGAGGGCCTTTCGTTTGATATCGCTGGAGATAATCAAAATAAGTTAAAACCTAGGCGTTGTGAACGTGCGTGGGTTTAAATAGGCGGGATTGTTCTAAGGTAAATGATAATTTATATGTTACGAATGTTACTATAATAATCCGACTATATTATTATAAACACTAATGTTTGTGTGTCTGTATGCTTATCACATTTCTTCGAGAAGAAAGGGCTGGACACATCTGGATGAACTTTAGTGCGCAGATAGATACCTGGAATAACATATTGGCTACTGATAGGTATCTAGTAAGTTAATATCTATACTAAATATTTATAAGATAACTAAATTTTTATCAGCTTAAGCTAATTTGAAGGACATATATTACTTACTGTTGTAATTTTTAAGCTATTCGTGTATATAAGTGTACACTGTACAGGTTCGATTTCTGTTCAAGCTTTTTTTAACACCTCCAGGTAAATTTCTAAGAAATCTATTGTTAACTATAACGCCGGCGTGTCCGCGGTCGTTGAGGGATTATTGATTTAGATTTATACTATCGTATGATAGGTTCATGTTGACTAGTACCTACTTGATAGTAGTTTTTTTTGACATTATTTTATTCTTTATACTAGAAACATAAAATAATTTAAAAGTAATTTATTATTCCTCCATTAAGGATGGATTTATTTTATGTGACCATAATTGAAATTACCATATTAAGAAAAAGTTGTAAGAACTGATTTAAAGGTACCATGTAACGTATATAAAGAAAAGTATACAGTTTAAAGTAAAAGTACGACATTTTCGAAGTCAAAAGCAAAAAAATAAGTTTTGATATTTTTTTTTAATAATATTATAAATTATTGTTACATGTTCACCAACACTAGTATTAGAGAGCAATTTATGAATATCTGTCTGTTCGTTTTATATAATGCACATCATAAGGGAGCAACTGAAGGGATTCCAATATTCTTTCCCATCACTAACAGGTGAAACATATAGGGGGAACTGATAAAAAGTAATTCGCGTGAGTATTTAGTCTTTTAAAACGTGGCACTTCCCATGATGCGAGATCGATCAGGCTCATCACACTAACCAATTTGTCAGGTTCCACAAGTCTTTCAAAAAGTTTTTTTCATGTTCGAAATGTAATCATGACGAAAATGATTCGTACATGAAAATATTAGTGGTGCGTCACCCGGGATTTGAACCAGCTTGACTTGGTGTCCTAAGCAAGCGTAGTACCACTGAGATGTTACTGTTTTAGGTAAGTTATTTATATGAATGTGCTTAAGTCATACTTTGTAAGAGCGAAGTACGTTTAAACTTTAAAGGAAAGGTGTTTTAAAGTAAGGTGCTAGAAATACAATACAGTTTGGAGTAACAGTCACTAAGAGTTGCTACTAATGGACGAAATGACGGTAAATCATCCCTGGTGTGCTTTTAACGGATATCTCGGTTGTCAAGGTGATGCGAACAGTTATATTCGCTGGCCCGAGAGGTTACTAAAATTCTATTTATACATACATAAACAAAAATAAATATGTTGGGATATTAACACACCACTATGTAGTTCCATGATAAATACAAAAATATCTAATCGATATCTTACAATTTTACACCCCAACAAATAACAATACACGTACACGACACATTCTTTCATGAAGTGAAAAATGGCTTTCATTTGCATACATATGTTTGGTGGCGATTTGATTGATTATTTTAATTTTTAGTATTTTTACATTTGGAGGCTTAAAAATGTATGATTTACATAAAAAATTCACCGCAATAACATTTACACCGGTAGCTCTGAAAGTCTTTTTAAAGTAGAAACGACAGTGATTTATAAGGACAAACAGTCAGTTGTGCAGGTGGTAAGCAAATTCGCTTTTGGCAAGTTATAGAAATAAACTAAGTAATGTCTACATTATCAATATCTATACATATAATAAAATTGTAACTAAGCCGAATCTGTACATTAACTATTTTTTTGGAAAATCTTATTGAAATAAACATTATTTTTGATATAGAGGCCGAATCTATAGTTTTTAGAATTTTTGTCTGTCTGTCTGTCTGCCTATTACCGCATCGCAGAAAAACCACTGGAGGGATTTTGATGAAATTTGGTATGATTAGAGCTGGTTATCCGGGTCAACATATAGGATACTTTTTACCGCGGCAAAATATCTCATTTCTGAGAAAAAATACAAAAACTGCAAGGTAAGGGTATACTAATATGTAAGAACTAAGAATTTAGTTTTTGGTCATCTGAACGCGGGCGAAGCCGCGGGCAATGCTAGTACTAAATAAAACTATTTTTTTTCGGATCTTTTTGCGAATTTATTTTGCTTTTTGGTTCCCGACGTTTTGAATGCTTTACAGCAATCATGGTCACGGAAGAGACTAAGGTTTTAGACTTCTCAAAGGTCCTTATATAGTTCTTAGTTCTTACAGACAGTACCTACCAACACAAAATCCGAAAAAATACTCTTACTCAAAATGTCAAATATTCACGTAAATCTAAGAAAGTATTATCAATATAAAGCAAAGTATCCACAGTAAATGTTGCTGGTGAGTAAGAAAGTACAAAAAATCTACAACCGCGAGTTCCAATTAGTTTTGAGTTTAGAAGGGTTGTAAAGAATAAAAGGGCCTTAGCTATATGCTTTGGGAAATATCTGTTTTACATTGTTAGTATAACAATAAAATTTGATTTCCTTATGAAACTACAAATTTTAGGCCCTTACTACACTATGCGCTATATTGAATAAAATATATTTGATGCCTTTTAACTATGACGAGAAGAATAGATTTTATATACGAATAAATTATATATACATATATTTATACATATATTTTGTTTCTTTACGATATACAAATGTTTTTTTACATAGAAATATTATCACGTACTCTATTACTCTTATGTACATAACAAATTTTCATATTCTTTATTAATTTTCAACCACAAAATATATGTACTTACATATATATAAATGAGACGAAGAAAGATCTATACTATATAGATAAATTTCAACGCACGTCCTTCAATCATCTAGTTTATGAAACTCTACGTATATTTTAAGTATAAACTTTATTCTTCTTTGTCATACAAAAGGTATTTTTATATATCATATTTTAATTTTAAGTTTTTTTTGGTATAAAAAAAGTACATAAAACAAAAATACATCATTTGCATTTAAGTTTGAACTGACCCTTAAGTACTGATACTGTACAGAACAAACACGAAAATAAACGGTAAAATGCAATTAATACTATTAGTCTATTACAGAATTTGCTGCAAGCCGATTTCATTATGCATATTAGCGGAGGTTATTTAATTAGGATATAGATGCTACATTTGTAGGGCTGAGGGCTTACAGTGTTCTAAAAATGGCTGGACTGATTCGAATGAGGTTTTCTAATATGAATCTAGAAATAATGCAATCTTAAATTATAGCGAGAGATCGCTAGATAATGACGAGGTTAAATTAAGTTGTGAATATGTTCTTATGTTATTTATTGTCTATACTTTATATTATAAAGAGAAAAGATTTTTTGTTTGTTCGTTCTTTTTACCGAATAAACTCCGAAACTACAAAACCGATTCAAATGAAATTTAGTAAGAAGATAATTAGAGACCATGAAAAGGACATAGGCTAATTTTTATTCCGGAAATCATCCCTTAACGGGGTAAAACTGGGGTTAAAAGTTTGTATGGGGAAGCAATCTAGAGACGTACTAGAGCGAAACGAGGGTGAGTCGCTAGTCTTTAATAAAGAGTATAAAACGGTTTAGATAGCAGTATTTAAATAATAGCCAATCGTGGATTCGATACCAAGTAGGTAAGCAATGTAAGTAATATTATTTATATCTACATATTTTTGGGTATATTTTGTTATTTTGATAATTTCATGAATGAAGTAAAAACTAATGATATATCTATTAAAAACGTATTAAAATAATAGGTTTTCCTTGCTTAAAAATATTGTTATTAATCTATACATATAATAAAATTGTAACTAAGGCGAATCTGTACATTAAATATTTTTCGGAAAATCTTATTGAAATAGATTTTATTATCGATACAGAGGCCGAATGTATAGTTTTTAGAATTTTTGTTTGTCTGTCTGTTACCGTATCACGAGAAAACTACTGGACAGATTTTGATGAAATTTAGTATAGTGATAGCTGGTTATCCGGGTCAACATATAGGATATTTTTTACTGCGGGAAAATGTCTCATTTGTGAGAAAAAATGCAAAAGTCATCTGAACGCGGGCGGAGCCGCGGGCAATGCTAGTATAAAATATAACATAGTTAAAAAAATAAACTGAAGTTATATTTGTTTAAATTTAAGTAAACAAAACTAAAAATCATCTTTTAGAGAAGATAGTTAATTTTGTAAATAATGATAGGTGTACATCTTCGCTAATGCATGTTAGTACGAGTATACGTAGGCGTGCCTGATCACGATCCACTCTTTATGCGCTCTACTCGGTTCTTTTACTTTAGCGTCCATAGCAAGGCCTAGGGCACCTAAGTTACTTGTTGTAGGGTGACCCTAGGACGGTTTCTATGGGGATATTAATTTAATTTACAACTTTTTTTATTATAAACATATGTCTAGAGATTGATTTATCATGGTGGAATACAGAAGTGGAAAGAAAATAGGCCTTTGCTCTACAGTGGGATACCACAGGCTTATAATAAAATAGATATATCGAAAATTATAGACGTACGTAAAGGAAAAAACACAAAAACACATATTAACATTATAATTTTTTTATAACCATATATGTATATGTCTGAATGATTCTGAAATATATTTAAAAAAATGAAGTTGAAAATAATGTTTTTTTTTAATAAATAATTTTTAAACTCTAACTTAAAATCGCATGTGCGCGTGTGTAAGCTGTAGACAGGCCAAAAATATTTAAAATAGTCCCTTTTTTCTATTTTACTATAATAATAAGTTTTAGTAAATGTATATTATTTCATTTTTATATCGTTTTATTAAAACCTTTGTGTATCGTGAACTTATGTTTAATTTTAAATATAGTACCTATGGGAGATCGAGTTTCGCTTGGCGTTTTCCGAAAAAGATATAAAGATTGCATTTTTTTAGAAAAGAGACCCTATATAGATAAATTTAAAAATAAAAACCTTATCTAAATACAAAATTTGATCCAAATCGTTAGAGCCGTTTCCGAAATACACGAAATAAATCTATATTATACAAGATTCCTCATTTAATATTATAAAGATGTAGCATGAACACCCTACACTGTAGGTGTCACTAATTTATAGCACAATCGCATTTCTGACTAGAATATTTTGCATTTATTTTTGCTCTGTGAAATTGCGTATCCCTATCATTCGAACACTTATGTTGTATCCAAGTTTTTTTACATTTTATTTGGCTTTTATATAGTTGACAGGTGAGTCATGGCGATAATTAGCTTAGGTATATTTAGATAGGCTTTTTCTTTGATTTATTAAATACTTACTGTCTTCTTCGCTTGTTGTAATTTAGATATCCACACTCTATCGTCTTGTTACTACGCATAAGCGTAGAAAATGAATGCATATAGATGGTAAATATTTACTTGTTAACAAGGTTCCTAGGTAGATAAAGTGCAATATAGAAAATTCATTAATTAAAAAAATAAAGCAAATCGGTTCACAATTGGTGAAGATAAATGAAGCAAAAACCGAATTGTACCTCTTTCTTTTTGAAGTAGGTAAAAAAAATTCAACCAAATTCTTTCTGAATGGGATCGAGCATGTGCGGTTTAACAAATAAACGCCTAATAAAATTATTAAAACGAATCTCTAGCACATTTATAAACCACAGAACGATAATAATAATTGAATTAAACTGAAATAAACTGTTCATACAACTTTCGTTTCTAACCAAAAAAAAAACGTCATCTTTTTTTCTAACATTTTTTTTTATTATATTTTTAAAGAATTAATTAAAGTTTTTTTTCTATAAATACGGAAAATTTAAGTCAATGACAGATTAAATATTTAGAGTTAGATAAAATAATTGTAGTATCAATTAAATATCCATAAATACTGTATTACTCTATCAATTATATATCCATAAATGGTGCATTGACCTAAAGGCACGTCACGTGTAATTATTCATTGATGTTTTCCATTAGATTTTATAATATAATCTGATAAAGTTTATGTGTTTTTATCACTTAACTAGCGACTCACCCTCGCTTCGCTCGGGTTCGTCCCTACTTACGTTTTGACATTTAGTATAGATTTCTCAGAGATGAGATATTTTCCCGCAGTAAAAAGTATCCTATATAACCCGGATAACCTGCTATCACCACACTAAATTTCATTAAAATCTCTCCAGTGGTTTTTCTGTGATGCGGTAACAGACAGACAGATAAAAATTCTAAAAACTATAGATTCGGCCTCTGTATCGATAATAATGTCTATTCCAATTTTATTATATGTATAGATTACAAGACAATTATAATAATAATACAATTTAATGCAGGCGACATACCATTATATATATTTTCACTCACTATTTATATCACATCATGATAAGTTCTAATAGTCTTAGGGCATGTGTTTTTCTGGAATTTTCTTAGGTTTTTCAGAAGTGTTCCCAGAACTTTGGCAGGAAGAATTTTACATGCTTGAAATGCTTGTGTGTATAGTTCCATTAAGTTGTTTACTTATACGCGTAAAGTATGTGTAGTATTCCTCATGAAATGAGCTTGTTTCATTCTTAACCAGTTTTCATGGAAAATGTAATACAAAGTTTAAGTAGAGAGTCTTTTACCCGATTTCATTAACATCACCTAAGTTTAAGGGATCCCCTAAGCATGGTTAGGGGGCTGTTAGGGGACAGATTCTGTTTCACCGACAGTTAGGGGTCACCTAAATATTAAAAGGCTCCCTAAATTATGTGCTTGAAATATGGGCTTAAAGACGATCGTAAAACGAAATTTAATTTAGGGGCTAGTTTAGGGGACTTTTAAGCTAGGGATCCCATACGTAGGTTACCTTATGGGTTGATGGTGAAATCGGGCATTTAAGTCATAAAGCGGTAAAACGACTATAACTTTAATTGAAGTTAAATCCACTCAAAATAAATATTTGTATATCGCGACTGCTTAAAAAAAATTTAATGCATTTTTTTTTGTTTTGTTTTTGGGAAGAATTTCGAAAAATGCTAAAACACGTGTTTATTTAATTGTATTGAAGAACATTGATACTAAGTTTTAAGTAATTCTGGTCATAAATATATTTTTTGGGTTGTATTATAACGTATTTACCCGTGGGTATGAGATAATCTCTTGCGGTAAAAACATAAGTAAGTCACTCCCCAGCCCTCCAACTATCTCTACACAAAAAATTACGCCACTCCGTTACTCTGTTTTGACTTAAAAGAAGAACAAACAAACAAACTCATTTACACGTTTATAATATTAGTATGAATTGTTATCACACTGGTCACTGTGTCTTCTTTTGTCTTTGCAATAACTCTACATTGTCAAAGGTCGTAAGTCATAACCTACTATATAGCTTTCTTCCTGAACCTGACCTAAGCATGCCTAATACCTATATAACTTTCTAAAATTTTACTTAATACGCAATTTACTTCCAACCATATTTCATAATATGTAAGCCACGTATTGATCTAAGTCGTAAATCTAGGTAGTAGCAAGGTAACCCCATAACTTTAAGTGTAACAGATTGAACGCACGCAACGAACAAAACATGTATATTGTATAATATAATAACGTTTATGGGATTTCGACTTTCATATTTTATAGGATTTGCTGTTTGTGGCATCGTGGCATATTAAAATAGGTCAAGGTGGTAGGGAAATTAAAAATTCACGAATTTTGTTTTATAAGAAAACTGTAGATTAAGTCAAGCCCATGTCGATTTTTCAACCGACTTCTTCAAAAAAGGAGGTTGTCAATTGGGCTGTATTTTTTTTCATGTTTGTTACATCAGAACTCCGTTACTTATTAACCGATTTGGACAATTTTTGTTTTGTTTGAAAGTGTATATTTCCAGATTAGTCCCAATTAAATAAAAAAAAATCACTTGTTTTAGGTTTAGATTAGTCCCAATTAAATAAAAAACAATTAATTGTAACTCTCATATTGACTTGAAACTTTGCAAGTGTTTCTATTTCCGTTGATCTGATCTGATGGTAAGGCCAGAAGGCTAATAGAAGATACTTCGAGTTTGGGCTTATTTTATTTGATTTGACAAGCCCAATACGTTAGAATAGGATTTTAGAGCTAGAATTTTTAGTGTTGCTAATAAAAGTGAATTTTAGTTTGTCAGTCTTTATATAAAAATAGGCATCAAACTGACTTAAACGGCTTAAGCGAAGATTTTATTAAAATACTTTCTTCTTACTTTGCTACTACTTGTCTAAACTGAAAAGGGAAAATACAATTTAAAAAAAACGACTTCAAAAAAAAACTTAAAAGTAAAAAATAACTGATTGGTAGTTTTCATTGACTATACATACCTAATCAGATATTTTCGAAGCCAGTGCCAGCCGATACAAATCAAAGCAAAGCTTACATCACAAATTGATGTATAAAAATTTTTTAACTACATATATGTAATTAAAGTTCATATTTACCTATTAGATATTCATATCTTAAAGCATTATCGGCTTAACATTAACACCAACCTTAGAAATTTCGGATTAGGTTAGGTATAGTAAATGAAAACTACCAATCAGTCAGTTTTACCTTTTTTGGTTTTTTTGAACTCGGTTTTTTTAAAGATTTTAATCTTCAATATCTTGGAAACAAGCCATTTCTAAGTAGTATATTTTTATTATCTGTTTTTTATTGGATGTAAGAAGTTCTTAAAATACATTTAAATTCCGTTGGAATCAACCCATTTGAAATAACCTTGTATAATTAAGACTAAAAATATGCAATTATAAAAAAATGGTCATACAGTCATATACTTATAGATCTATGATTTTTAATATTTTCGGAATATGAATAAAACAACAAAATAAAATAATCTACACATTTATTGAATTCAATAAACAGACACTCGCTACTTATTCGTAGTAATATATTTACAGTCTTAAATTTACACATATTAAATGCGAAGGAATGTTTATTAGAGAAAATATGCAAAAGATATGATCGTAAGCCTAATGCTAGGCTGCCGTCATAAAAAAGAAGGCCGCAGTTTCGTCAAATTTGGTTTCGAGATATTTGAAGTTTTGTCTTATTACTTAGTAGTTGTTCTAAAGTATATATTCAGCCATTTTCTTTAGCGTCCCACTGCTGGTGGTGGGCCTCCCTTCAGTACGAGGGGGATCAGACCATAATCCACCACGCTGGACAAGTGCGGGTTGGCAGACTTCACATGTCTTTCGAAAACTTGCTAGGTTCTCTCAGACATGCAGGTTCCTCACGATGTTTTCCTTCACCGTAAGACAAGTGCTAATAATGTTAGAAATAACTCGCACATGAAAATATCAGAGGTGCGAGACCCGAGATTTGAACCTGCATCACTCGGTTTCCCAAGCGAGTGCGTTGCCACTGGGCTACCACTGTCTGTGAAGTGTGAGTTTTGAAGTAGTTACGATGAAAATGGTTATGGTATCTCCGGATTCATAAGACTTACAGCTTTATGAGTAAGACTATCAAGTAGCATTTACATTTACATTTGTAATTTTTGACCAAATTGTTAGTTAGGGCATTCTTTATTATAACGGCTTCCACTAATTTGAGCTAATCGATAATATTTTTATTTAAATAATTCATATCTATTTCCATTTTATATATAGACGCCATATTGTTTTTTTTTATAATATTTTTTATCTGTTATCATTCATCTACACCATTAGGCTGTATGTAGAAAGTTTTTGATGTAATTAAGTTTTGTTTTATAGCAAAATAAAAAAATAAATCTATCAACTTACGACTAGACAGGTACTACACGTTAAATACTTTCGTTGGTAATAAATAAGTTAGATTTGTGTAATGGCTACAGACACGTACATTGTTAGAGTAATCGATATCTTTAAATATATCAACTAATATTACTAATAAGTAAGTAGTTTAAGCAACCAATTGTGGAATTGTACACTGGGTTTTAAATAAAAGTACAAAAATCAATATTGGTAACTGTAAATGTATGAAATATTTCCGATATAACATTTTGGAGAGTAGAAGCAAGTATTACTTAAAGGATTACAAAATAAAAAAAAAAACTATCTTTTCAAACTTTTTCACGGATTTGTTTAGATTTTTGGTTCTCGACGTTTCCGCGAAAATACGCTAAAAACCCGAAAATATAGTTTTTATTTAAAAATGTCGAATATTCGCGTAAAGCTAAGAAAGTATTGTTATAAAATTAAATTAAATATTTATTTGAAATTGTGGCTATGACGTATGTATCATAAAGATTTGAGAATTACGTTGTAGTTTTATTTAAACAAGAATTTTGTTCTCACGAATATTATTCCCATCTTTTCCTACTTGCCTTTAACTCACCAAAATATCTTGTCATATTTATAATGTACTAATTTCATAAATAGTTTATTACTATTTTTTAAATTATATTAACACCAATTACAATCAATTGATGTATCGATATTGGCAAAACATCGATACATTAATTATATTTAATATATTATCAATTAATATTAAATATCATAATATACATCCCTATTTAATAATAAATAATCGATACAATTATTTATGAAATGTGGCTGCATACGTTTTTTATTATCTTAATTTTATCTTAATTTTATATACACATATTATATCATTATGTAAAGATACAGCTATTACTCTGAATAATCTAAATTTCGTGTATTTTTATCCAGGAAAAAAGTCTTTAACATTAAAACGTTATTAATTTGTTAAACAAATATATATATATTTTAACTTTAAAATATTTAAACAATAATTTTATTATAATAATGCTATTTAATCATTAAATCTGTTTCAGAGGTAAGAAAACCAAATTGTGTTGCAAAAGTCTTGAAAATATTATATTAAATTGTATAATAAATGAAATGGAATGAAAGGCTGGTAACTGTTTAAGAAAATATACATATATATTTTGTTTAGAGATGATACAACTTTTCGATATATATATCCAAATTTCCTGGATTTGACATAAAAAGAAAATTTAAATACCAAAATGACGTCCGACTAAAATTAAGCAAAAATCTCTACATAACAATATAAATCTTATCAAATTTTGGCTCTTAAAATTATAATATGATAACCAAATATATATATATATATATATATATATATATATATATATATATATATATATATATATACATATATATATATATATATATATATATATATATATACTGCGAAGGTACGCGTCGCCCGAATAGGCGGAAATTGGAATATCGAGTGCTAATTGCACTCTACGCCTAAATAAGGCTTTTACAAACAAATGTCAAAATGAGAAAAAATAATCCAAATTAAAACATACTCGTCAATATTTTTTTGAATTAATTATGTTTAGAAGTTGAAATCCATGTACTATATAATTCCAAAAGTGGACTTTACTAAGCATCTTACATATCCTAACATTATTTAGGAGTCGATGAATTACCAAAAAAAATCCAAAAGTGAAACTTATTTGGGATAAATTTCCCTTCAAATACTTAAGGGCCTAAGCATACAATCATCTATCGCTTTCTGAGCATATATCTTATATTTTTTTGAACCCATGAATTATCAATAAAGTCCAAGAGTGGAATCTATTTAGAATGAAACTTACATTACTCACTTTTTTAACTTAACACATCCTGAAAATTATTTAAGCGCCCATAAGTTAGCAGAAATGTCCAAAAGCGAAACTTATTTTGAAGTCCTAACACAATCACCTTACTGAGACATTCACACATTCTAATAATTTAGGAGTCCATGAATTACCAAAGTAGTCCAAGAGTACGTATTTCCCAGATCTCTTCCCTAAGGCCTTACACGGGTGTAAGTTAGGGCACGGCTATTAAAATAGTCCAAGAGTTAACCTATTCTCCAAGTTCCCTAAGGCCCTAGACGGGCGCGGGCGCGGGCTAGGGCACGGCACGATGCGGCGCGCTCGCCAGCAGGCGCCGCACCGACTGGTGGTTATTGCCGTCGCTGCTGGAGATGTCGCTCGTGCTCACTACGGCCGGTTGGGAGAAGTTCTTGCAAAGAACTAATACCTGGAAGGAAATTTGTATTGTAATTCGAATGTTTAACTATACATAATTATAATCTATCCTTTATAATAATACTAGCAGTATCTGAAGCCACGGGTTCAAACTTCCGATCGCTACCAAACTTCATAGGATCACCCGCTAGGCTAATCTGAAGATTGCCTAAAATTTCATCAAAATTCTTTCAGTAATTATTGTGTGAAAGAATAACAAACATCCATATATCATAAATATAAAGTTCATTCACTTTGTAATCACTATCAAGACCTACATATCTCACCGTGTAAGCGACAGTGGCGACGCCCATGACGGCCCCGGCAAGCACGTCCCACCAGTGGTGGCGGCGGTCGGTGACGCGCGTGAGCGGGCACGCCACCGCGTACAGCGCGCACAGCAGCTGCAGCAGCGGCACCGCCAGCGCCGACCGGTTGTGCCAGCTGAACGCTCGCCTTTGCAGGTACCACTGGAAAGATGATATGTATATCCCTTTCAGACCTGACACTAAACGGCAAGGCATTTCACACCGAAAGTTATTGTCTCTAGCTAATTTGGGGTTGCTGAAAACGAATTTACTACTAAAAAAAATCTAAGTAAACTGAAAATCGGTTTTTCAGGATGCTCACAATTGTGAGGGATTGGGCCAAGTTTTGGTACACTCAAGATCGTGAGGGTTGATAAATAAGAACCTTTAACACAGAAAATTTACTTTAATCACCATGCAACTCATCAAAATTATCATAAAACTAACAGGATTATTTATTTAAAATTAATATCAGCCTTTTTTCTTAGACATAATCAACAAAATTAGCATTTATTACTTATAAGGAACAATTTTCTCAGTCTTAATCATAATTCTCTCTTTGAATGTCATTTTAATCACATTTTTATTAATTATAACTCCCTCCTTATTTCTCGTTGTGAAATACGCGAAAGCACTGGTTATCTTTGGTATTATAAAGCTAAACGTTGCACTTTGTGCATCTAACTTTTGACCGACTGCTGCAGCTCTGCAGTCTACAACATCGTGGCGCTTTTATTGTGTCACATATTGGCCAGTGATTATATCCCTCTAGTCTTTTATCCATTGTTGGAAACGTAGCTGGTTTGTGATGAGATGTTTCAGGCATCTCAACCAGATCGTCTGTAGGATCACGTTGCCTCTTTCTAGTAGTTCCACCGAGCAAAATATCGTATCGATGAGATGCATGAATACTTTTACAGGCCACTTCCTTGTTTTGTGCCAAGACCTGTATGCTTCTAACGTCTGATCACCGACATCTACTTCGCCATGTTCTTGTTTTAGGGCACTGCCCTAGCATAGCTTTTGCTAACACACACTCGGTCTCCACAGGCTGAGTACCGAGGCAAGTGGAAGCCATCAATATAGATTTACGATCTTTCCATGTAACTACGCAAACTTTTCTTTCACTGCGTTTACTACTTCTTCATAGTCACCTTGCTTCATTTGTAAATCCTTCGTAAATAAATAACCTTTGAATCTGATAGTTATCTGAGTCCCAGTGCCATCTATTCACTCAGCAATCAATTTCTCCATCAGGAAAATAGTCGTGAAATAGCGGTCAAAAAATATAAAACTACCTTTAGGCAATGTAGATATCAATCAATCAATCAAGTGGTGCTGCTACAATGGCCTAGTGTTCTTCTTAAGATGGGCTGTCAAGGTTTTTCCTTGGCGGCATCCAATTTTCGTCTTCATCGGGGTCGTCGCCGAAGTCAGAGTCATTTATTGCGTCCATAACAGCATCATCGTCAAGTACTAAATTCTTCTACTCATGGTGATTGTAACATCGAAAAAATACCTAAAATAAAGCAAAAAAACAGTTTTTTATTTGTACTAAAATACTAACAAAATGTAGAGTACATACCGAGCCCTCACATTTGTGAGGTTTATTTTTGCGGCATCAGAATTACAATCACGTAATCAGTAATTCACTATTTTTCATCTCACGGGCTATTTTGCACTCATTCTTAACACAATAAAATAAAAACAAACACAAATAATGCTCACCAGAATGAAAAATTTAATCACCACGATGACAGGTCGCGACACGGTCAGCTCGCGTGGACTCGGTCGCACTTTGACCCACAGAGACTACAGGTGCCGCGGCGATAAAAATCATAGGCATAAAGGACTACACTCATAATCATGCGAGCTTGTCCCCGTTCGCCAACCATTCCCAACGAAGCGTATAAAAAATCGTAACTTCATACTCACAAAAGTGAGTACAGGGTCCGAAAGGGATATAAGAACAAGTCACTTGGCGGGTGCATCCCTAGGTACGCGAATTTTGTGTGGAACCTTAATAGAAAAACCGAACAAAAAAAGTAGCCTAACGTACTCCTTATAATATCAGCTTTCTACTAGTGAAAGTCCCGTCAAAATCAGTTAAGCCGTTTCGGGGATTAGCAAGAACAAACATATAGACAAACATTTTAAGGCATCGAAGCTGATATTTTGACATTACAAACAGACACTTCAATTTTATTCATTTGTATAGAGTATAGATGGAAAGTATTTGGGTTAATCTTGTAACCTACAGATTATAGCGCTATAACGCTTAACAATATTGATGCTATGGGCTAGTCGTAAATTAATTCCTCACTTGAGACATGTTCTTATATGTATTTATTTTAATTTTATAATTAACATGAATCTCAGTCATGTTAATTATAAGATAAAAATAAATATATATATATATATATATATATATATATATATATATATATATATATATATATATATATATATATATATATATATATATATATATATAAAGTCAACGCAAAAGTAACTAATCACCTGCTTAGAAAGGATTGATATATTTCGACAAGCTTATGTCTCTTACAGTAAAATAAAAATTGTAAAAGACCTTTTTTATAACAAGGAATTCTGGGGAGCAATTTTCAACACCAATTTTTTAAATTAGACTTGAATTGACGACACGTTTGGCTCAGTGTGTAGTGACCCTACTTGCTGTTCCAGCGGTCACGGGCGCGAATCCCGCGGAGGGCATTCATTTGTGTGATGAGCTCGAACGTTCGTACTCCAGTCATGGAATATGTATATATTTAAAGTTATATATGTGTAAGTGTATCAACTATCTGGTATTCATAACTGTGTGTTGTGCTCACAACTGCCTCGGTGGTGTAGTGGCTAGCATGTACGGCTGCACACCCGGAGGTCCTGGGTTCGAGTCCCGGGTCGGGCCAAGTTTAGTTATTGAGTCTTTCTGTATATTAGGTCTCAGTAACAGCCCGGAGTTGGGAAGTTGGCGGTGTTTCACCCCCGTGCCTCGGAGAGCACGTAAAGCCGTCGGTCCTGCGCCTTAACTTTCACCGGTCGTGTCGAGTGGTCGTCCCACCGGAGTACGAGAGTGACAGGAATAGAGAGTGCACTTGTGTCTGCGCGTACACTTGAGCACTATAATATCTCCTGCGCAGTTGGCTAATCTCAATGAGATTGGCCGCCGTAGCCGGAATCGGCTAGGAAAACATCATATCATTCATAACACAAGCCTCGTAGCTTACCATGGAACTAGATGGTGTTGTGTGTTAATGTCCCAACATATTTATTTATTTTGACAAGAAGCATTATGCATACCATTAGAAATATCATAAAGTTATGAAAAAGATAAAAAAGTCAAGTAATATAAAGTTGGATTTTTAAGCAATATTACATAATCTGTGCTTATTACAGCCAGTTCCTTTATAACTCAGCGTTAATTAACAGAGCAGTCAATGCTACTTCCGTGTGGGGCGGTTGATTGGACGATATAAAGAGGGATCTATGTACACTATGTCAAAAGATTATGTAATTTTTATAATTTTAAATAAAACTATACTTTCGGATTTTTTCGCGGATTTCGAGACATGTAACACCTCAGTCTCTCCCGTGACCATGAATGTTGTAAAGCATTCGAAACGTCGGGAACCAAAAATCCAATTAAATCCGCGAAAAAATCCGAAAAGATAGTTTTATTTAACATGTCAAATATTCGCGTAAATCTAAGAAAGTTTTATAATTTTGTTAATATGATGAAAATTCATATAAACACTGTGATAAGTGTTAGGTAATATGTATGGTGTCATAGCTTTTCCCAATATATTCTGCAATAATATTCTAATAGTCCAATCGGAATCCGGTTTGGGAACAAAATATTTTTCTTTTCTATTAAAAATAAACGGATTACGATTGGTCTATAAGTTTGTATGTCATAAAATGAATGACATATGATAATGACATATGGTAGATTGTGCCTTTGTATACAACAATTATTTCATACCAGCGAATTACACTCGCTCTTTCACGTTTTTTTTTTTGAGCAGAACCCTAATTCTGTATATAAAATAAAAGTAGCCTAAGTTACTCCTTATAACAACAGCTATCTGTCGATGAAAGTCTGGTCGAAATCAGTCCTGCCGTTTAGATTAGCCGGAACAAACAAACATACAGACAAACAGATAGACAGACAAAAATGTTCAAAATTATGTTTTTCTTATAACTATCGTCTATAATTTTATATGCATTTAGTGAAACGCTGTTATTTTGATATTACAAACAGACACTTCAATTTATTTGTATAGATGTAATATGATAATGGGTAATTTCTTACCGCTAAAAAGAGTCCGGAGTAGACGGATAAAGAGGTGTGTGCAGATGGAAAGCTTCTACTGGAGTCGATCTGTAAGTACCGAGAGAACTTCGCAGATGTACACGTGAAGCTGCTTACGTACTCAGAACTGTAAACGAAATCTATTATTATTATATATAAAGATGGAAGAAAATAGTATTGACCTAACGCAATATAAATATATATATATATATATATATATATATATATATATATATATATATATATATATATATATATATATATATATATATATATATATATATATATATATATATATATACCTCTTATATACATATAGATATATAATATTTAATTACCCCAAATCTAATCCTATTGTATGTAAAAGAGGTCAACTGTATCTTATGGGAAAAAATATTTATTACTTTTAACAGATAACTTTGAAGGATTTTTAGATTATTGGTTTTTTATCATAAACTCATGCGAGGTAACCATGAAAATAGTTATTCATTCACTCAATAATTAAAAATATTTTAACCATTTCAGAAATCATGGTATTAGATTAATATTTTAGATTTACGCGAATATTTCATTTTTAAATAAACTATTTTAGCGGTGACGTGGGAATGCTTCGCAGCAAATATGGTCACTCTATGGGAGACGCTCTCCCATCAAATAAAATCAAAATAATATGTTTATATAATGATATTCAAAAGCATTTTCTGTTACATCTATCTTTCATTCATAATAAGGTACTTATTCAGATTATTTTTCAATAAATTCCAAAATGTTGAACGAAACAGGTTCATAATCCGCATTCTATTGGGTTTAACACAAATCGAAACGTTGCGGTTACAACCGCTCGTATTACATTGGAATTTTTGTGTGCACTTGACATGTTCATACAAACACTCGTTTTTCATTGCCAACTTAACAAAGTGAAGTTCAAATATTTTTCAATATTTATATGACGAGGTTTTAACTTATTATTATAGGATTATTATTATTCTTTTTAATTTGAGATCTGTATCATAAGATACTTGTACTTACAAAATATAAAATTTGATGGAAGTTTCTACAATAATTCATTGAACAAATAGATAATTGATAGTTACTAATATTTTTATACAAGCAATTGTCTCTATTAATAGAAAATCAAATATTAATTTATCACAATTTTTTTTAAAATCTTAATAAATTGTAAACGTACGATAATATAATCGTATGCGTTAAAAACTAATTTGAAACCTTTTTTTATATCACACCCCGTATTAATGTAGAAATGAACTTGTTTCAATGATATAATTAACAACAAAAAAAACTTACCCATTACATGTCCTCGCTTTGTCTGGTTCGCACAAATCAAAGAAAGTCGGTCTCGGTGAACCCACGACGCACTTCACAACCTCCAAAACTGTCAAGTTAAGAACTGCACCATATATATAGTCTCTATATATGAATGCAGCGGTTTTAGCACTAGCGTAGAGCTTATTTTTCTTAATCGTGTACTCGTCGTCCCTATGTAGTATAGTTTCAATAGCCCACATCTGTAATAGAATGATTGCATAAGTGCCAAGGTACAGTTGTGAGGTACATTTATCTTATTACGTAATAGCGTATTTGAGATTTGACACGTTTTTTTCTTCCTAATTTAAATTTTTCTAGTACTTTGTTGGTGTTGCTATGTTTTTTGGGGCTTATTTTTTTTTCTTTTTTGGATTTTTTCCTTTGTTGGAAAGCTCGTAGCTTACTGTAGCTACTCCGAATGAATCAAAAATTTAGAATGTAAATTAATAAATTTCAAATTTTAAGTTAAAAAAGAATTTAAAAATTAACACAAAAAACAATAATTACTATACTCAGAAAATTAAGTACGAGTATTTTATTTTGTTATAGTTTGTGATGTATAAAATATATTTTTTTTTCTTTAGTGGCTTAGAATTGCGTTAACAGACGCGATACATTCTGCCAGTGTCACGTATTGTGAGGAAGACACGAATGAGTTTGGTAATTTTGAAATTTAGCAGCTATAACGTGGAATTAATTAACTATAAATAAATGATCGGTCTACAGGAGCAAACCTATAGCAATAAAAAGATAATTACGCAATAAAAATAATAGTTTTACTTATTATTTTACAAACTGACACTTCGACAGTAACATGAGTTTTCTTTAAAGTTGAAGACATTTTTTACAATATATTTTGCATCAGTAACATTTTTACTCTTTTCCACGTTAATTTTAATTTTCAATAACTAAACTGTAGCTTATTAAGCATATTTTTTTTTCTTTAATGGCATTAAGCATGTATTCGTAAGCATGAAAAGAATCTGTCACTTAGAAATGACTTTGATCTCATAATAACAAACACGTCACTTGCGGATATTTAAAAGTTGATGGACGTTACACAAAGTTCTTAACAGAATCCTCTTTAGAATTTGCAAATTTTTTGTTACACTGCAAATATAAATTTAAATATTAGCGGCGATTTAAATGTAAATTTGTGTTGTACGCAAATACGTTGTATCGATTTTGAGTAAATGTAAAAAATGTATTGTAAACATGACATTATAACCTATAGGGTATAATGTAATAAAATTCTGAGTCGAAACTGTACATTAAATATTTTTTGGAAAATCTTCTAGTTTTTAGAATTTTTGTCTGTTTGTCTGTCTGTCTGGAAACACATCACGAGAAAACTACTAGACAGATTTTGATGAAATTTGGTATAATTATTGCTGGTTATCCTGGTTAATATATGGGATACTTTTTACTGCGGGAAAATATATCATCTCTGAGAAATCTATACCAACCGTCAAAACGTATCTAGGGACGAACGCGAGCAGAACGAGGGTGAGTCGTTACTCGTAAGTATAAATTAAGACGTCATTTTATAGTGTGCATAAACCTGTTGGATTGTCTAAATGATATTAGTCATAAAAGGGGAGAGTATGAAATGTGTGTTTATATAACTGCGATAGTAAAGTAAGTCCAGGGTTCGGATATATCATGAATTGACGACACGTTTTGCTCAGTTTGTAGTGACCCTACTTGCTGTGCCAGCGGTCGCGGGTTCGAGTCCCGCTGGGGGCATTCATTTGTCTGATGAGCACGAATGTTTGTACTCCAGTCATGGGTGTTTATATTTATAATATGTATGTATTTAAAGTTATATATGAATAGTGTATCAACTATCTGGTATCCATAACACAAGCCTCGTAGCTTACCATGGAACTAGATGGCGCTGTGTGTTAATGTCCCAACATATTTATATTATTTATATTTATGAATATTAATTATATGGCTTTTATTAAAGAAAAAAACTATAAACAAAAAAAAAGCAACAGCGTAAAAAGCGAACTAAAAAGATGGAAACAAGTTGACGAAGAAACATAGTACTATGCAGTCGGAGATATACATGTTTCATTCTTGCTGCTAAATGTATGTATGTCTTCGACTACATAGTACTGTTTCGTTGTTTATACGCAGTCGAGTAATTTTTTTTTATAATTTTTGGCTCTGGCCAATTAGACATTTGGAGTTTTTTTTTTTAATTTAATACATTGTAACATTTGTTAACGTAAATTGTTATATTATTACCCTAATTCAAATTTCGTAAATATTAGACGAAAGCGGAAATTAATTTTTTTTGTCAAAAAAATCTTAGTAGCAGTACGAAATTTGTAAATTCGTAGTGTTACGTTAATTTTTTACAACGCCTTTACGAACTTTTGCATTATTAATAAACCTCTAAGAAATAGCTTTTTTCATACGTACTATTAGATAGGGCACAATAACAGTAATTGTTGCGACGAGCGAGATGGAGATAGTGTCCCCCGTATGAGGGAACGAGAGGTCCGGATCGTTGCATCTGAACCCACTACGTCTACTTGGTAGTGCTCCAACTTCTAGAAGAATGCAGACTGCTGCCACTGCGGACAAAGAAAATTGATTCTTAATAACTTTTTTATAATATTGTAATATACTAGCATTGCCCGCGGCTTCGCCCGCGTTTAGATGACCAAAAACCAAATTCTTAGGTTTTACATATTAGTATACTCTTACATTGCAGTTTTTGTGTTTTTTCTCAGAAATTATATATGTATATTCCCGCGGTAAAAAGTATCCTATACGTTGACCCGGATAACCAGCTATCACCATACCAAATTTTATCAAATTCCCTCCAGTGATTTTTCTGTGACGCGGTAACAGACAGACAGACAGACAGACAGACAGACAGACAGACAGACAGACAGACAGACAGACAGACAGACAGACAGACAAAAATTCTAAAACTATAGATACGGCCTCTGTATCGATAATAATGTTTATTTCAATAAGATTTCCCAAAAAAATATTTAATGTACAGATTCGGCTTAGTTACAATTTTATTATACATGTATAGATAATAATAATAATATTTTCTTTTTACTTTTTTATAAACAGTTTATAGTTTTTTTTTTCGGTTTTTTTCCGGATTTTTGAAGACTCTACCGTGACCATTCGAAATGTCGGGAATCAAAAATCAAAATAAAGCCGAGAAAAATCCGAACAGATTTTTTTTTCATTTTATAGCCTATTTATTGAGGAATATTTTAGCTTATTAAAAATTAAGTATCCTATAGAAGTGGGATAATTATACAAAGTTATCGAACATAACCGTGGTCACAAGCTAGTATATTATAAATATGGTTTAAATTAATTAAAAGTGGTAAAACTTCACGTGTGAGGTTGTAATATTTTTTATCTATTAACGCAAGAGTTAATTTTATTATCTGTATGTAGACTCTTATGTAGATTAACATAATATTATAAACTCAGAAAGCATCTTTGATACCCGTGAGGAGACGGGTTTAGAATACATTTCTCCTCCGCCGCTGGGAAAGCGTCTCGTAAAAGGCGAGTAACCCATGCCAGTATGGTGGTTGAGGGCACTGCTCTCGACTGGCACGCGAGTCGTGAGCAGTGCCCTCTCACTTTCTATGCGGTGGTAGGTCTCGCAAGGGGCCGCCTGGAAGCTACCACCCTCCTGTCGGAATCAGACGCCAAGCAGCTTGCTGCGTTCCGTCTGCGAGCGGGAGAACCAGAGCCTTTTTTGGGGAACAGATGGATTTCAGTTGCGCTACTTATTACTAGTCTGGGCTTCAAAGTAAAGCTATACCGGGAGACTCATTTTGGAGGGTAGCGGGATCCGAGGCACGGTCTTGCCGTTGGCCGACCGCAGGTAGTTGGGGGCCCAAGTAGCGCGCCAGCCACGTGCGAAAGGCTGCCCCGCCAACTCGCGAAAAATCCCGAAGTGCTCCACCGTGCCAGTTGGCGACTGGATGGGAGGACCCGGTGGCCATTTTCGGGGAAGCTCGGGCGTCCCCGCGGTCTCCAAATGAGTTTCCCTTCAGTTGGCTAAGCTCTGAAGTCCTGTAGGTTTATTGAGCGGCGCCTCGATTTCCTACTGTTTCCCCACCAACACCCAAAACCACAATGACCAAAGTTACGAAGAAGAAAAAGTTAAATCAACGGCGGCACTTCCTCCCACTGAAAGTGCACCTCATAAATATCAGAGGATTGCACTCCAATCTCGATCCGGTCCACCACCACCTCGAGACCGAGAAGCCGCACCTTTTCTTCTTAACGGAGACGCAGATAGCAACACCGTCAGACGTGGCGTACCTCAACTACCCAGGCTACACGCTGGAACACAATTTTAAACCGCATGCTGGGGTCTGTGTGTACGTGCGTGACGATATCTGCTGTCGGCGTCTCCGTTGCTTTGAGGTTTCAGGATTCTCGACTGTGTGGGTTTTGTTGGATACCGGCGTAGAGTCTACCCTCTATGCCTGTGTCTATCGATCGCACAGCGGAGACCAGGAGACGACCAGGCTCTTTGAACATCTGTCAGAGATGGCCGATAAAGCCCAACAACGGTACCCGACGGCACAGCTGGTTTTCCTTGGGGACTTTAATGCCCACCACAAAGAGTGGTTGTTCCCCTACAAAATCACTGACCATGCTGGGAGAGAAGCGCGCAAATTTGCGTTATCCCTAGATCTCACTCAGCTGGTCCATGTTGCGACGCGGGAACCAGATGTGGACGGGCATACGCGCAATCGCTTAGACCTTCTGCTGACAACAGACCCGGACAGGCACTCGATATCGGTAACGTCCCCGCTGGGATCGTCCGATCACAATTTGGTGAAGTCCGTATCGATCTTCTCTCCTCCGGTTGAATGCCCAGTGGGTACGAGGAGAGTATGGCGATACGAGTCAGCGGACTGGGATGAGATGCGGCACTTTTTTGCACCTTACCCTTGGCGGCAAGTCTGCTTTTCTTCGATCGATCCCTCATGCTGTGCTGATGCGGTTGCGGATGTGATACGGCAGGGAATGGAATACTTCATTCCGTTCTCCGACATCCCGCTCGGCCACAAAGCCAAACCCTGGTATAATGCGGACTGTGCTCGTGCGGAGGCGCGAAAGGAGGCCGCCTACCAGTCATGGGTTTTGGCTCGCGATCGCAAAAGTCAGAGCTCGGAGGGTTCGCGCGAAGAAAAGAGCTTTTAATTCTGCTACCAAGTTTTGCAATAAGGTTCTCCGTAGGGCAAGATTTGATCATGTCAGTCGTATAGGAGCCAGACTTGCTTCCTACCCTCCTGGTAGTAAGCAATTCTGGTCCCTATCCAAGGCTGTCGAGTCCAATTTCTGCCGTCCGTCTTTGCCTCCCTTGCAAAAACCAGATGGATCACTGGCTTACTCCGCGGTAGAGAAAGCAAATTTACTTGCAACTCTGTTCGCAAGCAATTCACGTCTAGATGCTGGCTCTAAACATCCGCCAACTTTGCCTCATTGTGATTCTTCGATGCCGAAGATCACAATACACATGAGAGAGGTCCGTAAAATACTACAAAATCTTGACGTGAATAAGGCCAGTGGACCTGACGGTATACCTTCAAGGGTTCTAAGGAATTGTGCGCCTGAGTTGTCTCCTATACTGACTCGCCTGTATCGCCTCTCTCTCCAAACTAGTACAGTGCCCAATTCTTGGAAGCTTGCCAATGTTCAGCCAGTACCTAAGAAGGGTAGTCGTGCTGATCCCTGCAACTATCGACCAATCGCCATTACCTCCATACTCTGTAAAGTTATGGAAAGAGTACTTAACAGTAAGTTGCTGTCATACCTCGAATCTAATGATCTCCTTAGTGACCATCAATATGGCTTCCGCCGGGGACGGTCTACTGGGGACCTTCTTGTGTATGTCACGCACTGCTGGGGCGAGGCCATCGAAAACCGTGGTGAAGCTCTAGCTGTCTCACTCGATATCTCGAAGGCATTTGATAGGGTTTTGGCACGCAAGTCTACTGAGCAAGCTTCCTGCTTACGGCATCCCCTCCGACTTTTGTGACTGGGTATCCGACTTCTTAAACGAACGGTCGATCAGAGTAGTCGTTGACGGTTGCTCTTCTGATTCAATGACTATCGAAGCCGGAGTTCCACAGGGGTCTGTTCTCTCTGCGACTCTCTTCCTGCTGCACATCAATGACCTGCTTTCGCCAGGTATTGTTGCGTATGCGGATGATAGCACAGTCATAGAGAGCTATGTGTCCGATGCAAGGGACGGAGGGGTAACAATATGCACTTTGAGAGAGGCCATGGTGGAGCGTACTAATGCAACCTTAAGTCTTGTATCACGATGGGGTGACGACAATCTGGTTGACTTCAACGCCGCCAAAACGCAAGCCTGTTTGTTCTCTGCAAAAAGGAGTCCATTCAGCCTAACTCCTACTTTCCGTGGTGCACATGTAGAAGTATCCGACAGTCTAGAGCTTCTCGGTATAAGGTTGAAGGCAAACCTTAACTTTGGCGATGACATCGAGTCGAAGGCACAGACTGCGGCCAAAAAACTGGGTATCCTAAACAAGGTTAAGCGATACTTCACGCCTGGACAGCTTCTCACTTTATACAAAGCTCAAGTCCGATCATGCATGGAGTATTGCAGTCACCTTTGGGATGGCTCTGCTAAATACCAACTTGCCGCTCTTGACTCGGTGGAACGCAGAGCTAAAAAGCTAATCGGCGACGAAAAGCTTGTGAAAACTAAGCTTCACAGCTTAGCACACCGTCGCCAAGTTGCTTGTCTGTCGGTTTTCTACAGACTGTACTTCGGGGAGTGTGCACACGAGCTCCACAGTCTCATACCGCCATCGCCATTCTTCTATCGGAACACCAGACGTACTGCAGGATACCATCCTTTCTTGGTTGACATTCCGACCACTCGCACTAAGCGCTATTCATCATCTTTTATATTGCGCACAGCCAAGAAATGGAATGCCCTGCCTGCGTCTGTTTTTCCGAGAGCGTACAACTTGAAACTTTTTAAGGTGCGTGTCAACAGGCTTCTCCTGGGCAAACTCGTTAGATCGTAGACCTTATCTGTGCCTTCGAGCATAGATGAAGGTCAAGAGTGAGCCTATTTTTAATAAAAAAAAAAAAAAAAGAGAGTAGCCACTATGTCTTCTTCGGAAAAATGAACGAATATTTAGATATGGTATTGAGGTAAATGAACAAACATATTAAGTTAAATAATGTTTGAAGGCATAATAACATTATCTTTAAAGATGTCATTATAATATCATTTGAAATATCTTTAAAGGATGTGACGCAGGAAGTATCTTAAGAGATGTGGGCTAACACACAATCTTCCAATAGATAATATTTATACCCACTTCTTTTATTGATAAACTACCTAGCTTTTACTTTAGCTAGTTTTTAACTCATCAACTGTTAATCAAAATTATTTATACAGATTAATGCTCATCGAAAATAATTAAAAAACATTTAAATATTTTTTTTCTGTTAAGCGACTGAGCAAGATTCAGCCTCGGTTTGCGGTTTCAATTTTCGTTTAATAATTCAGGATAAATATTTAATTTGATCGCATTACGAAATCGCTATGCCCGTAACTTCACTCGCGTAAGTGGAACGAATAAAATGTCATATCCAGACATCAAAATCTGTTTAGTAGTTTAAGTATAAAAGGTAACAAAAAGACAGACGTAACTTTCACATATATCTAATATTAGAATAGATTTTTAATAGATATCTATATATAAATTCTGAAAATAAAATATATTTAAATAGACCAAGTAATTTTTCATAGGTCTATTTATGGCGTTTGATGATTTTTTAACACAATATCTGTAAATTACATAAATTCATAACTAAGGTGGCTTTCTATTTCGCTTTCAATACAATCTTAACATATTTAAGGATACAGCACCAGGATATGACGAGAATTTAAGATTTTAAATTTCCAATGAGTTTTGAATCTGTTGCAATCAATAAGTTCCTCGTAAAAAATTGAGATCGGCTGTGAGTCATATGGTCATAGTGTTTTATTACAAGATTTTTACTTAATACTTATTATATATATCTTTACAAAACATATCAAACATATCATCATTGTAAAGTTTTTATATAAAAAGACTAGCTAAACCCGACAACGAGTATATATACATATACATATATATATATATATATATATATATATATATATATATATATATATATATATATATATATATACACACACACTGTTCTGTGTTGTATATATAAATCTCATGTTCGTTTCATATAGATTTGCTATTACTATTTTTTTTGTCTTTATGGTACATTGCAATCAAAATTAATAAATTAGAAATATTTTATAGCACTTATGATAAACGTAAGTAATTTCAAGGAGGGCTTTATATATGTACTTAAATAACTATAATAGTAGCTTTCTAAATGTATTAGGGACTGAGCAAAACAAAGAGCATTAGGTTTCATATAATTCAAGAAATCAGTGAATTATTTATATAATTGAATTATGAAATTGAATTATGTTCATACATAGCATAAATATTATCTATACATATAAATAAAATTGAAGTGTATGTGCGTCAATTTATATGACACCAGTACCGTATAATGACTTATTTATAGTAATAATTTTTTTTCCTGTCTGTCTGTTTATCTATTTGTCCAGAGTAATCTTTGGAACGGCTTAACCGATTGTAATGGGATTTTCACTGAAAGATAGAGAGTTTATATATATATAGAGTATGTTTTGATTCGGAAACGTTAAGGGTTCCAGCGCAAAAATTGAAAACTCTTCAAAATTACGCAAAACGCGAATTTACGATTTCACAAAAAAGTCCAAGATAGCGTGTGTATATCTTCTAAGGTACCTACACTAACTATAACTATTTATATCTACTGAAAACGTACCTAGGGACGAGCGAAGCGAGGGTAAGTCACTAGTATATATGTAAACAAGGCCGAAAGCTTGCTTATTTAAATACTTAATTTCAATAAGAAAATATAATTACTAAACAAGTTTTATGTATTTTCTCTAAGAAGTACTATTGATGTGGATATTATATTTGAGGGGACTTAAAGGTGAATTATAGAATTAATTATACTTAAGATATTTTTGTTACCTTACAGCTATGAGATTTTCGTACTTACTTTCATTGGGGTTGATAAGATCTTTTAGTAATCCAACTTTGCGACATAATCCAATATCTTCGAATGCCTTTGATAAATGGTCCCATACTTGTTTAGCATTTGTTGAATTTAAGAGAAAAACAGAGATCAAGACTAAGTATTACGTGATATTCTAAATCGTAGAAGTTATATATTTTACTAACTAATGTTTACGTATTCTATAGAAATAGGTTGTATATTTAAAAAAAAAACACGCTGAAAGAAAAATCGGGGCGGATACACGTGGTGAAATTAAGGCCAAAATAAAATGAGTACAGCTTGCTAATATTTATATGAAATTTTGTAATATTAACTCATTTGTTTTGTAATCGACAATTATACAACAGAAAGCACGTAATGTACTTCGTAGACATATGTATATTAGTATATAAAGGAGTGTATAACACTATGTGGCCTATAAACTATGTATGTTTATATCACCTGGATCACACTTTTTCTGCATAATAATATCAACAAACCAACAAATACATTCATATTTATCATATACTCATAACTAGCGACTCTCTAGGTACGTTTTAAATGTATATAAATAGTTATTATCAAGCGTTAGCCATATAATATTTTTTTTCGTAAATTTTCCGGTGTTTTAATAGGTGCTATTCGAGGCGGAGACAAATCCAACAAATCGAAGATCATAGAAATGGGTCCAGCCATTCTTGATTTATAAATGGTGTAACTAACCCGACTTTGTTTTATATTTATTGAATACTCTCTATAATCCTCTAGGAAAACAAAAATAAACCTATCCCACGGAAACCGTACATTTTTTCGCGATAAAAAGCCTATGGGTTATTCCAGACTATAATCTGTCTCTATGCCAAATTTCATCCAGATCCGTTCAGCCTTTCTGGCGTGAAAGAGTAACAAACAGCCGTACTCACAAACTTTCACATTTATAATATTAATACGGATATAGATGTACGGACGTTGGACATAAAAACTTATATTTTCACACTCATAGTGGACAAAGAAAATAACTAGTAAAATTCAAGTATATAACAGTATCTATATATAGATACGTTTTGAGTCATTCTTTGTGTTTAATGTTTTTGTCCCACATGTGATTGCTTACACGGTGATCTCCGTAACTAAAAACCGCATTGTTTATAGACAATGCCGTTCTCACGATCTTCGTACCGTTAAATAAGCGACAATTTGACACTTGCTTACTCTATTTAGAATGATTTTCATACATAGAAATGTCTTTATTTATTTTACTTTATGCTAATTTGTTACTTTTTTAAGCCCAAAAAGCCTAAGTTTTAAATAAAACTATCTTTTCGGATTATTTCGCGGATTTATTTTGATTTTTGGTTCCTGACATTTCGAATGCTTTACAGCATCCATGGTCACGGAAGAGACAGAGGTGTTGCATGTCTCGAAGATATAGTTGTTACAGACAGCCTACCCACAATTACAGGCTGTCTGTAAAAGATAGTTTTATTTAAAATGTCAAATATTCGCGTAAATCTAAGAAAGTATTAGCCTAAGTTTTATTGCACTTGCCTCATAGAAATGTTTTACTCTAAGTTCAAAAATATTTTTGGTTTTAAAAATTTACGATTCTTAGCAAAATAAAGTGCTGGTTCTTAAGTATAGTTGTTAATTTTTAATAATACTATTATATCTGTATAGTTAGAGCATCTTTTAATATTTTCTCGTGGATTTATCATATCTCTCGTGACCATGATTGTTGTGAAGCATTCAAACGTAGGGAATCAATAATCAAAATAAACCCGCGAAAAAGTCTTATAAAAATTGTTTTATTTATTATACTAATTTGCTTAACATACTGTGAATAAATTGTAGAGCTTCAAAAACGAGAGTCATCTACTACTAAAAGTTATTAAAGGAGCTTTATAACGATAAAAACTTTGTTAATTTCTATATATTAGGAAATTATTAATAATTTAATCTATCATACATACTACATACTTGTTCTATAAACATTTGCATTAATATTAGACACCGTGTAAGGTGTTACGATTCATTACTGTTGATTACGTTACTCGAAAGTGGTCGGTGACATTATAATTTTACATATATGCTATAAAATGGATTATATTGATTTATTGCTTATATATTTTTACTTATACTTATTTTAACTGTAAGGGATTTTTTTAAATTGAAAGCTTATTTAGTTGAGGTAAGGCTAATACTTTCTTAGATTTATGCAAATATTTGACATTTTAAATAAAACTATCTTTTCGGATTTTTTCGCGGATTTATTTTGATTTTTGGTTCCTGACGTTTTGAATGCTTTAATATCAATCATGGTCACGGGAGAGAGTTCTGTTCTAAAAAGAGTTCTGTATATATAATAATTCTAATATGTATATATAATAATTCTTATATGTATATATGTTCATGGTAAAATATCCCATGTACTTAATTTCATTAAGTGAACAAAGGGAGCAATTAACGTTTAAACAACGGTCAATCTAAATGGTAGGACAGTGACCAATTTGGGAGAGAAAGCACGCGGGGAAAAATTTGCATGTGGGCGGCGAAAGATAAAGACAGTAAATGCGAGACGATTTATGTTTTGCTTATGAAGATTTATTTTTATCGTAGAAACAATGTCAGGCTACGGTAGAAATATTTTTATTAATCAAGAAATATCATATCGTTAGTTGAAATTGTATATAGAAATGGTCTTAAGACGACGTGGGATCGCAAAATAAATTTAAAAAATAAAATAAAATTATATACTGTCATAATACTAAAAGTACCTGGGCCACCGAGCTTCGCTCGGAGTTTTTGGTCTACAGTACAATTTAAAAAAAAAACTTGAATAAATACAAAAAAAAATATACTAATAAATATCCGACCGGGATTCGAACCCGGGCACTTATTCAATCTTGCGCCTTGGCCGCTTGACCATGATGCCCAAGCGTACGAAATTATCGAACATAATATTTTGCGTGGAATAATGCAAAAAAACCGCATGAAAATTCGAAAACACGCGTTTTCCCAGACATAAAACTAATTTAGATCGATTTATCACCCCAAAACCCCATGTGTACTAAATTTCATGAAAACCAAATACAACCCAAGAACAAAAATAAAAATGTAAATAAATATTACTTTATAGTTAATCGATGGAAAACTATCTAAATTTAATAAAAAAATATATAGTTGCATTATGTAATAATTACTTGTATCTTATTTATATTAGAGAGTCCATTACAGTAAAGCTGTTATTAAAGCATAAACTTTTATTCAATGTTTATATTATTTTATAGTGTACATAATTATGTTTTTTTTTTAAACTGAGAAACTCGCATAGCATCGCATCGCTCTAGTTCAAGAAGTAGCCTTACATATTACATTGGATGCAGACATAATTTACGTTTATTATTATTAAGATGAAGAGTGGGAGTTATCGATTTAAGACTAAATTCATCGATTTATAGCGGTCTAGTTCAATAACCACTATATATGCTATTCATAACCTGGTTTACTTGAAATATCCAAATTATCTACGGATTTACTATAAATGAGTGAAAATTGTGATTTTTATGTATTAATGTGATATTATATGTCATAAAAAGCAGAATTTTCTCTAAGAATCTTTAATTGTGTAATAATATATAAAGAATATATATTATTTGATAAGCAATACATTTTAAGAGACACGATGCTTTCTTAAAGATTCAAGCTCATTAAAAAGCTCAACCAAAGCTTTTGCTATTAACATATCTTGAATGAATAATATACATATAATTCATTTAAATATAAAAAAAAACTCAATATAAAAATTGGAGATTTCATTGGTATGTTTCATTTGGAACATCACTTGATATCGATTAGATCTAATGGGGAATTATCAATTGTAAATTTAAATTTAAACATTTTTTTTTAATCTAATCAGCGTTAACTTATTGCTATTAGCTTCTCACTGAACGTCATAAGTACCACAGTTTGAAAAAAGTCTCAGATGTGCAAAGAACTGACGAAAGAAACTCAGTGGGAATAAATTTTTTTTAATTATTTCAAAGACAAAAAAATATAATTCTCAAAAATCGAAAAATAATTACTTCACACACATATTATGAAGTCCAAAATATTACAATTACTGTCTACAACAAAAAACCAAATAACACCGCGTGCTAACAGAAGTTTATCAAAACTTACTCGTAGTTTATTCAATTATTACAAAATAAGTAATGGAATTCCATTTATAGAATTAATATTAGTGCGTTTAATCGATTTACATAATATGGGTAATAGCTTGCAATGTTTATGATGGTGCTTAATGTCGAGACGAAATGATAAAGTCTAAGTATAGCTTTACTTAAGTTTATCATTTTTTTAGTTATAATTTAACTATTAAGTTATATTTTAACTAATGTGTTTGAAACTACTTAAATTTTTAACTATAATTTAAATTTGTTCTAATTTTTCGATATAAGTTACTCGTAGTACAGGATATAACCTATCTGTAATCAGCCCTTTTTAACGTCCCACTGCTGGACATGGGCCTCCCTTAAATACGAGGGGGATCAGGCCATAGTCCACCACGCTGGACAAGTGCGGGTTGGCGGACAATATAAACCTATCGCTGGTTCAAATTTCACTCAAATCGATTGACCCCTTACAGCGTAGTAGCACTGGCTGTAACAAAATTTACATGGATTTAATATGATGAGGAGTAGAATTTCCAAAAATATCTTGTTTTATTTCGGGAAACCACGATAAAATTTATTGTAGACTAGCGACTTACACTCGTTGGGGTGCGTTTCTAGGTAATTTTTAATTTTTTTGCGCAGAATCTTAATTCTTTTTTTAAAATAAAAGTAGCCTAAGTTACTCCTTATAACATCAGCTATCTACCAGTGAAAGTCCCGTCAAAATCAGTCGAGCCGTTTCGGAGATTAGCCGGAACAAACAGACAGACAGACAAACATTGAAAATTGTATTATAAGTACCGTATACAATTTCATATGCATTTAGTAAAAAGCTACTATTTTGGCATTATAAACACACTTCAATTTTATTTATCTGTATAGATTCGATTAACCGTGTATGAATCATTTTCACACATATTTTCAAATTAAAGATTATGAAATAAAGTAGGTACTAAGGCTCACGTACTTAAAGATGCATTTTAGCCGTACCGTGGGATGTTACTGTATTTTAATGGTCATACTACGAGTAGTTTACTATATTTAATTTAATTAATTATTCTTTTATTTTATAATATTAAATATTTTTTGGAAAATCTTATTGAAATAAACGTTATTATCGATACAGAGGCCGAATCTATAGTTTTTAGAATTTTTGTCAGTCTGTCTGTCTGTTACGGAATCACGGAAATGCATCACGGTAAAACCACTAGAGGGATTTTGATGAAATTTGGTATGGTGATAGCTGGTTATCCGGGTCAACATATACGATACTTTTTATCGCGGGAAGATGTCTCATTTCTGAGAAAAAATACAAAAACTGTAATATAAAAGTATACTAATATGTAAAACCTAAGAATTTGGTTTTTGGTCATCTAAACGCGTGCGGAACCGCGGGCACATATGTGTATTTTTTTACTTCATTAAACTGAAACTTCTGGACCGATTTGAAAGAACACATAGGTTTTTGTTATACAGACAAAATGATTGATCATTTGCTAGAAGATGAATACGATAAGTATATATAAAGAAAAGTCGATGATTTTATATCAAGTCGAAGAAGCACCCAATTAATGCTAATTTTTTTAATTAACCACTCACATAATATATATATATATATATATATATATATATATATATATATATATATATATATATATATATATTATTGAATAGATTTTCATGGTACATGAATCTATGATGAAAATTAAAAAATATCTCGTTCAGTGCAATTAATATGTACTGATTTTCATTTCGCTTAAAGCAAAACAGTTAAGTAAACAATTAAATAATTCAATATACTATAGCAGGAAATTCGTTTTACGATTAGTAAATACTAGGTAGACGATAAGTGTATCCAGTGGCCGTTTATCCATTGCTCATAATGATTAGCGTTCTCCTAAGAATTGGGGCAGTGGAGCGGTAATGCAATTGTTGTGAAAATAGACAGGCGCTTATATCGCATATTGTACAACGATTATTAATATGAAAGCTTGTATGTATGTTTGTTACTTCTTTACTTTGAAACGGCTGGACCGATTTGGGTAAAATTTAGTACACATAGAGATGAATGGCTGGAGTACTGTTAGGTACTTTAGTAAGCCGCGATAGTAAATTCGATCATTTGTTTTTATGGCTTAGAAGATAATAGAAATTAAAAAAAAACGCAAAAGGCACCCAAATTAATTATCATAGAAACGATAATTTTAGATATTTTCAATCGACTCAGATCTTTGAACCATTGCAGCGTAAAGTAAGAAACACACTTCTTACTCATATTTTTTTTATTTTTTTCTTTTTAATTATTAATAATATTAATATGGTATGATTAAATTATGTACCACTTTATGTAAGTCTACCGTTCAAAATGAATGACATATACATTATATGTACACAATACTCGTATATTGCGTATACCGCCGCGTTTATGGAGCGAATTAGTAATTGTATGTTTACAACGTAGGAAATTGATAGTTAGATGCAGATCCAAGACAATTGTATGGCGGCACTGATCAAAGTACTAATCGATGATACGCTATCATCCTGGAAAATATTTAGGACACTAGTGATATGGCTGTCTAGATTAAACGGTTCAGCAATTAATTCTACCGAGAATAGTCAAAGAGCTAGAATATTTGACTGATTGAAAAGGAAAAGGTACTCTGCGTAACATATTCTGGTGCGTAGGTGTTATGTGCGATGTTTTTTCTCTAATTTTGGAGTGAATTTCATTTTTATTGAATAAAATATTAATATTAAACCTTCTAAATGAAATATTAATAAATAAAATGATGATGATGATGATGTTCTCCTAGCCGATTCCGGCCACGGCGGCCAATCTCACCGAGACTAGCCAACTGCGCAGGAGATATTATAGTGCACAAGTGTACGCGCAGACACAAGTGCACTCTCTGTTCCTGTCACTCTCATACTCCGGTGGGACGACTGCTCGACACGACCAGTGAGAGTTAAGGCGCAGGACCGACGGCTTTACGTGCTCTCCGAGGCACGGGGGTGAAACACCGCCAACTTCCCAACTCCGGGCTATTACTGAGACTTACTATACAGAAAGACTCAATAACTAAACTTGGCCCGACCCGGGACTCGAACCCAGGACCTCCGAGTGTGCAGCCGTACATGCTAGCCACTACACCACCGAGGCAGTTAGATGCCATAAATAAAATATTAATACCTCAAGCATAGTTCTACATATATTACAAAAATATCCCTTTTAACTGAACAATAATTACATTTAATGGTGATATTGAAATCGGTGTACCATATTTGTAAAAAGAAACATTATTTATACAAATATAAGATGTATCTGTTTGTATGTTATGGTTAATATCTGAAACTATATAGGTATTAAGCAGATTGTCAATTTTCTTCACTAACATAAAAGCTACACTATTTTTGTATAATTCGTATCATTCAAGTATTTATAAACTTATTATTTTTTAAGATACAAGTAAAGATACATATTAGAGATATAGAATCTTCTGAATCTTTTTTCATCCATATTGCCCGAGACGGAAATCAAACCTGTACATACAGTAGATGCAGCCATTGCACCGTTATCGTAGTGATAGTTGATAAGGAGAATCTAACGACTTCGTACAGACTATTTGAAAAGAGATGAGATTACTAATGTAAATTCACGAATAGCCGCGAGCGATTTAATACTTTACAGCCCCATCCTAAACACTCAAAACATAGTTTAGAATACAATAAGTAAATAATTACCACATACAAGGTGTAATTCTGTTTATCGATTTTCATACTTATTATCCTAGTATTAATGTTCATTTTTGTATAACTATATTATTATATCCCATGTAAGATAGTTTTTATTAAATTAGCGTATTGCACCCACCGACCCCATTTCATCTAACGATCTTATGTTATTTAATTTAATAACTTTCAACCTTATGACTAATGAAATAAAGTAATTAATTTATTGTTTTGGTTGTTTCTATACATTTACTATAGATGACTTTATTTAGATTTAGATCTACGTAAAGGGATGGCCGAAAGGTTTTTAAAATATACAGTTTTGTAATAAAAAAAACATGCCTTCGACATTTTTGGTTTAAAACTATTATTTATGTTTAGAAAAGAACTTAAAATATTCATGACATTGTCACTTGTCATGTAAACAGGTTATCGTAGCAAGGTGCATTGGTAATCATTGTTTCTATTAGAAACGGATGTGACATTGGAAAGTTGAAAATTTTTTTTTTAATCGTGAAGTATTTATTATATAAGCAAAGGTAACTTTATTTAAGGTCTTATAATAAGTTTTGAAAGTACTGAAATCATTAAATTAAAAAAAAATAAAGTGGTGTAATTTCAATTTAACATTATAAGTAAAATATAGAAAAAAATCATAGCTCTCCGGTTTATCTATACTAATATTATAAAGAGGTAAAGTTTGTGACTTTGTGAATTCTGAGTTTGTGACGTTGTAGGGTGTAATCTCTGGATCTACTGAACCGATTTAGATGAAGTTTGGTAAAAAAATAGTTTGAGACCCTGGGAAGGACATAGGATTTTTATCCCGGAAATCATCCCTTAAGGGGTGAAAATGGGGATGAAAGTTTGTATGGGGAATCAAACTAGGGACGAATCCGAGCGAAACGAGGGTGAGTCGCTAGTAAACTTTAATTTATGTAGATAAATTCAAAAGAATCATCGACTCGTGTCTATGCAGTGCGAGAAAAAGACAAACAAAGTGACAAGTATATTCTAAATTAATCGCTAAGGAAACTGCCAAAAATGTATAAAAATATATAAAATATAAACACATCACGTACAGTCTTCCTGTTTGCCGAAACGATGCCTTTATTTAGATTTGTTACTACCTTCCCGTGATTATCGAATTACTATCCTTATAATAGCGACATTAAAGTTACAAAAATAGCAAATTATAGCTTTCACGTTTGAAGAAACGTCTTTTTTGGAATTATTCTATTACTTAAATCTTATATAATTATTATTAATAATAAAATAGACTAAGATAAGGCTAAGATAATGTAAAAATTATAGGTATGTCACTTTCCGACATATTTACTAGTACACGATTCGCGCTTGACTATATTTCCTTCCGGTCGACTTTTAATTTTTGCAACTTCCGGACGACTTTTGATTTTTGGCAACCGTCGCAACTAAACAAATCGTGTAGTTAACTCGATTGTCGTATTATTGTTTTTTATCCATATCGGCACGAGTGTTATAACTGTTATGATGTAAATCAAATTTCGGTGTCTTCTATTTTCATGACAAAAGATATTCAAATTACAACGAATCGACGTGTTTAATAAACTATGCCTTGTTTGTAAAATGTAATGTCAACTTTAAAAACATTGGGTATAATCGTGAAGAAAATTCCTAAATATTTTAAAATTAAATTGTTATTTAAATTTGATAGCTTTAATAATTAAGAATTTATTAAGAATCAGACTACTACTATAATATGAAAGCTTGACTCACATAGTGTGTGTACGCGTGTTTATTACTCCCCTTTCCCAAAAACGGTTTGCTTGGATGAAATTTAGTATACAGACAGAATGATCTGTGTTACTTGGACATTATATACTGTTAGACCTACAGAACCACCCGAGTGTAGCGGGGGTAAGTCGCTAGTTAGAAATATAACTTATGTTGCTGCACAAAATCATTTTTGTGCGGGATCTTTTGGTATTAAAATGTTTGCCTATACAAACTCTAAGAAAATAAAATAATGTTATAATATGACGTATTTAAATAATTGTTATAAGAACTATTTATTAACACTTTCCACCAAAATTAACGTGAGAAGATTTTCTATATTTGTCAACACACCTTCAATTCACCAAAGGCGCTACATCAAAAGCTTCTATTCCCATTTTAATTAGGTTGCCGTTAAATATAAATAGCTTTGGTAATAAAGGGCATTCTAGAATATAAGGAAGTTAAGTTAGCAGAAATATCATTTGTTAGGCGAGCTTTTTTCTTTTATTAGCTTCATTTGTGTATAATCTTAGAAGTTGATTGTAGCTTTCTATGTATCATATTGTTTTGAAACTTAGAAAGAAAGTTCGTATAATCTGGATGGTAGTACAATTTGGTGCCAGTGAGCTGATCTGATGATGCAGATATAAGTACATGAATACTGAAACAAGCGCTGTATACATTTGAGATTGAGATTGAGATCATTTGATTCTTTTTAACAAGTCCTCATACGTTACAATTATTTAAAATCTTATATTTTAGCATATTTACCATTATTTGTTCGACATTATATCCAAGCTTTAAAGTTCATTTTCCTGCTCAAGGTTGTTTGTCTCATAACAATTAAAAAGTTATCTCCGAAGCTCAGAAGCTTTTTGGTCGTATGGTTCGTCTCAAAATGTTCAAGACAGAATCTATAGAAAGCTCAGTTGCTTTACTTTAATATCTTATGATTCTTTAAAAGATTATGCCATGAATGATATGTTTACTGATAACAAAAATATATTGTAATGCATCCGATGTATTTAATGAAACCTATTAAGTTTTACAGTATAGACGAAAATAGAGTGCTGAACAATGCGACTGACCGTCTGAAGCAATGACTTCGCCCCGTTTTCTTCGTAATGCCGTTTTGAGTTACTCGTAACAGGTTGCAGCTCTAAACGTCACAACGCCATGACATCTTTATGTGCCTTTTTTTACACGCTCATTTACTTACGAAATAGTCTACTGGTGGTTATGTTCTATGTATGTGAAGATTTCCTTACTATAAATAGTAATATAAGCTCCATTTTTTATTATTTATCCGAATTATGTCAAATATCTATCGTTAGTAAAGAAAACCACAGATATTTTAAAATACATTTGTCTTTTCGGATTATTTCGCGGATTCATTTAGAATTTTGGTTCCCGAAGTTTCAAATGCTTTACAGCAATCATGGTCACGGGGCCATATGTCTATCATAGATGTCCGGGTTCGAATCCCGGTCGGATACAAAGGTATAATTTATATATTTTTTTTTTGTATTTATTCAAGTTTTTAGTTTTTTAAAAGAAAATTGTACTGTTGACTAAAAAGTCCGAACGAAGCGCGGTGGCCCAGGTACTAATATATCATATAGCTTATAAAGCCTTCCTTAATAAACAGGCTATTTAATGTAAAAAGAATTTTTCAAATCGGATTAGTAGTTCCTGAGATAAGCGCGTTCAAACAAACTAAACTGCCTAATATTAGTAAAGATGGTCACAAGATTAATTGCTGTCTATACTAATGCATAGATTACCATAGAATATAATATGTTTATACAATTCACAAAATCTTTAAAACAATCTGCCATCTGATCTTTATTGATGAGATTTTAACGTTGCATCACGTTTACTCTGACTATCTATTACATGTTGATCTTTAAAGTTTATATTTATTTTCTTAACTATTTTTGTCCACGACTCCGCTTGTGGGGTTGATAAAAGTCTGCCATAATATGTATAAGTAGCAGTGTATTTTGTGTGAGTAGTTCATGTATTGAATTGATGATAGTAAACTGTGCATCGTCTCATTGCTTATTTGTCCAAACGACCAATTTACCGGAAGAGCTTTAATTGATAGAATTGTTGCTTTTAAATTTCAATTCTATTTATATTATTAAATACACATTTTACTCTACAAAAGCAGATTTTTTTTTAAATAAAGCTGTATTTTTATAATAGATAAAAAACAATCTACGGTACAGTACAACAAGTACTTATTGGTCGTTTGAACAAATAAGCACTACAACGTAAGGTGACATCTAGTCTTTATATACTCAAACTGAAACTTAATATTATTAAAATCCGCTGAGTTATTACAGTGTGAAGAGATACTCGCTCTTTCATTCACTCTTTCTTATTTAAAATATTGTTTTGATACTGTGAAAACCGATTCACGATTGGCAAAGATATTGTGTAACATACATATCTACGTACAAAAAAGTGTGCACTCGATTTAATACTATTTAAAGTCGGATAACAGAAATGATAAGATAATCTTCATAAGTGTGTTCCTACTTATTGATACTTACGAGTATCAGCGACTATTCATCACAAATAAGATACAAAAAATAGTTATTAGGTAGAATACTACTTCTATTACGCTACTATTACAAGCGAAAGTTCATATATGTGTGTATGTTTGTTTTTACATCTTCACGCGGAAATGACTGAACGGATTTTAATGAAATTTTGTACAGAGCTCATAAACTACTGTTATTAATAAAACTAGCGACTCACCCTCGCTCCGCTCGGGGTCGTCCCTACTTACGTTTTAACGTTTAGTATAGATTTCTCAGAGATAAGATATTTTCCCGCAGTAAATGTATGTATATATATAATAATCTGTACATTTAATATTATTTGGAAAGTCTTATTAAAATAGACATTTTTATCGACACAGAGGCCGAATTTGCAGTTTTTAGAATATTTTTCTGTCTGTCTATCTGTCGAAAAACTACTGGAGGGATTTTGAAGTATGATACTTATTACGGCGAAAAAATATCTCATATCTGAGAAATCTGTACTAAACGTTAAAACATAAGTAGGGACGAACCCGAGCGGAGCGAGGGTGAGTCGCTAGTAATGTCTATTTGAATAAGATTCAGCTTAGTTACAATTTTATTATATGTATAGATTTATCAAAATCTTTATATACTGTGTTTATTTTATGTTCCTCTCTATGTTTTAAATCCAAAAAAAAAACACCTAAGATTGCTCCTAGTGAAGTGGAGGCAAGTCGCTTATATAAAATATTAATATATAATCTAAAAAATAGTAATAAGGCTTTACGATTTTATGAGCTAATGGAGAATATACCTTACGGCGGCCTAAATGGAGATTAAATAGAAATAAAACTACTTTAAATAAAGTTTTAAGAGCGGTAACGAAATTAAAAATATATTATTTTTTACAAATTATATATACATATAGTTAGAATATAAAAAAACTAGTCTCACATCCTGGTTTTACGCGAACTATTATATCTTCTGAAAAAGTATATGCAATCATTTTAATATCACACGAGATCACAACATATATTTAAAAATCACATCAATACGTTTGTTTGCTCGTATAAATTCATTGCTGCGTTAAGGCAGGACAAACAAACAAACACTTAGGCGTTTATAATAATGTTTTACATTATTATATAGTATAATGCTGTATAGTGTGCCACGTTTTCCAATACTAACACTATCTCTTCGACTTACAAGCCGTAATACACAACTTCAAGATCAATGTCAAAATGTCACAGATATATTTTACGTAACGATAACGTCTGATTGATTATCTCAAACAAACGTTGTAAATAACATAAAAAATATATTTTACTTAGTAATTTAATCTATCCATTGTGTAAAAATGTCTTATTGGTCTAGTCACCTAATGGCTAGAATCACAGTTGTAGAGGTCCTGGGTTCGAATCCGAAATCTCAAATCGGGCTCAGTATAGTTGTTGGATTTTCTATATTGATATTCTCAGTAATATTAGTAACTTGGCTAGTCTCAAATTTGCCATCTTATGATGTGGAAGTTGGCAGGACAACATTATTATAGTGTAAAACACTGTAAAAGTATTAAACTAGGATATGAAATGTCTAAGAGATATAATTTTTTTAATGGTACATTACTAGAGAGCATTTTGACATAAAAATGAAATATTTAAGTTACCTACAAACATTTAATAATATTAAAATAATAATTAAAATATTGTAACAGCTTTTCTTCTCGCGTATCCCGATGAGTCGCCGTCAAAAATGTCAGTAATGCGGGCATCATGTCAGATGGTAAGCGATACTCACGCCAGGGCAAATAGCTGAGCTATCATAAAGTTTGACTTATTTGACATCTTATGAGTGTGATCAACTAAACATTTAACTAACATAAATAATGAATTTGTGTAATTATTATCTGTATATTATTATCTTTTACGCATTTCTATTACTACATATTACTATAAAATCATCATGGGTTATACCCATGATGATTTTCTATATTACCAAAATTTTCTATAATTTTATTTTTTAATTCTTTCATTAGATTTTTTTAAATTAATTCTATATAATATTATATAGGTATTAAACAATTAAACACCATATATTATATAAGTGACAATGAAAGCTGTCATTTCGAGGATTAAATAATTTTTTTTAATTGACTTGTGATAAAGATATGTAAGACCTATTTGTCCTAAAATTTCCAAAACTATTAAACCCAAAAATTCCATAAAATAACCTAATATCATCCAAACCTCGTCTCATACATCTATTCGTTAAAATCAAGTCGTATGAATAAAAAAAAAACAACCCTTTTCGTTCTAATAGCAGTTTTTGCTCAAAATGCAATTAAATGGTCACATCACGCATAACTGTCTATTCTTCTGCTAAAGAATTTTCTAATATATAATCTATAGCTAAAACCCATGGGCTATAAGTATAACATCTCGACGTGACAATGGTGTCAACAAAGTTACCATTGTAACTATTGATCACTGCTTGATGGGATTTGATATCAAATGCCATGGTCAATAAATGATTTTTTGTATTTTATTATTTAATTTATTTCTCTTTAAAAGTTAACTTTAACGGTAGATTATAAAAAATAATATTAAATTTTGTAACATTTTAGTTACGTTATAATAGTGTAGGTAGGGCATTTGGCTTCGCGCGCTTTAGTAGGTACATATATATGTATTTCGTATCATTGCTTTATAATAGCAACACTCACATTAACATTTCTATTATTTGGAGAGTTTTTATATCTTTGTATTTTATTATTAATTAAATGTGACGAATTTTAGCATACAAATAACATTCAAAAATGTCGAATATGCAAAAAAAAAACTAGAAATGCTTTTAGTATACATATCTATATATAAATAAGCAAAGACAAAATTCAAAACAGCTCAGCGCCTTTTTCTCCTCTGTTTGACAATCGATTTAAATTATTTTTTTTGTAGCTATTGACAAGCTTTAGTGTTAACAACAAAAAAAATTGAAAATAATTATTACATAGTAAAGTAAATTGTATTCAAAGATGTTTTCCTCTAATATATATATATATATATATATATATATATATATATATATATATATATAATGATTATATTATATTAGTAAAATTTCGACTACTAGGCGAAAATTTGTACTAAGATAAGCTCCAATTCATTTAAGTTAGTTCACTATATTTTACGCATAAAGGTTACATATGAAACGTAAGCAAAATCGTAATCAAAACCTTTTTTATTATATCATATTTTGTTATATATAAATATTTCAAAACACATTACTTTTATGTAATAAAAGAGCAATCGTTATATCATGTCTTATTAACTACTCGAGATAACCCAAAAACCACAAATATGAACATGTCAGTGGTCAGGTCATGATGACAATCCAAGCGGAAAATCAAAACGGCAGTAGCTGATCTTAACTGGATAAAATTTAACTAATAAAATTATTATTATATAAGTATTATAACAACATGTACAAAAGTAATAATTCCACTCTCAAAGATGGATTAGGGTTTAAAATGTATATGGTATCTTGAAGTATGCCCTATTCTTAAAAAAATCATATTAAAATCATCTGAAAATTAGCGTAGATACACATAATAAAAATAATAATATGTCTCTGAATTGAATACTTTTTTTTTTTGATAAAATTTCGTGTCAATCGGCCATATAGGTACTTAGATTTAGTTTAAACTTCTCGCTTTAGGCCAAAAATATAAAACGGAAGTGAATTTTGCTGGTTGATTAAATAGAAAACACGAGCGAAGCCATAGACAGTAGCTAGTATCGAATAGCTTTTTAATAACTAACAATTACTTCGTGTTCATTCGGTGAAACCACAAAAACGTGCGCGACTGTACAATGTTTACATGTCAACAGTGTCAGGTGTCACGATGGCCACCCAAGTTGAAAATAGAGACGACAGCGGTCAAACACAACTATTTATTCACTAGCTATTATACATATAATGGATTTACCTTAGAAAATATTTTTTTTTAGTATAAAGTTTAAGTATTTTTTTAATCATTTTATGGAAACTACATTAGGTAGTATTGAAAAGTTAAAATCAGATAATTAGTCATATAATTTTGATTGATTTGGGATTTAATTTGATTTTTTTCTATTAGAAATTACGTCAAAAAGTCTGCTTTAACGAAACAAAAACTTACATATACAGGTGGTTACGATTCCGTAACGAATAACGTATTAGTGGTCTCGAAAAACCATTAGAGAGTAGAGATACAAAATCTTGCAAGCAAAATACAATAAATATGTATGTAGGTGTGTGCTTGAGAACAACAAGCAATGAGCGGTTGCAAAACCTCGATAAAAAAATCTTATAATTATTATTACCTTCTCTCTCTATCTTATAAATATTATATACAACTATTTATCTTTAATTATATACATATATTTTAAAGATATTTTAATTGCTTTAAATTTAAAAATAGGACATATTTAATATTTGTTAGGACTTATTTATAAGTAAAATAAGTTCTAACAAGTATTAAATTGTAGTCTAAATGAAATTGATATGATATTGATATTTTAACAGGTACCTACTCCTCTGTGGCAAACAGTAAAATAATCCTTATCTACGAAATCGGCTTTTAAACCCTTTAAATAGTTAAGCGAGTGTGAGTATTTGTCATCAGTGTGGTAGCGTTACATGGTACACAATAAAGAAATGCCTTACACCATATTTCAATTTTTTGTGTTTCCACGCCTCTTATTTGAAATTGTCATTAAAAATAATATAATTATAAGCTTAATATACATAATTAGGTATATGATAGAAATTTTAAATATCACCATATTTTAAAACTGGTAGGATTTGAGATTAATGGGAAAGTATGATAAATGTGGTAAAAATTAGCCTTTATTACTTTGCATAATTATTTTTTAACAAAAAAGTATACACCAACTTCAAATATTATTCGAAAGTTATAATTTTGCTAGGTGTGGATTTTAGAAGTGAAATTTATCTGGGATTAAGTAATAATAATACGATTATCTTACTAAAAATAAATCGATTTTCTTATTATTAAAAACTAGTATTGCCCGCGGCTCCGCCCGCGTTCAGATGACCAAAAACTAAATTTTTAGGATTTACATATTAGTATACTCTTACATTGCAGTTTTGTTTTTTTTTTTCTCAGAAATGAGATTTTTTCTCACGGTAAAAAGTGTCCTATATGTTGACCCGGATAACCAGCTATCATCGTACCAAATTCCATTAAAATCTGTCCAGTGGTTTTCTTGTGATGCGGTAACAGACAGACAGACAGACAGACAAAAATTCTAAAAACTATAGATCCGGACTCTGTATCGATAATAATGTCTATTTCAATTAGATTTTCCAAAAAATATTTAATGTACAGATTCGACTTAGTTACAATTTTATTATATGTATAGATAATAATAAGAGAATCGATTCAAATTTCGCGGAGTTATTGCGTAATAAAAAATAACACGCCATTACACGCTTATCTATTGTTGCGTATGCAAGAAATTAACAAACAAACATCAGCATTTATAACTTTAGCTTAGAATGGATTTTTCAATGTTTACAGTTTTTTACAATAATAACGTAAATTATAAAAGAATGTGTAGATTTCTCACATTGCCACCTACCTACCACATACGTAAAATATGATACTAAAAAAACAAATTGTTCATATTTCATTCCTTTAGCGCCGACTGTCGACATCGTAGGTTACGTACGTGGCTATTTAGTTTAGTAATGTAATCAAAGGCTTAAAATTATATTATAATTATTTACCGCGGTGTTACTGATCATATCTATGACGAAATAAAGTAATTGATATAAATTTAAAAAAGAAAATTGATATTACAAATTTTACTGTCTCAAAATTACATCAAAAATAGGTACCTAAAGCTATCATTTTATATAATAAAAACTTTTAATGAATAAGCTTAGCTAAATCAGATAGTATTCACTTCAGCACTTTTTAATGGGTATGGCACGGGTCTCCCTTCAATACGAGGGGATCAAGCCATAGTCCACGCTAGCCAAATGTGACTTGGCAGATCCACATGTCATTCGGAAACTTACTGAGTTCTTTCAGACGTGCAGGTTTCCTCACGGTGTTTTCCTTCACCGTAAGACAAGTGGTAATCATGTTAGAAATGATTCGCAAATGAAAATATCACGACCCGGGCTTTGAACCCGCTTCACTTTCCCAAGCGAGCGCCTTACAGACAGTATAGGTAGATATGTACAACCAAAAATAAACATCAAAAAAACCTTTCTCAACAAAATAACTATAGTTTGAAATGGCGGTTAAATACCTATAGTACGTAAAAAAATAGTATAGCTATATATACTAGTTTAACTACAATTTCAGGTGAATCGACCGCACTGTACCTTATTTCATTCGTTATTTATTATTATTTCATGACGCAATGTACAATGTGCATCTATTTTTTATGAGTTGCGCAATCAAAATCGTACCACGAAGCGGGTCAATTAGCATTTTCTATGTACGATGACTGATTTGTGGTATTGTTGGTTCATACGTTATTGACCGACTTCAAAGAGAAGTATGTGTAGTAATGTGAATCGTTTTTCATAAATCTTTTTTTTAAGGTTATTTATTTCGAAATTGATATACTTCTTTGTTCAAAAGTAATTTTGTATTGCTATTTTCTTTTTTAAATGCACTTTTTCTTGCAGAGAAAAAGGCAGAAACAGAGTGTGAGAGAGAAAAAACAAAAGGAAGCTAAGAAGCGCTCATTCGGTTGACATGTGCTGTTCTCAGTTGTTCAGTTTGCTGTTAGAACAATTTAAAACGAATATATAAATATTCGACTCTCATATAACTATTATTTACTTAAAATAACTAAATAGGGAAAAGACTTACCGAGCAGCAATATGGGTAGGTCAATAAGCAGATGCCACAAGAGGCTGTGTCGGGCCTGCATCTCAGGTTGCGCGGGCGCACGTTGCTCAGATACAGTCTGTGGAAACAAAAGTATTTATTAAATAAATTTAAACAGATAAAAATATAAATCAATTATTAATAAAACTAATATTTTTTTATTAATAAATATCTATTTTACTATGACAAACGATAAAAGACTTTATATAACGATTATTTTTTTTTGTTTCTTTTTTTTAATCTATTTTTATTTAGGGACTTCTTAGCAACAGAGCTAAATGTCAGTCCCATCGTTCCCTTAAGACATGTATAATTTTTTTTTATTTTTTTTGATATAATAATTTAAAAAAGAATGATTAATTTGGTTTCTATCTATTTGTCTATGCAACCTTGAACCTATCTCAAAAAATACAAAATCGCTAATTTTATTTAACGATTTTTAAATAAAACTATCTTTTCGGATTTATTTGCATTTTTGTTTCCCGACGTTACGAATGCTTTACAGCATTCATGGTCACGGGGAAGACTGAGGTGTTACATGCCTCGAAGGTATAGTTGTTACAGACAGCCTACCCACAATTAACAAAATGAAAATTTCACTAATTACCTGACAATATTTTTTAACTTTAAACATTTTTATAATTTCAACTATATAATATAGATAGTTTTATTTAAAAATGTCAAATATTCGCGTAAGTCTAAGAAAGTATTTATTTAACGAGTTAAAAAAATAGTGAGTGTTTCGATATTTTTCCCGCGCTTTTGGTAAGAAGGTGGGAAATGTTAGAGCGATCTTTCTTTTTTCATGGCAATACTAATTATTAATTAATGGATGGAATAAAAATGTTCAAACAAACTTTAGTAAATAAATAAAATAAACATTTAAATAAATACCACATAATAACTCTTCCTAAGACACTATTAGCTTTTCAAAATAGACTACTTGGAATATGAGCTTTTAGATACATTATTCACAGTAAACTGAATAATTCAAGCACATTAGCCACAAAGCTCAAACAAAACAAGTCTATACATATAATAAAATTGTAACTAAGCCGAATCTGTACATTAAATATTTTTTGGAAAATCTTATTGGAATAAACATTATAATCAATACAGAGACCGAATCTATAGTTTTTAGAATTTTTGTCTGTCTGTCTGTTACCGCATCACAGAAAAGCCACTGGAGGGATTTTGATGAAATTTGGTATGGTGAAAGCTTGAAGGTTGAAGGTTATCCACGGGAAATTGATAAAAATTTTAACTACAAAGAACCTATCAACAAGTAAAAATCTCACTTTACCCATTTTCTGAGCAATCCAAACTGCTCGGACCAAAGCGATCTTGGAACGACAAATTCGGAGAGACCCTAATACCAGTTACGCACGGGCGCTTCACAAAAGATCTAATCAGGAACGTATGACGGGAAAATGTCTCATTTCTGAGAAAAAATACAAAAACTGCAATGTAAGAGTATACTGATATGTAAACCAAATAATTTCCTTTTTGGTCATCTGAACGCGGGCGGCGCCGCGGGCAATGCTAGTATATAAATAAATATGAACATGAGCGTATAAGTTATTGTTCAAACATTTTCAAAATTTGCGTTCGAAAGTCATTTCGAAGGAAGTTAAAATATTATTTTTGACAGAAGTGTCGCCATTTTTTTATTTTAGTATTGGGCTTAAGTTGTACATATTTTCAGCCAGTATTAATTACCATTATCTTTTTTATTTACCTATTTAATACAAAAATAATAATAATTATTATCTAATAAATACTTTTATAGTGATTTTTTTACTTTTATTTATTCAAAATGAATGTACAAAGTGATTTATTTTTACAAATGTTGATATTTAAAACTAAGCGTGTCACAGTTTGTTTCACATGGTTAAACTAACCTATTTTACGGCTTCATTAAAATGCCCGGGAAGCTGTAAAAGTGTGGAGCTTATTGAAAGGCGTCGAGGGCATTATAGCTGCTGTACTAATCCTAATTATTCTTTGTAAAGAACAAAAACTTGTTTTTGATTTCATTTTTATTAAATTTATTTGTTTTAGTTATTCACAATATTATAATAAAAATTTAAGAATCAAGTTCCTTTACTAAAATATTGATTGTCTTACTGTTTGTTTGCTTGTGTAATATAATATAATCATTACTACAATTGAAACGTCTATTTGTAATGTCAAAATAACAGCTTATTACTAAACACATATGAAATTTATAATACGTTACGGTACCTATAGCAAAAAAACAATTATTAAGATTTTTGTCTGTTTTGTTTCGGCTAATCTCAATAACGGTTGGACCGATTTTGACGGGATTTTCACCGATAGATAGCTGATGTTATAAGGAGTAACTTGAAGGCTACTATTATTTAAGAAAAAACGAAGTGAGTAAGTTGCTAGTATAAAATAATTAGAATTAGATATTGCATAAACATTGCATTTCCCATAACAAAGATATAGCAGTTACAGCAATTACTATCTAACTGACCGAGTTAACGTTTAATGTCCTACTAAACGTATTTTAGTTTAACTATCGTATAAACAAACTGTTAGAAATGGATACAATAAAATAAATACAAATCCAAATAAAATTATCTAACAACTGCTACGGCCGTTTTCATTTGTAAATATATAGAGCGTAGTAAAATAAATATAATCTCAGGTTAGATAGTGGTATTATTGGCGAATGTTTTAGATTATCAATGTAAGTAGATTTACACCTAGTTTTTGTTATAATAAGTTTCTGCGTTTTAAATGAAAAATGTTTTTTTACGAAATATTATTTAACAATCGTAAAACGTCCTACTGTTGGGCATGGGCCTCTCTTCAATGCGAGGACCATAGTCCACCATGCTGGCCAAGCGTGGGTTGGTGGGACTTCACATGTCTTTCGAAAACTGGTTAGGTTATCTCAGACATGCAGGTTTTCTCAAGATGTTTCCCTTCAACGTAACAGCAAGTGATCATCATGTTGGAAATGATTTACGAGTAAGATCAGATTTTAAGAAAAAGTCTCTGAATTATTTAGTACATATGCGTCTTCTATATGATTTTAAGTAAATGTATTTGAAATAACATTTTCCCATGTAAAGCTAAGGATGTCATAATAAATTACAGTATTGGCAATAGCACAATTTGGCAAATTACACTAGCTCTATACATGCTGTCCACATCGTTTGGACGCCGGTTCGCATATTATAATGCCATAAATTAGAATATAAACGTTAAATTTATTACTAAATAAACCTTTTTACATTAATCTGAATATATTATTTGACAAATGTATTATTTATGTGTGTTCGTCCATAAATACAAAAAGCTACTAAATAAGCTTCCGTCAAAATTATTGAGTGGTTTGACATAGTTAATGTACGGTATTGTATGCTGATTCAGAAGTCACGGCTTCGATTTCTAAATAAGGTTTTGCTTAGAACAATAGATATTTTCTTTCGTTTGTCGAAGGTCTTTTATCTTTTATGTGAATGTCATATTTACCCAAATTCTGAGAGAAATAATTTGAAACTCTAAATTTAATTAAAATTAGGTACCAATATGACAAAAACTTAAAAAAAAAAGTTTTTTTTTTAAATAAATGATTTGATTGATTTTGTAGTTATATAAAAATTTTAATAAAATAAAGTAATTAATCAATAATAACCGAACTTATCACAGAAGTGACATAAATCTTAACAAATGATAATGCGTACATATTATGTTAAGCAAAGATGTTATTTTTACAAATATTTCAAAATAAACATTATCGATTTTATATTAAACAATGTGTCACTGACAAAGGTCTATGTCTAGAAATCTAGGTCATCGGTGACACACCTATGGACTATCAGGGAAAGTCAAACATACGTTTAAAAAAATCATATTATGTCGTCCTAATTTTACATATTATTTATCCAGTTTTAATTATTTTTTTTTTACAATTTAAACCATACAGTTATAGGATGATTGATTTTTATCATGTCACTTACGGGCCTTTATTTGAGTAGATCTGTTAACTAAGAGTGTTGATGCGATTCGCTGAGCGATGGAGAAATGCAAGCCTTTAGCAAATAACTTAAGTTTATGTAAGTTAGTAAAAGTAAATTGACCTTTATCTCTGTAATTATAGGTTCTAACCTAAAGCTTTTTGCACTATACAATCCCTAGGAAATCATTTGATGTGGACTTTAAAGCATTGCTAGTCGGTGCTCTTTGGCGCAAAAATTGTAGATGTAAATCTGTAAATCACGTCGTAAAATACCTGCGTTAAACGAACAAACAAATTCACATTTAAAATATTAGGTAATAAGTTAAAACAACATAATGAACGCCTATTATAATAGTAGATTTTGTAGAAATAATTGTCATATTTAAAACTCACTTGTTTAATTAATATGGCAATTATTTCCTCAGATTTCCGCCAAATTAGAATAAGTATTTACATACTTCGCATAGAAATCGAATTATCGATCAACGCCAATGCAGTCTTATAAAAGTTTAAACCACTGCGTCACATCGGTCGTCAATATGAAAAATAACTATACGTTCTGTCGGCTACCGCTCTCCCATCGAGGTATTATCTATTAATATTAATTACGCCTGTCTAATTTAGACCGTATAGATTAAAGTAAATGTAGATATGGCGTCAAGTTTTCTAATTTATTTATTAGCAAGATAGTATAAGATCTAGAAATGGATTTTAGATAGAAAACTTGTTTCAAAATCACAAATTGATATTATAACTTAATTTTGCCCAAAGAGGCATTTGCCACTGTGATTTCTTTTATAACATTTTAAACTGACGATTAGTAGGTTTGAGCTACTTTTAAGATTGGCTTGCTGTATACATTTATTTTTAGATAGCTAATTGTAAAATATTTAATCTAAATTGCATAGTAAGTATAATATTAGAAAACTACTAAAATAACTGTCTGTTAGCCATTTTGATTGATTTATATGACTTATTAAATAATATATATAAAATTTAAATAAAATCATAATTAATGTATGCTTATTGCCTAGATATTAACGATGAGACTATCTGTACGAATAATTCTACAAAAACAGATACTTAGAACAGGTACAGCAAAAAAAGTTGACTAACAAAAAGAGTAACAAGCTTATTAGCATTTTTAAATGCAAAAAAAAAATGATTTTATGTTATACTTGTTACTATCTCGGTATTTGGATCACGACTAATATTTTTTTCTAAAACTTTTCTAAGTAGGTACAATTTTGAATTCCATAATTTGTTATGCTTAGATTAACTTATATTATATTACAAGGAAAACTCTGCACGACTTAGAAAGTATGCCACGATTTCCTCAAGAGAATGAAATTGTCTTTCACAGAATTTTCACATAATGAAAATGAATGAAAGTTATTGAATCAGATTTATTTACGTGTATAATTTATATATTATACGTAATAAATATTATATTCTTCTACGCTGCTTTTTTTTAAAATACCTAGAAATATGCACAAAATATGGTCCACAGATCGAACCTGCTACCTGCGATTAAGGATGCTAATCCATTATAAATTATTTTAAATACATACGAGTATATACGTATGTACATAATACAATACTATAATCGCTTTGTGACTTCCGTCGAGCTTGTCACTTTGACAAGTCGCCTAAAAAGGAGGTTGCAAATTATGGAGGCAATTAAAATTCGCACCACGACCGATTAAGCGTTGATATTCATTTAGATTATATGTTTCTATGTGGCAAAATACTACGCAAAATCTAAAATCTAAAATTAATAACATATATCTATACTTCTTAAAATACATAAGACTTCGGGCTTAACGCCTCTACTGGTGTCAGGAGAGCTGCCTCTTTTTCACCCAAAAGAATCGGCATCGGCATTCAGCGGTGAAATACGTCTAGTGTTCTTGCCACAATTCAACGCGGACATGACTTGTACAGTCAGTACACGGTACACGGTAATCAGTACACGGTAATGTTACATACATTACCGTGGTAATAATTAAGCGTTCATTTGTTATGAATATATAATTAAATATATGGTAATAATTAAGTGTTCATTTGTTATGAATATATAATTAAGTATATTTGTATTTTGAATTTATTTTCTTTTCTTGTAAATAATATAAGTGAACATATATTTACGCTACATTCCTCGCGGGTTAGCTAGATAGAACAGAATGCAAAGTCTGTTGCTTTTTCTAGTTAAAATCTAAATCTGAATGAATTAATATAAATATAAACAATTTTTTTTTACATTAGTGCGTTTAAAAAAATACGTTTGAATTCTGCTGTTCTAATGTGATATAAGCATGACAGTCTATTGATAAAGGGCTCACTTATTTTTACCTACATTAAGAAGAGGCCCAGTTGAGACATGTCAAAGCCAGTAGTAGGACAGATTTAATATTATTAGTTATTACTTATTATTCAAATATAAATAGGTATATACTTAAAAAAATTGTGACTTTTTACACCTCTAATATTACCTAAATGATTAATAATTATTAAAAAAATGTACAGCTACGAGTATGTCCTTGTCATAAATTTTGTGTATTTTATATTCTTTCTAGCTAATATATTTCAGAGAAGCTGTCACCATTCTTTAAATACTAGGTGTCAGGTCGAACGGTTGTTTGGCCGTTAACAAACGCCTTAGTATTCATATGCATTTGTTTAAGAAAGCTAAGTTTTAAATTATGTATGCAAAATTTAATGCCGATTTATCTATAATTTTACATCTATTAAGAATCGTTAGAATGTTTTATTGAAGATATAAGTTTGTGTATTTGTTGACATAGTTTCGTTTTGAGCTGTTAATTACTAGCTTTTACACGTGGTTAAAGGCGCACACCGACTGCCAAAAAGCGACATGATGAAGTTAGCTGCATTCCTTTTACAAACAGAGAGTTGTGACATACGGGATGAAATATTAAGCTATTTTTGTTATGTTACGCCAAAAAAGTACAACTTCTCACGTGCGTACATAAGTACACACACACACGTTTTTTTCTTATATTTTTACAGTGTGAATAGTGATAATTAAAATTTGGTAAAATTTTTGAAATTTCCATGGCATGGCTTCCATTAGGTAGAGTCTGGAAGCTCGATTTTTTTTTAATTTTGTTATTGAATATTTAGATTTTAGAGGGTATGTTATGCACCCGTTTCTTATGCAAGATAAAATATAGAGAACTCTTATAGAGATGAGTTCATCTTTGTCCACATCACTTTCTGTGTATTTTGTTTTCAATAAATAATATTATTAAAATAGTCTAATAAATTTTTAGTTAGTTCAGAAATAAGCTTTATTCCATAGGTAACGTGGGTGCCAATAACATGATGATTGGTTGAGGAATTTAGGTGTTATTTGCATAGCTTAGTATAATTTAAAACAATGAATGATTTAGCGTACACATTAACAGCTTTAAGTTATACCATCGACATAACTTCATATAAATTCTGTTTAAATTATATCTACACATATAATAAAATTGTAACTAAGCCGAATCTGTACAATAAATATTTTTTGGAAAATCTTATTGAAATAAACATTATTATCGATACAGAGACCGAATCTATAGTTTTTAGAATTTTTGTCTGTTTGTCCGTTACCGCATCACGGAAAAACCACTGGAGGGATTTTGATGATATTTGGTATGATGGTAGCTGGTTATCCGGGTCAATATATAGGACACTTTTTACCGCGGGAAAATATCTCATTTAAGAGAAAAAGTACAAAAATTGCAATGTAAGAGTATACTTATATGTAAAACCTAAGAATTTGGTTTTTGGTCACCTGAACGCGGGCGGAGCCGCGGGCAATGCTAGTTTATTATAAAAAACTTACTTTTCTATTGTTGCACAAAAATTACCTAAATTTATAGTTTACGCCAAACAAAAGGTTGCATAACCTAGTGCAATAGAAAATCCCTTCAAATCTGATTGATTATGGCGACCTTACGAGTATCTCAAACTGTGACAGAGCGTTATGTAACACCTTTCTCTTAATAACGAAAGTAATATGAGCTGTTATAGCAATTTTACCTTATAAATACCTTCATACGTAAAACTTTATTATGCTTTACGATCAGTATAATTTAGTTAATTTTAATAAAAAAATTTACAACTTTTGGATGTAAATGATCACTTTGATCTATATATAATTTATGTTATACTAAAGACTCACCTTGCTTCGCTCGGGTTTGCCCCTAGATACGTCTTAACGGTTAGTATAGAATAGATAGACTATATATTGTAGTACAATGTACATATTATATATAAATAGGTATCATTTAGTTTCATAAAGCTTACTTGAGAAATGATTGATTCCTCATACAAACTTTCATCCCCCTTTTCACCCCCTTAAGGGATGATTTACGAGATAAAACTATCCTATGTCCTTCCCAGGAATTTAAACTAACTTCATAGCTTTCATATAAATCGATTCAGCAGTCCTAGTAACTTCCTCCAAACAAACTCACAAACTTAAAAACTTTACCTCTTTATAATATTAGTGTAAATAACATCATATATTATTATATGTACATAAAAAAATTGTTGAACAAAGTCACCAAGAAACCATGAAACACTTTTTTAGATTTATGTTATTGAGGGATAAGTTTATGCGCATTGAAAGTGCAGTTTACTTGGAACAATCATTTAAATATTTGAATTTATAGACTCCACGTCGATATAAAATACAGTGATGTTATATATATATATATATATATATATATATATATATATATATATATATATATATATATATATATATATATATATATATAAATATATATGATGATGTTCTCCTAGCCGATTCCGGCCACGGCGGCCAATCTCATTGAGACTAGCCAACTGCGCAGGAGATATTATAGTGCACAAGTGTACGCGCAGACACAACGTGCACTCTCTATCCCTGTCACTTTCATACTCCGGTGGGACGACTGCTCGACACGACCAGTGAGAGTTAAGGCGCAAGGACCGACAGCTTTACGTACTCTCCGAGGCACGGGGGTGAAACACCGCCAACTTCCCAACTCCGGGCTGTTACTGAGACTTACTATACAGAAAGACTCCTAAACTTGGCCCGACCCAGGACTCGAACCCAGGACCTCCGAGTGTGCAGCCGTACATGCTAGCCACTACACCACCGAGGCAGTTAATATATATATATATATATATATATATATATATATATATATATATATATATATATATATATATATATATATATATATATATATATATATACATATACATATTCAGAGATTATTCCCACGTAAAAACCCGCAACTATCCGCCATAAGTAGGCAATGCTCATCCGACTAATATCCCACTTCACCATGATGATCGTTTATACTCTGTAATATTTCATTAACGATATAATTGAACTAGAATACATAATATATAAAAAGCTATACCTTTAGCTTATTTGCCTTTTATTTTTACTCTTTTTATATGTACTCGTAGATACCTGAGCTTATTACATAAATGGAATGATTGAAAAGCCGCGTATTGAATATGTAACCTCTCTAATAAATTGCGTAGATATTTTAATTAGATATTCGCTTATGTTCACCACGAAATTACTTCTAAATCATTATTGAAATGATCTTATTTTTGATAACCTCTATATTTAAAACTCACTAAATTTCTTTCAAGTGTGAATATACTTAAATATTTTTTAAAATTCTATCAGAATGTGCTCGTATTTTTTTATAATTATATTCTTTGGGTAAATAAAAAGAAGAAAGAGAATCTTCAATGCATTCATTCTACTTTTGATCTTCCATTTTTTTAACACAAGGTTTCAAGCATTTGAAACGTAGACGTGGCGTCGTATAAATGCCAAACTAAAAAGTACTCTTTTCTAGAAAAAAAAGCTCATTTTTACATACTGTTAGTTATACTCGTCCGCCAAGTGATCAAAATACAACTACACTCACTGATAGACTATTTCGATTTCTTTTATTTATAACACTAAAGCTTCGTTAAAAGCCACTACAAAGAAAAAAGAAAATGTCGATAAACAGAGGTGAAAGAAATGCTGAACAGTATTTTCCTTTTTAATATTTATATAATGATACATAAACTTGTCACTTAGTTTAAACACTAAGTAATTTAACGATATATGATATAATATAAGAAAGAGTTATTTTATTTAATACATTTTAAGGTTTCATAATATATATCATATATTATTTACGTCATTTATTATATACTAGCATTGCACGCGGCTCCGCCCGCGTTCAGATGACCAAAAACCAAATTCTTAGGTTTTACATATTAGTATACTCTTACAATGCAGTTTTTGTGTTTTTGTATTTTTTCTCAGAAATGAGATATTTTCCCGCGGTAAAAAGTAGCCAATATGTTGACCCGGATAACCAGCTATCATTATACCAAATTTCATCAAAATCTGTCCAGTGGTTTTCTCGTGATGCGGTAACAGACAGACAGAAAGACAGACAGACAGACAAAAATTCTAAAAACTATAGATTCGGACTCTGTATCTATAATAATGTCTATTTCAATTAGATTTCCCAAAAAATATTTAATGTACAGATTTGACTTAGAATTTTATTATATGTATAGATTACTAGCATTGCCCGCGGCTCCGCCCGTGTTCATATGACCAAAACCAAATTCTTAGGTTTTATATATTAGCATACTCGTATTAGTATATTAGTTGACCCAGATAACCAGTTATTACCATACCAAATTTCTTCAAAATCCCTCCAGTGGTTTTTCTGTGATGCGGTCACAGACAGACAGACACACAAAAATTCTTAAAACTGTAGGTTCGGCCTCTGTTAGCGATAATAATGTGTATTTCAATAAAATTTTCCAAAAAATATTTAAAGCACAGATACTGCTTCATTTAATTTTAATGTAATTAATTTATAAAGCCAAAAAGATTGTTTTTTTGATAATTTAAACACGGGCGGGGCCGCGGGTATTTTAGTAGTAATTCTAATAAAATCATAGAAAGGTCGAATTAGTACATTCAATTTTTTGGAATTAAAACTACGTATTTTAAAGACACATGGCGACATCTATTGACAACTATCAAAATAATACAAAAGTAAATTTCATTAAAATAATTTTTTTAATGAATAAAATAGTGATATTGATATACTTTTTCAAGATTAGCTATTTTTAATAGTTTTTGACATATTTAGTAAGTTAACTTGCTAAAATCTATATAGCATCATCGTTTTTTTATTCTAACCAGTTTTTGTATTTTTTCCTCAGAAATGAGATATTTTTCTGCGGTAAAAAGTATCCTATATGTTGACCCGGATAATCAGCTATGACCATACCAAATTTCATCAAAATCCGTCCAGTAGTTTTTCTGTGATGCGGTAACAAACAGACAGACAGACAGACAGATAGACAGACAGACAGGCAAAAATTCTAAAAACTATAGATTCTGCCTCTGTATCGATAATAATGTATATTTCAATAAGATTTAAAAAAAATATTTAATGTACAGATTTGACTTAGAATTTTATTATATGTATAGATGATGTAACCCTTATAAAAGTATCTTTCACTAACCACTAAAGGTCTAAAAAGGGTAAAAAATGTACAAGGTCGCTTGTTAGAACTCTTGCCAACAACTTATGAGGCATTGCTCATTCTAAGGCTAATAACACACTATACACTTTAAAATGAAATCTATACTTAACATTGTAAAGAGGTAATGTTTGTAAGTTGTGAGATTGTGAGTTTGTGACGATGTAGTGGGTAATCTATGGATCTACTAAACTGATTTAAATGAAATTTGGTAAAAAGATAGTTTGAGACTCTGGCAAGGACATAGGATTCTTTTTATCCTGGAAATCATCCCTTAAGTGATGAAATGGTGATGAAAGTTTGGAATCAAGCTAGGGACGAACCCGAGCGAAGCGAGGGTGACTCACTAGTATAATATAAATTATAAACACATTCAAAGTGAAAAATGGAAGGTATGGAAAGTGAAAGGTAAAATAATTAAGGTAACCCTTATTAGTTTATTTTTTTCTTTTAAATTTATATTTAAATAGCGAATCCAGCTTTACGAAATTCTATCACACCCTGTGCATCCACTAACATTTGGTAATATATTGATATCTCAAAGTGATAATAAGTATTCTATATCACTAAGGTATGACATATTAGGTCCCTTTTAGATGATATATGAGTGAGATTATTTTCAGAACTAAAGTTTATCTCCAACATATGTACATATATATATATATATATATATATATATATATATATATATATATATATATATATATATATATATATATATATATATATATATATATATATATATATATATATGTACAACATATATATATACATATATATGTTATATATTTTTTATGAAGTTTTAAATATCAATTTGCAAAAAAAAACTCAATTTAAATAGTTTAAACAAAAACCTCTTCTCGTACCTATATACAAAATTGTTAATACAAAAAGTTTAAAACAACCCTTAGAAGAATCATTCACCTCGCGACCCTAATGTTATTTATGTATGATAGCCCTTTGAAGTCCATCTACTTGTAATCATTGTTATTGTAATTACACATTATGATCAATTATATTATTTGAACTTCTTCCATTTGTTTTACCAATAAATGTATGAAGAAAATTACTTTTAAATTAAAACGGTACATCGATTACTTTAAATATACACTTAGAAACCCTTGTGGCTTTCTTTTGTACCCTTAAAGTAATTATTATTAAAAAAGATAATGAAAATCGATTTATAATCGCCGAAGACACTAATATTATAAATATGAAAGTAATTTGGTATGCTACATTTTTACGCTTAAACCGCTGAACAGATTTCGATAAAATTTGACAAGGACTTAAGTTTCATCCTTAGGACAGAGATACCTTTGAGCCCCTCCCAACTTACGATCATATCGATTCGATTACTCGATCGAAGCCACGGACAAAAAACAGTTTTAAGTACTATCTTTTAGAATTTTCTCAAGACTTTGTTTTGGTTTTTGGTTCCCGATGTTATTCTAAAATGTACCTACATAATATGGTATTATTAGTATGCATACTAATATTATAAATATGAAAATTTGTGAGGATGGATGGATGTATGTTTGTTACTCTTTCACGCCAGAATGGCAGAACGGATCTACATGAAATTTGGCACATAGATAAACTATAGTCTGGAATAGCACATAAATTAGTTTTTATCCCAAAAAATGTACATTTTCCTTGGGATAGATTTGTTTTTTTTTGTCTAGGGACGTACCCGAAATGAAGCGATGGTAACTAGTTACTATTATAGGCCTTATCATTTACCTTATCCTTTCACGAAATCGGTCAAAAATATTTTTCCATGAATTTTATAGCTAGTGGAGCAAAAAAGTAGAATAATTCCTTATTTAGTTGTAGACACTTATAAAACACAAAATTATCAAGTTTTAGTTCAGACAATTCAGTTCAGAAAATGGTTTCCATTTTAACGATTTTAAAAATATATAAAATATGTACATAGATATTAAATATACATTTTATGTATACTTTACGTGATACGCTGTAAAGAACAAACAAACACACAAATCATATATAATATTAGTGAGATATAGATCATTTAAACTTTAACGGCAGGATCTTTGGCTATTACTAAACTTATATTGCATCCGGTACAAAAGAAGCTAGTAAATTAATATATAAATATGTCGTGTTGCTATTTAAATGACGTTGAACAAATGATAAACGAGGAAACCCAGAAATAATAGTAGATTTAGATATCTGTCTGTGTAAACGTGTAGTTAATCTCGAGCTGGTTATGCTATTTTTGATGAAACTTATATAGTGTTGATACAACTAATAGCTTAATTGGTATAGTTTTAATTCACGTATTGCTTCATTTTCCGTCCAAAAATTTAACTGAATGTACAAATTCCTAATATCTTATTTTTGACGCCGTTGTTAATTTATTTTAGAAAAATAAGGTGTTTTTCTTAAAATACCGTAAGATTGATTTTAACACTGACAAACACTGAGACTAGCTAGCTATCTGCGCAGGAGATATTATAGTGCAAAAGTGTTCGCGCACTCTCTATTCCTTTTAACTCTTAAAGTTCGATGGAACGATATTTCAACATGACCGGTGAGAATTAAGGCACCGGGTGTAACACCATCAACTCCCCAGCTCTGGAAAACTACTGAGAATTCCTTAAAAGTAAACCCAACTAAATTTAGCCCGACACGAGACTCGAACCCAGAACCTCCGGATTTGCGGCCCCACAAGCTATTTGCTAGACCACCAAGGCAGTCAAATACAATAAATCAAATATATAAAGAAACTCTGCGTTTATAGATTCTAAGCACGTTTATGAATATTAATTAATCACGTGACTTAACTTTCTTTATGAACGTCTGTACTTTGGCCCTTGAGGTCGATCTGTAGTTTGCACGTTGCTTAACAAAATTATAAGCAAAATTAAATAAAAAAGTTATGTCATTTGTTTTCAATATATGGAAATAGCAAACTTACTCTAGCAAGTAGCAAGTGTAACCAAAATATAGTACGAGTATATAATCGATTATACATAGTATATTATCGCTTTTTTCTGTATTTAAGAAAATGTAAGTTTAGAAAATGAAAGTTTTAAAACCCATCAAATACTCGTTAAGTATGAGATGTGTTTATGGTGGGTTAGATCCTCACCTCATAATCGCTTGATGTATGTACATTTATAGAAAATGATTGCTAGTAATTTAGAAAAGTTTATGGACACGTATAAGAACCATGATTTCTGTATATTTTCTTATATTACCAAAAGGCACAATGTTATTGCATCTATTATAAGTGCTAATAGCTTTTATATGGACTAAAATTAGTTTGTACAAATTATTGCAACATAATATTGCATTTAAAAAAACATTTATAATGAAATACCATATTATCTATATTAATATTATATAGAGGTAAAGTTTGTGAGTATGTAAATTGTGAGTTTGTGACGTTGTAGGGGGTAATCTCTGGATCTAGGTACTGCACCAATTTAGATGAAATTTGGTAAGAAGATAGTTTGAGACTTTTTCATTTCGGGGATCAACCTAGGGACGAACCCGAGCGAAGCGAGGGTGAGTCGCTAGTTTATTATATACAGAAGATATAAAAAAAAAATATTACATGAAAATTTTAGTTAAACTTTGTACTGCATTTAGATATTAGAGAATTTAAATCAACATAAGTTTAGTCTAATGATGTATTTGATAGCTAAAGAGTAGATACCAAAAAGTCAAATTATAGAAACGTTAATATTAGTTTTCGCGACAACTGCTTATAAACATACATACAAATAAAATTTTCCCAGATATAACAAGCATTTAACGTACATTTTCAACGTTTTCTAAATAGTATATTGCCCATACAAAGTTCTTCAATTTATAATAAATTGTAAGGCTGTATGCCACTTTCTCGTTGCAATGGAAGACCTATTGTAATATATTCAACTCGCTTTTATTACTACATTTCCAATTAAGTTATATTATATGAATTTTATTAATATTCTTTGTTTATTTTCAATATTAGATATACGAGCTATAATTTTGTTGGTTCAAACCCGGGTCTCGCATCTCTGATGTTTTCATGTGCGAATCATTTCTATATGATTACCATTTGTCTTATGGTTAAGGAAAACATCGGGAGGAAACCTGCATGACTAAGAGAACCCAGCAAGTTTTCGAAAGACATGTGAAGTCCGCCAACCCGCACTTGGCCAGCGTAGTGGACTATGGCCTGATCCCCTTTGTATTGAAGAGAGGCCCGTGCCCAGCAGTGGGTCGCTAAAAAGGGCTGAATACAGATATAGGAAAGAATGTCTTGTCCACATTAGTACATTTTACAAACTTATCTTCAAGTTTGTATTAAGACCTTCGCCAGTTATGGAAATTGATTGCGTGACTTATTTTACATACGTATTCGAAATTCGTCCATGATCAATATTGAAAATTTGACGAAAAAGTGTACGAATAGCATTTACTTCGAAACGACTGGACCGATTTTGATGAGACTTTCACTGGTTGCTGATATTATAACAAGTAACTTAGGCTACTTTTATTATAGAAAAAGAATTACGGTTTTCCAAGAAACTGTGAACAAAAGCCTCGTACATAGGGATAGGGGCACATCCGAGCAAAGTGAGTATAAGTGGCTAGTTTATAATATTGACGAAATATGAAATCCCATAATAAAATTAGAAAAAAGTAAGACCTTTAGCACGCAATTAACATAAAACACGTGTAATTAAGCAATGGTGCCCTTCATTTAGGTACCAAAGTCTTGATCGCATGGCGCGCCTTGGCGTAATATTACGAAATATGAAAAACAAAACCCTACCAACAAAATCAATCACTAGCTTGTTTACTTGTATTACAGGGACAGTCGTGTGTATATTCTAATTTAAATATTGATATATATTATAGCTTTAAAAATAAAAAAAAAGGTGTGTGTGTACTTATGTACGCACGTAAGAAGTTATACTTCTTTGGCGTAACAGAACAAAAATAGCTAAAGATTTCATCCTGTATGTCACAACTCTCTGTTTATAAAAGGAATGAAGCTAACTTCATCATGTCGCTTTTAGGCTGTCGGTGTGCGCGCGCATCGTAAAAATTTTACTCTCATAATTTTTTCCAAACGTGCCAAAAAAAGTATATCTTCATAAAAACATGCTTTTGAAGTTTTAGCCTATTGTAATTTATAGGGTCGTCAAAACTCAAAGGTCTTACTTAATAGCTTTTGATTAAACTATCCAAATCATTGAATTATTGTATTTTCATTCAGATTTAATACTTACAAAACTTAAAAATGAAAAAATAAAGCTAATATTTAAACTCAACCATTTTTATTCAACGTTTTCTTAGTACATAATTTTACTAAACATCATGAGACTAATCTCGAGTTCGGTAAAATAAAGTTTCTGCCCTAAATAAAGAAAAAAAAAACTCGCAGGACTATTTATTATTATTGTATCCATTTTTTTAAATAAAACTATTAATTACAATAATTTTCTAACATTTAATTAGCTTGGAGGTGCGACCTTTATTTAACTTTTATTCATAGAAATAGAAATAAAATTGTATAACTGTTCATTTAAATTGTATCATAAAGTTTTTAAAGTATAGCAAGTCTATTTTAAAGTTTGTATATACGTAACAAGATTACTCTGCAACACTAAGTATTTTTAGCACGCCCTTACAAATAGAGAAAGAAATTGACCTTGACCAACAGGGTCGTGACCCTATGTCAGGGCTGTCATGCTAATTTAGCTAATGTTTTTTGTTTCTTAATTACAAAATATTATAAATTACAGTGAAGTATAAACTATAAATTTTTCTTATAGTAATTATTTTTTATATTAGAGACTTATCTCCGCTTCTACCTGCGTTTTGTATATATATATATATATATATATATATATATATATATATATATATATATCTTTATATATATATATATATATATATATATATATATATATATATATATATATATATATATATATATATATATATATATATATATAATTCTTCTGTGAGTGTGTATGTCACTGAACTTCTCTCAAACGACTGGACCGATTTTGATGAAATTTTTTGTGTGTGTTCAAGGGGATCTGGGAATGGTTTAGATTCACAATTTTGTCCAAAAAGTTTGAAATTTTCAAATTAAAGACGTGTAGACAGGACAACGTCTGTCGGGTCCGCTAGTATATATATATATATATATATATATATATATATATATATATATATATATATATATATATATTGAGCTAGTTTAGATCTCTTTTTAGTAATGTATGACAAATGATGATGATCATGTATGAGTAATAAAATTTTTGGAACCAAAAATATATCTCACAGTTTAAATATACCACGTTTTGAAATGATATAATAACTGTAAAATATGGATGAAAACATTCACAATAACTTATATTTAAAGTGATTTTGTGTAGGCCCTGTTACAAATCAGTCGTAAGCGGCGCCTGCAGTCTATAAAATACGATTGAATGTCTAATATGGCATTTCCTGGCTTATGCCAGCTATTACTGCAGCCCGTTCATACAAATTAAACGTCTTCTATACACGCAATCAAATTGTAACTAAGCCGAATCTGAACATTAAATTTTTTTTTGAAAATCTTATTGAAATAGATATTGTTATCGATACAGAGGCCGAATCTATAGTTTTTAGAATTTTTGTCTGTCTGTCTGTTACCGCATCACAGAAAAACCACTGGAGGGATTTTGATGAAATTTGGTATGGTGATAGCTGATTAGCCGAGTCAACATATAGCATACTTTTTACCGCAGGAAAATGTCTCATTTCTGAGAAAAAATACAAAAATTGCAATGTAAGAGTATACTGATATGTAAAACCTAAGAATTTGGTTTTTGGTTATCTGAACGCGGGCGGAACCGCGGGTAATGCTATATATAATAAAAGATTATAAAAGCATTCAACGTTGTTTATCATGATCTTTTCATTCGAAGACTAGTTAGTACTCAAATAAGCTTACATATTGTTTAGTTCTTATTATTTTTATGTTCCTGGAACTACTGGACTTTCACTGGAAGATAGCTGATGTTAAAGGGAGTAACATAGGCTAATTTTATTTTAGAAAAAAAATAGGGTTCCAATCAAAAAAATTAATACTATGATATATCAAGTGATTCCGTAGACAAAAATATATTGTAAAGTCCAATAAATGTCACTATTAAAAAAAACATTAAAGTCATCGATTTCTCTGTAATGATAATCAATTATTTGGTAAGTAACTCGTGACTTTACTTAAATTAGTTTAATTAAATTATAATATATTAGATATTTTCTGACCTACTTAAGCATAATCGATCATCATTATGATAAATTATGAAAATCGATTTTAAAATGCCGCGATTATAAAACTGTCAACACTTTATAAAGTATATTCTGTACTTACAATTAAATGTATGTAACAAAGTTATTTTTAGGTAATTAGACTTAAAAATATTGTGTTTACAATATTGTTAACGTAGATATGTATTTAAAACTAGCGACTTCCCTCCGCTTCGCTCGGGTGCGTTCACAGTCAACGATTCACATGTGTTTTTATTATTATTTTCGCGGAATCCTTGTTCTTTTTCTAAAATAAAAGTAGCCTAAGTTACTGCTTATAATATCAGCTATTTGCCACTGAAAGCCCCATCAAAATTGGTCGAACTGTTCCAGAGTTAGCCGGAACGAACAGACAGACAAAAAAAAATTAAAATGATTTTTTCCTTTCTTATGCATTTAGTAAAAAGCCGTTACTTTGACGTCACAAACAGAAAATTATAATTTTATTTATTTGTAGCAAAGTTTAGGCAAAAAAATCTTTATTATTTACTACTTTGTCTCAAGTATTTTTTTAATGTCTAATTGTATGTCTGTTTGTGCGCATCACATATTTACGCAACTTAAATCTCTAATCTAAATAACCATTTTTAAAATATCGTAAAATGCAACACATGCCCATATTCTCGTGGGACGAAAACTATAAAGAAACATAGAAATATAAAAAACAATAAACATTTTTACGTAAACTGCTTGAATTTGTTATGCCACTGTATTGCATATGTGTATTAGTGAGGCATCTTTCAACACATTGAATCGGGTCAGAAATATGTAAAATATGCTGGAATGTAAATATTTTTGGTAGTTCTTTAAACGAATGCCGCAGCAAATACCTCTCTGTCTTGGGCTTAGGCTATATGTGAGTGTGAACTAGCTTTTTTAGATTTTAAATTATAGTCTATCTATATAAAAAAATAAATGGTCGTATGTTTGTCTCTGTGCGTTCTTAAACCATTGGTCCGATTATGATGAAACTCTGGTGGGTTATGCAGTATATGCCTGCAAAGGTGAATTTTTCTTTTGGATGTTTGCTATTTATGTGTTTCTAAACCATTCAAGATTAGGGACGCACCTGAACAAAGAGAGGGTCAATATGTTGTATAAAGCGCTAATACGTATTTAATAATAAGTTTCGAACTCCTTATATCTTATACTAGTTTCCAGCCGTGGTTCGCTTGCATAATACGTCGATAAAAACTAATTGTTCGTGGGTAGTGTGGCTTTCTATTAAAGAAATATTTTTTAAACCCTAACTTCGCTCGGGTTCGTCCCTATTTAAGTACGTTTTAATGTTAAGTATCAATTTATCAGAGATGAGATATTTTCCCGCAATAAAAAGTATCCTATAAATTGATCCGAATAACCAGCTATTATCATACCAAATTTCATCAAAATCCGTCCAGTGGTTTTTCCGTGATGCAGTAACAGACAGACAGACAGACAGACAGACTAGCAAATATTCTAAAAACTATAGATTCAGCCTCTGTATCGATAATAATGTCTATTTCAATAACATTTTCCAAAAAATATTTAATGTACAGATTCGGCTCAGTTAGAATTTTATTATATAAAATGTATATAAAATGTACCTAGTTTAAAAACAAAATCATACCCCGTTATTTCCTGACATACATATTAAGAAATAAATATGTAGAATTAAGTTATCGCCTAAGCAAGTGAAACCAAAGATTTCCACCTAAACTCAGGTCATACGACTAAATAATAAATAATCAGCAATTTAACTTGTTTCCAATAATTAATATTTAAAATTACCCCGCCATACGAGATAAGAAACGTGTTTTACATTAAGTCGAAGGTGCATGGATATTAGAATGTTTACAATATAAGAATATTTAAAACTAGCGACTCACCCTCGATTCGCTCGGGTTCGTCCCTAATTATAAACATTATTTTTAAGCCCCGACGCAAAAAGGGTGTTATAAGTTTGACGTCGATGTCTGTCTGTATGTGTGTCTGTCTGTGGCATCGTAGCTCTCAAACGGATGGACCGATTTCGATGCGGTTTTTTTTCATTTGAAAGCCAGTTTCCTTGCTTTAGTTCTTAGCTATGTTTGGGTATTTTCGGTCCAGCAGTGTAAGAGTATCAGCTCTTTTCCAAAATGATGTAAGGCATTTTGGCGTATGATTACTCGATTAAGTGGTTCACGCGTGCCAGTATAATTGTTAAATGACAATTAATTTGCGTAGGGTTTTTTTTTATTTTTTATTTATAATTATCATATACAGGCAACGATTCGGCCAGCGCAGGTCGGTAAAGCGGCTATGTAGCGCATTTTACTCTGATTTTATTTGCATATATTAAGCTTAAGATTTAAAACTGAAACCTTTTTTAAACTAAAATAGCATATACCTTATATCAATCAGGGATAGTGTAGCTTTCTATTAGTGAAAGAGTTTTTGGAATCGGTTCAGTAGTTCCAGAGCTTACCTTCTACATACAAACAAAGTTTACTTCTTTATTATAAGCATAGACTTAAAACATTTAGTGCCTTGATATTAATTAATAAAACAGGTATTTTATACTGGAGAGACCTAGATTGACTATCGAAAATATTTAAATAGATTGTTATGACTTATTTATAGTAGGTAACAGTGGTTTCATATATAGAAGCTGGCGGCTTCAAAATCATTTTGAAAGTACCTCTAACAAAAGTTTAGTAATAAGTGATAGCTCAGTAGTTAGTTCTAAAACATTTACGACTAGCGACTCACCCTCGCTTCGCTTGATTTCCCATATAAACTTTCATCCACATTTTCACCCTCTTAAGGGATAATTTCCGGAGTAAAAAGTATCCTATGTTCTTCCCAGGGTCTCAAACTATCTTCTTACCAAACTTCATCTAAATCGGTTCAGTAAATCCACAGATTACCCCCTACAACGTCACAAACTCACAATCTCACAAACTTTACCTCTTTATAATATTAGTATAGATTATTGTATAGCCAGACGAAACCGAGGCTCGGTCATACTTTAAAATATTAGTAAAGTATTGATTGGTCCTGAGTGAAAACGATTTATGTATGTACATATGTTTGTATGTTTTTATATAAACATTAATTCTACATCTGTGTTTTTAAATCTATATCCTCTCATTAATACATTCTGAACGAAAGTTTTTATGGAGTAGTTCACTGCCAAAATTCTTTAGTCCATTGTATTAATTTTATTACCTCTGGTCAACTTCCTTTATACGGACATGAATTTTATGAGTTAAAATAAAAAGCTTGTATGAGAAAATTTAATTAAAAAGATACTCTTGAAATTTTAATGTTTATTTTATGATAATTAATGGTAGGTCCCACTGTGTGAAGTGGCGCCAGAATCGTTATATAATGTTAATAATAGATATGGAATACTATTTTTTTTGTTAATGGCTTTAAGACGTCCTGGATGACACGAGATATATCCATAGATGTATGGATGTTTGTTGCTCTTTCACGCAAAAACTACTGAATGCATTTTAATGAAACTACAATAATATAACTCATCAGAATAATAATACCTAGGCTACTTTTTATCCCGGAAAAATGTACGGCTCCCGTGGGATAGATTTGTTTTTGTTTTTCTAGAGGCGTACCTGAGCTAAGCGAGGGTGAGCCGCTAGTAGAAAATAAAATATATGGAAATGCATCTGCAACTTTCGGCAACACAATTTCATGTTGGCTAAGTCTTTCAAAATTCCAATGTACTTTTAAAAGCCTATTAGAATGAAGAAATTGTATTTATTTATAACAATACTTCTGTTAATGTCTTAGAAAAAGCTTTGGTTTTTTTAATAAGTAACAATGTACATTTATTTAGAATTCCCATGAATTGTTGTTTTAGGAGTCACATATGCATATATTGATTGTAAAGTGACTTTCTTCTATAAATATTTGTAACTAGCATTGCCCGCGGCTCCACCCGCGTTCAGATAACCAAAAACCAAATTCTTAGGTTTTACATAATATTAGTATACTCTTACAATGCAGTTTTTGTATTTTTTCTCAGAAATGAGATATTTTCCCGCGGTAAAAAGTATCCTATATGTTGACCCTGGTAACCAGCTATCATCATACCAAATTTTATCAAAATCTGTCTAGTGGTTTTCTCGTGATGCGGTAATAGACAGACAGACAAAAATTCTAAAAACTATAGATTCGGACTCTGTATCGATAATAATGTCTATTTCAATAAGATTTTCCAAAAACTATTTAATGTACAGATTCAACTTAGTTACAATTTTATCATACCTATGTATAGATTTAGACATCAAAGATAATATGAGACTAATTTTGACTTCAATATTCAAAGAAAAAGTTTCTTATCTTAAAATAATACTATCTCGCTCTAAGAAAGCTCACACCATAAATTATTTCAAGGAAATGCATATAAAAATAAACTTAAAAGTTTTATACCTCCTTCTATGCTATTTGTGAAATATAAAATTTTCATCACGTATTTTGTGATACCACATAACTTTTTATGGGACAAAATGCACCGGAACTAAATAAAGTCATATTTTTATTTCACTTTTATTTATTTTTCTAACTTCCGCTGATAAAAGGTTTATTCAAGGAATATGTTTTTTTTGGCGAGCAATAGATATATTGATTATTGTTTTTACATAAAAAGTTTAAAAGATGCTTCAAAATAGACTAGTAATGCGAAAAAGTCTGTTTTATCTATACTAATATTATAAAGAGGTAGAGTTTGTTTGTTTTTTTGTTTGTTTGAACGCGCTAATCTCAGGAACTACTAATCCGATTGGAAAAATTCTTTTTGCATTAGATAGCCCGTTTATTGAGGAATGCAATAGGCTATACATATATATCATGATGCTATTACCCAAGCGAGCGGAGCAGTAATCATTAATGTCAACAAATGGGGCAGACTTGCGTAAATTATTGTAAAACTGGTGTTTATAATCGAACAAATTTAACGCGGGTGAAACCGCGGGGCACAGCTAGTGATTAGATTTTTTTTTAATTATACTTGTCATGAACTAGCTTTCATCTGGATACATACAGAAGATTTGGTTGTTTTCTTTCAATGTTTTGATGTCTTTATATTTATACATACTAGTTTTCATTCGTCACTCTACTTATAAGTGATATCAAAGTTCGTACTTATAAATAAACGATTCAGTGGTTTCCGTATTTAATCAATGCAAAAAGACACACAAACAAAAGAAAACATTTGTTTGGGCTCAGGTATCGTTCAAATAACCGTATAATCTTAATATGGGCTATTTAGAAATCATTGACGGACAATTTAATTTTATATATAAGTATAGATTTCTGGTTAAAGAACTTCAACTTAAAACACTCACGAGTTCAGTTCCCGCTCGGAGCAAATATTTTCACTGTCCACACAAATAACTGCTTCGTTTGTTTTTGTGTGTTTTAGAAATTCATAAGTATGTTGTGCTGTTTACTGAAAAGCCTCTTCCGTATATTTAAACAAATATGTAATAATAGATTTTGAACGCGGCATTGCTCGTATGGTACTTCAAAGAAAATCACACTACGGCTTTATAATAATGAATACGAAAGTTTATATGTATGTAGTATATATAATGTATGTTTGTTCCTTTACTCTGAAACGGTTTTATAAATTTGGACATTTAGTATATAGATAGACTATGACCTAAAATAACAGAGCCTGTTAGTAATAAAATTTGCAAAGATCTGCAAGAGGCGCTGGCTCTATATAATATTACTAGCGACTCACTTTCGCTTCTCTCAGGTTCGTCCCTAGGTTGATTCCCCATACAAACTTTCATCCCCATTTTCACCCCCTTAAGGGATGATTTCCAGGATAAAATGTTTCCTATGTCCTTCCCAGGGTCTCAAGCTATCATTTTACCAAATTTCATTTAAATCGGTTCAGTAGATCCAGAGATTACCCCCAACAACGTCACAAATTCACAAACTCACAATTCACATACTTTATCTCTTTATTATAGTAGTACAGTTAGTTTATATGTTTATTGAAAACTAGCGATATAACACTGCTTCGCTTAGGTGCGTACCTATATACAACTTCATGGGTTTTAATTTTTTTGCGCGAAATCCTAATTCCTTTTAAAATGAAAGTAACCTCAGTACTTCTTATGACATCAGCTATTCACCAGTGAAACTTCCAGCAAAATCGGACAAGCCGTTTCAGAGATTAGTCGGAATAAACAAACAGATAGACAGACAAAAAAAATACAAATTAATTTTTCTTATAAGTACCGTATATACCTACTTTAATATGCATTAGTAAAAATCTGTTATTTGGACATTACAAACATACACTTTGATTTTATTTATTTGTATAGATGTATAGATTAAGCTATTTGAAGTAACATACTCACCTATTTTTGTAAGAGTGTGATTCTCAAACAGTTTTAAGCACCAGATAAAACAATCGAACATCACCAATCGACATCTGCCCTTTTATTATAGATTCCATTATCTCATGTTATTCGGTTCCAATAAACCAGTTTAGTGAATGGGATTTTGAAATAACTTGTCCAGCAGTCGTGTTTCCTCGATATATTTGCTGCCTACAATTTTATTGTATACACTACTAGCGGAACCCGCGGCTGCGTCCGCGTTTAATCTATAAAAAACTCTTTGGCTTTATGTCATACTAATGGGAGATGAGGGTAGGAGGGTGAAAAATCCTTTACGACCTATTTTCATACCTACCAAATATACAAGAAAAATATCATTAAAATCGGTCGAGCCGTTTCGGAGGAGCGACCACAAACACCGTGACACGAGATTTTTATATATTAGATTGACTATACTATACACGTATGTAATAACTTTTATTGTTGTTTAGATGTTAGATACTTTGTGTATTTTATATTATCTTATCTTTTATTATTTTTCAATACGTATAATACTTTCTTAGATTTACGCGAATATTTGACGTTTTAAATAAAACTATCTGTTCGGATTTTTCGCGGATTTATTTTGGTTGTTGGTTCCTGACGGTTTGACACATGTTTGTGTACACACGCTTGCTTTACAAACTAAAATTTAGATGTCTCAAAGGTAATTATATAGTTGTTACAGACAGTGCTACCCATAAAATTAGAAGACGATTTCAAATTTCAAAAAAGGCACCCAAAGTACCTTATAATATTTTTATTTAAAACTTTCAATACATACTTTGAGTAATCTGAGAAGAGAATATTTATAGAATTACTAAAATAAATTTGAAAAACCTAAATATATCAAAAAATCTACCTTACTCTTAAAGTTTGTTGGCTTGTACAATCCATACCGCTAAATCTAGAATCAAAAATTTTTGAACCAAAATTCCTAATAAAATAAATACTGAATAAACGAAATATTTTTGTAAATCCAATCTCTAGGGGATCAAGCAAGTTAAATTTTGTACGAATTCTTTTTTTTTCTAAATATGGAAATATGCAAATTGATCCATAAACAGCTAATATTACTGATTGATAATAATATCATCAGACACTGCTTTTATATGAAAACTAGCGACTCACCCTTGCTCCGCTCAGGTTCGTCCCTGGGGTGGGGTCTGGGAGGACCACCCTTATCCTTATCACTTAGGGGTATGGAAAATAGTTAGTAGCCGATTCTCAGACCTACTGAATACGCATATAAAATTTGGTAAAAATCGGTAAAGCTGTTTCGGAGGAGTACGGTAACTAACATTGTGACATGGAAATTTTATATATAAGATATTCAGGAAGTATAAAGCAACAGTCATGTGAGTAGTCAATATCTGGATTGCGAGAACCTTGGACAAGGCAAATGATACTTATAAGACAATAGCACAGAATAAAATGAAAGGGACATATAGGTACTATTAATCTAGCGATCAATGAAGCCTACAATTTTGTCACTTTAGTAGGCGTTTTGTGGGTGTACATTGACAGTGTTTGAAATATAAAATAATGACCAGTCCTTGGGCGAGTGCATGTTAACGTGACAATAAGGAGGACGAGAAAGTACTTAGGTATTAGGATAGACTAGTGATTTACCCCCGCTTCGCTCGGGTGCGTCCCTGGGTACGCGGATTTTGTTCACAATTTCATGGGCTTTTTCGCGAATTTATTTTGATTTTTGGTTCCCGACGTTTCGAATGCTTTACAGCAATCATGGTCACGGGAGGGACCAAAAATCAAAATAAATACACGAAAAAAATCGAAAAGATAGTTTATTTAAAATGAAAGTGTTAAGTAATTTCATGAGTTTTATTTTTCTGCGCGGAACCCTGATTTTTTTTCTAAAATAAGAGTTTCCATGTTACTCCTTATAACATCAGGTATCTGCTAGTAAAAGTCCCGTAAAAAATTAAGCCGTTTCGAAGAATAGCCGAAACAAACAGACAGACAATAGAGAAGACAGAAATTTTAAAAATTGTTTTTTTCTTATTAGTACCGTATATACCTACTTTCTTATGCATTTAGTAAAAAGCTGTTATTTTGATATTACAAACAGTCACTTTAATTTTATTTATCTGTATAGATGTAAAATAGACATTCAATAAGCCACTTACATTCATAAAGCAGTTTATGAAGCCCTTCATATTTCCTTTTCAACACTAAAATATTAAGGTTACCTAAATACAGTGGGATTTCAATTTCTTTGCCTTATAAAAAGTGTAACTGCTGAATAATAATTATTATAAAAACAATATGAATGAATATTGATGTTAAATTGTAATTGTAAATCTAAAATAAAACTATGTAAATCATTGAAAATCATTATAATTATAAAATAAAATTATTTTCTGGTTAAAGTTTCAAAAAAAATGATTTATAAAATTATCTATACATATATTAAAAGTGTAACTGAGTCTGTACATGGAAGATATTTGAGAAAACCCATCATAGGGGGGGCTTTATTTACGCAATAGAACCCAAAACAATGATTTTCAGATTTTCTCTGTTCGTTTGTGCGTTTGTGCGCGCTAATCTCAGAAACGTCTTAACCGATTTGGATGCGGTTTTCACTAATGTATTAAGGTAAGCTTCACTACATTTAGTATTTGTTTTATTTTAATCGGTTCATACACAAAACAGTTAGGTTAATTTAAAAAATCACCTAGGGACGAATCCGAGCGGAGTGAGGGTGAGTCGCTAGTATGGAAATATATGTAAATTGTATTTTATTCATTATTTTTTTAGTACCTATTATATTTATTTAATTTATCAGTAAATTGTGTCATTATTTTTTATTTTTAAGATATAAATGATCTTAAACCTTTAGATCCAAAAATGAATTGGTTCGAAAGAAGAAAGGTTTTTGAGATCATATTAGTAAATTAGAATTATCTCATTTTAAAGCAAAAAAAATCTAGGCTAGTCTATACATACAGTAAAATCCTAACTGAGTCGAATCTAAAAATTAAATATTTTTTTGGAAAATCTTATTGAAATAGTCATTATTACCGATACAGAAGCCGAATCTATAGCTTTTAGATTTTTTGTCTATCTGTCTGTGTGGGAACGAATAATGAAAAAACCACTGAACAGATTTTGATGAAATTCGGTATGATGATGACTGGTTATCTGAGTCAACATATAGGATACTTTTTACTGCGAGAAAATATCTCAAATCTGGGAAATCTATACTAACCGTTAAAACGTTCCTAAGGACGAAACCGAGCGAAGTGAGTTGAGTTGCTAGTTCAATAATAAATTAGAAGATAAATCTAAATAGTAGAAACTAACTATGTAATCTACCAATCACTAAGATTAGACCAGTAATGGAATCCGTTGAGTAAATGTACCGATAATATGATTATTCAATCAGCTTTAAGTCCACTGTCAATTTATTAAATCATTGAATGCCGATAATTTACAGTTATAAGGAATCAGGTACTTCATTATCTTTAACATAATTGGATACGTAGATAGATATCTCTAGGTACACTAGTTCATTCGGTGGCGTAGTGGCTAGCATGTACGGCTGCACACTCAGACGTCCTGGGTTTGAGTCCCGGGTCGGGCGAAGTTTAGTTATTGAGTCTTTCTGTATAGTAAGTATCAGTAACAGCCCGGAGTTGGGAAGTTGGCGGTGTTTCACCCCCGTGCCTCGGAGAGCACGTAAAGCCGTCGGTCCTGCGCCTTAACTCTCACTGGTCGTGTCAAGCAGTCGTCCCACCGGAGTATGAAAGTGACAGGAATAGAGAGTGCATTTGTGTCTGTGCGTACACTAGTGCACTATAATATCTCATGCGCAGTTGGTTAGTCTCAATGAGATTGGCCGCTGTAGCCGGAATTGGCTAGGAGAACATCATCATCTTCATCAGTTCATTCGACAAAATAAATACACGAAAAAAAACATTAAATAATAGATGCAGGTGGTCATATCACAAAACGAATCTTTTCATTAGCGTTATTTATTACTAATGAACACCTTACTAATATTATACATGTGAAAGTTTGTGAGGATAGATGTATGTTTGTTACTCTTTCACGCCACAACGGCTGAACGGATCTGGATGAAATGCACAGAGATAGATTATAGTCTGGAATAGCCCAAAATTTACGGTTCCCGTGGGATACATTTGTTTTTGTCTAGGGACGACCCGAAGCGAAGAGAGAGTGAGTAGATAATTTGAAAATAAATAAAGAAAGATGATTTTTTTCAATTAAATAGTTTGGTGTCTAAAACGTTATGGTGGTGTCATAAAGCTAATCTAATGACAAAGTCAGGAAGCGGTCGGGACTCTGTAGCTCTTCAACTTTTGACCAAGTTCAAAAAGGCAGATGGTACACATTTTTTTTAATGATATAGTTATTATTTCTCAAGGGTAGTATAATATAATGTTTGGTTTCAAAAAACCACCCTCTTGAGAAGAATGATGATATTAAATTGTGCCCAACTGGCACCCTAGGAGCCACTAAACAAAAGAATTGAATGATTAGATTAATTGATTGACATGAAGTGATGATGATTAAACTGTAAGTTAAAACTACTTGCTGTAAGTTTTAAGTTTTGTTTGTCATATTATTTAAGTTAAACTAATAAATAATTAAAGTCGCGTTAAATTATAAGCAAAGCATGCAAAGTTCTACATGAATGGAAAATTTTATTTCGACTATATTCTGTACCCACTTAGCAAACGAATATTGATCTGTCGTTCTTACTATTAAATATTAAAAATAATAACTACTACAGTACAAACAATTACGTAACTATTATAGTAACAAACCAGTAAGTTACTATTATAGCTGTAGTGTAGTAGAACTACCTTTTTTATCATTGGGAAATGCATTTACGCATACCACCTGCATCTATTTATTTATTTAATTACCAACAAAAGTTACAATGGTTAACACATAATCTATGCACTACACTTAACATGTTAATTGCACTTTTAGATATAGGTAAATACAGCATGATAATTATTATTAATTAAAGTTTTTAAGTGATCATGTGGATTAAACTATAAACTAAAATTATTAAAAAAAATATAAATTTCTAATAGAAATGAATATATTTTAAACAAAATTATATTTATAATAAAAATAATAATAATAACAGTTGCAATGTCACGTCCAGATTAGGTTTAAAATACTTGGATTCATATACAAGAGCTAGTAGTACCCACTAAAACAACGTTGTGTTTTTTTGGGTTTCGTTGAACCACCTCCTTATTAAGTAAATTCTAGTAAATAACTACTAATAACTACAATAGCTTTAAGTAAGTGCTAGCCCTTTTTAACGTTCCACTTCTGGGCATGGGCCTCACTTCAATACGAGGGGGATCAGGCCATAGTCCACCACGCTGGTCAAGTAAGAGTTGGCGGACTTCACGTTTTTCGAAAACTTGCTAGGTTCTCTTAGACATGGAGGTTTTCTCACAATGTTTTCCTTCACCGTAAGTAAGACAAATGGTAATCATTTGTATGGATGTATGGATTTTGTATTTGCTTCACCCGGTTTTCCAACGGCGTTACCACTGGACTAACACAACTACGAGTATAATAACAAAATACAAAATAACTACTGTAGCATTTCATTTATAAAGGGCAAAAAACTGACCTGAAACAGTTCATCCGATCGATTGAAGTTCAACTCATTCAGCGATGTGTTATATTTTGTTAGCTAAAACTATTCTATTTTAAGCAGATATAAGTTAAATAAAATCAATTATAATCGACATTTTATCAGAGGATATGTATGTTGGTAATATAATAAAATTGTAACTAAGCCGAATCTATACATTAAATATTTTTTTAAAAATCTTATTGAAATAAACATTATTATCGATACAGAGGCCGAATCTATAGTTTTTAGAATTTTTGCGTCTCTCTGTCTGTCTGTCTGTTACCGCATCACGGAAAAACCACTGGAGGGATTTTAATGAAATTTGGTATGATGATAGCTGGTTATCCGGGTCAACACATAGGATACTTTTTACCGCGAGAAAATATCTCATTTCGGAGAAAAAATACAAAAACTGCAAAGTAAGAGTATATTAATATGTAAAACCTAAGAATTTGGTTTTTGGTCATCTGAACGCGGGCGGAGCCGCGGGCAATGCTAGTTATTACATAATTTGTATAATACCATAAGTCATTGGTTTAAAATATATAATATTGGAAGTAGTATTTTTCCAATAGGCAATTTACCTACTTAAATGTCAATAATTTTTCATATATAAAACAGACGGCCGATTTGGTAAAACGGACTTAAAGCTTGTCGCTTGGCGCTTTAGAAAACCAAAAAATATAAGTATGAGAATGAACCCCCAAACCCCCAGATGGGATTGTAACATATTAATGTAACATCTATATTAATTTAATAAAAGACCAGAATTATAGACATATGTAACATGTGTCTATGTAATCGCTTCTTTATAGATAATTTTCTTTTTTTTTTAAATAACCTACATTTCTACTCTCACATAGAGCTTCGTTTTTTTTAATTTATTACAATTTTGTATGCGACCATCGCATTAACGTTTCATTCTGCATCCTTTAAAAAATTATAAAATTAATACAAATCGATTTTACTATAACATTTACAATATTGTATTTTATCATTGTCTATATAAATAGATAAAGACAAAACAGCTCAGTACCTTTTCTCCCCTGTTTGTCAACCGATTTTCTTTTTAGTGCTATTAATTTTAAAAAAAGCCTAAAAGCCAAATAATAAAGGATTGAATTGAATAATAAAAAAGGAACCAAAAATCAAAATAAATCCACAGTAGTAAAGTATTAAATCAATAATGATTGCAATGATCAAATTTCGACCACTAGGCGAACATTAGTTCATGTAAAAATCAGAAAAACAAAATTTTTGTGAATTTTTAAACATAATATTACCAAAAATGTACCAAATAACAAATTATTTATAGACCTATGTAATAGTAACTGCTAAGTCACCAATGAACGAGGGCGTGGTGATTAGAATAATTAAGACGCCCTGAATGCAATGAATGCGCCGCAGATGTCATATCCGCTGTACCTGCACGAGTATAATTTAGTACGATAGTTATTTTTAGCAACTTTCAATATTTTTACTGTCACAGTTTAATATGGTTATCAATTGTCTGTGACTATGTATGTATGTATATATTGGGACATTCATACACAGCACCATCTAGTTCCATGGTAAGCTACAAGGCTTGTGTTATGGATACCAGATAGTTGATACGCTACACATATATAACTTTTAAATACATATGTACATATTATATATAATATGTATATACATAAACACCCATGAATGGAGTGCAAACATTCGTGCTCATCACACAAATGAATGTCCCCAGCGGGATTCGAACCCGCGACCGCTGGTACAATAAGTAGGTTCAATACAAACTGAACCAAACGAATTGAATATGTTGTAAATGAAAGTTAAATTGACAGCATTAAGAAAATGGCTGTTAGGGTTTAAGTGAAAGGAGCTATAGGAAAGAAATACGTACTTAAAAGGTAAAAACTATATATTATTAGGAAAGAGCCAGCGAGGGTGTCTTCATTCTTTATATAGATATCAATTTCTATGTCCCATTAACAATGTAAATGCGAAAGTTTGCTTGATGTTTGTTACTCAATCACGCCAGAAAGGCTGAACGGATCTGGATGTTTGCCACAGAGATAGATTATAGTCTGGAATAGAGCACATACTTTTTATCCCAGAAAAATGTAGGGTTCCCGTGTTCCATCCCCGTACGTGTTCCTATTTTTTCTCAAATTTACTTTCTTCATGCTTTTCCATTAAAATAATAATTTAAAAGCTTAGTAGCTCCTTGAACCGTGTACAGGTCAGATACAATTCAAATCTCATTACGCGTAGGTTTAAATTGCTATTCGTTATTCCAAGGTTTCATTCAGATATTATGAATGAGAAAGTATGTATTTGTTCATTTGTTAGCTCTTGATGCTTCAAGAAATATCGATAGATTCCGTTATGGTAGGTTGTATGGGCAAATAGATTGGCTACGGATTGTCTAAGTCCATGAAGTGATTTTGCAAGACATTTAATTTATAATAATGGTAGATATACAAGATTTTAAAGTATGTTTATATGAGTTACTTGTAATTAGTTTTTAACTAAAAAGAAGGAATGATGACTTAAAGCCAATTTTCATTTATTTTTTTAATTTATCATTGGAGGATAGCAAGTTCAAAAAGTTTTTAAATTATTTCGCCATTTCACATAAACCGCCGGACTTGAAGAAAAAAAGGAGTGTGTAAGAGATAGATAGTGCACTTGTGTTTATGTATACATATTACATATTAATATGTATGCTAATCATATTAAGATTGGTCGTCAACGAAATCGCTCAGGACACTATAATTAATTATTAAAAGATTTGTGGTATTTCGAAAGGAAACATCTTGAAGCCATTATGTGTACAAGAAAGCTGCTTTGATTTACTTTTGTGATTGTAATTTCTATAACTTTCGAATACTTCCATTCGTAGTGTAATCATTCGCAATTTTACATATGAGCGTTTTATTGGAAAATAATATATTCGATTTATTTGTAATGATTTATGTATAAAGCATTTAGTTATATGACCTTGACCGTTATCAATGTATTTAAAAAACATAAAAAGGACGCGGATATTCCTTTTTTTTTCCCTCGCTTTTGCACAGAGATGTCGGTAAATTATTATAATATATTATGTAACTCATTATTTAGAAACAGCAACTGTTGAGTTTCTCACCGGATCTTCTAAGCAGAACTGCTTTCCAAGGAGGTGGTAGCTTCCTTACGGATAGACGTACTAACGATCATAAAAATAATAATTTGATGTTGCAAAAGTACTGAATATCAGAATATATGCAAGAAATATCTCGAAGTTTTTATTAGTGTCATCCTACAGTAGTTGAAGTTTTTATTGTATATTTAAGTAATTCAATTCCATTTCGTTTTACTTCTAAACAAGAAGAGAATATAAAACAGTTTTTTACAACCCTTTAAAGTTCCACACAAAATTACAATTAGGTTAGTAATTTATGGTGTACAATTCCATGGGCTCTCGACTATAAACTTGGTTACCATAGCAACGTGTAAACATAAAGGCTTGATTTAACTCTATCAAGCGATTGTATACCTTATTGCAATATGTATGAGAACTCAAATCGATTTCTATTAATTTCCACAAAGAATTTTATTTCAAACTCTATTTCTAGAGCAACAAGATTGTTTTTACATGTTTAAAACTTCAAACAAAGTTTCGCTATCAACGTAACTTAAATCTAAACGCCCACATACTTAAAGAACACTTTCTTTATTCTTTTTAAAGACAATTGTGTGCATCAAGTGCAATATTATAATTTGAACTCTATTTTCATAACCTTAAGGTAGATTTTTGTTATTTTCCTAGTTAAGGACGCCGTATGGCGCCAAGTGCAACATACTGTACTTTGAAATGCACACATTATACATTAAGTGATTACTTGTTAAGAATTTTCAAAGAGTAATTGTTCATGATTGGTAGCAAATAACAGGTTTTTTGGTTAACTCTACTTGAATAGTTGAGTTATTTGACTGTATAGTAATCTATTCTAATTGTAGTTTTTTTTAATTATTAAATTTAAGGTATAGCTATGTGATTTTATTATTTACATAAAGTATTTGAAGGGAAACAGCAATCATGATTGCTGTAAAGCATTCGAAACGTTGGAAACCAAAAATCTAAATGAATCCGCGAAAAAATCAGAAAAGATAGTTTTATTTAAAATGTAAAATTTTTTTAAATCTAAAAAAGTGTTATGGTATAAAGTATAAACCTTAGATCAGACCGAGTACAAAATACAAAGTAGGAAAAAATGAACAAATAAAGATTTTTAGTTACGAAATGATACTAGTATTAATCTATAGCTATACTAATATTATAAGACTTTTTGTTTGTTTGTTTGTGCCGAATAAGCTTCGAAACTACTGGAGTGATTTTGATAAAATTTGGTAAGAAGACAGTTTGAGATCTTGAAAAGACTAGATAGGATAGTTTTTATTTCGGAAATCATCCTTTAAGTGGGTGAAAATGGGGATGAAAGTTTGTATGGGGAATCAATCTAGGGACGAACCCGAACAAAGCGAGGGTGAATCGCTAGTTTATAAAAAAAGAAATTAATTTTTAAAACACTCCAAATTTACCAAAAGACATACTTGAAACAGTGCAGAAATATAAGAAATATTGTAAGTAACTTTTGCTATTCAAGCGCTAATCGTTTTGGGGTAGAAAACTTCAAAGTTAAGTGCATAATATTTAAGGGTGCAGTTAAACGGGGTGGTAAAAAGGGGTTGGTACAGTAAATGTGCAAAACCAGTACTCAAGTATATTATTAGCTTCATGCAAGTTCGTTCATCCCTTTGATGTTTAAGAGTCAAGCGTATTTTAAAACCCAGTGATTTGAAAGTAGGATCCACATACCTTCAATATATATATATATATATATATATATATATATATATATATATATATATATATATATTTCAAGTGACTGCTTATATTTTTATATGAGAATATATGCATATATCATTGCAGGTTGCAGTAATATCAGTCTAGTCCGTTAAATAAGGCATATTGGGCATATTACAATCATATATTTTTAGAATATCATATACGGAAAGAATATAATATTATATATCATCTGTCAGGCAAATTACAACGGTTACCATGGCAACAATTAATCATGTATTCTATCTTATTCTCTCGCCGGCTTAATCCTATATATTTATGTGTTTGTCACTTTCTCGTGTCGCATTTTCGTTTCATAGAGTTTCATATCACAACGATTCTAAAGAAGTTTCACTACAAGAAGTAGTTTCAAAAGGATAAACTCAGTGTACGTTTTCACTTAAAAATTAATTGACCTAACGACTATTGTGCAAAAAGCGGATCCAGGAACTTTGGAACAGCAGTCTATCACATATCCGGTATATCTTTGCCTTTTTTTACATATTATACATAATAAGATAGGGGAAACTAAACGTTGTACCAACCGTAAATGTACAGAAGCGTAACATTCGTCCGGTAAAAGGGCTTCATTGTATCTACATTGTCATTATTATGTACAGCTGTTATATAACGATCGAGGTATATGACGAAAAGGTTTACACTTTGAAAAAGTACGATTAACACTTTAAAGCAGTGTCATTTTCTCTTTGTATTGTTCTATCATAAGATTGAATAGCTATGTGTTATGTCACAGTAAATAAATGTTTACGCTTTTATAAAAATAGAAATTGTATAGAAATTATATACATATTTTGGCTTGACGAGACGTTTGGATCAGTGTGTAGTGACCCTATTTGCTGTGACAGCGTCGGCGGGTTCGAGTCCCGCTGGGGTCATTCATTTGTGTGATGAGCACGTATGTTTGTACTCCAGTCATGGATATAATATGTATGTATTTAAAGTTATATATGTGTAATGTATCAACTATCTGGTATCCATAACACAAGCCTCGTAGCTTACCATGGAACTAGATGGTGCTGTATGTTAATATCCACATATCTATGTATTTAATATTTAGTGTAACATGAAGTTGTCATTTCTCTATTTAGTTTTCTTTAAGCGTTTACGATTGTAGAGTGTCATCAAAGCACTTGAAATATACAGTCTTCAATATATACATTATACTAGCAGAACCCGCGGGTTCGCTCGCGTAAAAATTACAAAAAAAAACTAAAAGGTAGGTTTCATAGAAACTTTCACCCCCTATTCTACCCCTTATGGGATGAATATCTAAAAATGCTTAAACATTTATTTATTTGTATTAAAGAGCATTAATACCAAGTTTCAAGTAATTCTGATCATAAATATTTTTTTGGATTGTATTATAACATGTTTTTCCGTGGGAATGAGAAAATCTCCCGCGGTAAAAAGTAGCCTATATCACTCTCCAGCCCTCCAAATATCTTCATACAAAAAATCACGCCAATCCGTTACTCTGTTTTGACGTGTAAGAAGTACAAACAAACAAACACACTTTTACATTTATAATATTAGTACGGATTTAGTTTTCTCTAGTTTGTCTATTAATGATATCGTTTGTAGAAAGTCAAATTGCTACAGTGGTAGGTCTGATTACACCATAAGAACACCGTCTATGTAACTAAGTTGTAACTAAAATGCAATAAACATGTACAATTTAAATGAATTCCCATAACTTATAACTCGATTTCCTGCTTCAATTAGTTTTAAGTGTATAAATAAGCTCGTTACTTGAAATATATATTTACATTATATGGCAAATAAATACATTCTCGAAATTTATTTACATTAATACGTACTAACATAAGCCATGAGCGTTACTTAGTTTACATCATTTCACTTATTCGTACAACTGTTAAAATTATAATAATTCATAACAATATGTAATGTTTTCAACAACATTTTCGACTCCTGAAGTTAAGTTTAAGATTTGTTACAATGCAAGTTTATTTTGAGCTAAAGTAATATAATTGAATGATCATAGATCTTGTATTTTTGCTTTTAACGTATGAAATATATTTGCAATTTAATATTTAATACTTTCTTAGGTTTAGGCGAATATTTGACATATTAATTAAAACTACTTACATATTTTTGCTGATTTTTTTGCGGATTTATTTCGATTTTTGCACCCCGACGTTTTGAATTTTACAGCAATTATGGAGGAGGAGTGACAGTTTTATTTAAAATCTGATATTTGTTAACTATACTGTTTGTATTATACCATTCTTTTAAAACATTAAAATCAACAAGATCATCTTGTTAGATATGCAATTTGACAACACTTGTGTCGAACAGCTGTTCAAAGCCACTACATATTCATAAAGACGTTAAGACATAACACAGAGACATGTTTATTACTAGTAAATGACTTAATTAGTAAATATAATGAACGCAACGAAATCGCAGGCAATTATTATTGGCAGTCAAAGAATGTTGTCAAAAATTAAAACTGTACAAATACCAGAAATATCGCTAGATGGTGTTAAGATTCCTTTTCAGGAAAAAGTTAAAAATCTGGGTTTACTTATTGATCAACACCTGTCATGGGATCCGCAAGTGAGTGAACTGAGCCGGAAGATGTTTGGAGCGATTGCTTCTCTTCGCAGATTGCGAAATTTCCTTCCGATTCCTACCAAAATTGCGCTAGCAAATTCACTCCTACTACCGATTCTTGATTATGCTGACATTTGTTATCTCGACATCAAAGAGGAGCACTTGAATAAACTTGAGCGACTCCAAAATCTTTGTATACGGTTTATTTTTGGCCTTAAAAAATATGACCATGTTTCTCAATTTCGTAAAAAGCTCAAGTGGCTCCCAATCCGATTCCGCAGGAATACTCATATTCTTCATCTTCTCTACTGCGTGCTGTTTAACCCTTCAACTCCTATTTACCTGAAAGAGCGTTTTGAGTTTCTGGATGGTTCCCATGCTCGATCACTTCGCTCTGCTCAAAATTTCCTTCTTAAAATTCCTACTCACTCTTCCTGTTTCTTCACAAATTCTTTTACAGTAAAAGCTGCTCGATTGTGGAATTCTATTCCTTTAAGCATTAGATCTGCCAAAAGCTTAGATAAATTTAAAAAGTTATTAAAAGATTATTATATGTCTCTTTAAGTCTTTCCCTTAGTCCTTTCCCCTAATATCATCGTTATTATTATTTGCTCTATTATCTTCTAGTATCTAATTCTATTTACTATTTGATTGATTTTTTTCTTTTTTATGTGTGTGTGTAAATTTTACGCATATAAGTATGTATGAATGTATGTATGTATGTATGTATGTATGTATGTATGTATGTATGTATGTATGTATGTATGTATGTATGTATATGTGTATGTATGTATGTATGTATGTATGTATGTATGTATGTATGTATGTATGTATGTATGTATGTATGTATGTATGTATGTATGTATGTATGTATGTATGTATGTATGTATGTATGTATGTATGTATGTATGTATGTATATATTTATCTATAAGTATTTATATATAATAATCGTATTAAAGCAAGTACACCGCCTACCGTTTTTATGAACATTTACTCCTCCACCTCAAGGTTGCCTGGAAGAGATCGCTTCCAGCGATAAGGCCGCCTGCTGTGCATCTTTTCTTTGTGTTGTTTTTTTTTATTTTATTTTATATCTATTTTTGGTGTACAATAAAGAATATTATTATTATTATTATTATTATAATGAAATGTAACGCGATTAATATTGCTATAAATTAATTATTTTGCATGCCTTTATTTTGGCTTAGGCTTCTTCAATTAGAGATTTTAAGTTAAAACTAGTTCTAGCCCGTTTCTTTGCTCGCGTGATAAGCGTGGTCTGGTCCAAGGATAGTCTATGTCAGAGCCCAGGATACAATCTATGTACTCCCCAAATTTTATCGTTTGTTTAGGAGTTTAAGCATGAAAAACAACAGACATAGTTACGTTTACGTTTATAATATTAGTATAGATTAGTATGTATTAATTGCATAAGTATTAATTAATATAATTCAGAATTGAACCCTTTAACTTCCCTATACATTTTCATCTTCGCATCCGCACGAATGTTTTTGAGAATCATTTAATACTATTATTTTAACAAGAAAATGAATTTTGTATAAAATGGTAGTTTTAAAAGTATTATGCAATGTCAAACGTATTTCGATTTTTGATGCACCTCCGATATCTACTTGTGTCAAACAGCTGCACAAACTGACATCATTTACATATAGATGAGTGTTACAGGGACGGACTTGAACATAACCAAAAAAAAAAACAATGAAAAAAATAGTTCTTTTAGTGCATTTCAAGTATTATTAAAACAAGAATATGATAAAAAAAGAAAGCTAACTAAAGAAAAGTTACGCGTATTTCAATTTTACTAGTTGCTATATATAGTACATTCCAACAGAGAAGATATATACCTAACATTGTATTTATTGTCATTATGATGAATGTAATCGATAAAAACAAGAAGATTTCTAAACCAATTGAGGTATTATAGATATCACTTCGACTTTCCATCGTAGCGCTATCAAGTTTTTATTTACATTATTATATTTCATACTTTTGAACTTTTACCATAATTACGAACAGATCTAAGATAAAATCGATTTAATTTGAACAATAATATTGTACACATTTATTCAAATACGATGCTCTGAAATTTAATAAATATCTATATTTGAAAAAATGTTACTTTAAAGTTATATAGCATGAAGAATACGTCCCTGTGCTATCATAAAACTTGTTACAGAGGAAGCCGAATTAACACTTGTCGAAGAATAGCCGTAAAGTAATTATGACTACCAGCGGGTACATCAATGTTAATGTACTTTTATATGATTGATATACCGTTTAAAAAGTTAACAAAAAGCCGTTCTCTATAGGTTTTTATTGGTTTGAAGATTAAAGACTGATCTTCGAAACTATCTATTAGTGTAAAATATCTCAGTATTTTCCAAAACATCAAATTGAAATTATTTTAGATTTAAGTAGAAAATATGGTTTTGAAGTATTTAAAAAACATTCATTAAAAAAAATAATGAAAAAAGTTTTATAAGTATGTACTGAAAATATCGCTTATTATAAACACAAATCAGAAGTATTAGTGTAAATAATACGAATTGGTTAAACCATCCTTTTTTCTAGTCGGTCATAAAATACGAAGCCAAATACGAAGAAGTTTTCTAATATAGATAACTAGCATTGCCCGCGGCTCCGCCCGCGTTCAGATGACCAAAATCCAAATTCTTAGGTTTTACTGTTTTTGTATTTTTTCTCAGAAATGAGATATATTCCCGCGGTAAAAAGTATCCTATATGTTGACCCGGGTAACCAGCTATCATCATACCAAATTTTATCAAAATCTGTCCAGTGGTTTTCTCGTGATGCGGTAACAAACAGACAGACAAACAGACAAAAATTCTAAAAACTATACATTCGGACTCTGTATCGATAATAATGTCTATTTTAATTAGATTTTCGAAAAAATATTTAATGTACAGATTCGACTTAGTTACAATTTTATTATATGTATAGATAGATATATATATGCAATTACTTGCCCGTCTGTATGAACGTGTTATTAAGTATTATTTGACACTACAAATGTCTTGAAACATTATATCTCATAACGGCTGAACAGAAGCGCTGAAATGACCTAATTAGTGCCAATTAACAGATTAGACTGTGGTATGCACTATGTAGACATGAGAGCACCCATGTTATTAAATATGATATTTTTAATTCAATGTATAAAGATAGTTGCACACTAAAACGCAACCTTCTTACGTATAATAATATTGAAAATAGTATATTTGTCCAAGAATTTTAAGTTTTGAGAAACTCTCTCATGACCATGATTACTGTAAAGCATTCGAAACGTCGAGAACCAAAAATCTAAATAAGACATAAAAAATCCGAAAAGATAGTTTTATTTAACATGTCGAATATTGGAGTCTGTTTGGTTCTTCTGGAGATTTTGCCATACGAACAAACAAAGATATTAAAGATAAAAACTTTTTAACAAAAAAATAAAAACCGAATTCAAACAAAAGCACTAAAAAGTAAAAAATAACTGATTGGTAGTTATTTATATAGGATTTTACAAGTTAAAAGAAAATTAGGTGCAACTTGTAGATGAGTAAAGTAAGTAATTAATGTAACCGTTTTAGTATAGTTACTCTATATTTGACGTTAACTGTCTGTCTGTCTGTGTGTTTATTACTTAAAATTATTCTTATTACATTTTTAATATTGATTATTTATATGATACATATAATATCATTATAAAATATATAATTTCATACAACGTGACTCCACGTTGATTTCTGTCATTGTAAGTTAGATTTGTGGTTACACGTATGAGGATGATTTACAACCACAAAATCTATAAGTACCTTTAAAAAAATTGTAACTAAGTCGAATCTGTAAATTAAATATTTTTTAGAAAATCTTATTGAAATAGAAATTATTTATCAATACAGAGGCCGAATCTATAGTTTTTAGAATTTTTGTCTATGTCTGTTTGTCTGTGACCGCATCACAGAAAAACCACTAGAGAGATTTTGGTGAAATTTGGTATGATGATAACAGGTTACCCGGGTCAACATATAGGATACTTTTTACTGCGGGAAAATATCTCATCTCTGAGAAATCTATACTAAACGTCAAAGCGTAATAATATAAAATAATATCCCGAAGCAAACAAACCTTCCGCTATCCAATAAAACCTACGCATACAATTTACAATAGAAATTTTTCGTAATACTTACAACATTTCCTTATTATATAGCCGTTTTATAAAGTTGAAACACTATAAAACTATTACAACTTCCGTGCCCACGATATGTACTGCAATAAGCATAGCTGTAGTTTAACAAGTTACAGTATAACCAATTTATTGACTAATCTTATCGTAAATGTCAAAAAAAAATAATTTGCTTTAGTTGTAATGACAGAAAAATGCAGGTAGCCACGCAGCACGCTTGAGGAATCGAGTGAAGTGGGTTCAAATCCCGGGTCTCGCACTTCTGATATTTTCGTGTGAGAATTTCCAACATGATTACTACTTATCTTACTGTAAAGGGAAACATCGTGAGGAAACCTGCATGTCTAGCAACTGAGCAAATTTTGGAGAGACATGTGAAGTCCGCCAACCCGCACTTGGCCAGCGTGGTGGACTATGGCTTGATCCCCCTCGTATTGAAGGGAGGTCCGTGCCCAGCAGTGGGACGTTAAAAAGGGCTGAATACATAATATGTACATAAGCACATACATATGACGACAGTATTAATGACTCAATGGGAACTAGTTGGTAAGATGAAAGAGAGGTTGCGATTAATTTTTAACTTGTTTTGACCGACTTTAAAAGAAGTAAAAGTACTTTTACTTTATAAGTAATTATTTTACAATATTAGTAAATTAAAATGTGATCATTAACATTTTTGAAAAAGCGGTCAAAAACTTAATTTATTGTATTTTAAAAGCTTCTTAAAGAAGTCAGTTAATATAGGTAAGTTAGCAGGCGTAAGTGTAATAATGCCAAAACGTAACATTTATCGGCAGAGGGTATCAGTAAGGTCAAGGAAGTTCATTAGTTCATATTTATAATACTTCTGGTTATAAAAAACGTATTATAAATATTTTATATTACTTATTGGTCATTATTATTGCAATTTTTTTTTCAAAACAAACAGACAGACAAACAAAAATTTAAAAAATGGTTTCTTTCTTATTAGTAAGTACCGTATATAATTTCATATGCATTTAGGAAAAAGCTATTATTTTGACATTACAAACATACACTTCAATTTTATTTATGTGTATAAATAAAATTATTTTAAACATTTTATCGAGAACATTAAGCACTAAGCAAAGTTACTTTTTAAAGTGGATCGTCGTCTTTGTCTACGCCGTAGACAAACAAAGTGTAGATAATTGTTTAGGAACAAATCATACGCAAACTCTATATTTAGGTAAAACTACAATATCCTCTTTCGATAAGTCTATTTAGTTAAAGCTTTAGATAGTAAAAACCCGGTTTATGTTAATACCAATAGTGCAATAAAGAATTTGAGCTAGAATGTAAGAGATTTATTATCATTTGTACCAAATTCTTAATTTTTTGCTTTGAATGTTTTAAATATGTTTAGTAAACATCAAGTGACGTTAGTTAAACATTTTTTTTTAAACAAATTAACATTTTTGATTTAAATTGCCCTTAATTACAATATAAATACTATATGAATGATTGTTCTAATATGAAAAGTATGTAAGAAATCAATGGAAAGCTTTATTGAACAAAATAATTTTACTATTTTTAAGTAAGGTTAGTAAAACATTTTTCATCTCAGTATAAATAAATAAATAAATATGTTGGGACATTTCACACAGCACCATCTAGTTCCATGGAAAGCTACGAGGCTTATGTTATGGATACCAGGTAGTTGATACACTACACATAAATAACTTTAAATACATACATATTATAAATATAAACACCCATGACTGGAGTACAAACATTCGTGCTACACAAATGAATGCCCCCAGCGGGACTCAAACCCGCGACCGCTGGCACAGCAAGTAGGATCACTACAAACTGAGCCAACGTGTCGTCAATAGATAAGCATTATATTTTGGTTCATCAAACATTAACTTCCATATTATATTTATACACTACTAGCGACTCGCACTCGCTTCGCACGGGTTCGTCCCTAGCTTGATTCTCCATACCAACTTTCATCCCCATTTTCACACCCTTAAGGGATGACTTCCGGGATATAGAGTATCCTATGTCCTTCTCAGAGTCTCAAACTATCTTCTTACCAAATTTCATAAATCGGTTCACTAGATCCAGAAATTACCCCCTACAACGTCACAAACTCACAAACTTTACCTCTTTATAATTTAGTATAGATACAACCTCCTTATTAAGTTCCCACTGCTGTGCACGGGTCTCCCTTCAATACAATTAGGCCATAGTCCGCCACGCTGGACAAGTGCAGTCTGGTGGACTATATTCTTAAATGAATCTAATATTATAATAAATGTACTGAAAATATATGACCTCCTTCTATTATGAAGATGAATAAAAATATAGATAGCAAAAAATAAGGAGCGTAGGCGCAGCACAGTTAAGTATCATTATGAAGTTAACCTGCATTTAAAGAGAACGGGTCATTGACAGTGCAAGTGGAGACCATTAGTGGATCCCATAACCTTCGAACACTAGTTCTAATACATACCTATATAAATCTGTACAGATAAATAAAATTGAAATGTCTGTTTGTAATGTCAAAATGACAGCTTTTATTAAATGCGTATAAATTTATATACGGTACTTATATGAAAAAAATGCAATTTTTAAATTTTTTGTCTGTCTGTTTCGGCTAATCTCCGAAACGACTGGATTGATTTTGATGGTACTTTCATTGGCGGATAGCTGATATTATAAGAAGTAATCTAGGCTATCATTTTAGAAAAAGAATTAGGGTTCCGCTCAAAAAAATTAAAACGCGCCCGAGCTAAGTGAGAGTAAGTCGCCAGTCTAAGATATAACTAATGCCCTAGATTTTCATGTATTAGTGTAAAGGTGGGTCTTATTATATTGTATTTTTACAGCGCTCTACAACTAGATTGGTATTAGTTAATATCTTTATAAAAAGATTAGGAAAACAAAACGAATTACAAAATCTTTGAAAAAACCATTCATCTACAAATATATTATGATGGTTTTTTTAAAGAAATTTAGTGAAACTTATTAATAATAAAAGTAAACATATTTATTATAGTTAGATTATACAATATCGTTTATGAATTATTTTACTGATTCAAAACTTTTTTTGGAGAAGTTTTATTAACAGTACTTATAGCTGGAACGCGATGTTCGGGACCTCAACCCAACACATTTCACTACGGATTGGAAGTCAAAATATACTAAGTTAAAATTCATTAGCAAAATCTTCTATCAATTACCTATATAAAACATTATAATTTATTACACGTTTTTCTAATAAATTACCACGATTTATGTTTTCATTACGTCTATCAAAGTTAGAGTGAAGGCGTTTATATGAGGTGTTTATATTTACCTCAAAACATTAATAAAATCGTAAAACATGCTTTTTCTTATTAGAAATTAAAAGATCATATACAACTATATATATATATATATATATATATATATATATATATATATATATATATATATATATATATATATTTGGTGGTTGATGAGTGTTGATAATGCACAAATAAAAGAATATGTTACGTCACTAATGAAATTGTAATAAAAAGTCAACTCACACGTAAAAACAGTACAGAAGGAACATTTAGGGAAATACACTATGACACAAAGAGTTACAGTACAAACATATAAAGTCCACATACAATATCTCACGAAAAACGATTAAATTATATAAAACAAGTAAGTCGCATCAAAGGCAAAGCATCGACTGCTTGTTAGTAAAAATGTTATTAGTGGTCGGTAGGTGTAAAACAAATTCCGATCCACTATATACTACCGGTTTCGCGCGGCTATGCTTGTCGATTTAATATAACATGAATAATTGATAATAAATAAATATAAATAATTATGTATACGTGTTGTATGTGTGTATGTAGGTGAGTAGAAAATATAAATACGTAAATTAAATATTTAATAAAATATAAATATAAAGAAATGTGAAGTTTAATATATAAATATGATAAATTAAATATATTATGTTATAAGTCACCTACATCACTCCCCTCCAGAGGCCGTGTCTACGGACGATAAAAATCAGGGAAGTGTACTCTGCGTCCCGAACGTGTCGTTTTTACGGGACATTCCTTAGCAGGAGAAATATTGTCCTGTCGGGGTGAGGATGATTCAGAGGACAGTATATAGGCCGGTTTCAGGCGGTCTATGGATACTGTCTCATCTTTATTTCCCACGCGTATAATAAAGGTTTTTGCACCTCTCTTGAGCACTTCGTATGGCCCAGTGTAAGCGGGCTGAAATGAGCCACGTAGCACTTCATCTCTGAGGAATACGTGACTACAGTGGGCTAAGTCCTTAAAAACGAAGGCTCTGCGAGATCTTGAGTGGTGCTGGGGGGGAACTGGACGTATGCTGTCGGCAAATGACTTCATACGGGCTGAGAAATCAGTGATGTCGGTGGTGTTTGGAGCGATGTCGTGGCCTAAAAATTCGCCAGGTAGGCGCAGTGGCTCACCATACACCAACTCAGCCGATGAAGTCTGGAGGTCTTCTTTGAAGGCACTCCTGATGCCGAGAAGCACGAGTGGTAATGACTCGGTCCAGTTCGCGTCAGCGTGACAGGTTATTGCTGCCTTCAATTGCCTGTGGAATCGCTCAACCAAACCGTTGCACTGTGGGTGGTAAGCTGTCGTCCTACGGTGATCGAAACCGATGGATTTGGACAGCTGTTGGAATAAGGCCGACTGGAATTGCCTGCCTCGATCGGTTACGATCTCGGTAGGACAACCATATCGGGCCACCCAACAGGAAATGAACGCTTTGGCCACTGTCTCGGCGGTGATGTCGGTAATCGGCACAGCTTCCGGCCATCGCGTAAAGCGATCGACGGCTGTGAGACAATACCGGTAATCACCAGCAGGTGGTAGCGGGCCGATAAGGTCTATATGGACGTGTTTGAAGCGCGCTGAAGGTAAATCGTGCGTACCTAAAGGTGAGGCAACGTGTCTAGTTACCTTCGAGCGCTGACAAGACAAACACGCCTTAGCCCATTCACGGCAGTTTTTCCGCATCAGTGGCCAGACGAAACGTTGGGAAACGAGTTTGGCTGTGGCATTGGCGCCAGGATGGCTGAGTGAGTGAAGACAGTTAAATACCTGCTGACGCAGTTGTTTGGGAACGAAAGGTCTGGGTGTCGCTGTACTGACGTCGCAGTACAAGACAGTACGACTCCCAGGAATGGTCGTTCTAGTTAGGCGAAGAGAAGAATCGCCTTTGAGATGTTCTGCCAGCTCTGGATCTGTGGCTTGGAGCTTGGCCATCACTTCAAGGTCGACTGGCACCTGCAGTTCATCAACGCGCGACAAAGTGTCGGCGACCAGATTGTCTTTGCCGGCAATATGGACGATGTCGGTGGTGAACTGCGAGATAAAGTCGAGGTGTCTATACTGACGTGGCGAACAGTTACTTTTCCGTTCATGGAAAGCATAACATATTGGCCTATGGTCAGTATAGACTGTGAAGTGAGTGGCTTCTAGCATGTGCCGGAAGTATTTTATGCTCTCATAAATAGCAAGGAGCTCTCTATCGTACGGAGAATATTTCACCTGCGATGGGCTCAACTTGCGAGAGAAAAATGCTAACGGCTGCCAGGCTCCATCCTTCAGCTGCTGCAAGACTGCACCTATCGCCGTATCAGAGGCGTCAGTGACCAGTCCTAGCTTAGCCTGTGAGTCTGGATGGGCTAAGAGGGCAGCATCACAAAGACTCTTCTTGCAAGCCTCAAATGCACGCAGTGAATCTCCCTCTATGACGACTGGATGGGAAGCTTTGACCGATCCGGTCAGCAAGGCATTTAATGGCGCTTGTATTTGAGCGGCGTTAGGCAAAAATCGCCTGTAAAAATTCACCATCCCCAAAAATCGTCGGAGTTCTCGGACGGTTTTTGGAGGTGGGAACTGTGATATGGCCTGTACCTTGCTGTCCAGAGGTTTAGTGCCCTTTTCAGAGATTTGATACCCGAGAAACGTAACTTCAGACGCGCCGAAAACACATTTGGCGGTGTTGACAAGTACGCCATAATTGCGCATACGTTCGAAAAGTTGACGTAAGTGGTCTTCGTGTTCGCGTGCAGTTTTACTAAATATTAAAAAATCGTCTAGGTACGGGTAACAAAAATCGAGTCCGCGAGTTAACTCGTCTACAAATCTCTGAAAAGTTTGACCGGCGTTCCTAAGTCCAAAAGTCATAAAGGGAAATTCGTACAGACCGAAAGGTGTGGTAATGGCGGTCTTGGGAATATCATCCTCTGCGACAGGGATTTGGTTGTAGGCCTTAACCAAATCTATAACTGAGAATACCGTACAACCAGATAAATGATGTGAAAAATCGTGAATATGACGAATTGGGTACTGGTCGGGTATTGTTCGTGCGTTAAGTTGGCGATAATCGCCGCAAGGGCGCCAGCCGTTATCTTTTTTGGAGACGAGGTGGAGAGGTGATGCCCACGGACTGTCAGACGGACGTGCGGTCCCGTTCGCTAACATGACATCGAATTCGTCCTTTGCAATTTTTAATTTATCGGGGGCGAGGCGTCTAGGGGTGCATGATACAGGTGGACCTGGTGTAGTACGTATGTGGTGTGTAGTGTGATGCTTTGCGATTCCCGGAGTACCAGCAGGGCGTGTTATTTCCGGAAATTCGGCTAAAATTTTATGATAAACACTATCACCACCCGTTGTTACCTTAACACTAGATACATTATTGCTTACATCCAAACATGCTACAGTGCTGACATTAGTTAGGCTATCGACGAGTTTTTGTTGGCTGACGTCGACGATGAGGCGATAATGTGATAGAAAATCTACACCTATAATAGCTTTTGTGACGTCAGCTACGACAAATTGCCACGGAAAGTTCCGACGTAAGCCTAAATTAAGATTGAGCTGTATATAGCCGTACGTATCAATAGCAGAACCATTGGCAGCACTGAGCTGATATGAGGTTTTACACCTGCGCTCACAAAGCGCGGAAAGTGGATACACACAAATATCACTACCAGTGTCTATTAAATATGGTATATCGGTGCTGCGGTCCTTAATGAACAGACGACCCGTGCTGGAACTGTTACAGTTGTTGGTCGTCATTACCAACTGCTCTGAGTGTTTTCGGGCTATACGAGATGTTGATCGCCCGCGTCGTCTTTCATCTTTGCGATGTTCAGTCAGTCGCGAACGGCGTTGAGACTGCATAGTCAAAGCACTCACCTGCTTTGTCAGCTCTGATACCTGACGTGCCAGCTGATCAATAGGTGACACTGCTGCTGATGACGTTGTCGCGGCCGCTTCGATGTGGTGCGTCGGCGCCGCGATGTCGTGGACACGGTCGGCCAGGTCGGCGAGTGCGTCCAGGGGTAGCGTCGCCTGCGATGCAAGAATCGACTGCATGGATATAGGCAGTCGGCTGGTCCAAATGGTTCTCACTAAATCCTCGGGTATCTCGGGTCCGGCAAGGTGTTGTAGGTGGCGCAGGAACTGTGATGGTTTACGAGTGTCGAGTTGCTCGTGCATCAACAGCTGCTTAACCTTATTGTCACGGGATGCTGATAGTCGCCTGATAAGCTCGTCCTTTAATCGTTGGTAGTCTGGGGTTCCGGTGAGAATGTCCTCAACCTCGGCAGCGTACTGTCTGTCGAGTGTAGTCAAAATGTGGTAAAATTTTGTCGTGTCATCGGTCACACGCATTATTGCAAATTGTCCTTCAACCTGCGCGAACCATATCGCTGGTTTTTCAGGCCAAAACGGTGGTATCCTGATCTGCGGAGATATCTGCGGCGGTGAAGCACATTTAATGGGCGTCGCCATCTTGGCGCGCGGTCGACGTTGACGCAAAGTGACATGACTCTGCGATTTTTCCGCCTCCGATCCGCTCGATCCCTGACTTGCTGAGTGCATGGACATTATTTTCCCTGGTGTTCTGTGCGGGGTCACCAGTTTGGTGGTTGTTGAGTGTTGATAATGCACAAATAAAAGAATATGTTACGTCACTAATGAAATTGTAATAAAAAGTCAACTCACACGTAAAAACAGTACAGAAGGAACATTTAGGGAAATACACTATGACACAAAGAGTTACAGTACAAACATATAAAGTCCACATACAATATCTCACGAAAAACGATTAAATTATATAAAACAAGTAAGTCGCATCAAAGGCAAAGCATCGACTGCTTGTTAGGAAAAATGTTATTAGTGGTCGGTAGGTGTAAAACAAATTCCGATCCACTATATACTACCGGTTTCGCGCGGCTATGCTTGTCGATTTAATATAACATGAATAATTGATAATAAATAAATATAAATAATTATGTATACGTGTTGTATGTGTGTATGTAGGTGAGTAGAAAATATAAATACGTAAATTAAATATTTAATAAAATATAAATATAAAGAAATGTGAAGTTTAATATATAAATATGATAAATTAAATATATTATGTTATAAGTCACCTACATATATATATATATATATATATATAACTAAGTATATTTTGTTAGCTTCCTTTCAATTTGAGAAATTGTGCTTTTAGCTATGTTTTCAATATTTTCAAAAGCTTGATGGACTAGAACCTGGGACTTTGCTATCTACTTAGTAATAAAATATAGTACGTTATGTTCTATTACGCCAAACAATTATTGTGTAAATGAAATTTATGTACACTTATAATTATTGTATTGTTTGAAAATGTAGAGACTTACTACTTTCTTTAAAGCTCTATGTACCAAGTATGAAACAAGGCATTTTTATAGCAAAACTATACACATGAATTCATCTCATATGGTATTCTAAAAGATTTTAATATTATTATTAGTATTAGGTGTTAGATAGAATGTATAGTAGAATGAACATATAGTATGATAGGAGTTATATTTTTCTTAGGCAGACATCGCACGTTAAGTCCAATGCGATAAGGTTTAATATTTTCCTTTGAAAAGGATAGTAATTATAAAAACTTACCAATAAATTTGAAATGTATTTATGTTTATGAAAAGTAGAATAGTAGTAATAAAAAATAGATTCGTATAAAAATTAAAAAGAGAAAAAAAAGTGGTCACCAGTTATTCAACAGTTTTTTTAGGAATGTATTTTTATTGATTTGTAAGTCTAAAATGAGATAGATATGAAAAGAACGGCTTAATAAATTCTAATGGGATTTTTACCGGTTAAGGTTAAGTCCGGAAGAAGTCCGATAAGAAAGTACCGGTTGTTACCGGTAAATTCAGTTGGAAGTTACACAGGCTACTTTTTATCCGGAAAATATAAATTATATGAGATTTTTATACATCAAATTTTTATTATCTATCTCACGGAGATACCTACATGTAGATACTTAGAATAATATAGTACTTGTTATAGAATACAAAATATTCTTATTGTACCTACCTATATTGTTTTCAAACTGTTTGAGACACCATTTTTTTTTGGGAAACAAATAGTACAAAGTAATACAATTAAAAAAAAAAACAAAATATAAAACATTCGACCAATCAAGTTTTCACAAATAAATAATACGTAGAAAATAATTTACATTTGTTTATTATATTTTATGATATAATTTTTTTAATCTACATAGTTACATACGTATAGTCCGTGTAATATTTTTTATTAAATAGCTCTATCTATATTTTCATAATTAATTACGGTCACTAGTTATTATAATTGTCAGATTAAATCGTACAAATAAGACAAATCCTGTACAAGTAGGTAAACATAATATTTTAATTAGATACGTAATGTAATTGAATTAACTTATTAGAGCGTTGGAGATAAACGATGTAAATATTGTGAGAAAGTTTTTTTTTGGTTAATCAAATTTGTGTATTTTTTTTAGTTATTTAAATTTAAAAAAAAGGTTTTTTTCATGGAATGTAATTTAAAAATTTAATTATTATATATATTTTTTATTTAAATTTATTTTGTAAAAATACTTAGTTTTTATAAGTAAGAGAATTTGGTTTCGTATTTAATTTATATTTTTAAGATTATTACTGAGCTTACAGTTAATAAGTTAAATTATATAATTAAAATGAAGGAATTTTTATCAGTAATATTACTTACCGAAAAAGTTTTCTTAGCAGCTAAACAGCTACGACATTCGCATACATTTTTCGATAACGAAAATCGTATAAATAAAAAAAACAAAACACAACACAAGAAAAAAAACAAAAATCCACCGAATCTCAAAAAGTTTCTATTCAAAATAAATAAATTAAGCACAATTATATTTTTTAAATACTGGCAGTCAAACCATAGATTAATTTTAAAAGTTTTAAAAATCGAATGGTAGTTCGCGCGCTGTCAAACACAGTTCGCGCGTAACCCCACCGCCGTTTCGATTTACACTGACTGATTTTAGTCTTAGCAGAGCGATCTAAACTTCCAATTGGTATATACCGCTATGCGCGAATGTCGGTCCGTCATAACATTGTGTTATACGTTTGTATCTGTTCTTTTAATTTTGTACTAAAGTTCGCCGAGTAGTCGATTCTACCATAAATCATTATTGAATTTGGGAAAAACATGATATATGAATAGAATTTACCTATCTATATAGAAAAACGAACTATTTCTAAAGTTTTTTCAATGATAACGCTAAATCTCGTCAATACCTACTAAAAAAAAAAAAGAAAATCCGTTGACAAACAGAGAAAAAAAGGTACTTGTTTTGTCTTTGCCTATTTATAAAATATATATTAGCACTTATTTAGTAATTGCAAGGAATCATAGATAAAAAATAAGTTTAAAAGTAGACCTTTAAATAACTAGTTTTTTATTATACAAAATAATAATCAAAATGTTTATAGTAGAGCATTCTTAGATAAGTAATAATTTCTATGATCAAAACAAACGTTAACCGTGAATCAAACCTACAACCTTCTTTACTTATATAGTTCTACGGCATAATTACATAACTTTGCAAACTCTATTCAATTATCATTTTCGTAGTAATGCATAAAGAACATGGTATACATTTTTCTTCGAAACACGTTGTGTGATAACATTTTATTTAAAATAATAGTATATTTTTAGATTCTAAACAAACAGATTGTCGAAAACTTACATTGTATCGATAAGAGGGCTTCGATATTTTAAATGAAGTCGTTATTAGTGAATTTTCCTAAAAATATCCGCTAAATTAAACTAATTAACTAACAATAATAAAAAAGAAATGATTTATGTCTTAAAAGTTATAACAGAATTTAAAAAAAAAGATGTACGGTATATATAGTAATGTGTATGTTACATATAATTTTGTTACGTTATAATTTACTAAAATAGTATACTTTTAAATCTCATGCATACCGTAAGCTTTTAACTTATTGTATTATAAATACTTTCTTAGATTTACACGAATAATCTTTTCGGTTTTCTTTGCAGATTTATTTTGTTTTTTGGTTCCCGACGCGACGTTTCGAAATCTTTACAGCAATCATGGCCACGGGAGAGACTAAGGTTTGAGACGTCTCAAAGGTAATTCATTATATTATACTTGTTACAGACAGTGTCTACGTACAATTTTACAAAAAAAAATGTTGTATTATTTTGTTTTCCTTTGGTGTTGCTATATTTTCCTGCATTTTGTCTAAATAATACCACAAATTAGAAAATTCTTGAGATAACAGTCATTCTCAATAAAAGCATATTACAACAATTTTACTACTGATTATTAAGAACTATAAAATTATACTTTTAATGTCTTTATTAAAGTTTATACTTCTTGAGCTTGAAACATAATAACCTATTAATAGTGTTTAACGATTAATTCCTATATTTTAAGTTGAAAGCAAGGAAAAATTATTAAAATAAATATAACTTTAAAACCACTTTTTTATATATATTTTTTTACGCAACTAAATTAATAAAGTCGCTTAAAACTTATACATAAAATTATGATTTTTTTTATTGTAACTAAAATTTGGCAAAGAATATCATAAATATTATTATAATTGATATGTAGCCTCTGAATATATTACAGATAAATTTAAGGTTACTATTAAACTATAAACTTAGTCCTATAAATAAGGTTTTTCTTCATCAATTGTAAACAAATTACATTAATGACTATGAAATATTACAAAACATTATATTACATAAGATAATAATCCAGACACTATAATTGGATAAGCCGATTTCTCAAGACGTGATTTTTCTCAGACGCCTTTCATCTTAATTGACGCTTAGAATAGTTTAATCTGATAAGTTATTTTGATTAAAATAGCAACACTTGCTTTTTAATATCGATATTTATCGATTTTAATTAGATTTCGATTGTTTTTGACATTAAATTTTATATTACATTTTTTCTTTTATCAGGTAGGTACTTATGTTATTATTATAAATAATCTTGTAATGTGTTTATTTTAAAGTAATTTATGTTATAGATAACAAATAGAGCACATAAAACAACAATATCAAAAAAAACCTGAAGAAAAAACATAGATTTTCAAATGTATGTATTTATAATAATAAATATTATAAATAAATAATATGTAAAATAACATTTTATATTCTATTATTATCAAATATAGCCAGGAAACTCAATTAAGTATACTTTATAAATAAATTAACTTAGTATTCTACTAATCTACTCACTAACAGATGGCGTTAAATTGTTATTTACCTATTTCCCGCTAGATGGCGCCACTTTCTATATGATATGATTAACTCTCATCCTTCCAGGAAATGTAAATAGCAATAAACAATTGTAATAAACACATAATATTCAATTTATAATTTATTGCTTATCTTAAATATATGAGAATATCAATATTAATGTTTCATATTTACAATACGAAATGTCTGAGTTTATAAATAATTATAGGGGTTGAGCTATTAATCTAAAATTGGTTGTATGTTTGTATGTATTCATCTCTTATTAAAATCCCACTACTGGGCACAAGCCTCCATTCATTATGAGGGGGTACAGTCATTAGATTGGTTATGCATAAGCACAATTTGAAGACCTTACCCACCACACTTAAGACGACACGTTTGGTTAAGTTTGTAGTGATCCTACTTGCTGTGCCAGCGGCCGAAGGTTCGAGTCACGCTAAGGGCATTCATTTGTGCGATGAGCACGAATGTTTGTACTCCAGTCATGGGTATTTCTATTTATAATAGGTATGTAAATTGTATTTAAAGTTACATATGTGTAGTGTATCAACTATCTGGTATCCATAACACAAGTCTCGTAGCTTACCATGGAACTAGATGGTGCTGTGTGTTAACGTCCCAACATATTTATTTATTTATATAAACCTTCCTCTTGAATCACTCTATCTATTGCTGAAAATTGCATTAAAATCCGTTGAGTCGTTTACAAGATCTAAGCGAACAGACAGCGGAAGCGACTTCATTTTATACTATGTAAAGATTAGCAGACTTTTAGTAGTTACGTATTAGCTCATCTCAGGCACAACTCTTACTTATATCTACGCAACTTTCATAGATTTTATCAACTGCTTTAATTAGGTTAAACTTGTTTCACAATAAGTATTTAATAGAAAAACATGATTGATGCAATGCTTAGAGAGCTGCAACTAGCGAGTTTGGCGTTGATGTCTTGCATTCGCTGTCTATATTAGGTCAATCAAACTATGAATATACGATATAACCGTTTTTTAACGTCCTCCAAACTAATTTGGAATATGGAGTCCAATCAAAATGAGACTAGTCCTGTGTGTCATGTTATCTACTATAAAGACAAAACTGCGCTCCTTTTTCTTTATTCTTTCTGTGAGTGAAATATGCTTAGTGCAATTCAAAAGGGATGATAATTTGACACAACCGGTTATATGGCTCGGTCTCACAGGATCGGTGATATGGCTGTTCGATCTCTCAGAAGCACGGGGTTTTAACACCACCAACTTCCAAACTCTGGTCTGTCACTGAGAGTCTATCTATCTATTCAGCCCTTTTTAACGTCCCGCTGCTGGGCACGGGCCTCCCTTCAGTATAAGGGGGATCGGGCTATAGTCCACCACGCTTGCCAAGTGCGGATTGGCGGACTTCACATATCTTTAGAAAACTTATTAGGTTCTCTCAGACACGCAGATTTCCTCACGATGTTTTTCTTTACCGTAAGGCAAGTGATAATCATGTTAGAATTGTTCTCATACCTACTAAATATACAAAAAGAATTCATTAAAATCGTTCCTATATTACATCCTATTTTTAAGCTCGAAAAGATTACTCATTGACCTTCGCGATTGTATCTCATAAGTTGAAAAAAATTACAATAGATACGTTGTGGAGTTATCGGTGGCATTAACATTTAGAACGATTTGACGTTCCCACGGTTATAAATTTGGATTAGGATGTTTTGTATAGAAGTCCAGGAATATAAGTGAAAAAAAATAATTGTTAGCAAGTTTTAAGATTTAAATTTGAAAAGTGGAACTGTCATTAAGTACCCACCTATAAATAATTATTATTAATAATAAATAAATAATAATAATAATAAATATGTTGGGACATTAACACACAGCACCATCTTGTTATATGGTAAGCTACGAGGCTTGTGTTATGGATACCAGATAGTTGATACACTACACATATATAACTTTAAATATATACATATTATAAAACACCCATGACTGGAGTACAAACATTCGTGCTCATCACAAAAATGAATGCCCCCAGCGGGACTCGAACCCGCGACCGCTGGCACAGCAAGTAGGGTCACTACAAATTGAGCCAAACGTGTCGTCAAATTAATACACAATATGTATTTTTTTAAATAGGTTCATTATCATTTATATAAAAAACTTTTTTAAATTTTTTTTTATTGTTAACACTAAAGCGAGCAAAAGCTACTAGACAAAAAAAGGGCAACCCTTGATGAACAGAAGAGAAAAAGGTATTGAACTGTTTTGCCTTAACCTATTTATATAAATACTAGCGTCTCACACTCGCTTCGCTCGGGTTCGTCCCTAGGTACATTTTCACGGTTAGTATGAGATACAAATCTTTGAATTTCTCGGCTTTTCTGTACTATAATATGCATGTATTATACATATAAACCTTCCTCTTGAATCACTCTATCAGCTGCAATCAGCTGAAAACTGCATTATCAGATTAACTGTCCGCAAAATAGACACAATAGTTAAACAATCGAAATGTTCATATATGACTCATTGGACAGGGAAACGGTTAAAACCCGTTGAGTAGTTTAAAAGGTCTAAGCGAACAGACAGCGGAAGCGACTTCATTTTATACTATGTAAAGAAGATATCGACTTTTTGTAAAGTAATTTAGTGCTTTTGAGGTCCCACACCTGGGCATGAGCTTTAATCTGAGGCAGAACGTACTCCACGCTGCCCAAATGCAGGTTGGCATAATTTTTACTTTAAGTTTACAATATAAATAAAAACTTAAAATATTTTATTATTTATTATAATTATCGTTAAGTTATTTTTGTTATACATATACATCTATCTATATTAAATGTTTTAAATGAATAAATTAATTAATAATTTGCTTTCTATGATTAGTATTCTCTACAATGTATGTATTTTGTAACTATTTATATTTTTACTAATTATAATAGTTCTACCATCCGTCCGTAAGTTTAACATTTATACGAGTAATATTAGTATTTGACTTCATATATCACATTGGAAATATTCCAACAATATCTATGCAATTACACGGACTTGCTTATGTCATTGAATTGATGACTAGGCGTAAGAATTATTTATACTGAGAGAATTTTCAACGGATACACACTTATCTATACTAATATTATAAAGAGGTAAAGTTTGTGATATTGTGAGTTTGTTACGTTGTAGGGGGTAATCTCTGGATCTACTAAAGCGATTTAGATGAAATTTGGTAAGGAGATTGGTTTGAGACCCTGGGAAGGACATAGGATACTGTTTATCCCGGAAATTATCCCTTAGGGGGGTGAAAATGGGGATGAAAGTTTGTATGGGGAAGCAAGCTAGGGACGAACCCGAACGAAGCGAAGGTGAGTCGCTTGAAAGTTATATAGAATTGACAGAAATTTTACATTTGCATGTTAGATTGAGAAGAAAAATATTTAATTTTTAGAGTCCCGTATTTCCCATCCAATTATTTTTGAATTGAACTATTTTGTATTGAAAACCTAAAGATATTTGGTTAGTAAATAATTATTAATAGTATTTAAGTACTTATTTAATGTATAAGTTCAAATGTACCGTACATTTACCCTTGCAAATATGTTTATTTGCTAACTGTATGTTTTCTTCAAATCTGGTACATACTTTAACACCTCCAGGTAAATTTCTATGAAATTAATTAAAATTCTAAAAAATCTATTTTTAACTGACACGCCGGCGTGTCCGCGGTCGTGGAGGCATTAAGTGATTCAATGTGCAATCTAAGCCTCAGTTTAGTGTAGAAGTATTATTTTGAGGGTTAAAATTACCCCAGTCATAGTTAACAGAAAAAATATATATAATTAAAACGATCGGTCTTTAAATCCCTTTAAATTGACGAAATGTACGAAACCCACGAGCGAGCGAGTCCTATTTACGCTTGACCATTTATTACCAAAACGAAATAATAATAAATAAAACAGTATAACAATCATATAACACAAAGAAAAACTAACTTTTAATATTCACCTTAAGCAAAGACCTCCGTATAGGAATCCCATAACCGCATATACTCGTAGAATCAATAATATTTCCGTGGTAGTTCCGAGCTGGTCACGCGATGCATCGCGTGCAACAACCATATACGTGCACGTCGATTTTTTTAACTATTTTACATATTTATAAAACAGAAAAATGGAAAAGAAACGTTTTCACAGCACTTTACTTTCGTATTTCGACCTGTTTTTATATAGTCGGTTAATCGTATGGATATTGCTGTAAAGCATTCGTCGGGAGCCAAAGATGAAAATAAATCCGCGACAAAATCCGAAAAGATAGTTTTATTTAAAACTAGCATTGCCCGCGGCTCCGCCCGCGTTCGGATGACCAAAAACCAAATTCTTAGGTTTTACATATTAGTAAACTCTTATAATGCAGTGTTTGTATTTTTTTTCAGAAATAAGATATTTTCACGCGGTAAAAAGTATCCTATGTGTTGACTCGGATAACCAGCTATCATCATACCAAATTTCATCAATATCTGTCCAGTGGTTTTCTCGTGATGCGGTAACAGACAGACAAACAAAAATTCTAAAAACTTTAGATGCGGATTCTGTATCGATAATAATGTCTATTTCAATTAGATTTTCCAAAAAATATTTAATGTACAGATTCGACATAGTTATATGTATAGATGTCAAATATTCGCGTAAATCTAACAAAGTATTATGAGAAAGTATTATTCGTATATAAAATGAAATTGTCATGTTTCAGACTAAAATAGTTTTTATAGAGATATGGGAAAACCACGGGGTATATCTATTTATGGGTTTTTTACAACGTCACTAACTCACAATTTTTACCTCTTTATAATATTAGTATTGATAAACGATTTATTGTAATTTTTAGTACAATATAGGCATTTTTATTTAACATCGAGAATCGAAACCATGACCCGATGCATGACGGCATTGTAAGCAACAGGATGCGCTTTGTCACGCTTTTGATATTGTATAAATGCATTTATGGTTAACTGTTCTACGTAATAGGTTAGTTCATATCTATACATATAATAAAATTCTAACTGATTTGAATCTGTACATTCAATATTTTTTGAAAAATCTTATTGAAATGGTCATTATTATCGATACAGAGGCCGAATCTATAGTTTTTAGAATTTTTGTCTGTCTGTCTGTGTGGGAACGCATCACGAGAAACGACTGTAGAGATTTTGATGAAATTTGGTATGATCATAGCTGGTTATTCAGGTCATCATATAGAGTACTTTTTTTCCCGAGTATTATATGTATATAATACGCGCGATGATGCGGACTTCTACTACCATTGGATCGAGAGATGATTTAGATAAGATGTAAGTATAATCAATATATATTCAGCTCTATTTAACATCGCACAGCTGGGCACGTGCCTCCCTTCAATACGAGGGGGATCAGGCCATAGTCTACCACGCTGGACTAGTGAAAATATCAGAGGTGCGAGACCCGGGATTTGAACTCGCTTCACTCGATTTCCCAAGCAAACGCGTTACCACTGGGCTACCACTTACTGAACACATGATCAATGTATGTATGGTAGAAAAAAGCATGATAAAATAGGGGTTAGACCTCGGCGGACTTTTGAACAATACCTATTCATATCAATGGAAAATGTACATCGTTGTATTTCCTTCGAGATCTTTGAGGACTTTCTACTTTTTGCTTTCTTTTTCTTTCTCTTCTTGTAGTTGTCGTGGAGCAAAACTTCTACATATATGTTTTTACTAGCATTTCCGCACGCGTTCAAATGACCAAAAACCAAATTCTTAGGTTTTACATATTAGTATACTCTTACAATGCAGTTTTTGTATTTTTTCTCAAAAATGAGATTATTTCCCGCGGTAAAAAGTATCCTATATGTTGACCCGGATAACCAGCTAGCATCATACCAAATTTCATCAAAATCTGTCCTGTGATTTTCTCGTGATGCGGTAACAGACAGATAGACAGACAGACAGACATACAGACATACAGACAGACAAAAATTCTAAAAACTAACTACAATTAGATTTTCCAAAAAATATTGAATGTACAGATTCAACTTAGTTACAATTTTATTATATTATGCATAGATAATATTTTAAGGTATTGCAGATGAGGCCAAATGCATGAGTATCCCGACCAAACTCTTTTAAATTACCGCGCATTGTGTTATGTATTTAGGTTATTATATGTACATATATGATCTCTAAGAACACAGTCACTTACTGACATTGTATCTTTTGCTATAAATAAGTTTTTTTTTAAATCAGATCAGTAGTTACAGAACTCTATGTTTACTACTACTTACATATTTATCTCTTTTTGACGACACGTTTAGCTTTGTAGTGACCCTTCGTACTGTGCCAGCAGTCGCGGGTTCGAGTCCCGCTGGGGGCATTCATGTGTGTGATGAGCACGAATGTTTGTACTCCTGTTATGGGTGTTATATTAATAATATGTATGTATTAAATTTATATATGTGTTGTGTCAACTATCTGGTACCCATAACACAAGCCTCATAGCTTACCATGGAACTAGATGGTGCTGTGTGTTAATGTCCCAACATATTCATTTATTTATTATCTTTTCTTAGTACTAGTGAAAATTGTTGTAAAAACATAGAGCTAATACAAAATTGAATTAATCCGCCAGCATTGCCATAGGCTCGCCAAGCAAAAATACTTTACTGGAATTTTATTACAAGACGTACTAGCACGTATTAATAAAGCAAACCACTTACAATATTTGTTATTTGTACAGTGGCTTGGAATAATATTTCAAGGCGATAAATAATTTATCTCGTTGCTTAATAACATAAAATAATTATACTCGTATGTGAGTCACTTAACACATCATTTTGTGTCTATTTTATATGTTATTTTCATCATTTACTATAATTTATAACAAAATTTCTATTGTGCAATATTTTAGAGGCTTTTATTTTTTTTCGTTTGTTCGTCGGTTAGTCTGTCTTCACGATTAACAAAATATATTTAGTCTAAGATCCCGCTCCATGTGACCTTTTTCGAACACATTACCTAACATCCAGATGTAAACAGGTAAATTCAAGTAGTTGATTGCTCGTTTTTTTTCCGGTACCGACCAAGTATCAAAATGTAAATAATTTTATTACTAATGATGTATGTAGAGTTGTTATACCAACACATCTCCAGACTAGAGGCTTCTTAAATACGACTCCCACAGACGGTGATGGGGTACCCCTATTCTAAGCCGATCGCTACACCGCTATACATACGGCTAAATACTTTACTATGCTATAACTGATTAAATAATTTAATCAAATCGGAAATACTACATAATTACTATTATTAATTAAAAAAATAGCGTGTGTGTACATATGTACGTACGTAAGAAGTTACACTTCTTTGGCGTAACAAAACAAACATGGAGAAAGATTTCATCCCGTATGTCAGAACTCTCTTTTTGTAAAAGGAATGCAGCTAACTTCATCATGTTGCTTTTTGGCTGTCGGTGTGCGGGCGCATCGTAGAAATTTTACTCTCATATTATTTTCTAAACGTGCCAAAATGAGTAGGTATAACTTCAAGAAAAAAAAATGTTGTTTAAAAACACATAGTGACGTCACTTGATATTTTTTTTAAAACAATCTTCAAGGGAAGTCAGAACCCTGTTCATCGAACCTATAAATAGTTTCGCACAAAAAGATGATGCTATTATTAGTTCAACACATGCCTTCTTTAAGCATTAAATTTAACCAAAATTAAACTTTATTCCATGAGTCTTAAAGATTATTATTAAACTTAATTCAAATAAATTACCTGCACTCATGCCTATATAGTATTAAAATATACTAAATCTTATCATAATGTGTTTAGGCTTAATATTGCGTGTCTTCTATGAAGGCTTTGTGGGGAAATACCTGTGATATTTATGTTGGGAATTCCTTTGTTTCATTCAGTTATGAGTTGAAACATTTTAGAAATGTTACAAGTAAGACCTAAAAGGCACTTCAGGCATTTTAGGAATCTTTTTTATAACTATTTTGAAAGGTCAATGATCTCTTCAAAATGCGCAGCCAAAGTTATTAACATCAGCATTCGGGAAGTATTAATTTTGCTTGAAAATTCTATATAACGCCATATATTTGAACACTAGCGGCTCACCCTCGCTTTGCTCGGGTTTGTCGTTAGGTACTTTATAAATAGATATAAATAGTTATTAGCCAGCGTTAGACGTATAATTTTTTTTTTCGTTAATTTTTCATTTTTCTCGTTATAATAACATTCCGTGGACCTTAAGGAACATACGAAAAAAAAATTTTGCCGAATTGGTCCAACCATTCTTGAGTTATGCGCTTACCAACATTCATTTTTCATTATATAGAAGAAGAAGATTATAAAACCCTATATGTATGTATATGTCTGTAGATTTTTTGTTTTATTTTTATTATTTTTAGGTATTACATATTATATATAAAATGTTTAGTACTATACATTTATTAAAACAATTCAATTTGTTTTTTTTTATACCTTCATTTTTATTAATTTTACTTTTTCCTTTTATGACATCTGTAAGTAACTTGTGATTTCGAATGAAGTAAAAATGTATTGTGTGTACATAGTGTTGTGCAAAACCTTATATGCACAAATTCGACACGCACTTGACTTATGTAATATGACATACTAAGTTTATACTGTCACTGCAATTATTAAAAAAGCTACATACTTATATATTAGTCATCCCAATGATAGCTATGACATACATGGGAAAAAATATATTTAAATCCATTTACCAACACACGATAAGTTATTGAATATATATGTATTACTGAGTGCATGCCATGATAAGGAGTTACTGTGATTTATTATGCATTATTATATATTATAATAAAACAATAAATGTCAACGCCAACCAAAACCAAGGGCAGAAGGCGCTATAATTTTATATAAATGGATAGTTTCACACGAATATCTCACAGCGAAGGTACCTACCTACGTACAGACAGCGGTAGATGCTTTAGTCAAAATATTGATATTTTATATGGAGAATAAGCCTGTTTTTTTTAAATTCATCAAATTGTTTAACAAAAATCTCTAATATGATATAAAAAAATATATTATTGAACAAAGTTCCTTATCGCACGATACACTTAGCGAATGAGTTATATGAAAAAAAGTGTAATATTTCGACCGTCACGACATTTTGTTTATTAAGGTACTAAGAGCACCCCATGTGATGTTAACATAAGAACTAAGTTCTCATAATGTTGTAAGAAATTCGTGTGCAATCTGTGCAGGCCTTTGTAGAAGGCGGCGTCTTCGTAGGAAGAGCATCATGTACAATATACGTTGTTGATGTTTATGATACCCTAGTACGGTCGGCAATTTTTATGAATATTTAATTATTAATTCAATTCCTGTTAGAAATGCTAAAAAAATTTTTATAGTTTTTAATTTTTGTGTAGTCTGTACACAAAGCCCTATCAATCTATTAACATGATAATGGTAACATTGTACTCACTTAATAAACTATATTATTTAATTGGTCATTTAGCCATACATATGGGCGTCAAAACAATTTTAGCTATATTTAACTTCGAAGTAAACAATTGATAATTCTATTTTTGCTTCGATCGAGGTATAGCGAAAAATCCTTACTACACTACAATAATAAAAATCAACCAATTATTGACGACGACACTTTAGGCTCAGTTTGTAGTGACCCTACTTGCTGTGCCAGCGGTCGCGGGTTCGAGTCCCGCTGTGGGCAATCATTTGTGTGATGAGCATAAAAGTTTGTACTCCAGTCATGGATATTTATAATATGTATGTATTTAAAGTTATATATGTGCAGTATCAACTATCTGGTATCCATAACACAAGCCTCGTAGCGTACCATGGAACTAGATGGTGGTGTGTTTTAATTTTCCCGACATATTTTTATATTTATTTATTTATAATTTGACTCGCTTTCTTTGAAAACCAAATGGAGTGGGCTCAAACCGCGAGTCTCGCACCGAACGGACGCATCGCGCGATATTTTCATGTGCATCATTTTCAACATGATAAGCACTTGTTTATCGGTAATGTATCATGAGAAAACCTGCATGACTGAAAGAATCGATTTTCGAAAGATATCTGAAGCCCGCCAACCCGCACTTGGCCAGCGTGGTGGACTATAGCCTGATCCCCTCGTATCGAAGGGAGGCCCGTGCGCAGCAGTGGGACTTTAAAAAGGACTGGATTGTGGTAATTTCGACAATGGGATTCAAAGCTGCGTAATTTGGAAAATATTAGGTATCTACTGTTTTATTTTAAATGTGTTATCGAGAAATTATGCAGAAATGTTCTAATTGTAACATTAATTATTATAACTCAAGTAAATCATTGCGTACCTACTTAATATATTTTTTTTTGTACTTCGTATAACATTTGTTGAATCAATTTAGTATTGATGTAGTAAGCATATGATTTTTTTATCTGTTTGTTAATTTATTATGTGTATAATACACATATATTATACAATATATGTACATACTCGTACTTAGGCACAGTAGTGGGAAGTTCTAAGAAGTATTAGAAAAAGAAAAATTTAGACGATTTTAGAAGACACGATAAAGGTAATACGGACATAGTGGAAAGTCAAAATAATATTTATTATAATTATAAAAATCCGTCTTCATGAAAGACAGCGGCCACATCTATAAAAAATATATTTATTTGAATTAGTCAGGTTATGATAACTTGGTTGGTTGATAAAAATGTTGGTAAATGTACCTAACATTTAATAATAATGCGCGTGCGCAGACAAGGCCTAAGACGAGTAATAAAAGAACGTTTCTAAATACGTACATATAATCAATATCTGTTTTTTTAACGTTTTAAAACGCTCGTCTAGTTTCTAAGAAATCAAACTGGTTTCAGAACCTTGGAATTGATGAAATCTAAACGAGATATATTTTAAAAGTTATAATTAAACAGATAAGAAATATATTAGCACTATTTGTTTATACTGGATTTGCTTCAGAATTTGCTACTCTACGTACACCTCACTTTCATATATAGAGAAAGTTTTATATAATTTAAAATATCTAATATCACCATCCCTGCTATATATGCAATACTCGAAGGTAAATCTATACTTATATTATAAAGAGGTAAAGTTTGTGAGTTTGTGACGTTGTAGGGGATAATCTCTGGATCTACTGAACCGATTTAGATAAAATTTGGCAAGAAGATTGTTTGATGCCCCGGGAAGGATATAGAATACTTTTTATCCTGGAAATCATCCCTTAAGGGGGTGATAAAGGGGGGGGGGGGGGGGGGGGGGGGGGGGGGTGAAAGTTTGTAATGGAAAGCAAGCTACTCGTAGTGACGAATCCAAACGAAGCGAGGGTGAGTCGCTAGTAAATTACAAAAATATTTTATATTGCCAGTCAACAATATTAATGTATTGTTTGAATCGATACAAAAAAAAAAAAATTTAGTCGTATTTCAAGTAAGTAAATATAATGAAGTTCTAGATGGTCACATCGTAATTATTGTGTTGTAAAAAATCGCTCAATCACTCTTTTCCATATAAAAGAAGGACTCTACTTGAAAATATAAACATGAAAAATTACAAATAAAAACGAAGTTAATGCCTCTGTATACTAGTAGGTAATTATACAATCATCTATAATTACTGTAATTACAATACTAGTATAAATGCGAAAGTTTGTACATGTGTATCTGTGTGTATGTACAACAACTCACAACTTCCTCGGTGGTGTAGTGGCTACCATGTACGGCTGCACACTCGGAGGTCCTGGGTTCGAGTCCCGGGTCGGGCCAAGTGAGACTTACTATACAGAAAGACTCAATAACTATATTGAGTCTTTCTGTATAGTAAGTCTCAGTAACAGCCCGGAGTTGGGAAGTTGGCGGTGTTTCACCCCCGTGCCTCGGAGAGCACGTAAAGCCGTCGGTCCTGCGCCGACACTCACTGGTCGAGTCGAGTGGTCGTCCCACTAGAGTATGAGAGTGATAGAAATAGAAAGTGCACTTGTGTCTGCGCGTACACTTGTGCACTATAATTTCTCCCGCGCAGTTGGCTAGTCTCAATGAGATTGGCCTCCGTGGCCGGAATCGGCTAGGAGAACATCATAGGTATGTAAGTCCTTCACGCTGAAATAGCGTGATGGATTTGAATGAAATTAAGTATCTAGACAGATAGACTTTTGTTTGATAACGCAATTGGCTCAGTTTGTAGTGATCATATTTGCTTTTTTTTATTATTTGGTCGCGGGTTCGAGTCCCGCTAGGGGCATTCATTTGTGTAATGAGCACGAATGCTTGTACTCGAGTCATAGATGTTATATTTATAATATGTATGTATAACACAAGCCTCGTAGCTTACCATGGAACTAGACGGTGCTGTGTGTTAATGTCCCAACATATTTATTTATTATTTATTAAGACTATGATCACGAGCACCCAAGCGAAGTGAGTTTATCGCTAGTATACCACAAAAAACTATATTCTTCTTACATCGACTTAAGAGATAGTAAGATTAACACGTGGTGGAGTGTACTTAACCTTGAAAACACACTTGTAAGTTCTTTAAATAAGAGCACCAAGACTTGCATAATTTCGTCTTTATCACAAAGGCTTAAAGTCTATAATGCAATGAAATATTAAATATGAATAATGTAAAAAAAAAGCAAACTGGAAGGCATTGACGCCAGTGAATAAGATCTCATGTGGTATGGAAAGTCTAATGAATGGTGGATCTTGTTATAATGGGCGATACAAGTTATTGAAAAGAAAACCTGTTGTTGTACTTATACTTTTTACGCAAAACTTCGTACATATGAAGTGATATATTCCTCAAATATAGTCGACGTCTATACTAATATTATAAGGAGGAAAGATTTTTTGTTTGTTTGTTTGTACCGAATGGGCTCCGAAACTACTGTACCGATTTAGATAAAAATTGATACAAATATAGTTAGAGATCCTTGGAAGGACATTAAGTAGTTTTTATCCTGGAAATCATCCCTTAAAAAGGTGAAAATGGGAATGAAAGGTTGTATAGAGAAGCAACCTAGGGACGAACCTGAGCGAAGCGATTGTGAGTCATTAGTAATGAATAAAGAACTTTATAATAAAAAAAAATGCGGCCTGAATTTAATTTTATTTACAATACTAACAAAACTGACCGAGAAAAATACAAATTATAACTTAAAAGTGAAATAATTTTTCTATTTTATTCATCAAACACCTACCTATGGTTTTTAATTTGTTAAATGCATTTTAAATAAAACTGTATTTTCGGATTTTTTCTCGGATTTATTATGATTTTTAAATTAATCTTATTACTTTGTGGGTAGACTGTCTGTAACAACCATTATTATAATGCCTTTGAGACGTCTAAAATCTTAATCTCTCCCGTGACCATGATTGCTGTAAAGCATTCGAAATTTCGGGAACCAAAAATCAAAATAAATCCGCAAAAAAAAAACCGAAAAGATAGTTTTATTAAAAATGTCCAATATTCGCATAAATCTAAGAAATTATGGTTATTAGTTAAACATCATATGAATGTGTTTTAGGATCATAAGCTTTTTTTACAGGCCTGTAAGTGCAGGACACACTTTATACCGGGTAGTTAGTTATATGTTCATAAGCTAGAGTTGCGTTTAAGCTTTATAGCTTATCTATACAGATAAATAAAATTGAAGTGTCTGTTTGTAATTACAAAAGAACAGCTTTTTACTAAATGCATATGAAAGTATGTACGGTACTAAAAAGAAAAAACAATTTTTAATTTATTTATCTGCCTGCCAGTCTACTTGTTCTAGCTAATCTCCGTAACGGCTGAACCGATTTTGATAGCTGATTGCTTTGATAATTTTGTAGATGATGTTATAAGGAGTAACTTGGCTACTTTAATTTAATCCCTCCACGACCGCGGACACGCCGGCGTGTCAGTTAACTATAGATTTCTTAGAATTTTAATTAATTTCTTAGAAATTTACCTAGAGGTGTGTGAAAAAGAATTAGTGTCCCGTTCAAAAAAATAAAAAAGGAAGCTAAGGATGCACCCGAGTGAAGCGAAGGTAAGTCGCTAGTCAATTTATAAATGTTAAGCTGTAAAACTAAAATTTTATTGCAATTATTCAAATTTGAACTCTTTTAATTTGAAGTACGCTTATAAATTAAGATTTATTTTATACTACCGAATCACCCTCGATTCGCTTGGGTTCGTCCCTAGATACTTTATGATGGTTAGTATAGAATACATAGACTGTAATATAGTCTATCGTTGTTTGTATATATTATACATGGGTATGATGAGTTTTATATCCCTTACTTGAGAAATGATTGATTCCCCATTCAAAGTCGCACCCCCCCCCTTCACCCCTTTAAGGGATGATTTCCGGGGTAAAAACTAAAAACAAAATTCAAACTATCTCCATACCAAATTTCGTCTAAATCGGTACAGCGGATTAAGCGTGAAAAGGTAACAGTCAGAGTTACTTTCGCATCTATATATTAGTATGGATTTGCCCTTAAGCCCTTAACGTATAATTTCATACGCAGTTAAGAAAGTGATGTTTTAGTGATGCCTGTTTTTACTTACGAAATTAATTTTAATTGGATTTAGACTTGATTTTTTACTTGCTTTATATTTTACTATTCAAATATGTATTAAAATGGGAATACAAATAGATAGATTGAGTTTAAGTAAAAACGCATTACCTATATCTAATTATAAGCAGAATTTCATTAATAATATTATATATAATTAGCCTTAATTTATTCAAAATTAGTAAATGCAACGTGACTTGGTTATACTTTTAACACACGATTTTAGAGCTTATTACTCTATCAATAAGAACTATTATAAAATTCTGTAAATAATAACCATTCGATGCATATCTCTATTATATCCATTGATTAATTACTTAAATTAAAAAAAAAAAAAACAAAATTAAGTTATATACTTACAGCAATATCTAAAGTGGATGTCGATGACATGTCTATAGTGTACACCCCTTCCCCACTAGGGGCGGGAACAACCTTAGACCTCTTAGGCATTTTGAAACAAGCAACCACTTTGAATGTTCGCACCATTTCATACACTTATATAAAAAAAAAATCACAAATATTCAATCTAAACAACACTTCACGATCTATTTCACTGAACACACCGATAACTTAGATGAAATTACAAAATAAACGTGCGCACGCGCACTTCAACGCGGCAGAATGACAGGTTTGGGTCATTATGCCATGCGAAACGATGACTCATACCAGGTAGAGCTTAGGTGTTTAAAGGACGCAAATGAGATTAGTTTTTCCTTTTTTCTTAAGATGAAATGTATATATTTCTCAGTTATATGAATGCATAAAAGTACAAAATATGCAGATTTATTATAAGTATTGATTGTTTGTATGTATTAATATTTATATTACACTCTCACTTGTAAGGTACAGCAATATCTAAACTGCGCTGCGAGACTGTGGTCGACCCAATATCGGGCTCTATTATACTCAGACATAACAATAGTTGGTACAAGCATTCACATCATGCGGAATATCGAACCCAGAATATCTACAATAGTAGGTACCGGAATATCTAGCATATTTAACATAATAATTTCTTAAATTTGTACGAATATTTGACGTTTTAAATAAAACATATTTTTTTCATTTTTTCGCGGATTTCTTTTGATTTTTGGTTTTACCTTTGAGACATCTAAAACCATAGACTCTCCAGTGACCATGGTTGCTATTTGCCGTATAGCATTCAAAACGTCGGGAGCCAAAATTCAAAATAAATGGGCGAAAAAATTATATTTTCGAAATATAGTATTTACACAAATTGTTTTTATTATAGGGTAAAGCATTGAAAATTGTTTAGAATTTCCATTTTGTTATATTTTATATATACATTTAACATTGACTTAGAAAAATTTACCACTTAATCTACTCTAGATCTGGATTCTAGAGTTTACTTTGGCGAAACAAATTAGCTTGTAGAATAGCCAGAATCAGACCGGTTAGCTTTTGGAAAGGTGAATGAAAGCCAATATAGTATTATATCATCTATAGTAGTGCTATGTAGAATCAGTGACACATTATGCAACTATCCAAATACATTAATATAGGCTGAAGTAAGCCATTACGCGGATATTAGATATGCCTATTGCTTGTTTTCCATACTAACATCAGTCATTTCCTTGTTATTTTATCGTCCGTGGATAAGTACTTGTAACTTTTTACTGCCTCGGTGGTGTAGTGGCTAGCATGTACGGCTGCACACTCGGAGGTTCTGGGTTTGAGTCCCGGGTTGGGCCAAGTTTAGTTATTGAGTCTTTCTGTATAGTAAGTCTCAGTAACAGCCCGGAGTTGGGAAGTTGGCGGTGTTTCACCCCCGTGCCTCGGAGAACACGTAAAGCCGGTCCTGCGCCTTAACTCTCACTGGTCGTGTCGAGCAGTCGTCCCACCGGAGTATGAGAGTGACAGGAACAGAGAGTGCATCTGTATCTGCGCGTACACTTGTGCACTATAATATCTCCTGCGCAGTTGGCTAGTCTCAATGAGATTGGCCGCCGTGGCCGAAATCGGCTAAGAGAATCATCATCACTTGTAACTTACATCGTTATTTTTATGGACAGTATCCAGTGTATTTATAATGGAAGATTAAATCGAAATAAACAGTGAATATTTATTTTGTAAAACGGCTAATAATTTGACCATTAAAATTTAAGTACAAAATTTAGATCTGCATTTTGCTGCTAGCCGCCAGCCAATAGAGTTAATAAAGAGATAGGCAATAAAGAAAATTATAATAAATAGTATTAGCTTAATAATAATCATAAAACACAATTTCTATCTGAATATTAATTGAATAAATTAATCTATACCTACATATAACAAAATTCTAAGTCGAATCTGTACATTAAATATTTTTTGGAAAATCTTATTGAAATTGTCATTATTATCGATACAAAGGCCGAATCTAGTTAGTTTAGATAGTTTTAAAAATTTTAGTTTGTCTTTCTGTGTGTCAGTGACAGCAATATGAGAAAACCACTGGACAGATTTTGATGAAATTTGGTATGATGATAGCTGGTTATCCGAGTCAACATAAAAGATACTTTTTATTACGGGAAAATATCTCATCTCTGAGAAATCTGTACTAAACGTTAAAAAGTAACTAGGGATGAACCCATAGATATAATAATACAAGTATTATTATATCTATAGATGAACCCAAGCGGAGTTGGAACCATTGAGTCGCTTGAAGCATCTGTTATGTTAAAGATAAGACGATTAACAGTAAAAAATCGCTTTCATATATTATTTAGCAAATACGGCCTTTGCTTGTTAGCATTATTTCGGGAAAGCAGAATAAACAAACAATTACTTTCATTGACAAATACTTTCTATGGGGTTACCGTAATAAAACATCTATAGAACTCGTAAGTACTAAGCTGTTAGCATTTATATGGCTTTGAAAGAGAAAAGTGTTAGTGAGACAAAGTGATGGTACGGCCAATAGATAACGGTTTCTACAATGCAAATTCGCCTATAGATTGGTCCATGATATGTATAGGTAGATGACTAGATGTTCACAGGGTAGATAAAATATCTTTAGATCTTAATAGAAAACATCAATAATTAAACTTGACCTGACCCGTGAATCGAATCCAGGACCTCCAGATCTGCGGCTAGGAATCGAACCCTCTAATCTACAGCCACTAGACCATCAGTATTTCTTCAATAGCATGACCAATAAAATCAACACAAAATACAAAAAAAACAAAATCGTCCTAGAACAAAGTGATATATCAACCCTAGTATTCAGTTTAGATTTAAAGATAAAACAACTCAATAGGTGTCGATAAATTGATCGCTTTCTATTAAATACGCTTTCCTTATACATTTTTATGGCTCTAAAAATTAATATACGCTGTTAAAATCAACGAGACACGAGTCTGACAGTGTTACTGACAACTATATAATAACACCTCCAGGCAAATTCCTAAGAAATTAATTAAAATTCTAAGAAATCTATTGTTAACTGACGCCGGCGTGTCCGAGGTCGTGGAGGGATTAAATATTTTCAATGTTCAATTTAAATTATTCATAATTTTTGGTAACCACATCGTTAAACATTACCTACTTGTTACTCAAAATACGCGCGTAATTGCTAAAAACCCAAAATTTATAGATTTTATTCTTTACTATACATATATGTATAGAATATAGGAGCGTAAGTGTATGTATGTCTGGCGCAAGTGACAATAATAGATGCTGTTTTTTGCAATATTTAGGGTAGTTAACAATTTGAGGCCAACATTTCTATTAATGTAAAAGTTTAATACGAAAATCAAACCCACGACCTCTGACAAAGTGTTCATTGCAAGTAAGTTACGCGCTTCTTTGTCATCAGTTATTTTGTAATAATAAATTTATTAAAGGTAAACAGGGGAATATCCTAATCATCTCGCCCCTATCATTAAGTTTTCGACAATACGGGTATCGATAAATCGAATGAACATTGAAGTTTAATTTACGTGTTGTGTAATTTCTTATGTAATTTTATATAAAAAACACATAAAAAAAAACGTGTGTGTGTGTGTGTGTGTACTTATGCGTATTTGTATGCACGTAAAAAAGTTACATAACTTTGGCGTAACATACCTACCCCATAAACCAATAAAAACAGCTAAAGATTTCAACCCGATTGTTAAAACTCTCTATTTGTGAAAGGAATGCAGCTAACTTCATTATGTCGCTTTCAGGTAACTTCATAATGTCACTTTCAGATAAGTTCATCATGTCGCTTTTTGGCTGTCGGTGTGCGCGCGCATCGTAACTATTTTACTCACATAATTTTTTCAAAACGTGCCAAAAGAAGTACTAGGTATAACTTTAAAAAAAACATACCACTTCGCATACAACATAATATCTGTCTAACATATTTTTTTACAAATCCTCCAGATTGTGATTTCATTTCTATTAAGGAAAAAAGTGAACATTGAAAAATATTTTTTAAATATAGACTACAAGTTAGAACTTGAGGCTGATGTAAGCCATTACTCACGGCTCGTATACAGTTCTGGACTTCCTACTTTAGACGATGGACATTTGGTGGCGGAACTAAAACGATTATATGGATTGCGAAAATAACTGCCGTATGTGGACTTTGAACTTACGTCTATATTTTATCTATACTTAACATTATAACGAGGAAAGATTTTTTGTTTCTTTGTACCGAATAGACTCTGAAACTACTATGCTGATTTAGATAAAATTTAATAAGAAAATAGTTTGAGACCCTAGGAAGGACATAGGATAGTTTTTATCCCGAAAATCAATAAAGGCGTGGAAATGGAGATGAAAGTTTGTATGGGGAAGCAATCTAGGGACCAACCCGAGCGAAGCAAAGGTGAGTCGCTAGTTGCTACTAAGAACGAAGAAATCTTAAGCTTTAAGCTATTTTTACCAGCTTTTGTTGATAAATCGGTTGTATAATTGTGAACTTCCTAAAGGAGCTTCATTGGCCTCCATTATCTTCGAATAGCTTTATACTACACACGTAAGCATCGTATTGTATTATATTAGAATTGAAGTTACATCAACATTCTGGATTTTAACTAGATGAAAGGATTTCAAATTTCTATCACAAATTTAGACAGACAAACGTACAAATGAAATAAGTTGCAAAAAAGCTCAGTCTCTCCCGTGACCATGATTGCTGTAAAGCATTCGAAACGTCTGGAATCAAAAATCAAAATAAATCCATGAAAAACCCCGAAAATATAGTTTTATTTAAAAATGTCAAATATTCGCGTAAATTTAAGAAAGTATTTTGTAAAAAAACCTTTTAAAAAAACCTAAAAATCACTTTCCGATGTCTCCTTTGGTTTCGGCTCGTATCGGCTTCGTATTAAAATCTTCTACATTTCAACTAATCTGCAAGTATAAGCGCTATTTCTATTAGTATTATAAACGTGTGCGTGTGAAAGTAGATATTACGCAAATGGCCAACGACACAAACTAAGTTGAATTCATGTCGATCGAATAGCAATAATCTATAGGTACATATAATAAAATTCTAAGTCGAATCTGTACATTAAATATTTTTTGGAAAATCTTATTGACATAGTCCTTATTATCGATACAGAGGCCGAATCTATAGTTTTAAGAATTTTTGACTGTCTGTCTGTTTGTCTGTGCCCACATCACAGGAAAACCACTGGAGGGATTTTGGTGAAATTTGGTATGATGATAGGATGGTTATCCGGGTCAGCATATAGAATACTTTTTATTAAGCACAAACTGAGCCAAACGTGTTGTCAAAGTAAAATCTTAAGTAATGTCCAAATAGACAGAAATACCTAAATATTAAAAGTAAACTGAAGACACCTGAAAACACAAAAACGTACGAAATATTTTAACTGTTTTTTACAAAAATAATTAAATTAAAATTGTAATAAAAAAAATGAATTTGAAAGCTTCTAGACTCTAAAGAGTTGACCATAATTCTTCACAAAGAATGTCAAGATTGCAGAAGCGCTCCGATTCTGCTTAAACGTTAGGAACGCGAAATGTAAGATCTAAATCGTATTTATTAATTAAGAACTGGATTTTTCGTGTCATGGGCAATAATTAAATATGTAAATTTGAAATTCTTTTAAGAAACTAAAATTGCTAAGTATTGAATATTCTAATATAATGTTAGGTTAGAAGTTTTAGACCCAACGAGGGTGTATAAAAATATATTATATTTTTTTTTATTTAAGAACAAGTTTTTATTTTTAGTTAAGTTTAATTTAATAAAATTAGAAATGAAATTACAAGGGAATTAAATAATTTTCAACCAAAATAAATAAAATTATGTAATTACTAACACTTATAAGAATCATAATATTATGTAAGTATTATTACTAACAAGTGCACCAAAGATGTCTGTATAAATATAGTTTATTAATTATAACTAATATTATAAACAGGTAGTTTGTAAGTTTGTGAAAGGGATTAATCTCTGGATCTACTGAACCGATTTAGATGAAATTTGGTAAGAAGATAGTTTTAGACCCTGGAAAGGACATAAGATACTTTTTATCCCGGAAATCATTCCCTAAGGAGGTGAAAATAAGGATGAAAGTTTGTATTGGGAAGCAAGCTAGGGATGAACCCGAGCTAAACGAGGGTAAGCCCCTAGTTTATTATAAAGAAACGATAAAAAAACCAAATCGTTAAAAAAATTGAGGTAAAATAAATTATTAAAAATTTATTTGATTTGGAAAATAAAATGATTTTAGCTTATATTATAAGTTTTTTTTGTAATATAGTTACTTCATTGTTTATATCTACGTATTAAATAACATATTCTTAAATTATTAAATAACTAGCGGCTCACCCTCGCTTCGCTCGGTTTCGTCTCTAGGTACGTTTTGATTTTTTACGGCGGAACCTTAATTATTTTTCTAAAATAAAAGTAGCCTAATAAATAAAAGGTTCGTCAAAATCAGTCCAGCCGTTTCAGAGGTTATCCGGAACAAACAGACAGACAGATAAAAATTGTGTTTTTCTTATAAGTACCGTATATAATTTCATATGAATTTAGTAAAAAGCTGTTATTTTGACATTACAAACAAACACTTCAATTTTATTTATCTGTATAGATTTGACCTTTGAAAATTTCAACTGTAGCTAAGATAATAGAATATCTTAATGATTATTCCATAAATTATTTCCTTATATCTTAAAGCAAAGTTAATATACACTATACCACAAATTAAATGCTAAGCATAGTTCGTAGAAATGAAAACTTGTTTTTACCACAGATCATTTACTTAGAAAACACATAAATGTCAGCTTAAGAAAGATCTAACTCGTTCGCTTTTCTTATCTATCTATACATATAATAAAATTGTAACTAAGCCGAATCTGTACATTAAACATTTTTTGGAAAATCTTATTGAAATAAACATTATTATCGATACAGAGGCCGAATTTATAGTTTTTAGAATTTTTGTCTGTCTGTCTGTTACCGCATCACAGAAAAACCACTGGAGGGATTTCGATGAAAGGTATGGTGATAGCTGGTTACCTTGGTCAACATATATGATACTTTTTACGATAACGATAAAATACTGAATTACGATAAATCTATATGTGTATTAAAATTTAAATAATAAAATTTTCAGTTATTACTTTTAATTAAACTTTAAATATAGCCTAGTAGATACTTAGCTAGAATGAACGGCCGCAGGGCGCAGATCCAGAGGTCCTAGCTTCGAATCCCAGATCGTGCTATGTTCAGTTATTGAGGTTTTCTGTCAAGAAATGCTAAGATACACAGTGTACTACACAATTCTTACTGAGTCGAATCTGTACATTCAATATTTTTTGGATAATCTTATTGAAATAGTCATTATTATCGATACAGAGGCTGAATCTATAGTTTATAGAATTTTTGTCGACCTGTCTGGGAATGCATTACGAGAAAACCACTGGACAGATGTTAATGAAATTTGGTATGATGATAGCTGGTTATCCAGGTCAACATATAGGATACTTTTTACTGCGGGAATATATATACTAAACGTTAAACCGTAACTAGGGTCGAACACGAGCGGAGCGAGTGTGAGTCGCTAGTTCGATATTTACAAAAAAAATCGTATCAGCAACCTTTTGAAACCTGATACGAAAAATAAGATAAAAAATAACTACATTAGCTATAAATTTTATACTTTGTTCAGCATCGTTCTTAAAATCTTTGGTATGCAATTATATTCAAGGATATTCAGTTTATTTAAATAAATTATTTGCATCCGTGTTTCTTCTGAGAATGCACATAATGATTCACTTTTAAGAAACATTTGTATTTTGTTGTAAAATTTAATAAAAATTATATAATCTATACATATAATAAAATTGTAACTAAGCCGAATCTGTACATTAAATATTTTTTGGAAAATCTTATTGAAATAGACATTATTATCGATACAGAGACCGAATCTATAGTTTTTAGATATTTTGTCTGTCTGTCTGTCTGTTACCGCATCACATAAAAACACTGGAGGGATTTTAATTAAATTTGGTATGGTGATAGCTGGTTATCCGGGTCAACATATAGGATACTTATTACCACGGGAAAATATCTCATTTTTGGGAAATCTATACTAAACTTTAAAACGTAACTAGCGACGAACCCGAGCGGATCGAGAGTGAGTTGCTAGTATTTATATAATGCAACTTTTATTTAAGCGTTATGGCACAGTAACACGTGTGAGGGATAGTTACTAACTTACTATGAAGGAGATCGCGAGTTCACATCTCGCATGGGGGTTGGGCGAAAGTTTGTATGGGGAATCAATCATTTTTAACCGACTTCCAAAAAGGAGGAGGTTCTCAATTCGTCGGAATCTTTTTTTTTCAAGTAAAGGAAAAACTCATTATACCTATTATATCTATTCCATACGAACCTGAGCGAAGCGTGGGGGAGTCGCTAGTACTGAATAAAAAGATAAAATTATAGATTGATAAGTGTTATATAAATTTAAAAATCTGTATTGAAAAAATATAACAAGAGTAAATAAAGCATATTTTAGCTTTAACATTCTAGAACAATCTTAATTCCTCAATTCTTCGGAATAGTTTTATCTTCATCTGAATAACTGCGAGGATCCAGTCCGGTATCAACAGCACGTAGCGCACGTCGTGGTCCCAGCGGTGGCCTTCGACCCTGAATGTCATCTGAAAATGTATTTGACATGATCTCAATTCTCATCAAACCAAATAAAAGATATATGATGGGATCATTAAAACCTTAAGACTTTCTATTATTAATTAACATTAATTATATTATTATTGAGAATAATATTATAAAATGCATTATGTTACTTTCTAGCTAAATGTTATTTTAATCCATGGACTGAAAAAAGTTACAAAAATTAAAAAACAACAGACTATGTGAACAGCGACTAAAAATGGAAATAAGTCAACGAAGAAATATAGTATTATGCAGTCGGAGATACATATATTATGTATATGTTACAGTCATACTGATTAAATAGCCATTATACATAATGATTGGTAATTATAGATAATATCTACTCAATTTAGACACAGTGATAATTGACACATTATATCATTTTATATATTTTTTAAATAAAACTATCTTTTCGGATTATTTCGCGGATTTATTTTGATTTTTGGTCCCCGAGAGCCTTTGAGACGTCTACAACTTAGACTCTCCCGTGACCATGATTGCTGTAAAGCATTCGAAACGTCGGAAACCAAAAATCTAAATAAATCCGCGAAATAATGCGAAAAGATAATTTTATTTCAAATGTCAAATATTCGCGTAAATCTAAGAAAGTATTATTTTTTTTTAAAGTTCCAGTCATTTATGACAATCGCCGGCCGCTGCCGGGGCACTTGGACTTTGTCACTTTGCCTGTAACATATGAACAATGTACATTTTGTGCTTATATACTTGATGTCAATCTTACTTTTATTTGTGTAATATAATCTTTTATTTACAGTTTTCAGTTCCAAACATTGGAAGAAGTGAGGTCTAGTAGTTTAAAAATTAAATTCTTACCATTGGTACTCCTCTTACTTCTGGAGGCTCGATAAGTTTGTCTTCTACTCTAAAAAACACTGAGGCTGTCGCTTGGGGGATCGGGTAAGCGGCTGTAGGCTGGCTAAATACGGCCTAAGAACAAAAACAGGACCTTTTTTAAAATAAAAACTTTATAACAAAAAATAAAAATCGACTTCCAGGCACTAAAATGTAAAAAATAACTAAACGGAGGTTTTCATTTAGAATAGATACCTAATCAGATATTTTCGAAGTCGGTGCCAGCCGATGCAAAGCAAATCTAATATATTTCGATACGTAAAATACATAATATTTACCTATTAGATATTCATATCTTAAAATATTGTAGGCTTTCATGTAGGTTTCGATTTTTAGTGTAGACGTAATAAGCAGGTAATTTGTAAGAAGAAAGTTTTTTAATAACATATTCGATTAAACAATTTATTTAAAAAAAAAATATTGTTGATTTTTTAAAAAAACCGCTCGACCGATTTCGATAAAATTTATATGGCACCACCTGGGAACTATACCATTTGAAACAAAACAAAAATTTCCAAATCGGTTCAGGCGTCATCGAGTTATCGGTGAACATACATTAAAAAAAAAAGATTCCGACGAATTGAGAACTTCCTCCTTTTTGGAATTGGAACTCGGTTAAAAAAATGAGCCACATGAACTCAATTCTCATGTTAATGGCTTCAAAACGTGCTAGTTGAGCATAGATTATTAAATTTAAATAAATGTCACGTAGAATGGAAAATGGAACACGTCCTAACTTTCCGCTAATGTCAGAACAAAGTGTCTTATGCGTCAGCCAGATTCAAAAAATGTGGGAATAAGGTTCGCCATATTTATGCTCGTATTTTAATTATAAATCTTTGTTACTATTTACATTACTATTATATTATATTAGAAGCTTTTATACGGTTCCACTATCCATCAATACATCTTTTGATAGCATTATCCATTTTAAATAAAACTATTTTTTTCGGTTTTTTTCGCGGATTTATTTTGATTTTTGGTCCCCGACGTTTCGAATGTTTTACAGCAATCATGGTTACTGGAGAGACTAATTAAGGTTTTATATGTCTCAAGGCATTACATATTTGCATGATTGTTGTAAAAGCATTCGAAACGTCGGGAACTAAAAATCAAAATTAAACCGAAAATTTAGTTTTATTTAAAATATCAAATATTCGCGTAAATCTAAGAAAGCATTATTCCCATTTTTTCACTATATGTACATATTATACTAATTAGAAAAAATATATATGTAGGTACATTACCTCAAAATAATAATACCGAGAGCATTCGTCTTTCGAACTGTCCATATACTTCAGATAGTACAGAAACGTATCTGTTAATCGCCATTTCTTTTCTATACTGTTTCTAATGAGGTGTTCACTAGATATAACCAATGGATTTTCTAGGGCAGTCAGAGGCACCTTAACAGAAGGCGTGAGGACATCCCGACTGACTTTAATGTGAAAAAATATTTTAATTTATTTCTTAAAGTTAGATTTTTTGTCTGTCTGCTGTCTGTCTGTTACCGCATCACAGAAAAATGACTGAAGAGATTTTCATGAAATTTGGTATGGTGATAGGTGGTTATCCGGGTCAACATATAGGATACTTTTTATCGCTGGGAAATATCTTGTTTCTGAGAAATAATACCACAACTACAATGTAAGAGTATACTAACACGTAAAACCTAAAAATTTGTTTTTTGGTCATTTGGACGCGGGCGGAGCCGCGGGCAATGCTAGTCTAATATATAAATATCTCGTGTCACAGTGTTTGTGGTCACACTCCTCCGAAACGGCTCGACCGATTTTAATGTTTTTTTTGTATATTTGGTAGGTATGAGAATAGGTCTTTTTGTATGAACAATATACAAATAATAATTTAATATAATATAAGTACATAGCGATCGAAGCGACGGTGAGCAGCTATATAACATAGAGCAAAAGAGTTTTTTTTGTAGATAGAACGCGGGCGAAGCCGCGCGTTTTGCTAGTTTCCTAGTGTAAATTAGAGAGTTATAACTTTTCAAAGTAACAAAACCACAAAATAGATTAACTGGCTTCTGTTTAATAATTTTGTTTATAAGTTTTACAAGGGCATCAGTATTTTCCTACCAAACCCATTTTATAGGTGAGAAAAAATAGAAATTATTAGTGCTGTGGCTAACAATGCCACTATTAAAACTTTTTCATGTACATAGATTTTTCTGCAGTACACCATACCTTGAAGGGCTAGATAGAGAAAAGTGTTTATTAGTTTAATGTTCTTCACTTCAAGCAAAAATCAAAACGGTAGATGTGCAGAAATATAAGTTCCCAGTGCGAGATATTTTTTAACTTTACCCTGTTTGTTATCTGTACAGATTAAAGTGCGGGAAATATGTATTTCTTTAATGTGGAAAATATGTAATCATATAATTTATTTTTTTAATCGATGTGTTTTAGCTTGTTTTTGCAAGAGCATCTATACATATAATAAAATTCTAACTGAGCCGAATCTGTACATTAAATATTTTTTGGAAAATCTTATTGAAATAGCCATTATTATTGATACAGAGGCCGAATCTATAGATTTTAGAATTTTTCACGGAAAAACCACTGGAGGAATATTAATGAAATTTGGTATGATGATAGTTGGTTAGTCAGCTTAACATAGGTATAGGATACTTTTTACTGCGGGAAAATATTTCATCTCTGAGAAATTGATACTTAACGTTAAAACGTAAGTAGGGACGAACCCGAGCGAAGCTAGGGTGAGTCGCTAGTATGCTATAAAATCAAATAATAAAATAAAAAAATATTTTATCCTATAAGTACCATAACTCCAAAAATTATAATAAAAAATGTTTTAGCCGAATGAATATATTACACATAGCCTTATTTGAAGATGGTTAAAATGTAGAAGCTCGTGTAATGTAATAATCGAGGAAGCTCGTGTCGTTTCTTAGAAAACGCTTATACAAAAGTCTTACTTCATGAACTTTGATGTTGGGAAATTCTAATAGAAGGAAAATAATTAGCGGTTTTATCACGTATTTTAAGTTAGACTCCTTTACTTGGATATAACAGTTTTACCTATAAATTATATTCCTAGTTTGGTAGAGAATGTAGTGACTCAGAAATAACTACAATCTTATAAGGTAATTTATATGAGGAACGTTTACAAAGTAGAAGTATATAAATGTTTGTATGTTTGTCTGTATTTGCTATCTCAATAATAGAGTCAAATCGTTGTTACATTAATAGTGCCTTGTCGTTAATCTACAATATGTAATAAATAAATAGAACCTATAATTGTCATTTATAATGATTTAAAAAAAAATCTATAAGTGTAAAGTCTTCCTCCAATAGTCTCCGAGTATTGGAGGTAGTGACAGTTTTAGATTAGTAAGAATTGCCGTGACATACGGACAGACAGACAAGGATATGACGAAATTACATATAACGGTTCCATTTTTAGCTACGAAACCCTAAAAATACGTTATATTTAAGAAGGTGGATACCTCCCATATATTCTTTTGTGCTAAAATAATATTTTTTTCAATATCATATTGTACTAAGAGCCTATTATTAATAAGCAGCTGTTACAAAATATAAAGCTGTTTAAAATATTGAAAGTCTAAACTCTAGCTCATCTTACAGTTTCCATGCCCGCAGTTTTATATCACTTTCATATAAAAACACAATGGATGTAACTCGATAGGTATTAAAAAAGTTAGTATTTAGGTGTTCTTCGTGAAGACCTAAACTGCATAAAGAATTAGACCTAGAATATATTAAGTTAAATTAGGTTTAAATAAATTTAATTATATACCTATACCTAAACTTGACGTTATTACTCGCGGTAGTAGATATGTCTATCCGTATCGATACTATGGAAGTAATTCGTTTACCCCGAAATCTATACAAAGTACATAGTATAAACCAAAGTCGCTCCCACTGTTTGTACGTTTAGATATTTTAATTCCTCCACGACCCCGGACACGCCGGCGCGGCGTGTCGGTTAGCAATAGATTTCTTAGAATTTTAATTAATTTTTTAGAAATTTACCTGGAGGTGTTAAAATACGTAACGGATTTTAATACAATTCTTAGCAATAGATAGAGTGATCCAAGAGGATTTTTTATATGTATAATACATGCTTATTATATTTATACTAACCGTTAAAACGTAAGCGAGAGTGAGTCGCCAGTATATAAAATAAAAATCGACATAAGTTTTCGCTGCATCTAAATATTAATAACAAATTTTAATTAAACTTAATAAACAGATTACTTCATATAAAAAAATATCCTTTTTAAACCTAGAGTGACGTGAAAGAATCTTTTCTTAGTAGTATTTCATCATTATATCTACTAAACGATATTTTCTTAAATTTTTACCCTTTTATCTTCTCTAATCGCTTATGTTATATTTCTATGAAATTATTTAGTAGAGAACGTATAATTTGATGAGTTTCAATTAAAATTTAAACATGTGGTGGGTAAAATATCATTAATACAAACTCGCAAGTTGCTTCAAAGTCTGCCGTTCTCCGAGCGCCTCCTTAGCCCAGTTAAGTACTGATACTATTGTATCCACCGCTTGTTCTTCATACGATTTTATTTCTGATATATTCATAGTAAAAATTTTTTTGTTCTTTGCTTATTATTTTCTGTTTTTTAGGTTGTGAAACAAGATTTTTTAAAATGTCTCAAAATATAATAATATAACGTCAATATAACGTCAATTAAGGAATAGATAAAAAATATATCTTGATAATCTTTACTAATATTCTATATGTGAAAGAAAAAAATGTGAAAGTGTGTTTGTTTATTTGTTTGGTTGTTTGTCCTTCTTTCACATCGAAACAGAGTGACGGATTGGCATGATTTTTGTATGGAGATAGTTGGAGGGCTGGAGTGACATAAGCATAAGTTTGTTAACCTCCCGTTTTAGAGTTTTTTTTTTGTTGTTTTAGCACGAGCGAAGCCACGGGTTTTAATAAACTACACCCTATGTCTTCTCGAAAGAAGCTTAGGCTTTGCCATTAAATATATCATGGCCATTTATCTATTATATATATATATATATATATATATATATATATATATATATATATATATATATATATATATATATATATATATATATATATATTTGTAATATATTTTTAATTACCACATTATTAATATTATAAACGCGAAAATTTATGAAGATGGATGGATATTTGTTACTCTCCCACTGAAAAACTTCTGAACGGATTTTGAAGAAACTTTACAATATTATATCTTATATCAGTATCACATGTATCACATGGGCTATATATACATATAGTAATACATAATTGTCTTGGGTGGAAGCTTCACTTAAAGGGTCTTGAAAGTTAATCAGTTTTATTTTATTTAAATTTACAGACAACACGTGGTTTTAAGCAGAGGTTTTACATTATAGAGAAAGAATTAAGTGTTAGCAACAGAGCATATAAATAATAAATTACAGTCTACAAATAAATATCAAAGACAATATTATTATAATTCCAACAAATTGAAGTATATAGGTACGTCTTCGGAGCCGCGGAAAAAAGTAGTATCTGATATAATTATTCACGCAAAAGTTATAGAAACATAACTAATACAACACAAATCGTTTAAGCTGCAATGTTCAAATAAAATAGACATGTACATATATACATACATTCAAAACATTATACTTTCTTTGTGACGTCGGGTAAAAAATGACATGTATGTCTAAATAGCAGAAACATAACTCATTATGTATTTAAAAAAACATACCATGAAATTAGTATGGGGGGATCAAATTCACAGAACCTATTTATGCGTCATACAATAACCATGTATAGACGATGACTCAAAAGGCAAATTTCACGCTATCTGCATTCAATGGTTTATGGACCACCATGGATAAAATAATTTATACCTTATGATGCACTATTTATATGATACTAATTTGAATTATTATATCGTGCTATTCTATAAAAGGCAGTGGTAGACCAGTGGTAACGCGCTTGCTTAGAAAATCAAGTGAAGGAGTTCAAATTTTAATTTTAACGAGTTGAATTAACTCGTTTAACATAAAGGAATGAATTGGGTTGATAAAGTGCTTATGAAAAACAATATATTTAAGGTACCAAATTGACCTAAATCGGGCTGGCTGCTAGTTCTACACAATACCTAGAATGAATTCAAACGAAGCCGTACCTATCTCGTTTTTTTCTAAATAGAAATAGCCAAACACTTGTGTTGTGCCGCAGGCAAATGCTAAATCCTTCTAGATAACATATTATTTTGGTCCACAATCATTGTAGATGACAAGATAAGAGTATTATCATTATAAAGATTACAATACCATTTCATATGAAGTTCAAAAGTTGTACAAATAGAGTGTTAGGTTGTATTTTTCTACAATAAGGTAGCTGCGAATTTGGCTTATTGCATAGAAATAATTTATGGCCCGGAACATATGCGACTATTTATCACACTATATTATATAGTGTCCGTAGGCGTAGAACATAAATTTTATGTAAAATAATAACTGGTAGTTGCATGTAGAGTTTTTTATGAGCACATGCTATAAAATTAAAAAAAATAACACAAAAAAAACTGTTTAGTTTAATCAATGTTCGCAAAACTTACTTCAAAACTGGATCAATCAAATATTTACTCAAACCGGAAATTAAACAGAGACCGTCGGCAAATACTTTACGGCCACCTGGCCGTTCTTTATTGGTTACTAACCAATTATTAATGTGGTTAAGGCAAAACTTGATTTTGAAGTGATAACATTTATTGTAAAGCAAATAAAAAATGAGATTAGCTTAACTGCCTGAAAGTAATAACAATAAATAATAAATGTGCATATATAACTTATAATACATTTTATAAATATAAACATCTATCACTGGAGTACAAACGTTCGTGCTTATCACACAAACGAATGCCCCCAGCGGGACTCAAACCAGCGAACGCTGGCACAGCAAGTGGGATCACTGCAAACTGGACCAAACGTGTTGTCAAAAGTAATTTTTAAAAGGCTTTCAAAAAATGTATAAAGGTTATTTAAATTACAGCATTGCTACATCGAATCCTACCTTTTATTATACTTATCTAAAATATTGGCTAATTCATGACCTACAGACTGACAAGCACACGGACACGAAACCAAATGATCGAATACATTAACATTCACGCTCACGTGCGTGAATCATACTCGGAGATAGCGGTACATAGACTCTTAAAATATAGAAGTGATAACAATATATCACCTGGTTTTCGTCATAAAACCTAACTCTCGTCCGTAGTTCTGCACGGTAATTGTGTGGCTTTTTATTTGAACTCCTTTACTTATCTAATAATAATTATTATAGTTATAAAAAACTTAAAAACATGCTTTTGATGAATTCAAATGTTTGGAATTCGTGAAGACGAATCATATGAGCCCAAACTTGAGGGTTTTACTAGTGGGTAGTTACTGAAGAGATCCACTGTTCACCGTCTGGCTGCATCGTTAGATCAGCTCCAAGATACCTTATCCAAAGTTTCACTTTGATACGACAATTGAAAGTGGATTAAAATTGACTTTCAAGATTTGATTATATTGTTTGTTAGTTATAAGTGAAGCTAATAAAAGCTTCAAATAATAAATGATGAAATAAAAAAGGTAAGCCGACCTTAAAATGACTTCAAAGTATGTAATTGTTTTTTACTAAAGTTAGATCCTCAACACACTAATGACTAAACTATCGCACGTTGTTTCTATTTGCAGTAGATTGAAAAATACATATATTTTAATTTATATCACTATGCAATTACAGCTATATGATAGTTATTGAGTTTATTGCATTTTTAGAGATCCGTACTTAAAGGTCCATGACTATGTTGAGATGTATGTATGGAATTATTAGGATGGACAAAATTAGAAATTAGTAAATTAAAAGTTTGAAAGTAGTAGGTAGCGTTCCCTATCCCTATAAGTATAAGAAGAAGAAGATTATGAAGAAGTGTTTGATATTTTCACAAAATATATTGAATAATATATGATATATAGATACATTCACACTTAGTGTGATGTAGTACAATTTTAAAGTAAAATAAAACTTGACAAAGTATGAGTCGGTTTTGCTCTAGAAACTTCCCATTCATTACAAGAGTTATATTATATTTATATATAATTATATTGGTAAATAAATAATACGAATATTTTGTATGATAGTACGGAAACCTAAGCCCGTGACTCCTTAAGGATCCTTTATCCCTTTACTTGAACCAAACAGGAAAATAACCACATAAATATAACGATTATTTCATTTCAATGTACTTATGAACGAACTTAAGATTTACGTATTATATTATTACGTTAATTAAAAGTAATATTTTAATATTAAACACGTTATTTTTCAATGTTAGCTTCAATAGTGTTACATTAAAACCGACCTTATCTATGCCTATAATAAAATTCTAAGTCGAATCTGCACATTAAATATTTTTTGGAAAATCTTATTCAAATAGTCATTATTATCGATACAGAAGCTATCGATACACATATCGATACAGAAATTATCTGTCTGTCTGTCTATCTGGGAACGCATTACGAGAAAATCACTGGGCAGATTTTGATAAAATTTAGTATGATGATAGCTGGTTATATATAAAATATATCATCTCTGAGAAATATAGACTAAACGTTAAAGAAATAAAAGAAACAAAACTTAAATAATACGTTACAATATGTATGTATAAGTATAAACACATATTAAATATATGTATAAACCACGCGATACTGTATACAGAAGTTATATCCCAGTAAACATCATATACTTGAAAGCTGATAAAGATCGAAATTAAAACGTCGTGTCTATACATTTATAGTACCACAACCTGCGCTCACGCATAGCATGTCAGTCGTACTACAATATCACGAGTAGACGTACCATGACGTTGGTACCTTTAAATTAATTTAAAATCACGTATCTTAGTTGTTATTAAGCAAAAACTAATTAAAAAATTATTATTAGATGCTTAATTGCATCTTTTTCTAGGAAAAATATTAAGAAATGTGTAAATAAGTACTTAATTGTTATATTATTTCTTTGAAGTTTTTTTTTAATTTAAAGTGATTTTAGAGTGTTTTTTTTTTTAATTTAAAATGGGTTTAGATTGTGTAAGTGTGAATATAACGTCCAGTACAGAAGTGTTCGCGGGTTCAGAGCCTTCATTAAACGAACCGGTATGTACCTATATATAATAAATTAATGAATCCGTTTTTGTATCTGTGGAGCATGTTTTGACAGAAAATTAATTACAGTACATCATAACAATATGTTTTTGTAGAAACGCTACAGTTTTATATATTATATATGCATTTTTTAATTCAATTAACATGAAATTATTTTTTTGTCGAAAGCAATCTGACGGATTTTTTCCCATATGTTGGGTTTTAACACAACATATAACACCTTTGTTCTCCAGTCTCCTTGATAACTTAATACGTCAAATCAGTGTAAAAATACGCACAAATACATACTTATAATTAAGGCATGAACGAATAAGTCACTGGACCAGACATATAAGCGGACGTACCTTTATCTGTCTTATTAGTAGCCAGGAAATTTCAGCCTTTGTCGTTTGTTTTTTGCGTCAGTCTCAAGCATTTACTTGTCAACAAACAATCTGCCAAAAATGACTAAATGTTCTGTTAAATGGTGTAAAAACTATAGCGGCGGAAGCAGCACTGTTTCTTTTCACTTGTTTGACATCTGACAACCATCATAAAATCCCTGGATTATACCATTCAGAACAAATGACTAAACTGTCGAGTGAGTCCATTTGACATCGACTAGTGCTTCACAACGATATTTGACGAAATAACTGAACGAATTGTGTTATTTGTACAGTACAATAACATAAAATACTTTTATCACAGTATCCTACAATCTGATGACAATAAATTTATAAAAATATTTTCTAAGTAACATAAAAATATAAATGCAAAAATTATAATTAGTATGTGTACTTAATTTTTTATTTTATTTTATACCACATTTATATACTTTGGAATATTATTCCATTGTAATAATAATAAAGATCATTTTATTTCAACACATAAATTACACAAAATCAAACAATAATGTTTTAGCACTAAACTTCTGGGTTGGCGATTTGTAATAAAACACTTTACTTTCACGATCTATTTTACTTTCACGATCCAACACTCACTTTAATTTGCAATCACTTTTTCTTTTTCCTAATTTCACAAATGTTTATTAAGAACTGAGCAATATTAGGACAGTGTCACATTTTATAAGCTACCCGAGACAATCAATTGCCAATTAAAATAATTCAATAACAGAATCAACAAAATCACTTTATTTAATTAAATTAGATTAATATTTTTTTAATCTTTAAAAAATATTTTTATTATATATTAATGGAATATACACCCGATATTCATTTGTTCATTAACATTATTATAGACCAACAGAATGCTGCCATCAATGCCATCGTATTTATATAAATCAAATTAAAAAATAATTATTATTTGACACATTATTATTGCCTCTTTAATTCATTTATTTTAATTTATTATAATAAATACAGATATTTTAAATTAAAAGATGTAAAATATGATGACTATGCTAACCAATGTCTAAAATGTCATTAATTGGTTCATCGATATATGTATTTTATCGATTACGTTCAAGCACTAGAAATATTGTATTGTGTACCTGTGTGTATAATAATGTAATAAAATCTTTGTGTGCGTTATGCGTCTTTTGGTTGAACGAGTTTTCATACATTTGTATTTTATGTCTCGTCCAGTGGTTTATTCGTTCATGAATTAAGGTTATATGTTAGATGTAAAACATAACAAAGCAGTATTCAGTATGTGTATGTTTTTTTAAACGTGCCACTGCTGGGCACGGGTCTCTCGTCAATACCACTATACATACAGTACATACTATGTTACTCTTTTACGAAAAACTACTGAACGGTTTTTAATGAAACTTTACAGTGTTATTGCGTATACATTAGAGGAGGACAATGCTAAAATTTGTAAATATATGATCCTACAAATATTATAAATGCGAAATTTTGTGAGAATGTATGGATGTCTGAATGTATAGATGTTTTTTATTCTTTCATGCAAAAACTGCTGAATGGATTTTACTATAATATAGCTCATACATCAGAATAACACATAGGCTACTTTTTATTCCGGAAAAATATACGGTTCCCGTGGGATAGTTTTGTTTTTTTCTACTAGAGGCGATCCAGAGTTTTTAAATATTTAACTGTATTCTTTTTTTAAACTTTAGTATCCCATCCTTAATGGTTGTTTTACGAATGAGCTGTAGACATACTTTCACCAATGAAATTTACTGTTTAAAATTAATACGCTATGCGTCATCAGTTACATGATCAGTTCACTCGTATCTCCTTTAAGTATCTACAGATTATTAAAAATATACTATAGGTACACTAACTAATAGAGTATACATTTACTTGGACGTACTTGGGCTACTTTTATACATGCGAAAGTTTGTATTTGTGTATGTTTGTTACTCCTTCATGCTGAAAGGGCTGGACATATTTGGATGAATGAAATTTGGTACACAGGTAGGTAAAAACCTGGAGTAAAACATAGGTTAGTTATAAAATTTGCCAAAAGATGGTGCTAACTGTATTTAGTATTATAAATACAAAAGACACCTAGGAATGCGAGTATGAATCGCTAGTACTTATGTAAACTAGCTTCTACCTTCAGCTGGGTTTTATATCTTTATATGTGTACGAATCTTGCTTTATACGGAACAAGGTAGTAAGAGAAAATATTATATCAAAATCCAATCTTCTCAACCATTTAAATTAATTGAGCTATCAATTTAATGTACACTATTAAATGCACAATAAATGAAATGCAAGTGCATTTAATTTAGCGTCTATTACAATCGTAAAGTACCCAATTATTATTATGAAATTATTATCAACCGATTTCTTCAAAAAGGAGGAGGTTCTGAATTCAACTGTATTTTTTTTATGTTTGTTACTTCAGAACTTCATTTATTAAAATTTACTATTTACATTAATCAGATATTTTCGAAGTCGGTGCCAGCCGATACACAAAGCACACTGACTTCGAAAATTCTGAAAATATCTAATTAAGGTATCTATAGTACCTAAATGAAAATTACCCATCTGTAATTTTTTAATTTTTAGTGTTTTTTTTTGTAGTCGGTTTTTATTTTATGTTTTTTAAGTAAAAACTTAAAAAAAGTACATTAAAAACCTTCTTTCAGCTCAAAATGTTATCCAATTTAAAAGAAATATCCTAAAAGTACTTACTTATACTTGTATAATATCTATGCTAATCTAAAATATGTCAGTTGTTAAGGTTACGCAGGAGTCAATATGATTATCAATACAGTTTACATATGTGAAAGGCACGAGTTGGCGGACATTTGACAAGCCTAGTTTCTTAGAGGCAAATTCATAACTGGTAGGTGATCAAATTGCGTGATCAAAACATATCATAAAAACTGGTTGGTCGAGGGCAACAGTACTTCTTTTTAACATTGGGAAATGTATTTACGCGTACCACCTGTATACTTACACGTGATTATGTCAGACTTATCGTATAGAAAAGCCAGTACTACCCACTAAAACCAAACGGAACCTCCCCCATCTTATTTTGGCGTCGCAGGATCGCTTACGCACTCAACTACGAATTCCCAACGGCAGGCCGCCGGAAGTACCAGAAGCAACCCGCATGGTACACCGTCCACTGAAGTGGGTCACCTCCCAGTATCTCTTGGCTTCACGTCTGGCTGGATTGCCTGATGCTATTGAGCCACGACCACGAAAAGACGAACACGCATGGGGGAGAACCCACAATACCTATTGAGTATGGATTTAAGCCCCATGTATGTATGTTCATAAGCACGGATATCCATAGTCTATTTGAAAGTACCTACTTTCAATAAAAAATTATTATACAGCTGAATTTTTTTCAGATTTTATGGATCTAAGCTGGTAAGCATAATTGGAAGGTTATAATTATGCCTACCAGCTTTGATCCATCTGTCATGTTACACACAATGTAAAATCATATTTTTAGTTTTATATTGTCAATACCTATTGTAAAAAAAAAAACTTTCTTGTCTATGGGGGTTAATTTGAGTACATTCAAGACACCAATTTTATTTCACCAAAATTATTTTTATTTTCACCTCCTCTTAATTTAAAATTTTAACGGTTGAGCGAAGTCGCAGGTAAAAACTAGTTATTAATGTTTCAGAACTATTGTATTTCAATTGAAAACGATCAACCTCTTACAATTCAATGTTCCAGCACTTATACTTCACTATACTTCACATCTCTTACTTGCGTGCGAACAATCGTTCTCCGCATGTCTAGGTTACATTAATCTAGTACATAATAGAATTTAAAGTGCGTGTGGGCTGCAATGTATTTTTTTTCTTTGTGAATACTAAAAATTAAGTCTTATAATACTTCTTACATTTACGCGAATATTTGACATCTATACATATAATAAAATTCTAACTAAGTCGAATCTGTACATTAAATATTTTTTGGAAAATCATATTGAAATAGTCTTTATTATTAATACGAAGGCCGAATATATAGTTTTAGAATGTTTGTCTGTCTGTCAGCAGCAGCAGCTATCAGCTGGTTATCCGGGTCAACATATAGGATACTTTTTACTGCGGGAAAATATTTCATTTCATTAATTTCATGTATTTCATATCTATCTATACATATAATAAAATTGTAACTAAGCCGAATCTGTACATTAAATATTTTTTGGAAAATCTTATTGAAAAAGACTTTGTTATCGATACAGAGGCCGAATCTATAGTTTTTAGAATTTTTGTCTGTCTGTCTGTCTATCTGTTACCGCATCACGAGAAAACCACTGGACAGATTTTGATGAAATTTGGTATGGTGATAGCTGGTTATCCGGGTCAACATATATGATACTTATTACCGCGGGAAAATATCTCATTTCTGAGAAAAAATACAAAAACTTCATTGTAAGAGTATAACTAATATGTAAAGCCTAAGAATTTGGTTTTAGGTCATCTGAACGCGGGCGGAGCCGAATCTGTAGATTTTCCAAATGTACAGATTCGGCTTAGTTACAATTTTATTATATGTAAAGACTACATTCTATGCATCGTCATAAGGAAAATAAGGGCATAGCTATAATAATAATTAACTATTATAAAAATATTTGTTTGGATCTATACATCTTGTAAACAAATACGGAAAATAAGTATTATATAATAACATACCTAATGTTTATTTCTATAAAATAATAATAAATAGGATTTTCTAATGTAAAACAAAAGCTCTATTAGAATTTATTACTGTCGACTGACTATGTTACTTAAAATAAAATAAAATAGCCCTTATTACTGAGAATGTTACATATTATGTAGACATTTTATATAGGTATTAAGTTCTAATTCCTAAACATTTAAAAAAAAATAAAAAACAAAAAAATAAAAAAATACTTATATTAAAATATCCCTTATCTCAGTTTGCATCTTGGCAAAGGCCTCCTCTAGCTCTCTCCATTGGATCTTGTCCCTTGTTACTCTTCTCCAGTACGGACCCACTGTCATTTTAATTTCATCTTCCCATCTTCGGTGTTGTCTACCTCTATTTCTTTTTGAGTCTCTGGGATACCAATTTATGACTTCTCGACTCATTTTTCCTCCTTTGAACGCATCATATGGCCAGTCCATTTCCACTTAAGTTTGTCTATTCTATATAGAATATCTATTTTGATTTTCTTCCTTATATCTATGTTTTTAACCCTATAACATCTTCTGAGGCTTCACGCTTCTTTCCATTGCGTGTTGACGTGTTGCTAGTTTAGCTCTATGTGTTGCAGTGAGAACCCATGTTTCACAGCCATAAGTTAGACAAGGAAGTACACAAGTATTAAATACCTTGCTCTTTACAGATGTGCTGAAATCTTTGTTTTTCTTTATATTTTAGAGCCCAATACTTTTTTTTACTATTCTCTTGTTTACTTCCTTTGTCATTTGATCTTCAAACGATATAATATATCTACATTACATACTATACCATAAAACAAAGTGATAACAATTTTGACAGCTGATATAACCAATCATTTACTCAAAAACTCGCCTTATGGAGGGCAAACGTTGACGACTCAGCATGTTTACAGTTTACAACAATAAGTTTTTCAAACCTTTTTCCCATTAGATTTGAACATTTATTACTTTTGTACGACTTTGAAAAAAAGAGGATATACATGCACCTGTATATTTTTATAGATGTGTCAGGCGATATCTTTGTCAATAATAAAAAGATTTGTCAATAAAAAAAAATTATTATTCATTTTAATTATATTTTAAATAATCATACCTAAATTCTATCAAAACTAGGTGGAGTTTTTACTTTATTTTATCAACTTAGATATTCATATCTTAAGGCATTGTCGGCAGGCACCGACTTCAAAATTATCTGATTATGTATCTAGTAAATGGAAAAACACATTCATTTTTGAAGTGAAAACTTCTATAGGCAGGTTTGGATGGGGTGTAAATTCATGTAAGTCGTCATCGATATGGTCACATGACGTGTTAACGCTAACACTCAGAGTGCCGATAGATGTCAAAACCAGATAAATTTAAACAGTTTTAATTTACAAATTTTAATTTAAGATCATACAATTTGAATATCCAAAAATAATAACTTTTTGGTTATTTTGTTTATTAGTTTTAAGTTTTCACTTCTGTCGGCCTCCAATCCTCATGACTGCTTTTATTTGCTTTTTAGTTTCTAGAAATAGGTAAACTTTTTAGAGTCTGGAAGTCGATTTATTATAGTATTTGTGAAACTTGTACCAAGCTGCTTATAATTATTTAAAATATGCCGCCTTTAAAACGTAGAACAGACAGATCGACAGACAAACTTGGGCTTGGTCATAGGTACTCGACTCATTATGTCAATGATATTATATGTATATGTATACAAAAAAGGTACTAATTGGTGTTACTTAGTTTTGTTTGTTTGTTTTGTTTGTACCTGAGCATTATTTCGGGTTAAACCGATTGACTTGATAATTTGATAGTATACTCGTATAGAGAATCATCCAAATATCAAAGATAAATATTTTATTGCACACACAAAAGAAGAGTACAGAAGATGAAAAGAAAAATAACAAAAAGGCATGCAAAGGCAACCAGAAAAACAATACAAAGATTACATGGTGCCCAGGTGAATTTATCTTGGGGATGAATGCCACCCCTTCTCAGGGGTAGAAATTTTTATGCTTAAATATTAGAACCTTAATGACTAAACTACGTGTCTAATCTTATTGATAACCCCATTATATCTCTCTTTCAAAAATCCATACTAATATTATAAATGTGAAAGTGTGTTTGTTTGTTTGTTTGTTTGTTTGTTTGTTTGTTTGTTTGTTTGTTTGTTTGTTTGTTTGTCCTTCTTTCACGTCGAAACGGTGAGACGGAATGGCGTGATTTTTTGTGTGGAGATAGTTAGTGGGCTGGAGAGTGGCATAGGGTACTTTTTATCGCGTCAGATTATCTAATTCACACGAAAAAACACGTGTTATAATACAATCCCAAAAAATGTTAATATCAGAATTACTTGAAACTTGGTATTAATGCTCTTCAATCAAATTAAATAAATACGTGTATTAGCATCTTTAGAAATTCATTCTATAAGGGGGTAAAATAGGCGATGAATTTTGATATGAAACTACCTTATTTAGATATTTTTTGGAGTTTTATCGTGAGCGAAGCCGCGGGTTCTGCTAGTAATATATATATATATATATATATATATATATATATATATATATATATATATATATATATATATATATATATATATATATATAGTTTTTTGGTGTACGTGAATTATTACATGTATATACTTATTAGGTATACATCGATCGTGTGTAGGGAATTACCGTGTTAGTATAAAGGTATTTACCTAATACGTATATAATTTTTGCCTCATTCAATATTTACATTCAAAACACGTATGAATAAGATTTTTCGCATTTTTAGTTACGATAGTCACGTATTTTGCCATCATGTAGGTATTTTTGTATTTTTTTCTAAGTTATATGAAACCTGCATTATAGTATTTTAAGTTTTAACCTATTGCTCATATTTTATTGTGTCATATAATTTTTTTAATTATATCGATAGATTCATTTTTAGAGAGCCTACGTTTTGTCATAGTTTATTTAAAAATAATTATTTATCTCGCTCTCGTAAGGGCCGTAGACCGTAACGTGACGTTAGATAGCCTATATACCTTCCTCAATGAATCTATACTTCCATACTAAATTATAAATGTAAAAGTAACTGTCTGTTACTTTTTCACGCTTAGCCCGCTGAACAGATTTCGATAAGATTTGGCAAGGACATAGATTGCATCTTCGGATTAGGCATAGGCTACCTTTGATCCCCGCTACACTTATCACGTGAGCGAAGCCGCTGGCAAAGACTATTAGAAACCTTTTTAACCCCCCGACGCAAAAACGACGGAGTGCTATAAGTTTGACGTGTCTGCGTGTGTGTCTGTCTGGTATCGTAGCTCTCGAACGAATGAACCGATTTTGATTTTGTTTGAAAGGTGAATTAGTCGGGACGCGGGAGTGTTCTTAGCTATGTTTGATGAAAATCGGTCCAAGATGGTCGGTTTTTAAACCAACTTCTCAAAAAAAGAAGGAGGTTCTCAATTCGTCGGAATCTTTTTTTAATTTTATTTTGTTGTTGCTTGTTTTCTAATCTAACTGCCAACTGGTACTTCCATTGATAAATGTGTTCAGACTTGAGACAAAAAAAAAAGAAATGATTTCTTCAGCTTTAAAGCCAGCGATCTATAAAAAACCCAATTAATTAAAAATATAACTTCGGTGTTTACCGAACTTTGTTAGGTTTTTGAAGATATTTCTTTATATTGTTATGAATAAAAATACTTATTATAGTTAGAAGTTTTACTATTAAAAGGGGACTTTCCTAAGATGTTTGTTTTGTTTTAATATAAAGTTTATTTTAAATGTCAATAGTGACATTGCAATTTATAACTATAATAAAAACAAGTTGCTAAGTGTTAGTATAATGAATTAAGTATTTATATAGAAAATTCTAATTTTCCAACGGAACGACCCAGGGTTTTCAAAATAATTGTTATATTTATTAAATTTAAATTAATTATTTAAAATACATTGTATATATATATATATATATATATATATATATATATATATATATATATATATATATATATATATATATATATATATATAGAATCAATGCCGAATTCTTTTCATTGAGATACTTTAATTACTTGATTCAAATTATTTTACTTTAATGACAACCCACAAAGTGTTTAGTCTTGGTTCATTGTCTCAATAAATTATAATTTTCAATTAATTTACTCACAGAGGAAACATAACACTTTCTTATCAATCTTGTGGCAGTTCTGTTCAATGCAAGTTATAAATAGAGGATCAATACGTTTTGTGGTTAATGCAACTTCTAAAGGTTAATCAATGTTGCGGGGATGTTACATAAAAGTCCTTAAAGAATTTAAATAAAACTATCTTTTCGGATTATTTCGCGGATTTATTTTGATTTTTGGTTCCCAAAACCCAAGCATCAAATTCGGGGAACCAAAAATCAAAATAAATCCGCGAAATAATCTGCAAAGATAGTTTTATTTAAAATGTCAAATATTCGCGTAAATCTAAGAAAGCATTAGTCATTAAGGACTTAAAAATTTAGATTTTAATATTTAGACGGATGAATAATTTTTATATTTGCTATGAAATTATAAAAAAATCTATTCTTCTAAGCTATGGGTTATGTTACATGTGTGTTGGGTTACAGAGATAAGTACTTATTTCTTCAAATTATTAAATAAAACTAGCATCTCACCCTCCCTTCGCTCGGGTTCATCCCTAGGTACGTTTTAAGCAGTTACAGTTACAGTTAGTACGTATCGAATAAATAGACTATATATTATATGATACATAACCTTTCTCGATAAACGGGCTATTTAAATGCAAAAATATTTTTTTAAAGCGTAAGTAGTTCCTGAGATTAGAGCGTTCAAACAAACAAACAAAATCTGCCTTTTATCTTCTTCTTCCTGCCGTTGTCCCAATTTTTATTTGGGGTCGGCGCAAAATCTGCCTTTTTATAATATTAGTATATAGTACAGATGTAAATTAAATTTTCGTTTAAGACATTAAAAAAGTAGATGTTGATAACCCTAAAATATTTAAATGGCGCCTGATCCTATAATTGACACTTTTACGTCAGAAGAACAAGTGAGAATACTATTTATAAAATTCTAAGTATTAGCAAATAATACTTCTTGTAATAAAACGAATAAAATGGATATTATTTCTACATTAGTCTGGCTTTCATCGAAATGTTTCGTTTCTATCTTACGGTCAAACATGTCGTTGGCACAGGTGACGCCGATCTAAGAATTAGGCATAGTGTTTATTGAAGTTCTTCTTCTTAGATAATTAGAAATTTGTTCTATCCAAAATAGTTGGACAGAACAAGTTTCTGGTACCAAGAGCAATATGCTTGGCCCATCTACTAATACCTACGAGTACCGCAGGTCATTTCCCAGTGATCTTATCTCTGCATTTTGTTTAGGCAAAAGGATTTTATTTTAATTAAAAAAAATAATCTTTCTTTCCAGTGGAAAAGAACTAATGCTTAAAAATACAAAACAATATAGTATTATTTTTATTATTAACTAGCGACTCACCCTTGCTTCGCTTGGGTTCGTACCGAACGTTTTAATATTTTTGAGCAGAACCCTAATTCTTTTTCTAAAATAAAAGTAGCCTATGTTACTAGCTATATAGCTATCTTCCAGTGAAAGTTCCGTCAAAATCAGTCGAGCCGTTTCAGAGAGTATCCGGAACTAACAGACAGACAGGCAGATAAAAATTTTAAAAATTGTGTTTTTGTTATAAGTATCCTAAATAATTTCATATGCATTTAGTAAAATACTGTTATTTTGACATTAGAAAAATACACTTCAATTTTATTTATCTGTATAGATATTTTATTCTCAAAAAATAATTTAAATTTAAAACCTGTATATAAAACATGTGTGTATAAAATTTTACTTTACCTTTAAAAAAAGTTAATGATCTACATAATATATATTACATGGCAAAATCGAGAATGGTAGCATAAACAGCAAATCACGCTACAATTTTTGATTTCGACATTTTATTTTATCGTACTTCAATCTATGTATGTATATAATTCTTCTAGATATTTTTTATACAGAATAATAAGGTTTTCAGTAATTTTCTAATTAATAATAAGTTAAATTTATTATTAATTATTATTGAGTAATTGTAACTAATTAGTTAAATTAATTATTATTGAATAATTGTAACTTTTAACTAATTTGATTGACGTATTGATGGGTTACTTTTGAGAAGATCTTCAGTCTAGTCTTATGAGTCATTTACATACTATGTCATAGTACATTGGATGATAGGAACGAGTGTAAGTACGAACTAAGTGCATACTAAGTGTGGTCGGACGTGTGTAATCAAAAATCCATAGTGATGATTCACCTGGCGCCTCCTGTGCGTCATTTATAGGCGACATTTTATAAGTATTATACGTTTTTAGTAATTTATAATAGCATTGACGATTATATAATGCTTAAATACGATATTTTAAAAATCTGTTAGTTGAATTTTTAATAGTAAATTATTATTGAAATTTTGATTAAAGCCATTTTAAAACTAACGGTTAAAACCACAACGGTAACGGACCATATGTTACTTTTACAGCTTACATTTTTTTACATAGGAGGCTTAGACTAAGGAATTATATATACAAAGTGTCATAGAACTAAACACGAAGCCAAACAATAATGTTCTGAAATAGTATACAAATAACAATTTATATATACTGATTGATAAGTAAATAAATGTTGATATATAAAAATAGCTAATGGATTTTACCTATTACATATAATAAAAATAAAATCAAATTATGCAATCTCTCTTTCAAGGGGAAGAGAACTAATGCTTATAATATATTTTATTCTTAAAAATAGTATATTCGTCTAATTAATTCATGTATCAAATATCCCTGTTTCTATTAAGAAGGTATTATTTGATCAGTATGGAAAATCAATAATAGTAGCATAAGCGGCAAATCACGCTACTATTTTGGACTTTGAAATTTATTTTGGCAGACTCCGTCTATAATATAATATTTACTTTAGTCTGAGATACAGACTAAAGACTAAATAAATATCAGTATCTTAACTAATCGAAACACGACGGCCGATCTCATTGAGACTAGCCAACTGCACAAGAGATATTATAGTGCACAAGTGTACGCGCAGACACAACGCGCATTCTATGCACTCTATTCCTTTTCCATTTTCAAAGTCTAATGGAGCAATAGTACGACACGACCGATGAGAATTAAGGCGCAGGGCCGAGTTCGACTCGCGCAGTATTCCGTACTACGACAATATAATATATGTACATACAAAGTACATACGCTATACATTTTGTGCTATGTATTAACCATAAAAATAGGACCTAATCATTCTTCAACTTTCGCTTTGAAAAACTTGAGTTTTGCTTTGGAAAACTTGAATGACCGTGTTATAAAAAAAAATGACGAGCACATGACGAAATTTACAACTACTACAATATTTACTAACCTTTAATAAAATTTTCATAGAAGCAGACGTCACACGTTGTCTTGACCTGACCTAATAACGTGGGGTTTTTACTATTTACCTGCTGTTGACTTTTTAAATAATTTCTACGACATTGACCACAAGTCACAACGCAATTTTTGTGCGTAAAATTTTATGAAAAAGGAATAATTTATAGAGAAGTCGGTACTTTTCATGCAAATTATTGTTGCAAATTAATTAATTATTGAACCTTAATAAATATCGCGTTTAAGATTTAAACCATCCATGATTTAAACTTTAAAGTAACAATAGTTTGTTTTACGCGGCAAAATATTTTTATAGGTAAGGGCCTATGCCATTCAGCCAAAATTTTGTAATAAAAAAAATTAAATAAGGGAATAAATAATGTGTTAGTATTTAGAATATTATTTTTTAGTTGGCAGTTATATTATCGATATGTTCGTTCAAAGTAGTGAGTTTGAAAGTAGTGAGTTTGTCCATAAACCAAATTAAATCAAAATTATATCTATGTTACAGCTAATTACTAACTAGCAAAACATATATCCAGCCACTATAATAATATATTGGGATCACAACCTACTCATAGATTATGAATTCTAGTTCATATATATAAATATTTGATTTCTCTGTTTCTAATTAATCACTAATGATGGACGGACAATGATTTATTATATTCTAATTAAATTTCCTACAGCGATAACCAACACCTTTGTTATTTAGCTTCTCTATTCGATAACAGATGGCGCTGATACGTGAACGTGCCTAGAAAATAAATTCTTTGACTCATTATTTAATATTAGTGTACAAAATGGTAAACTACATTTTACGATCATCCATTTATGTTATGAGACTTAAATTGACGGATAATTAAATATTATAATGTTGCTAAACTACTTACCTGAATAGACTAATACAGTGCAACGGACGGAGTTCAAATCTGTTGGTGGTGTTACTAATTAGTATCTTTAAATAAATAGCGGTTATACTTTAGCTCTAGAGTTCGAATAGGAAAAGTTTAATCTAATTTTATTCTTCGATAGTCATTTATTATGCATACCAGATAATTGATACACTACACATATATAACTTTAAATACAACATATTATACATATAAACACCCACGACTGGAGTACAAATATTCGTGCTCATCACACAAATAAATGCTCCCAGCGGGACTCGAACCCGCGACTGCTGGCACAGCAAGTAGGGTCACTACAAACTGAGCCAAACATGTCGTCAAAATGTAATAATATCAAATAGTTATAATCTCCCAAATATTTTCCCTTTTCTATAAGCGATATCTATCAAAAAACCATATCGAGAGTGTCATTTCGTTAGCTTCGCGTAAACTCGGGGTCCTGAACAGGGTGAAGCGGTTCTTCACGCCTGAGCAGCTATGTCTACTTTACAAGACTCAAGTGCGCTCATGCGTTGAGTACTGCTCCCACCTCTGGGATGGCTCTGCAAAGTACTTGTTAGACGCTCTTGATAGATTGCAACGCCGTGCTATCCGCATAATCAATAAACCTGAGGCTACTCAGTACTTAGAATCTCTGCAATTGCGTAGAGATGTTGCTTCTCTAGCCGCTTTTTATCGCGTTTATTACGGCGAGTGTTCAGAAGAGCTCTTCCAACTTATACCCTCCTCTCCTTTCCAAAACCACACGTGCTGGTCGGAAATTCCATCCTCACACGGTACTACGCATACCTTCTCGTACCAAAAGGTTTGGCAGCTCCTACCTGTGCCGCACTATTAGGAAATGGAATTCATTACCGTCTCACGTGTTTCCCTCTTCCTATAATCCTGGGTCGTTTAAACGGAGCGTGAAAAAGCACATTTGCAGGCCGACGAGGTGAGGTTGATCGGAATCGAGATCAAGTCCCGGAACCGATGGATCTCATTCTGGATTCCACTGTCGCTTACCATCAGGCGTCATGGAGTCATCTTGTCGAGGCACAATAAAAAAAAAAAAAAAAAAATATTAGTAGCTATGTAAATATCGATTATTATTATTTCGTCGTATTTCTAAACTAAAAAAAAGTGTAAATAGACCCGTACTTTCTATGGTATGCTCGTCAAATCAAAGGGACAAACATACAGAAAGACGATTTATTTAAGGATTTTATTGTTAAAGGTAAAATAACGTCTAAGTCCATGTAAAGTAAAAAGAACATCAATTGTATGATGTTTGATCGGAAATATTTTAAAGCGATTGTGCGATAACCGAATGAACTATTATCCAATACACCTTGAGTTATGCTTTAACTGCTGCTTTGGATAGCTTTATTCAATAATTTAATATTAAATTTATGAAAATAATGAAATTATTTATTAACTAGCGACTTACCGTCGCTTCGCTCGGGTGCACATTTTCACCCCCTTAAGGGTTGATTTCCGAGATGAAAAGTATCCTATGTCCTTCCCAGGGTCTCAAACTATCTTCTTACCAAATTTCATCTAAATCGGTTCAGTAGATCCAGAGATTACCCCCTATAACCTAACAAACTCACAAAGTTTACCTCTTTATAATATTAGTATAAATAATATCTATCTGTGCACTAAATTTCATCCAAATACGTCCAGCCGGTCCGATGTGAAGATTAACAAACAGATATTTAACTATAATATTTACGTATCTATAAGATAACAAGTTATACCTAATATTTTAACTATAAGGCCGGCTTAGACTAATACACTATACACGGTACACTCAGTGTATACTGTATACCCCGAGTGTACCGTGTATAGTGTCTTTTTATAAGTAAGCCGGTCATTAGAGTTCAAGTTGTGGAAGTTTGAGTTCCTATTCAAGCCCAGCCTCTCTTTTCAACCGACTTCAAAAAGGCGGAGGTTCTCAATTCGACTGTATGTTTTTTTTTTATATTTGTTACCTCAGAACTCCGACATTTATTAACCGATTTGGACAATTTTTGTTTTGTTTGAAAGGGTATACTTTCAGATTGGTCCCATTTAAATTTCAAAAAAAAATACCACCCCTAAGGGTGGAAAAACAACTAATGATGAATTTAACCTACTTCTAATTGTCATATTGACTTGAAACTTTGCAAGTATTTCTATTTCCGTTGATAGTACAGTGGTTCCGTGTTGTTGACCTGATCTGATGGCAAGGTCAGAAGGTGGATAGGTGGAACTCTTCAACGGCTAATAGTAGATACTTTGAGTTTGGGCTTATTTTGTTTGATTTGACAAGCCTAACACGTTAGAATTCTTACTTTGCTACTACTGTCTACACTAAAAAGGGAAAAATAAAAACTTTTTAACAAAAAAATAAAAACCGACTTCAAACAAAATCACTAAAAAGTGAAAAATAACTGATTGGTAGTTTTCATTTACTATACATACCTAATCAAATATTTTCGAAGTCGGTGTGCTTTGCTTTGTATGGGCTGGCACCGATTTCGAAAATATTTGATTAGGTATGTATTTAATAGGTAGGCTTTAATTACTTAGCCAAAGCACACCGACTTCGAATATATTTGATTAGGTATGTATAGTAAATGAAAACTACCAATCAGTTATTTTTCACTTTTTAGTGCTTTGTGCTTTTGTTTGAAGTCGGTTTTTATTTTTTTGTTAAAAAGTTTTTATAAGAAGAGCAAGTAAGAAAACAACAAACACAAGTACAGAATATTTGACATTTTAAATAAAACTGCTTGATTGCTGTAAAGCATTCGAAACGTCGGGAACCTAAAATCAAAATAAATCCGCGAAAAAATCTGAAAAGATAATTTTATTTAAAATGGTAAAACTTTTCATTAATTATAATTACAACTAGCAAGTAATCTCGGAATTGGTTACAAAGAAGTTTTTTTTCTGAGTCGGTTTAAAAACAATTTCTATGATATATTTCACTTGTCTATTGTTTTAAATAAACTAAATTAATAAAATAGCAAGATTGTGTTTTCTTGAATAAAGCCATCCCAGGAAGATTATTGATAACCTTTCGCCTTCGCAAGGGACCAACGTAATTTATGGCTCTCCATTCGTTCAAAATTTATCTTTTACAATGAGAGCTATAGTTGTTTGTCGTTACTAAATAGAATTAAGATTTTAGATGATATAATTCATATCAATGGACAATACAAATAAAATAGTAGGTACTGTAGTACATGTATATAAATAATGTTTTTTTTTTAAAGTGAAACTTCTTTAGAATCGATGTGATTTGAAACTCGATGAAATGGAAATGAAACAGAAATGCGACACTAAAAAGAGACAAACACATAAATATATACATAAATATACATTTTAACGTTTAGTATAGATTTCTCAGAGATAAGATATTTTCTCGCAGTAAAAAGTATCCTATATGTTGACCCGGATAACCAGCTATCATCATATTAAATTTCATCAAAATCTATCCAGTGGCTTTTTCGTGATGCGTTCCCAAACAGACAGACATACAAAAAATCTAAAAACTATTGATTCACCCTATGTATCGATAATGACTATTTCAATAAGATTTTCCAAAAAATATTTAATGTACAAATTCGACTCAGTCAGAATTTTATTATACGTATAGATATCAATATAAATCTCGCGTCTAAAAAAAAACTTTTAAAGCTTCTTTAAAAAGTCAATCAAATGGTCAAATGATTAATCCTATATATTTTACCATATATCGTATTAATATAGCACGTAATATACATCCGTTTCTATATTGTTTTAACATAGTCGTGGTTTTCCCTTTAATTAGTCATTTTGACGTTATTATATTACTGTTACTTAGTTAAATATTACAGTTAAATACCTCTTTTGACAGAGACTACACCGTTTTCTAACTTATTGGTTAACAAATAAAAAAATAACCCATATTAAAAGTGTTAAAGTGAAGTTAAAATAATGGTTCATGATAGCTTATTTCGTGCTAGTGTAGAAGGGATTAAACGTATAACAATGCCTCGTGTTAGTGTGCAAGTAAGTACTAAGTATAACTATTTCTTCAGGACTTGGATAGGAGAAAAAATAAATAAAATTGTTGGGACACAGCACCATCTAGTTCCATGGTAAGCTATGAGGCTTTTGTTTTGGATACCAGGTAGTCGATACACTACACATATATAACTTTAAATATATACATATTATAGATATGAGCATCTATGACTGGGGTACAAGCATTCGTGCTTATCACAAAAATGAATGCCCCCAGTGGGACTCGAACCCGCGACCGCTGGCGCAGCATGTAGCATCACTACAAACTGATCCAAGCGTTTCATCAAAAAAATAGAGCTTACTCTTAAAATCGCGTACTTTTCCCTACTCAAATTGTCATTTTAAAGTTGTGTATTTTATTTGTACTACTTAACTTATATCAGGATAGAACCCGTGACCGCCTTCGTACAATCGGCAAATGTCTTGACCTAAAAGCGGTTAGTTCTTACACAGTTTGAGGAAGGCTAATAATTACATAAACATTAATAAAACACGGGCGCTAGCAGGATAATCCCGCTTTGTGATGTAAAAAGAACATGAAAATCTATTGCGCAGCGAAGGCCGTGTTTGAAGCTGTTTGCTGATCATTTTAATAGGATTAAGTAACTAAATACGTATTAACACCACTACGATTAAGTAATAGGTAGCTATTTCTATTTCATTTAAATCACGTTTAAAAAATATTCTACACGTGCATTTCATCTTCAAATTCGTAAGAGACCAAACGGCGAGTTATAAAACTGAAAATCGATTCACTATTTACAAAAATATCTCGTAACATACGAAAGTTCTGACGTCAGAAATTATCATGTAATTTTGTAAAAAAAAACTCATAAAAAATTTATTATGTTATCAAAAATGGTTTTATCGTTTCCAATAGACCACAGAACAGATTGATGAGTTTCAATAAAAGTGATAAAAACAAACTTGACAGAATAGTACTCATGTTTTTTTTTTTTTTTTTTTTTTATAATATTCAGAATTAGTGCTTGACTACGTTCCACCTGATGGTAAGTGGTAACGCAGTCGTAGATGGTAAGTCGCACTAACTCAGTAGCCACCTATTCACTCTTGCCTTGAAGACACCCATATTATAATCGGACGGAAACACCGACGCAGGCAGGTTGTTCCAATCCTTAGCCGTACGTATAATAAATGACGTAGCGAAACGCTTCGTGCGGACGGGTGGAATGTCCACGACATAAGGATGGAGACCAGCCGTTCGTCGGGTTGTCCGATGATGGAAAGGGGATGGGGGAATTAATTCATGTAGTTCCTGCGCACACTCTCCGAAATGTAACCTATAGAATACACAAAGGCTGGCAACCCTACGTCTGTGATCGAGGCTTTGTAAGTTAGCTTTTACCAGCGTAGGGTCACCTATAAGCCTTTGAGCACGCCTCTCAATCGAGTCCAAGGCTGACAGATGGCATTTCGCAGCACCAGCCCATATGTGGCTACAGTATTCCACACACGACCGGACTTGCGCTTTATATAAAACAAGAAGCTGTCCCGGCGTGAAATACTGTCGGACCTTTGCAAGGATGCCAACTTTCCTCGCAGCTGCATTAGCCTTAGACTCGATGAACCGCCCGTAGTTCATGTTGGGGCTGATATCCATCCCCAACAACTGCAGACGTTCAGTGTATTCCAAAGGCACATTCCGGAAAGTAGGAGTCAAGGTGAAAGGACTCCTTTTAGTGGTGAACAGGCACGCCTGTGTTTTGGTGGCATTGAAACTCACAAGATTGGCATCGCCCCAAGTGGAGACTGTCCTGAGTGTGAGATTCAACCGCTCTACCATGGCCTCTCTTTCGGACTGAATTTGATCTCTACTGGCCCGAGGATTCGGCAGGTATCTCTCTACAATAGTGCTGTCGTCTGCGTACCCATAGATACCGGGTATAAGCAGATCGTTGATATGCAGCAGAAACAAGGTTGCAGAGAGAACAGACCCCTGAGGAACTCCTGAGTTGGTCTTTAAGGGTTGTGATGAACAACCATCAACCACAACTCTGAGTGATCGGTCGCTCAGGAAGTCTTTAATCCAGCCGATCAGGCCAGGAAATATGCCATAGGCTGAAAGCTTATTTATAAGGCTAGCGTGCCATACCCTGTCAAAGGCCTTTGAGACATCGAGGGAGACGGCAATCGCCTCCCCGCCTCGGTCAATAGTTTCGCCAAAGGTGTGATTGGCATACACTAGAAGGTCCCCAGTCGACCGATTCCGGCGAAACCCATATTGTCGATCACTGAGGAGATCGTTCTGTTCTAGGTATGCCATGAGACGAGTGTTCAATACACGCTCCATAATCTTGCAGAGTATGGAGGTGATTGAGATCGGACGATAATTGGCAGGGTCAGCACGGCTTCCTTTCTTGGGCACTGGTTGCACATTGGCAAGCTTCCAGGATTTAGGCACTATTCCAGTCTTAAGAGAAAGGCGGTACAGACGTGTCAGTATCGGAGACAACTCGGGAGCACATGTTTTAAGGACTATCGCTGGTATACCATCAGGACCACTGGCTTTATTCACATCTAGACGACACAATACTCTCTTAACCTCCTTATTAGTTATCGCAATTTCAGGCATTGAGATCCCGCAGTGAGGTAGATGTGGTGGAGTAGCATTGCCAGAGTCTAGACATGAATTTTGGGCAAAAAGAGAGGCAAGCAAAGTCGTTTTTTTTTTTTTTTTTTTCAAAATGTTTCCTATTTCCGTTTAATATTTCCGATTTACATCCCCATGTGAATATACGGCCGAAATCATATGCAATAACTAGTTCATATATATATATATATATATATATATATATATATATATATATATATATATATATATATATTATATATATATGTATGCATAATTTTGAAATAGAAATGACCGATAAAATAATGCGTCATATATTATTATATTAACAGATAAGAATTCATACTCGCTTTTTTTTAATCTAACATTCTCAATCTTATCAGTCAAGAAATCTAAGCAAGCTCCAAGTTCTTCCTTTGATACATTTATTTTTATTTGTTAAATTAGTCTACTTAAAAAAAACGTGACATATTTCGTTTCAATTTGTTCTTTTTTAATAATAAAAAAATCTTTTGCCTCCAAGATTCGTACCTTTGTTTTAAGACTAAGTCGCTAACTTACTCCCGCTTCGCTCGTCCCTAGGTATTTAGGTCTCTGTTAGCAGCCTACATCTCTAGATTAGCTCTAGATAATCTATCTGTATACTTAGTCATAATCTATCTATATACTTAATTTCATTTAAATTCGTAGAGCCGTTTTAGCATGAAGGAGTAACAAACTTACATATACTCACACACGTCATATCTTCACCAGTGTTTTATCTCTTTTTGTTGTACAAAGAACGAAGCAATACTATGTTTATTAAGGTATATAAATAATATAACAAAAGCAATATATGGACAAACCAATACGCAGACAAAGCTTACAGTTTCGTTATATTTTTTTCGCAATTCAAAATAACTCATCTCTAACTCATCGATACGTATTATAAAATTGTGACTAGACTGTGACCGAATCTGTACATTAAATATTTTTGGAAAATCTTATTGAAATAGACTTTATTATCGATATAGAGGCCGAATCTATAGTTTTTAGAATTTTTGTCTGTCTGTCTGTCTGTGACCCATCACGAAAAAACTACTGGGCAGAATTTGATGAAATTTGGTATGATGATAGCTGGTTATCCGGGTCAACATATAGGATACTTTTTACTGCGGGAAAATATCTCATCTTTGAACTAAACGTTAAAAGGTAACTAGGGACAAACCCGAGCGGATCGAGGGTGAGTCGCTAGTAATACATATTTTGATGAATAAATACTTAGCATTTTTGTGAAATGATAACGTCATAACCGATAAGATATCACTTAATCTTATTATTTTTATTAATCACATTAACTCAGTACATTGCAATTGATTCTCAATACACAACGATTGTGTTGCTTTTGTTTAGTTTTGTGTGAAATATTGTGTAAGTTTGTGTTAAAAATGCAGTGCTACGCTTCTTACGGATCTATGCCGGTAATTAAACGATTATATTATAAAATAATTTTAAAATTCTTATACAAAAAAATAGTTATATTTTTTGTTATCAAAATTACACTACAGGATCAAGTGCCTGTGTTCGTAATTAGCAAGATATCTTATTCCCGACGACCAGCTGTGGTCATAGGCAGATTGTAAAAAAAAAATTTCGTTCCCTACGTGTCAATGTTACCCGAGGCCATTTTGGAAATCTAAGAGTTTATTAAACTTAATATATTATAATTTAGATAAAGTTTACCAAAATTGAAAATAAGATTAATTTAATGTAATTTTGAGTATTTTTAAGTTAAACTTGAAGAGTTGAATCTGTAATTTTTCTTTGAATGTGGATTTTTAAATGAAACTTGGTACGTTTTTAATTCAGGAACTCTCTACTGATGTACGTCACTAGGTACTTTTTTCCGACAAACTAATATCGCACCTATAATACCATAATACCTATATCACCTATAATGCCATAAAATGCAAAAACCACGATCGACTCGACATTTCAAATCTATGAAGAATCAGATTCAGTTCATGGCTCCCCAAGTAACTGATTTCAAATCAAACACATAACCCTCCTTTGAGTTTTGTAGCAGTCGGGTAAAAAGCAGATATTTTTAATGATTTTGTGTGTATAAAACGCTTTATTACCAATTGCGAACTGATTTTCATGAGTACGTTCTTTTATGTATACATATATTTATGTATACCTTGGGTGATATAAATTCCATAAAAACTTGGATTAGGTGTGGAATAATTTCATTTAGAAAGCGTTATAATGTACTTTTTTAGAAAAAAGAAGTATTTATGAAGACACGTTTGGCTCAGTTTGTAGCTACCCTACTTGCTGCGCCAGCGGTCGCGGGTTCGAGTCCCGCTGGGGGCATTCATTTGTGTGATGAGCACAAATGTTTCTACTACAGTCATGGGTGTCTATATTTATATATTTATGCATGTATTTCAAAGTTATATATGTGTAGTGTATCAACTATCTGGTATCCATAACACAAGCTACGTAGCTTACCATGGAACTAGATGGTGCTGTGTGTTAATGTTCCAACATATTTATTTATTTATTAAACTAGGTATATTACCTGTTGTAGGAATGTTCCCTGAGTATGATTAATCGTCACACTACGTCAGTAAATGACCTACAAAGTGGACTTAGTCCAATACTAGTACTGCTTTACTTTAGCTATGACATGAGTCAGTGTAATCAAAATTTCTAAGAATTATCTTGAAATTTCATAGAAATCAAGTACTCAGTTGTGTGTGTGGTAACCTTTATAGACATATATATTATTTAATAAATCATTAAATTTTCACAAATATTTCGTAGTCTATATTTTAATAATAAAACACCCTCAAAAAGGTGTTATTTCATTTCCACTCAAATTTTGGTCTCTTTACAAACTTGATGTGGTTAAAAAAAAGAAATATCTTCTATCGTAAATTTTTAGGTATCATTAGTATTAAAATACTATGAATATATGAATTAGATATGTAGGTATTTATTTAAGCATACAATGTAGACGTATTGAAATCTGCAATCTGTAGGTTTATATGTGTAGATATGTCATTGCATGAATTCACTTAGTATTGATCGATCGATTGATTAAATCTTCATGTCATCATGATAGCTATTTACTTCTTTGCTAACAGATGTAAAATGAATTTGTTATTTATACTGACTCGTTTTAATCTATGTATCCAGCCATCTTAAAAGTCCCATTGCTGGACACGAGCCTCCCCTCGACAGCGTGGTGGGCTATAGCCCATAGCCATACCCCACCACGCTGTCAAGTTCACATGTCTTTCGAAATTTGCTAGGTTCTCTCTGACATTTCGATTTCCTTCACCGTATTAGTAAGGGGTAATCATGCTAGAAACGCACATGAAAATATAAGAAGTTCTGAGACCCGAGATTTGAATTTTCCAAGCAATCGCGCTATTATTGCTGTATTAAAATCAAAACATTTTTAGTTTTAATTTTATCCAACTGCACTGCTTTTTCTTCAGTGCTTATTTCGCTGTTGAGCATTTTTTGTTATTCTCTATAGTTTTATTTTAAGATTCCTCGTAAAACCTAAACTGTTGATAATTTTTCCCATGGAAAAAAATGTTTCTGTCGATTTTATACTAGGGTTATAAGATGACTTAGTTATTGTAATCAATTCCAATACTTTACGTTATAAGGCGTACAGCGTACTTATACCATTGAAAAAAACTTATTTCTAGATAATCACTTATCAAATTAATCATTCCTAAAATAACCAGATGGTCAATTCAATCTACACATATAATAAAATTGTAACTAAGCCGAATCTGTACATTAAATATTTTTTAAAAATCTTATTGAAATAAACATTATTATTGATACAGAGGCCAAATCTATAGTCTTTAGAATTTTTGTCTGTGTGTCTGTCTATCTGTTACGGCATCACAGAAAACCACTAGAGGGATTTTTATGAAATTTGGTATGGTAATAGCTAGTTATCCGGGTCAATATATAGAATACTTTTTACCGCGGAAAAATATCTGATTTCTGAGAAAAATACAAAAACTGCAATGTAAGAGTATACTAATATGTAAAACCTAAGAATTTGGTTTTTGGTCATCGGAACGCGGGCGGAGCCGCGGGCAATGCTAGTACATAATAATTATCACGCTCTAACTTAACATAGTATTTCTTTCAATCAGACTCAGTATCTAAGAAAATGAATTTCACTCCATAAGACTTAATTCCTAAAACTTTTTCATCGCATTATCTTGCCAAAAAGGAAAGAAAATTGCAAAAGTTTGACAAATCTTTCTACTTAGGTACTACGTTTTCCCATTTTAGAGATAAGTGGCAGTGATTTAGCCCTTAAGGTCAATGGTCTTTGAACAAATGAAGGCAAGTCAAGGTCAGCTCGACCTTCAAATGCGAAGTTAGATAAACTGTTACAGAATTTACTCGCTATGTAAAATTTTATATAGAATTTATCGCTATTTACTAATAACGTCAAATGGATGAGTGTATTATTAATTTTTATAATGATTTAATAATTAATTATAGAAAACAAAATATATTTCATAATTAAAGCTATTTAACGTATTATACTGTAAGTATACTTAGTTATATAAAAAGAAATTAAAATATATGTTACGAGAAAATAAATGGATGGTATCTATGTATACTCTATATTGTCTTTTAGAAAAATCTATATAAAAGTAGACAAAGACAAAAAAATTCAGTACCTTTTTCTCCTCTGTTTGTCAATGATTTTTCTTTTTTTTGTTTATTAGCTTTTCACGAGCTTTAGTGGTATCGATAAAAAAATATCACCGAATTTCGACCATTGAGCAAGCACTAGTATTCGTAATAAATACAAAGTTAAAACGTCACAAGGACTTAAACTTGCATATAAATGATCTATTTAAATGAAAATTTTAGACACTTTGCAAGTTTAAAGAGAAAGCTTCACCGAATATATATAAGGTTTCAATATTGAGTGAAGGACGACGGATCAAGGTTAGATCGACCTTGCGAATTCATAACCTTGTAAAGTAAATTTGAAGGACTTTTGTGTTATATAATTTCGAATTTAACTTTATTAAATAACAATTTACTTCCTGTGACCCCATCTATACTGTTGATATTTTTGATCGACTTTACAAAAGAAGAGAGTCGGGGTTTTCGTCTGTGTAGGTATATGTCGTACTGAATGTGCCCAGCTGTGGGACGTTAAAAAGGGCTGAATACAGGTATATTTCGTATATATAGAGTCGCCACTAGAAAAACAAAAACAAGTCTGTCCCACGGGAATCCAACATTTTCCCGGGATAAAAAATAGCCTTCGTATTATTCTGATGTATATTATTACAAAGTTTTATTAAAATCCATTCGGTAGTTTTTGCGTGAAAGAGTAACAAACATCCATACATCCTCAGAAACTTTTGCATTTAAAATATTATTAGGATTCGTCAATTGTGAAAATATTTTCATGATTTTTTTTTGAAGTCGGTGCTACTTTTATTTTGTTTATTATCTTTTTTAAATGTAAATATTAATAACTATTTACTGTTTTTCGTTGCAGAGAAGAGACCTAGAGTCACAGATTTTGAAGAATAATGAAGAAAACAAGAATAAGATGTGGTGGAGGCTGGGTATCGACTTGCCGCTGTTTATTATTCGTAAGCTTATTAAAGTTCCTTTAATTAAATACGATTCTAAAACCTTTTATGATAATTTGACATATTAATTTTATTCTAATGGTTTTTGTTATATGTATACAAAAAATAGGTGCCATTTTATACATTTTTACATATTTATTTGTTAACTCTGCATGTTACTTGTTGAATATTTAGTGTTATTGTTAAATACTGCAAAATTATTGCCAGTAAAAAAAAGAATGCCGTTAGTGCTATATCATTAATAACAATAAAATACAGATTATACAGAAACTAATAAATATTCAATTTTAAAATCTAAGTCACAAAATATAACGCATCAATATGTTAATTTACAAAATGAGTTAATCGACAGGTTTCAAAATAATCGTCAAAATCTTAAATTGGCCTAAAACTGAATGATAATATATGACTTACAACGACTACCAAAAAGACTATTATGAGTTCCAATAAAATTTTAGTGCTGCCAGTTATAATAAATCAGTTGAATGTTACTATTTATAACGTAACGGCTTTTAAAAAATATAAATCATGTCATGTCAAAATAGACGGTGTAAAGAATAAGATATTTGGATAACTTTTTCTTTTGAAGCGTTGCATCTGAATAAGGAAGTTAAAATAAATTTTTAGTAAGCTAATATGTGCTAATTAAGGTTAAGTTTAATGATAAATGATGATGAAATTATTAAAATTTAACTGAATCTTATTTCTTATTTTTTGAGCTAATAAAATTTAGGGAAAATATATTTAAAGAACAATAAAAATATTTATATTTATTACATTGATCACTAAACACAATTGGTGAGAGTTTTAAGAAAACTTTTGCATAGGATTGTGTACCTAGTTCTTTTTGATCGATGTTATAATCTATATCTATAATAAAATCCTAACTAAGTCGAATCTGTGTGTGTTTTTTGGAAAATCTTATTAAAATAGACATTATTATCGATACAGAGGCCGAATCTATAGTTTTAGATTTTTTGTTTGTCTGTCTGTCTGTTACCGCATCACGAAAAAACCGCTGGATTGATTTTGATGAAATTTGGTATGGTGATAGCTGGTTATCCGGGTCAACATGTAGGATATTTCTTACCGCGGGAAAATGTCTCATTTCTTAGAAAAAAATACAAAAACTGCAATATAACAGTATATTAATATGTAAAACCTAAGAATTTGGTTTTTGGTCATCTGAACGCGGGCGGAGCCGCGGGCAATGCTAGTACATTATACATTAAGACTGAAAGTGGTTATCGATGACATCAATTGTAATAATATCGATTTAGTTTAGATCTACTAATCAAGATCAACGTAATTAACCAAATAATAACAAAATAGTTCAATAGTAATCGATTCAACATTATTTAGTTTTTTGACAGTGTAAACATTAAAAAAGTTAAGATGAGTGAATTAAAAAACTAAATGTTATGTAAAAACATAAATAGTTTACCATACGTTAATGAGCACATTTTTAAAACAGAAATTATGGGCCACATGTGTGGACCCCACCGTGACGCATGTGGCAGTATGCACACAATCGCAGTCACGTGGAAAAAAAAGAAAAAGAAAGCGCAATGTAAATGAACTTATTTGTATACAAATATCAGACGCAACATCGGGGAAATCGATATTATGTCTTTAATATTATAATAATAGTAGCATTGCCCGCGGCTCCGCTCGCGTTCAGATTACCAAAAACCAAATTCTTAGGTTTTACATATTAGTATACTCTTACATTGCAGTTTTTATATTTTTTCTCAGAAATGAGACATTTTCCCGCGGTAAAAAGTATCCTATATGTTTGAGATAATTAACTAAAAGTGTCATAACAATATGATTCATTAATTTCCTCTTATATTATTATATTTAGTTATAAATAATAATATATACATAATATGGGTACTAAATTATATAAACATTACAACACTCACTTTATCCTATATAATTATGGGCGGGAATAATTTATCGATACTTACTAAAAGGTATCGATTAACGATTATTATGCATTTCTTAAATCGATTTCCGCTCTATTATTTATCGGTCGTGTAGTGCGTGATATTTTTAAATTATCGTGCATTCGAAATTGTTGTTTTAAAATATTTTGTTGGCAACTTGACTTAATTATATTATGAACATTATTCATTTTGATTAATCGTTTATTAATGAACATTAAAAATATGAATTAAAGACGTACCTACATGCTCTTGACGAATAATATATATGCATACCAGCAGCGCCATCTGTTATTGAGTAGCATAAACTAAATACAATAACAGTTTATTGATTTTTTATATTTAAATTCAGTAATTTAATATAAAAAATTTCTACTATGAATGATAAATATAGGGGTTATAATAAATTTAACCTTTAATTATATACTTTTATCAATTGGTATTTTTTGTTATTTTTGAACATGTCTATTTTTGCGTCAATTTTATTGCTTATCATTTTAATACAGTATACGGGTAGGCACTTAGTACTTGCAAACTCGAGTAACCAAAATAAACACATTTTAAGTATAAGATAGTTTTACTTAAATGTCAATTATTCGCGTAAATCTAAGAAAGTTTTAAAGTATTATTATATATATAAACCATAAACTAATACTTAAATCTAAATCAACTGTTAAAAACATTAAACTCACGCATTTCTAGAACACTGATAGTATGCACAAAAAAATGGCAACATTTGACGGAATAAATTAAAAAAGAAAGATAAAAACAATTTTATCAAAACAATAGGTGTATTTCCTTCGTAAATTGTTTTAAATACCATTCCCGTGATATAACAATTTGATTGTTACATCAGTTAGGTAACAAATGGGAGGATGTTCGTACGTATGATGCAATCTATGAAATGCAATTTTGCTATTGCCACGTTGTGCTCCACGTGTGTACAGAGGGCTAGACAAGTTTAGACTTTAAACACTCTAATTTCATATAAAATAAGGGATAGATCTGTGTTGGACATCGTACATTGCATAATATGGTCCTAGTTGCAGTGCAATTTGTTGAATGAATGGCTGGCACTGAAAAGTTAGTAGGTTATTGTTCCATTTCAAATATTAAGTGTCGATAAAGAAAATTTTGGTTTTAAAGTTTTATATTTAACTAATACTTAGAGGCAATGTATTACAATATCCTTTTACAAAATATTGTCACGCAAAATACTATTTAACTTTTAAATTTTCGCGTTCCATAATTATATAATAATTACACTACAGGACTTATGCCCGATTTCACCAACGTCACCTAAGTTTAAGGCATCCCCTAAGCATGGTTAGGGGGCTGTTAGGGGACAGTTTCTGTTTCACCGACAGTTAGGGGTCATGCCACCTAAATATAGGTACTAGAAATACAGGTTCTGACTTCTGACGACGGTAAAACGAAATTTAATTTAGGGGCTAGTTTAGGGGAACTTTTAAGCTAGAAATCCCATACGTAGGTGGTAGCTTAAGTGATGTTGGTAAAATCGGGCATTAAACGCATGAATTTGTTAGAGGGTATATCTTATTCCTGATGTTTCGACTCGGTTGCACCAGCCGTGGTCACGGGCAGACTCGTCGTCCCGTAGTGTAATTATTATATAAAATACATTTTTTATTAAAATATCAAGTATTAACTTTCATTATGGGATTAACCAAAGAAATTAGTCACAATTTATATTAATTATCTTTATTTTACACGTAAAATCGACTTACGTTCGTGTATATAGAGAACAATGTACATTTTGAAACCTAAGTTAAAATAGTGTGTCCTAACTAAATAGTTAAACCTAGATGAAAACCCTGAACCTAAAGGGTCGAAATATTGACATCGTATTGATATAGTAGGTAACTACCGTCAATGACAGATAAACACTGTAAAAGATATTTTTGAAGAAACCTGTGCTCAACTGGAACGCTTTGAAGCCATTGACAAGAAAATTGAATTGATTATTTTGACGTTTAACTTTAGAAGTGTCAAAAGGAGTGGTAAAAACTTGGCAACACTAGCCAGACGAAACCAGGGTAGACTGCTAGTTATTTATACATAAAAAATATCATAGCCCCTTTATTAAACGGTTATAAAATAATTGGTACGAGTATCGTTTATATAATTGGCTGAATAAACGCAGGATAGCTAAGTCAGACGAGACTGACAACGATTCACCTTTATAGATTGTGTAACATCCTTCTCCGGTCTCCATTTGTTTACTACGACTTGGTACGTGTTGTTTAGTACTCAATTACTTATATAAAACTTACGTATGTAAAAGTCTTTTTCACAAGAAATAGAATGGAAAAAGCTGGTATAGAAAAAGAATTTCTAGAAATTTCTCCTCTTATAGATATATTTTTTTTAAATGTACACGGAACCTCTTTTGAGGTATAAATATTATAAAAAGAGCAATATAAAAGTCTATTCACAATTGGCGAAGTTATCACGTAATACATATAATAAAATTGTAACTAAGCCGAATATATACATACATTAGATATTTTTTGGAAAATCTTCTGAAAATCTTCTGAAAATTGGAAAGTCCGTCTGTCTGTCTGTTACCGCATCACAGAAAAACGACAGGAGGGATTTTTATAAAATTTGGTATGATGATAGCTGGTTATCCGGGTCAACATAAATGATACTTTTTACCGCGGAAAAATATCTCATTTCTGAGAAAAAATACAAAAACTGCAATGTATACTATTATGTAAAACCTAAGAATTTGGTTTTTGGCGATCTGAACGCGGGCGGAGCCGCGGGCAATGCTAGTAAAAAATAAAGCAGAATTGAGTATCTTTTATTTATTGAAGTTGGTCATAAACTATAAAAAAACCATGCGTTAATATCGATTTATTATTTGCATACATATTTAATGCTGGTTAAGTGAAACGCAGTCTTTTTATATTTATGACGACTGAAATTAAATAAAATTATCTTTTCAGATTTATTCGTGGATTTATTTTGATTTTTAGTTCCCGACGTTTCAAATGCTTTACAGCATTCATGGTCACGGGAGAGACAGCTAAAAATAAATCCGCAATAAAAATCGAAAAGATTGTGAAATGTCAAATATTCGCGTAAACCTAAGAAAGTACCTATTAGGATGACTGAGAATAATTTCAACTCTGAACATTATTGGCTTATACCAAATATGATGTTCTCCTGACCGATTCCGGCCACGGCGGCCAATCTCATTGAGACTAGCCAACTGCGCAGGAGATATTATAGTGCACAAGTGTACGCGCAGACACAACGTGCACTCTCTATTCCTGTCACTCTCATACTCCGGTGGGACGACTGCTCGACACGACCGGTGAGAGTTAAGGCGCAGGACCGACGGCTTTACGTGCTCTCCGAGGCACGGGGGTGAAACACCGCCAACTTCCCAACTCCGGGCTGTTACTGAGACTTACTATACAGAAAGACTCAATAACTTATCTTGGCCCGACCCGGGACTCGAACCCAGGACCTCCGGGTGTGCAACCGTACATGCTAGCCACTACACCACCGAGGCAGTTATAATATATTAATAAAATACCATATATATTATGTACCTAGAATACTAGCTTACTTATTAAGATTTATCTCGCTTTGTATTTACAAAATACAATCCATGTCATCATCCGTATAAAATTGAAGGAGGAACAAATACACAAATTTTTGCACTTATAATGCTAGTGTTACATAAAAATCTATATATCTTATCTATGTATATATAAATATTATGTATATAGACTTTAAAATAAAAACATGGTTATCCAAAATATTAAATCAAATAACGTAATTTAGTTTCAAAACATTACCGATTAGACGAAGCAAATGAAAAAGACCTCAAGTTGAGAGATGGATGATCTTCAGGTTTTTGACATTGGTCGTTAAGCAATTGGTCGAAACCCTCGCTTCCGCCATTTTCAGTTCAAAGTCAATGTCGAAACAGCAGGATGGTACAATTGCGTAATTGCGAACAAAATTCGCACTCAGACAAGCTGACGTGTTTTATTTAAAAATAAATCTGGATATATCCAGTGCGGAATAATATACTTATCTTTATTTTTTTTACATAAGCATAAAAATGACATGTAATAATCTATACATATAATAAAATAGTAACCAAGCCGAATCTGTACATTAAATATTTTTTGGAAAATCTTATCGAAATAGACATTATTATCCATACAGAAAACGAATCTATAGTTTTTAGTATTTTAAAGAAAAAATAAAACCGTAAATTTACGTACACGTAGGTATTTTCTTACTCTACTGACGCTGATATAGATAATACACATAAAACATAGTACCATAAATAAAAACAGGATTCTACGTACACACATAATTTGTAAATTAATATATTCTTTCGTAGTAATCTTAGAAATCTTGGAACGCACTCGTAAATCTTTCACGGATTTTATAAGATAAAATCTCCACTGTTTTAACTCCATATCAGATGGTTATGGTCCGGATTAAAATGCTATAAGGAACAAAGGACGCGTATAAAAATATTTTCTATTAATAATTATTATTTATTACATATCTCTTCAGCTTCAGTTTAAAATAAAAACCAGTTTGGTTTGTACGCTTCTTTTTCAGCCGCAGAAAAATTTTGTTTTCATAGAAATATTTTATATGCGTAAATATTTTATTTGTGTTATAATATAACAAACTAACTAACACTAAGGTATTGGCCAATCCATATAATTATAATACAGGATAGAATGAGTCATCAATTGTTAGCAACACTGTATAAGTATTTTATTGTATAATTTTCGATAGTTTCGGTTCGAGACTATAATCTATATCTGTGCCAAATCTCATCCAGATCCGTTCAGCCGTTCTGACCTGAAAGAGTAACAAACATCCATACTCACAAACTTTAACATTTATAATATTAATAATAAGATTAATAATTTTAATAATAATAATAATTTTCCACAGTTTCAATCCTCATGGCGTTATTCGAGATGGGAATGTTACCACATTACAAGAATGGCTTTCACTGTAAAGATCCCGCGCTCTCGTACCCGTTTAGAGGGGACACCGTGTCTATGGTTGTTATAATGTCTACAGTAATTTTATTGCCTTTTGTGATCGTAAGTATTACTTTTAAGCTTCAAATAATTTTATAGTATTTAACGTTTAGTATAGATTTCTCAGAGATGAGATATTTTCCCGCACTAAAAAGTATCCTATATGTTGACCCGGATAACCAGTTATCATCATATCAAAATCCCTCCAGTGGTTTTTCCGTGATGCGGTAACAGACAGACAAAAATTCTAAAAACTATAGATTCGGCCTCGGTATCGATAATAATGACTATTTCAATAAGATTTTCCAAAAAAAATTTAATGTACAGATTCGACTCAGAATCCATACTAATATTATAAATGCGAAAGCATATTTGTTTGTTTATCTGCCTTTATTATATGATTTGATTTCTTTCACATCGAAACGGCTTGGCGGATTGGCGTGATTTTTGTGTGGAGATAGTTGGAGGGCTGGAGCGTGACAGTCTACTTTTTACCGCGGGAGATTGATTCTTTCCCACGGGAAAATACGTTATAAAACAATCCAAAAAAATGTGTATGATCAGAATTACTTGAAACTCGGTTTTAATACTCTTCATACAATAAATTAAATACGCGTTTTAGCATTTTTCTATATTCATCCCATAAGGGGGTAAAATAGCGGATGAAAGTTGGTATGAAACCTACCTTTATAGAGTTTTTTGCAGTTTTAGGGCGAGCAAAGCCGCGGGTTCTGCTAGTTTTATTATATGCACAGATAAATTTAGCAAAGCAAAGGAGAACAATTATTCATCCAAGAATAAATAAAATATGTTATCTAATATTTAATTGTAATAAATAATTTTATTATACTTTTTCAGATATTCATAACAGAAATTGTGCTCTTCGACCCCGCATATTCAGCTCGAACTAAACTAGACTACGCGTCACGAAGGACTGCAGTCTTGTACAGAAACTACGTATTTGGGATATTTTTCAATTTAGGTATTGTAGAAGTCATGAAAGCTATTACTGGGATTCCTAGACCCACTTTCTTCGACATCTGTGAGCCGGATGCTGCGAAAACTTGTAATGGGTAAGTATATGTTTTTAAGTGTATTAAGCACTAGCGACTCACCGTCGCTTCGCTCGGGTTCGTCACTATTTATGTTTTAACGTTTAGTATCGATTTCTCAGAGATGAGATATTTTACCGCTGTAAAAAGTATCTTATATGTTGACCCGGATAACCAGCTATCATCATACCAATTTTCATTAAAATCCCTCCACTCGTTTATCCGTGATGCGGTAACAGACAGACAGACAGAAAAATATTCTAAAAACTATAGATTCGGCCTTTGTATCGATAATAATTTCTATTTCAATAAGATTTTCCAAAAAATATTTAATGTACAGATCCAGCCTAATTACAATTTTTTTCTGCGGTCAATATGTCTTAATTAAATACTTAAATGAATACTTATATTTAGAAATAATCACAAAAAAACAACTAAGTTTCAATTGACTCTTTAAATTTTGATTATCACATCTTTCTCGACAATATCAGCTAGATATTTCCCTGAAAACTGGAAACGGAAGTGAAGAACAGGGTGATTTTCTTTTATATTGATTTTAATTTATTAGTAGATAGAGGGTTATAGGACGCTTAGTTAAAAGAGGTTTTCCTTTAATATATAAAGGTACCGAAATAATGGCTGGTTACTATATTTTTATTCACTTGTTACAGATCTGAGTATGTTAGTACGTTTGAGTGCACCTCAACTAGATTCCCAAAGTGGTATCAAAGCGATTCCTACCACAGTTTTCCTTCAGGGCATACATCACTCTCAGTGTACTGTGGATTGTTCCTCGCGGTAAGAAATATTATGATAAAATTTTATACTTAAATTTAATTATTTAAAACAATACTTCATAAAAAAATTCATTTACTCTATGATAGACAACTCATAGTAATAAGCTGTTGTAACTCCTTTTATAAAGCAAGTACTAGAGAAAGATTTTTAAAATTTCATCCCCTTAAGGTTCCAAATTATTTATTATATTAGTATGAAAGATAAAAAGATGTAGAAAAGAAATATAGAGATTGATGTTTAAATGTAAACTGTGTATACAGTAGGTAATTATAATACGAATTTTGAAATTAAAAAGCTTGCATTATAACACATTAAACTTTTCATCTCGCTACATATTTAAATGAAGTCTGTATGACAAGTCCAACTCTAATATCAAAAAATTCATAGCTAATGAGCTTTGCCTTATAGCTCTCTATATATTTTTGTACAACCAAAGGTTAATTGAAATGAATCCACACACAAAAAGAGCATAAACTCAAATCAAATACCGTTATATTTCAAAAAATTTAAATCTGTTAAAAAATTGTAAGACATTTTTCTCTCTACAGTGGTATCTCCAACGTCGCGCCTTTAGTTGGCAGAACAGGATTGTTTTCTTAGTACCAATTGTACAACTGTTGTGCCTCATGTACGCAGCAATTTGCTCCCTCACTCGCATCACCGACCGTCGCCATCATTGGTGGGACGTCCTTACTGGTGCTTTTATAGGACTGGCAACTTCTTTATATGTGGTAAGTTGTAAGATGTCATACTAATAATAATATCCTTTTAAGTTCTAATTAAGGCAGCGGTAGCCCAGTGGCAGCGCGCTTGCTCGGGAATACAAGTAAAGCGGCTTCAAATCCCAGGTCTGGCACCACTGATATTTTCATGTGCGTATCATTGTAAGGACATCGTGAGGAAACCTGCATGTCTGAGAGAACATAGCAAGTTTTCGAAAGACGTGTAAAGTCCGCCAATCCGCACTTGGTCAGCGCGGTGGACTATGGCCTGATGCCAGTCGTATTGGGAGAACCGTGCCCAGCAGTGGGACGTTATAAAGGACTGAATACCAAGTTCTAATTGATTTCGGACTGAGACTAATATACTTTGTAGGAGATACTACGATATTTTTAATTTACTTATAATATAATATATGAGAATAATTTAGTCACGTGATATACCTATCTCTTAGTGTGATACTTTCATTAAAGTTATTTTATTTTTCCAACCATACAGTAGATAATCATATATTCAATTCAATTTTCTTGTTAATGGCTTCAAAGCGTGCCAGTTAAGTACAGATTACTTCGCCAATGTCACGTAAAATGGAGAATACACGAAGTTTGGTCAGTAAAAATAAAACTAATTATAAGATTAGACATATTTTATATGACATAACGAGTATGAGAGTGACAGGAATAGAGAGTGCACGTTGTGTCTGCGCGTACACTTGTGCACTATAATATCTCCTGCGCAGTTGGCTAGTCTCAATGAGATTGGCCGCCGAGGCCGGAATCGGTCATGAGAACATCATCATCATGACATAACGATTAACGTCATTTCAATATATTGTTTTTTTTTAATTCTTTTCCACAATGACTGTAGAATGACATTTTGTTTACAGCCCAAATTTTTTGCGTTTTATCAGACATGAACAACTCGTAACGTCGTTAGTTAACACAAACAAGGGTACTAATTAGATCCCGCATTACGCCCAAATTTGTTTAAAAAGGTTGATTTACTGGACAAATATGCGACGTTGTTGTGCTATGTCATTGACCTTTATGCATGTATTTTAACTTATCTTTGCATTTGGTTTTGTCTTACGATAATAAAAATATTTATATGACTTTGGCGAAATAAATTGTGATTAAAGCCATTACTTTATTGATGATTAAATTGAATTTCAAAATAGCGATGATACTTTTCCACGCTTGTGAAAAATAGGTCTTGGTACTTTAAAACACAAAAGAAATGTATCGCCATCCCATACAAACGTGGAAGAATTATAATGGAGAAGTTTCCTGATGTTGGTAATAACACATTTAACGCAATGGAATTATAATATAGGTCAAAACTAAAAAAAAATCAGTGTTTTTTTAAATCTATCAATAAATGACTTAGAAATTAATTTTAATTTCGGTCGTTCAGGTCGTGTGACGTTTATTTTTTTCATATGTTGAGATATTTTAATAAATCTTTAATATTTTTGTTATATTTAACTGAATTTTGTATAATTAATAAAAATAAATGAGAAACTTCTCCATTCTTCAATCTTATTTTTGTTTGCCTAAATAAACGATAGATGGCGTTGATCTTGAAATCTTTAGATTGTTATTTTTTTCATCATCAGTGAAATTTTGGAAATTTTTATTAAGAACGCATTAACACATTTCCTTTTACTTAAAGTAAATCAGATATACCTTTTTGGGGTCGACTTTTATAAATTATACATAAGCATCAATATCAAATACATTTAACGCCATCTATTGTCATATATTTGAACCAATTTTTCTTTCTGATTTGACCCCATGGTTCGGGCGTTTAATACAAACATTTTTTAATGATTGTTTAAACTTGTATAGTAAAAATAACCACGTGTGTTCAGTATTTGACTTGAGTAGCTATTTTGAAATCACATTTAAATACGTCAATATTATTTACAAATATAGAATATAAGCGACTCACCCTCGCTCCCCTCGCATTATGTTTTAATGTTTAGTACCGATTACTTCGTTTAGTACTGAGAAATCTCTGAGATGAGATATTTTCCCGCAGTAAAAAGTATACTATATGTTTGTTGACCCGGATAACCAGCTATCATCATACCAAGTTTCGTCAATATCTGTCTAGTGTTTTTTTTCATAATGCGGTTACAGATAGACAGACAATAATTCTAAAAACTAAAGATTCGGCTTCTGTACTGATAATAATGTCTATTTCAATAAGATTTTCCAAAAAATATTTAGTGTACAAATTAGGCTTATCTAGAATTTTATCATATGTATAGATAGATGTTAAATAATAGTTATTTTTTTCTTTACAGGTTTTAGTGATAAGTAAAAACTTTAATCAAAAATCAAAAAGTATTGAAGATAAAACTATGACAGAGAGTCAACACACAGTACGGACTTTAGTGTTTGATGGACCGCAGCAAACAGTGCCATGAATAGTAAAACTTTTGTGAAATATAGTTATAAGACATGATGAATATTGAAATATACTCTTCATTCGGTTCTGCTTGCGTCGATGAATGAATACAGGGTACCAGTGGTATTGACAATATTTTAAAATTATTTAGTTGTAACTTTATCGAGCTTAATGAATTATTTTATTATACATATAGCTTAATATTAAATTGACATATCATTTTAATATAAAATAATTCATATAAAATCTGTATGTTAGTTTTGTTTTTTTTTTAAGCAATTGTTTACTTTTTTTTTTAAGGAAACGCTACTACTTTAACGTATTTTCTAACATTAAAAGAAAATTACGGACGTAGATACTACAAATGATAGTACCTACTTTGTATTAAGTAATAATGTAATTTACGAAAAATGACATATTTGTAAAGCTAGAATGTTTTTAAACTGAATCGTGAGTGTTCAGATATGCACTCCTCTATCAACGTGAGCCCCTTAGACTGGGGTGCAAAACCTAACATGGAACCAAGAATAGGATGGATGATCAACAGAGGGTCACTGAGATATTATTAGCAAGTACACTTTCGCACTCAGCTTTCCTCGAGGTGTCACCGCGAGAATGTACATCCGCCATTAATGTCATTTGCATTATTCAGTATTTACGTCAATGATTTGCTATCAATATTATAGTATTATTAAAATTTAATTTTAATATTAAATTACATATTTAAAATTGCTAAAAAATTACCGCTCAAACTCTTTCTCACAATACGTGACACTGGCAGAATGTATTGCGTCTGTTAACGCAACTCTAAGCCAATAAAAAAACCTTTCGATCGCATATCGATTTTCGCGTCAGTGAGCGTGAATCACATAAATATTGTCATTCACAAAAGACCATGTAAGGATAGCTCATTTTTTAATTGTGTATAAAGTTTTATTTATATTTTAAATTTTAACTTTAGATACCTATGACATATATAATATGTAAAATGTAAATATTTGTATGTTACTTTATTATACAACATTGAAATGTTGAGAATCGAACTTACTCTCTATGTATTACAAATTGCTAGTTATGCCTACATTATGGACACCTGCAAGGAACAACATTGAAATTATATAAGGAGGTAATCTAAAAACATAATTAATGAACTTTTTAATGAAATTAAGTCTAAATTCAAAATTACTTCATTACAATGTTACAACGTTGTTCTTTGCAGGTTATAATATATTTCTATAATAATTAATATTGTGATATAAAAAAATGAACATTCCCCAAGTACAGTTTGTATATAATTGCATATTTTATATTATTTTTACATATTTTTAAGCAATAGAATAGACATTAGACATTTATTATAGAGATGTGAGGAGGACAAGGTAACGTCAGTATTATTTAGCTTTCGTGTGTTTTGTTTGGACATGAGATGTACATATTAAACTATTAAAAAAACAAGTTTTATCTTTTATTTCATATCAAGCTTACTGCTCTAACTTCATTGTCTTATGTATGTGGCGAAAGGTCCATACAAGACTATTCCCACCGTCTTACCTTTTACAGGTTCAATAATACATAAATATTTATTTTTTGATTTAAAATAATTAGTAATTAAAAATAAACTTATTATTATTACGTCAATTCCTGAAAATAATATAAAAAAATCATAAGTCACGCTTGGAGCGCAAAAATGTATTAACATACGTTTAAAAAAACGTAATAGCATTAATAAGAATAAAAAATAAGTATACAACACATTTCTTTTTTTGGATTGATATATAATTGTCTATCAATGTTTTTTATGTTTTTTTTTGAACGGCTTAAGTTTCACCCTTCGCTACTGATGCATACGGTATATATCGTAGGGATGTGATAAAAGCCGTAAAATTATAATTTGACTAGTGACATTATAATTGCACGGACTTTTGTCAATCGTCTCCATTTCTTACAATATCCCGGGACAATTCTAGTTACATTATAAACTAGCCACTTACCCTCGCTTCGGGTTCGTCCTTGCACAAAAACAAATCTATCTCACGGTAACCGTATATTTTTGCGGGATCGTATATAGCCTACAGCCTTACTCAATACACAGGCTATTTAATGCTAAAAGAATTTTTCAAATCGGATTAGTAGTTCCTGAGATTAGCGCGTTCAAACAAACAAACAAACAAACAAACAAACAAACAAACAAACAAACAAACAAACAAACAAACAAACAAACAAACAAACTCTATCTCTTTATAATATTAGTATAGATTCACTAAGTACTTTCAGTGACATTGTGAATCAATGCAACTTTGAACACTTTACAGCGTGGATAAGTAACAACATACAAACTTTCGGACTTACAATAGTAAACCTATTATATATTTATTTTCATTACGATATTTGATTCGGTACCTATTAGACTAAAATTAGTCCCTTGAAGGGTCAGAGTTACAACAGATTGCTTCATACCATTTGTCATGCTGGAATAAGGATGTGAGTTCGATTACCGTTATGCAACTTGTTAAAGCAATTCACAGGCAATTTAGATAATGTTTTTAAAAGGATATGTTGTTAGACGTAAAATTTTTATCAATTGAGTTATGTTTCTTTGTTGGAATAGTGATTTACTTGAAGGCATGCGTCAAACGTTATGATGTCTTGTGATAAGTTTATTTATTTAAACAAATATAGCTGTTAATGGTTAATGTTTATCCATATTATATATAAATATATACTCTATTTCAAATATTTAGGTAATAGGTAATTTAATTATTGTAGTAATTATTTTCAGTGCTTAATATGTGTACCTAAATAGGCAAAGGTAGAAAAGATCAGCGCTTTTTCTCTGTTTGTCAACCGATTTACTTTTTTTAGTAGCTATTGACTAGCTTTTGTGTTTCAATAAATAAAAATTGAGAACACAGTTTTTTCACAACACAAAACAGTTCAGTATTATTATTTAAAAAAAATCAATAATGAATTTATTATTCCTATCCCTCATATCCCATGTCCTTCCTAAGGTATCAAACTATCTTCTTACCAAATTTCATCTACATACCTAATCAAATAATTTCGAAGTCAGTGCCAGCCGATACAAAGCAAAGCACACTGACTTCGAAAATATTTGATTAGGTATGTATAGTAAAGGAAAACTAACAATCAGTTATTTTTTACTTTTTAGTGCTTTTGTTTGAAGTGGGTTTTTATTTTTTTGTTAAAAAGTTTTTTTTTTCAATTTATATACAAAAGTCCTTCATTGAAGTACAGTCAATTAAAAACGGTCAAATAAGGCAGTTTGTGTCTTCTTAAAACAACAGATGTAATTTAAACCATTGGTTATCAAGTTGAGTTAAAATTTAGTCATCTTACATATTGACGCAATTTAAGCAGTAAGTAATATATTAGGTTATCAATAACTTTGATGTGCCGTCACTTACTATCTAATTGTGTTAGAACATCCAAACTCCAATCCAAAATAGAATAGGACGAATCTGTGACTATGCCATGTTAGAATAACTTGTAACTTATTACAATACTAGCAGAACCCGCGGTTTCGCTCGCGCTAAAACTACAAAAAAAGTCTCTAAAATGGTAGGTTTCATGCGAACTTTCATCCGCTATTTTATCACCTTATGGGATGAATTTCGAAAAATGCTAAAACACGTATTTGATTAATTGTATTGAAGAGTATTATTACCAAGTTTCAAGTAATTCTGATCATAATTTTTTTTTTTGGTTTGTACTATAAAGTGTTTTCCCGTGGGAAAGAGATAATCTCCCGCAGTAAGAAGCCTATGTCACTCTCCAGTAATCCAACTATCTCCACACAAAAATTCACGCCAATCCGTCAAGCCGTTTCGACGTGAAAGAAAGACAAACAAACAAACATTCAAACACACTTTCACATTCATAATATTAGTATGGATTATGCTAAAATCAACCTCGCTTTGTGCTTCTAGTGACTGTTTGCAAAACAGGTTTAAAGACATTTATTTCCCAAAAAAGAACAGAGTGCACATAATATTAGGAAAATTGAATATAAAATATATAAAATGTTAAAGTGCTAAAAACTAAACACTAAAAGCTTTTATTTACTATCTAAAAATCGGCTATAAAGCTAGTAAAAAATATACTACTATAAGCCAGTTCACGTATGGAAAAGTACCTTATGACACTATCTTTCATCCACCGTCTATACCGGTAAATAAAATTGAAGTGTCTGTATGTTAAAATAACAGTTTTTTACTAAATACATATGAAACTATATACGGTACATATAAGAAAAACACAATTTTTAAATTTTTCTGTCTGTCTGACTGTTTGTTCCGGCTAATCTCTGAAACGGCTGGACCGATTTTGTCGGGACTTTCACTGGCAGATGGCTGATGTTATAAGGAGTAACTTAGACTACTTTTATTTTAGAAAAAGAATTAGGATTTCGCTCAGAAAATGAACACGTACTTGGGGATGCACCTGAGCGAAGCGAGGGTAAGGCGGTAAGGCTATAAAAATAAAACAGAATTTCATTAAGACTGTAAGGTTGCATTTTTATATATTGAGTGTTTAATAGAAAATAATATATTTGATTAATTTGTAATGATTTATGTATAAGGCATTTACTTATATGACTTTGGCCGATAGGAATGTGTTTTAAAAAAAATAAAAAAGGGCGCGGATATTCATTTGTTTTCCCGCGCTTTTGCACAGAGATGTCGGTACCACCATCTACTGACTAGGCACGAATTGTTTGTAATACTAAAAAATTATGATTATAAATTATGTAACTCACAGACGATTATAAAAGTACTGAATATAAGAATATAAGCAAAGAATATTTCGAAGTTTTATTAGGGACCCTATAATACTGTCACATAATTTCGAATAACTTTAATAAAAATATTTTCTATCCGTTTTTTTATATAATTGTCTATATAGTGTTTACCCAAGAACTAGGATTCCCGCAAGGATTTCTCAAAGAGGGGATCGTAAAATCATTTTATCGGTCCGTTCCCATCTATCTAGGACATCACTTAGTAGGTTAGTAGTAAAATGTTTGATAATGTCTAATTATATTCGCGGAGTGGGAACATAAATCATACGAAAGCTTTCATTTGGTCTTGATTCTAGAGTTAAAATGTATGTCAGCTTATTGATAAATATTCTATAAAATACTAGCGACTCTAGCTAGGTGTCGCCCCCGTTACTTAAAAAATAGTGGATGTGGGTAGAAGGGTGACAAATACTTTATGACCTATTCTCATACCTACCAAATATACACAAAAAACATTAAAATCGGTCTAGCGATTTGGGAGGAGTGCGACCACAAAAACCGTGACACGAGATATTTATATATTAATGTATATTGGGTACATTATTTAGTAAAATCATCTTAAATTTGTGATCGGACTGCTATTATAACGAAAGTTTGTATGTTTGAACGTTTGTTACTCATTCGTGCCCAAACGGCTTGACGGATTTGGATTAAATTTAGTTCATAGATACTCTATCTATAGACCTGGAGTAACATAGGTTATAAGGCATCTAGGAATGCACCCCAGAGTGACAAGGCTAAGTAAGTACTACTATACATATGGTACTATATTGCACCATCGCATATTTGAAAGGTACTACCGTTGAATATTTATTTATGAACCGACTACCAAAAAGGAGGAGTTTCTATGTTCGTCTGTATGTATTTTTTTTTATTTTAATTTACAAAATCCCTGATTAGTTATTTTATTTTCGTTTACTACACAACAAAAGAATTATTATAAAAACATAATTATTACATATAATAAGGCCTTGAGATCGAAGAATCAGCACTTTTGGTAGTTTTTCTTGTGTTTGTTTGCTTTTATTTATTTGAAGTCTAGTAGTAGAAGCAGTTTGTTTTATTTATGTCATTTATTCGTTTGGAACAGTGTTCGTCATAAATAAAGTATTTCTATTTTAAAATTTACATAGAAAAAATATATTTGCGAAGTCGGGGAAAGTAAGTATTATGGATAAAAAAAGAAATGGCTTTTAGAACATAGTACTTAACATATGAAACTAATTTTATACGTATACTAGCGTCCCGCATTTTTCGTTGCGTCGCGTATTTTCCCGCAGTAAAAAGTATCCTATATGTTGACCCGGATAACCAGCTATGATCATAACTTTCATTAAAATCTATCCAGTAGTTTTCTTGTAATCACAGAATGACAGACAGACAAAAATTCTCAAAACTATAGATTCGGTCCCTGTAACGATAAAAATGACTATTTCAATAAGATTTTCCAAAAAATATTTAACGTACAAATTCGACTCAAAATTTTATTATATGTATAGATTTAAATACAGGATCTTTCCAATGGGCAGTAAAAATCCTTTTGATGCCAGATGTTCAATGCAAGTTCGATGACCCGCCGACCCGTGAGGATACTGTGCTAAAATAATCAACTCACAAAATTACTCTAATTGCAAACGACACACTTTTAGGGTATTATTACATCAGGGCTTCTAAAATTTGGTCCGCAACTAACTTTTTTCTCATACGTAGTTTTTAAAAACGCTAATATAAAACAAAAAGATAAAAATATAGAAATGTGGTTTAAGATAATGTTATGTACATATGTCACTTTTATATTATACTATGGTACATTATTTGCTCTATATTAACTATACAGATTGTAAAATGTTTGAACTGGATCTTTTCATATTAGTGCCCGACTATCGTCTCATCGAACTACGAAAATGAACCGATATTAGCTACAGAATAGCTAAAGAATACGTGAATAGGGTTTACCAGTGTTACCCCCCATTTAGCATATAACGCATGCGCAATAAATACATATAAGTATCTCCAAATGGTAGCATAAAAACACTTAAAGGCAAGAAAATCTATACATATATTTTATGTATAGATTTTCTTGCAGTAATTGTAACTAAGCCGAATCTGTACGTTAAATATTTTTTGGAAAATCTTATTGAAATAAACATTATTATCGATACAGAGGCCGAATTTATAGTTTTTAGTCTTTTGTCTGTCTGTCTGTTTCTCTGTCTGTCTATTATCGCATCACAGAAAAACCACTGGAGGGATTTTGATGAAATTTGGTATGGTTTGGCATGGTGATAGCGGGGATACTTTTTTCCGCGGGAAAATGTCTCAATTCTGAGAAAAAATACAAAAACTGTAATGTAAGAGTATACTAATATGTAAAACCTAAGAGTTTGATTTATGGTCATCTGAACGCGGGCAATGCTAGTATTTAAATATGGTTTAACTGTGGTTGTGAATTCAATCCTCACAATATAAATATTTGGTCATAAATGTGTTTATATCAGGTAGGTGAAGACTCGGAAGCATCATAATAATATAGTAACACAAACTGAGCAAAGCCAGGAACAAAAAGTTAAATATAATAAAACCTAATAAAATATGTAATAAAATCATGTGTTATTAATGCTTTGGAAACCCCTGGATTATAAGGCATGTTTTGTAGTAAACATTTTATGACTTATATGATCTTATTAGAATTTTTAGGTTATGTTTAATACTTTAATAGGTTATTTAGGCTATAAATAATAGCAATACGAGAACGAGATTCTTTTCGTGCCCGTGTAATACTCGTAGCAAGCAAGTTTCTCTATGCTAATATTATAAAGTGGTAAAGTTTGTGAGTTTGTGACATTGTAGTGGGTAATCGGGAATCAATTTAGATGAAATTTAGTAAGAACATAGTTTGGCACCCTGGGAAGCACATAGTATACTTTTTATGCCGGAAATTATACGTTTAGGGGGTGAAAATGGGTATGAAAGTTTGTATTGGGAAGCAAGATAGGGACGAACCCGAGCGAAGCGAGGGTGAGTCGCTAGTAGAAAATACAAATAGCCTCATCTAAGTAGACTATATCACCTCCAGGTAAATTTCTAAGAAATTAATTAAATTTCTAAGAAATCTATTGCTAACTGTAACGCCGCGCGCTGGCGCGGCGTGTCCGCGTTCGTTGAAGGAATATTGTTATATAATTAGCTATATTGTACTTAAATTAGAGGATTACTATGAACAGGTTTTTTTTTACATTTTTGACTTTCTTGTGTACTTATAAGTTCACCGGGCAGATTTTTAGCTATTGTTGAACCCGGTAGATGGCGCTGTTTTTTAAAGATCACGAAAAAAAATTTAATTTCGACAGAGCAATGCGTTTGGATGATGAAGATCGAGCTCAGTGGTGGGCCATAGGAGAGGCCTATGTCCAGTAGTAGTCGAAAGCAGGCTGAATATGTTGATGAGCAATGACTGTAAGGCCAACTAATTATAGTAGAAAATTATAATAAATGGACCTCTTCATACATAATATTCGCAAGATATCGCAATTTTAATCGAATCGAACATATTATACAGTTTACTATTATGATATTATGACGTATAATTAATCGTTATAAGCTGACTATAGACCGACATCAAGATTTATTTTAACCTTACTTCACAATCAATTAATAACGTATGCTTTATAATTAATCATTGTCTTAGATTATTACTTCCGCAATTAAGTATTATTGCATGTACAAAGATTATTCGCAGTATTTTATATATTACTAGCGAAACAAAACTCTAGATAAACAAATCAATCCCTCGGGAACCATATATTTTTTCCGGGAAAAGTAGCCTATGTGTTATCCCAGACTATAATCTATCTCTGTGCCAAATTTCATCCAGATCCGTTTGGCTGTACCAGCGTAAAAGAGTAACAAACATCCATACATACTCACAAACTTTCACATTTATACTATTTGTACAGATTGAATATTGACTAGTTATTGTTCGGTCGCCAATTTCAAAATCATAGCAAAAGTAATATTCCACCCTGGAGGGTAAATAGTTAACGATGAAGATGTTTTTTTTCTTGAAATTAATATGGCACCATTCTTGAATTAAAACCTACCTACTTATATTAAAGAAATCATGAAAATCCATTCAATCAAATGCAAAATATTTTTGTAGAGGCGAACCCGAGCGAAGCGAGGGTGAGCCGCTATTTGAAAATAAACCAAAGTTTAGATCAAGTTTTATGAAAGCGCGCCCAGGGAAGGCTTCTGACTATAGAAAAAGCAAGGTTGTGAGAATTTCTTCTTCTTCTCGTATCGTAAAATTTGAGATAGGATGACAGGTACAAAGAAGGTTTTATAGTTTGACCAACATTGATAAACTAATATTGTCATAAATGCGCCGGACGTATAGAGTGTTCGGAAGGGCTCCTTTCATGCACCCTCAGTTTGTTAGATAGATATATCTATATATTATGTATTATATGAATGGCTATACTTATGTACGAAATGACTCACAAGCTTTACAAATTAGTATAGTATTGAGAGGAATAATATATATTATAAATTAAAAATTTAAAAACCCCCTACGCAAATTAATTGTCACTTAACGATTACACTGGCACGCGTGAAGCACTTAATCGATTAATCATACGCCAAAATACCTTACATCATTTTGGAAAAGAGCACCTGATACTCTTACACTGCTGGACCGATATTAACCAAACATAACTAAGAACCATCGCAAACTGACCACACACACACACACACACACACACGCACACGCACACGCACACACACAGACAGACATTGACGTCAAACTTATTATTAACACCCCTCTTTATGCTTTGGGGGTTAAAAATGAAATAAAAAATCGACCGGAATTAGTTGGCATTGTGGCTGAGTTGTTAATTATCAAAACATTCATACGCAAGTGCAATCGCAAGATAAAATTAAAGTTTAAAAACCTAAAGTTTTTGTAAAGTTAAAGTAAGACAGGCACTAATAAAGTTAAAGAAGCAATTACTAAAAATACAACTATTATGTAACATATAAATAAAATAAAACGATGTTTATTATTTCAACTATTTTTGGTTCATTAAAGCGATCGGAGATTGGGGCTAGTGGTGTATGTCAGGGTGTCAGTTTGTTTGTGTAGGCGTCCAAGTCAAGAGCATGCTAATAAATGAATGGAGTCGAGTCTTTATTTTTATTAATAATATTTTAACTTTATAACTATTTTTTATCTGCGGTCGCGTGGTACGTCGATACGACACGATAAAAAGTAGTAGGTTCATATTAATATGGTAGCAGAGTGGACCGAGGACAACCTATTCATGTGGAGGACGGTAGGAAGTCTGTTTTATGGGATTGAGTGCGTAAGTGATCCTGCGCCGCTACCCATAAGGTATAAGGTAGTACAGGCTTTTACTGTTGGTAGGTCACCAAATAATCACCTGATATACAGGTGATGTATTTAAATGCATTTTTCAACGTTAAAAAGATTACAGAAGCTTTAACCGTAATAATGTGAAGAAAGAAGAAAAATTTAAGCACTGATTTTAAAGTAGTGTAGTTACTTTTTGTTGGAAGTAATGTGATAATTTATCTAATATAAAAACATATACAGTTAAATTATAAAAAAAAAAAAATTATGTACATTTTCTTTTTTGCTTTTATTTTTTTAATTTTCAATAGGTATTATCATTTTATTATTTTTAAATAAATAATTCTATACAAAAACGACTCTGTGGCTTTCGTGTTCAGCGCCATACATTGTTTGTTAAGTCAGGGACCCAGAGCTATCTCCTTTGTATCCTGATTTATAACGAGAAGTTTATTCAAAAAAAGCCAACGCCTTCTAAATGAGTCCTAAATAACTATACTTACTATATATACTTACTGTCCCAACAATGGGTGAGCTTAGAATTTGCTCCAGGCTCTTTATAATAAAAAAAAATAATTGTTTTTTTTAAGTACGAGAACTCTTTTCCTTTGACAAATTAGTATCAAACGAAAGTAAAAGACTTGTAGAAAATGTCATGTTACGTTTAGCGGTGTTTTCCGAACACATGACGTGACATCCAGGCATAAATTGGGACATTTAAGTAGTTAATTGTATTGTTTTTTTGGACGAACCAAGTGTCAAAATGCAGATAATTTAATAGGAAATTTAATGATATAGGGTTTTCTTACTAAAACATCTTCAGACTTGAGGTTTTTCTAGTAAAAAAAAGCCTGGAGCAAATTTTGGGTAATAATCTCCCAGGGTCGTGTCTATTAATATATTTTATTGTTTAAAAATATATTTCGTCTTGAAAAAGAACGAGGAATCCACCACATAGATCGGGATCTTGGACTAATGTTACATACTAAAATCCATGTAGACCAAGCCATGTAGACTTCAGAGCGCACTAAGGAAATTACATTAAACACCTTCTATATGTGGCAGTAGCGTCAAAACCCATATACGAGAAATGCAATACAAAATTCAAACTAATTAATAATTCTTTATTCAAATAGATATTTCAAAAACACACGCAATTTTTGTCAAAAATACACAGAAATTTATGAAAAAGAATTTAAAGTTCTGAGAAGACTTCCAAAAAAGCCTCAACGAATTATCAAGCAACCTATTGTCATAATAAACAAAGACTTTTTTGGTTTTAGAACCATTTATCTCAGATTAAACTGTGCAAGTACAATAACGTAAGTAACGCTTAGATTTAACATATTAAGAGGCAAAGATATGCCCATAGGCAGCAGGCGGCAAATATCGTGCTTGAAAGGCCGCAACTTTAAATAGTTTTGGGCTCGTTGTATTTCCTCTCGTAGAAGATCATCTAAAATAATAAGTAAATAAGTATATAATACGTAAGATTAATAATACGTTACGATATACGTATTTAAAAAACAAATCTACAACTTGTTAATTATTACTATACAAGTCACGTTCGCGTGGAGTCGTAGCAAGATGCCGAAGTAATGCCAATGCTTGTGCGAAATTCTATTTGGCACAGCTTTTGTTATGGTGCATGTACATGTTTTATATATTTATTTAATTTAGTATGTTTGTAATTTGACGGTATTATCATAATTTTAATCAAGACACGCGGTAGAGTATCCAGCCAAGTTCAAGGCAAAGGAACTGGCAACGCAGCACCGTGTGTGTGTGTATATATATAAAATAAACTTGAAACACAATTTCTTGTTTTTCTGCTACAAAATTGGTTGCTATTTAAAAATAGAATTTTTTTAAATTTGAACAGTCGAATTATTTACACAGAGTAGATAAATTGAAGTTCAAGATTTGACTTGGCGAGTTTTTACATACAGAACTTGACTCCCATTTTCACATTTATGTTTTTGATGGGATTAACTTTTATATTACTATAGGTATTATATGATTATTGATTACTATTGTGTTTGAATTCTGCTGACATTTTACTTTTTTATTTAATAACACCTCATAATATTTTTAGGCGTGAGTTCTTCTGTATAATTAAAAAATAACCAACTGAACGGTATATTCTACAATGTCAAGATATACGAGTATATTTGTAATTATATAAATATACAAAAATATTGGCATTAATATTAATTTTGGATAAGATATTTTACCTGTCCAGTTCAGAAACTGGATATCCAAATATTTCTTTATAGTGTCCACCTCATTCTTCATCATCTCAAACATAATCATAGGTATGGATATTTGTAATAACGATAAAGCTAATAATAATATAAGTGTAAATTCAGACCTTCCTATGCTCTGCATATCCTGAAAAAGAAAGGTCAAAGGCAGTTGAAGTAGATGTAAGTTGAACATTATAAACAACAACTTATACAAACTGGAGGAATAGTTCTCTTGCCTTGCTCCCGCTCAACACCCTAGAGAGCTGGGTGTAACTGAAAATCAGCCCTACTTGAGATTTCGGTCTTAGCAGCATTAGCTGAGTTATTACCCTTTTCCATAAGTTACTTTAAGCTTTACTGATTCTGTTAACTTTTTTTACTCTTTTTTTATAGCAATAAATACTTTTTTATTTATTTATTTTTTTACATATATATTCTTTATTGCACATAAAATGCAGTACGTTGGAAGAAATTGAGAGCAAGAGTAGGTTGCCGCCACTAAGTTATCAATCCAAATCCAAATAACTAAATCTGGGGTAAAACTAATGCAATGTTGTATCAGTCGAGGATGCCTTATTAATTAATAAGTATTAAGATCATTGTTAGATTTAGTTTCGACCAAGTTCTAATTAGCAACAAGTTTAACTGTAAAAATTATAATTTAAATAATTTTTTTCGAACCTCTCGCTGGTGTAACGTAATTACTATATTATATAAAGGATGCTTAATAAACTTACATAACTTTTCATATGCAAAGATCCCACAATTTCGTACATATATAGGACACATTTTACTAAGCATGTTATTGTCGTACATAGAAGCTGAAAATGTAAATATTAAAAATATAATTATATATATTTTTATATAGAGATACCTTTCATTCCAGGTGATAAAATCTAAATGAAGTCACGGGTTTTGCTTGTATAATGTAACTAGTAGTTTGGTTTACCTAACAATATTTTTATTATTACCATAATTTTCATCATCATCATAATTTTCATCATCATCATAATCACCATCATCATCATATTTAACCAGAATAACACATCTTTATTTTTCTAGCAGTAACAACAAATGACTTTTTTATTAACTCACGACCCTTCCCCCTTAATTAATCAATGTCGTATGATCCGTTCTTTGCTAATGTCTCCTACCTTTAAGCTGCCCAGCTTTCCAGAAAAGTTGTATAACTTACCCAAATTTCAATTTGAATATCCATTTTCGTAATACGTTTTAGTAGAAGATCGTAAACTGTTAAACAATTTCTTATATTATTTATTTTGTACTTGCGCCTCTCACTGCCGATAAGATTGACAGTCACATATTTATGAGCAAAGCTTTGTCTGAGAAGTTTCATCCGTTGATACAAAGAATAAAATACTAATATTTCCGAATTATAATTCACGTGAACCGAAGTAATTTTGACAATATTCATACAAGTATAGTGTAAAGTAAAATTATTCGACTGTGTCCATCTTACTGTTGCCCATAATCGATATATCCATATACACAATAAATAACCAAGTGTCTTCCTAGGCAGTGCTACTGTTTTCACGTGTAATAAATCTCCAGTTCTAGAGACGGTGGTCAATATTTTTTCCACATAATTGCTTTTAAAAACTAGTGATAATACGATATTAATAGCTGTTTCCAATATGTTCAAAAGGTTGGAAATGTTATGCACTGATAAAGATGGAAAAAATGCTAATAATATAAGAAGAGCTAAAATGAATAATAAGCAATGGACTATACTGATGAAATGTACCCATTTTGAATTCCCAAAAGAGAAATAGTAACCAAAAATCAATCGTAAAATCATATATTTTCTTACAAAATTAATATATGTAGACGTTAACATAATGACAGTTACATACATGCACTAATAATGAAAACCTAAAAATAATTAAATGAAGTGCTACCGGCTACCATAGTGATTAGCATTTGTAATAACAATGAATTGATATAATCGCTGCATATTTTAGATATTTCTATACTAATATTATAAAGCGGTAAAGTTTGTGAGTTTGTTTCCGATTTAGATGAAATTTGGTGAGAAGATAGTTTGGGATCCTGGGAAGGACATAAGATACTTTTTATTCCAAAACTCATCTCTTAAGGGGATGAAAATGGGGATGAAAGTTGTATTAGAAACAAAGCTAGAGACGAACCCGAGCAAAGCGAGGGTGAATCGCTAGTATAAGATAAATTGTTTCGTAATGATTACAGTAATGGCTCAAAATAATCTTACTCGTCGATCTTTTAACTTTGCTCTTTTTTCATCAATTTGATCACTTTTGAAGACAATAATTAATCGTTATTCTTGAAATATATTTTAGTTTACCATATCTTCGCTAGAATCTTTTGATGAATAAGGTTGAAATTTGGTATATGTCTAGAGTGCTTACTTATACCTTCCTTATATTCAGAAATTTCTTTAAACTCGGATATGGAACCCCTACACGGATGAGGCCGTACAAAGCCAATAAGTTAATAGTAGCAAGTTAGATGGTGTCTGGTTAAGTTGTCAAATAGATCATGTCTTTATCAAGGAAGGAAACAACTTCCTATATTGGCTAGTTCCTATATACACCCAGCCTGGAGATCTAAATTAAGATTTTTGCCACTACTTTGGCTACCATGACAAGTGACAACGTAAGCTTCAGTTCTTTGTTATTAAATAATTTAAATTAAAATAATGTTCTATACTACGAATAAATGGACTTATTATTTTTCATAGGTTCTATATCATAGTCGTCATAATATTGTAGTAAATAAAGCTACCATTTTTGATTCTCGACGTTTGGAATGCTTTACAGCAACCAGCTCACGGGAGCGTCTCCCCCAAAAATCAAAATAAATCCGCAAAAAATCCGAAAAGGTAATTTTATTAAAAATGTCAAATATTCGCGTAAATCTATAAAAGTATTATTCTAATCATAGTTCAAATTCCATATATTCGTAGATATTTAACTTAATTCGTTGATGCAGAAATAATATGTAACATCCCGTCTAACGCATCAGCCGGAATCTAATATCAGGACATGTGCTTAAAAATAACATGGACGTAATACAAATCTTAAAATAATTCTCTTTCATATAATTTCTTCGCAATGCAATCTATTTTAGTTAGGTAATATATTTTTTAATATTGTTAGAATCTTTTTAACCGTATTGTTACTTAAACTCTTCTATATCATCTTCATTTCTATCTTACTATGGCTAAGCCAACTAAAGGTCTATTTGGTCTACTATAATCCCTTTGCTTAGGAGCTGTTGAGATTAAAAGATCGCCTGTGAATGAATTAGGTTTTATTAATCTTTAATAATATTACAAGCATGTATTTCGAGAATATTATAATATACATATTATGGTAGCTAAGTTACTAGTAAATATATTACATCAAGGTAAAAACACGTAAGTTGAAGTAGTTCATCGTATCGCTATCTGAAATGAACCAAGTATCAAAATGTGGATAATTTAATAGCAAATTTAATGATATAGGGTTGTCTTACTAAACGTACATCTCTAGACTACTAGTAAAAAAAGCCTGTAGCTAATTTCGGGCGACAAATTCCCAGGGTCGTGTCTGTTAATATGTTTTATTGTTTAAAAAATATATTTTGTCTGAAAAAGAACTCGTTCTTGGACTAATGTTACATACTAAAATCCATGAAGCCGTGTAGGCTTCAGAGCGTATTATGGAGAATAGATATATATTAAACACCTTTCTTATGTGGCAGTTGCGTCAAAATTTTCCACATACGAGAAATGCAATACAAAATACAAACTAATTAAAATTTCTTTATTCAAATAGATACTCGTATTTCAAAAACACACGTAATGTTTGTCAAAAACTTTCAGAAGTTTAGGAAAAGCATTCCTGAGTCGTAACAAAAACTTCTAAAAGAGTTTCAAAAATATCAGGCAAAGAAGAACTTCCAAAAAAGCCTCAGCAAAATATCAGGCAACTTTTGTCATAATAAACAAAGACTTTTTTGGTTTTTGAACCATTTATCTCAGATTAAACTGCGCAAGTACAATAACGTAAGTAACGCTTAGATTTAACATATTAAGAGGCAAAGATATGCCCATAGGCAGCAGGCGGCAAATATCGTGCTTGAATGGCCGCAACTTTAAATAGTTTTGGGCTCGTTGTATTTCCTCTCGTAGAAGATCATCTAAAACAATAAGTAAATAAGTATATAATAATTATACGTATTTAAAAAACAAACGCACAACTTGTTAATTATTACTGTACAAGTCACGTGCCGAAGCAATGCCAATGCTTGGGCGAAATTCTTTTTGCCACAGCTTTTGTTATGGTACATGTACATGTTTTATATATTAAGTTTGTTTGTAATTTGGTATTTTGTTTTTTGGTGTAATTTAATAATTGATATCATAATTTTAATTTACTTTTATATAGGTCTTATATGATTACTGTTGTGATTGAATTCTGCTGGTATTTTACTTTTCATAACTCCTCATTATATGAAGTATAAATTGTCTTATACGTTAAAAAATAACCGAAAAAATAGGGAACCAAAAATCAAAATAAATCCGCGAAATAATCCGAAAAGATAGTTTTATTTAAAACGAAAAAATAGTATATTGTACAATGTAAAGATTATTACCTAATTAAAGAAATATACAAAAATAATCTGATAAATAGTGATTTTGGATAAGACGTTTTACCTGTACAGTTCAGAAACTGCTTATCCAAAATTTTCTTTATAGTGTCCACCTCTTTCTTTATCATCTCAAACATAATCATAGGTATAGATATTAGTGATAACGTTAAAGCGAATAATATAATATGTGCAAATTCTAACGCTCCTATGCTCTCAAAATCCTGAAAAATAAAAGTCAGAGGCATATAAAAATACATTACATTAGAAAAAATTGAGGGCACTGTTGGACTTATCTCTAACAGTGCCCTCCAGTCAACCTATGGGGGTGAGAAGCATTTTCATTTAGCGGTGGATAAGCTATTCTTAAATACTATTAGGCAGTGTTAGCCCAGTTGTAACGCGCTCATTTGGGAAGTCGATTGAAACGGTTTATATCACAGGTCTCGCATCTCAGACATTTTCATGTTCATCATATGTGAATTATTTCCAACATGATTAAAATTGCCTTACTGTGAATAAAAACATCCTGAGGAAACTTGCATATCTGAGAGAACCTAGCAAGTTTTCGAATGAAATGTGAACACCGCCAATCCGCACTTGGTCAGCGTGGTGGACTATGGCCCGATCCGCCTTAGTATTGAAGAAAACCCGTGCCTAGCAATGGAACGCCTTTTTTGCGATTTTCTTTTATTTGTTTAGTTGCTATTGACGAGCTTTAGTTTCTACTGAGGTACGCGGAGCTAGTACAGCCAATCTGGGTAACTTTGTCCTTCCGTATAACATTGGCCCACACTTACACACTGTCAATTTTAATTAATTTAAATTTGAATAAGTATATTGTTTATCTATTTTTGTAATGATCTCCTGAACCTAAAGATTTCCGTTATGCACGAAGCTTCTGTTGGGTGGAAATGGCCATCTAAACCTGATTTCGTGAATTGTAACGCTAAAGGTATTATGAAGTATTTAGATAATAGGCAAATAGTCCAAAAAACGGATAATACTAAATACGTGATGACTTTCTATACATGGAGTATGGAGATTAACACACTAATTTCATCATTTTTCACAACAGTTTTTTTTTTGTTTTTTTTTTTTCTGTTGGTTTACATATTTGATCTCGTTTCACTTAGAAAGAGTATTTCGTATTTTAGATTTAGGTAGCTCTAAACACAATTTCAATTGTTAAATACAAAAGATATTATTCTAAAAGGATCAATAAAAAGATACACCATGCAAATTTTCTAGTTTATTGGCAACCCTAAACTTTTTGCTACATTTTTATTATCTGTGGCATAAGTTCACTTCTTCAAAGCTCTGAATTAGGAGGTGAGAGTTAACCATAATCGTGAAATTAAAAGGTACGTAGTGAAATCCAGGACCAGACATAGGTGGTATAAAGTTACCCAAATTTTCGCAAAACTTTAGCCCAGCTGAAATTCGTATAATTTTCCTTTACTGAGTTTAATTAAAACCGAAATCGGCTGAAAATTTAATACTTTACTTGGTTTAATCCCATAAGTATTCTCTTACTTGGTGAGTTGTTGTTGTTGTTTTTTTTTACGAAATCTTTCCTGACCGGGCTAAAGTTGCCCCGATTGAAGTTATAGGAAGATCGCTAAGGTTGAACCACTAAAATATTTTCAAATAATTGAATATGGAGTAAAGCTGATGTAATATTGCATCAGCCGAAGCATGTCCTATTTAATAAACTAATATTAAGATCATTATTAGATAGAGCTTCAATCAAAAAGATAGTTTTAATTAGTAACAAGTTTAATAAAAAAAAATTATATTAAACTTACATAGTTCATATTAAGCATAGATCCCACAATCTCGTACATAAATATGACACATTTTACTAAGCATGTTATTGTCGTACATAGAAGCTTAAAATGTAAAAATTAAAAATATAAATATATATTTTCTATACAGAGATACTTTTCATTTCAGGTGAGGAAATCTACCGACGGCATTGTAGTTTGGTGCACCTAAGTATTATTATTATCATTATGTGTAACCAGAATAACACATCTTTATTTTTCTACCAGTAACAACAAAGGACTTTCGTATTAACTCACGACCCTTCCTCCTTAATCAACATCGAACCATCTGTTCTTCGCTAACATTCCCTATCTATGAGCTGCTCAGAAAAATTGTGCAACTTACCCAAACTTCAATTTGAACGTCCATTTTCTTAATACGTTTTAGTAAAAGATCGTAAACTGTTAAACAATTTCTTATATTATTTATTTTGTACTTGCGCCTCTCACTGCCGATAAGATTGACAGTCACATATTTATGATCAAAGGTTTGTCTGAGAAGTTTCATCCGTTGATACAAAGAATAAAATACTAATATTTTCGAATTATAATTCACGTGAATCGAAGTAACTATGACAATATTGGTATAAATTAAAGTTATTCCACTGTGTCCATGTTACTGTTATGAATACTCGATATGCCCATAAACTTAATAAACAAATAAGTATCTTCCAAGGCAGTGTAATTGTTTTCACATCCAATAAATCTCCAGTTCTAGAGACGGTGATCAATATTTTTTCCACATAATTGCTCTTAAAAACTAGTGATAATACGAAATTAATAGCTGTTTCGGCTGCGATTTAGGATTGGGGACTCTGCCCCTAGCGGAGTGGGTGGTATTTCTGGATAAGGGACGTGATAGGAAGTCGAAATGTTAAATAAAAATTGTCCGCGAACATATGAGTAAAAATTTATTGAGACTTAAAGTTACAACATTTCCATACATTATTTTGACATTACTACCATTTAGACACTTGGAGTCAAAACGTCACTTTCAATTGTCAAAATAATCTCCAGATGATTGTCTTTATTTGTACTTTGCGTGAAATTCGAATTTTCTAGTTTTCTAGTCATTTATGGCACTCGCCGGCCGCTACCGCGGCACGCTCGCTTCGCTCGCTCGGCTCGTGCGTTGTGGCAACTGTTCTAACCTAACCTAACCAAGATATGAGGAATAATAAATAAATAATCTTAAATGTTCTAACCTAACCTAACCCAGATATGAGGAATAATAAATAAATAATCTTAAATGTTCTAACCTAACCTAACCCAGATATGAGGAATAATAAATAAATAATCTTAAATGTTCTAACCTAACCTAACCAAGATATGACGAATAATCAAATATAATCTGTTGTCATTTAAGCGGTAATATAAAACAAAGTGTCAGTTTTGCTTTTGTCAAAATGTAAGATCGTTTTGTTTGTGTTGTGAAATTATTAAAATATTAAATACAATAAAGCATTAATTGTTGTGAAAATGTGTAATGTACATAAAAAAGGATGCGTACTATTCGTTAAAGGTATGTTTATCTGTTGTAATCACTTATTTAGGTAAAGAAATGTATGGAAATGTGTTAGATATGTTATAACTTGTAAGTCTCAATAACTTTTTACTCGTACGTTTCCTCCAAATATTTTTAATATATTTTGACTCTCTGTCACCTCCCCTATCTAAAAATACCACCCACTCCGAATGGTGGTAAAGAAATATATGAAAATGTATGGAAATGTTGTAACTTTAAGTCTCAATAACTTTTTACTCATACGTTCGCGGACAATTTTTATTTAACATTTCGACTCCCTATCACGTCCCTTATCCAGAAATACCACCCACTCCGCTAGGGGCAAAGTCCCCAATCCTGAATTTGTGCCGCTGTTTCCAATATATTCAAAAGGTTGGAAATGTTATGCACTGATAAAGATGGAAAAAATGCTAAGAAGATAAGAAGAGCTAAAATGAATAATAAACAATGGACTATACTAATGAAATTTACCCATCTTGAATTCCCAAAAGAGAAATAGTAACCAAAAATCAATCGTAAAATCATATATTTTCTTACAAAATGTATATATGTAGACGTTAACATAATGACAGTTACACAATGCACTAGTAATGAAAACCTAAAAATAATTAAATGAAGTGCTACCGGCTACCATAGTGATTAGCATTTGTAATAACAATGAATTGATATAATCGCTGCATATTTTAGATTTTTCTATACTAATATTATAAAGCGGTAAAGTTTGTGAGTTTGTTTCCGAATGATGATTCCGATGAAATTTGATAAGAAGATAGTTTGAGACCTTGGGAAGGACATAGGATACTTTTTATCCTAAAAATCATCCCTTAAAGGGATGAAAACCCGAGCGAAGCGAGGGTGAGTCGCTAGTATAAGATAAATTATTTCGTAATAATTACAGTAATGGCTTAAAATAATCTTACTCGTCGTTCTTTTAACGTTGCTCTTTTTTCTTCTATCTGATAACTTTTGAAGACAATAATTAATCGTTATTCTTGAAATATATTTTAGGTTACCAAATCTTCGCTAGAATCTTTTAATGAATAAGGTTGAAATTTTCTTCAAAAATTCATTTCATTAAAACCTTCCTTATATTCAGAAATTTCTTTAAAGTCGGATATGGAATCCCTACACGAGTGAGGCCGTACTAAGCCAATTAGTTAATAGTAACAAGTTAGATGGTGTCTGGTTAAATTATCAATAAAATCATGTATCAAGGAAGGAAACAACTTCCTATTTTGGCTAGTACAAATATACACCCAGCCTGGGGATCTAAATTAAGATTTTTGCCACTACTTTGGCTACCATGACAAGTGACAACGTAAACTTCAGTTCTTTGTTATTAAATAATTTAAATTAAAATAATGTTCTATACTACGAATAATTGACTTATTATTTATTCGTAGTTCCTATATCATAGGCATCATTAACTGCCTCGGTGGTGTAGTGGCTAGCAAGTACGGCTGCACACTCGGAGGTCCTGGGTTCGAGACCCGGGTCGGGCCAAGTTTTGTTATTGAGTCTTTCTGTATAGTAATTCTCAGTAACAGCCCGGAGATGGGAAGTTAGCGGTGTTTCACCCCCGTGCCTCGGAGAGCACGTAAAGCCGTCGGTCCTGCGCCTTAACTCTCACTGGTCGTGTCGAGCAGTCGTCCCCCCGGAGTATGAGAGTGACAGGAATAGAGAGTGCTCTTGTGTGTGCGCGTACACTTGTGCACTATAATATCTCCTGCGCAGTTGGCTAGTCTCATTGAGATTGGCCGCCGTAGCCGGAATCGGCCAGGAGAACATCATCATAGGCATCATAAAATAGTCTGTACATATAATAAAGTTGTAAGTTAGCCAAACCTGGACATTTAATATTTTTTGGAAAGTCTTATTGTAATAGCCATTATTATCGATGCAGAGGCCGAATCTATAGTGTTTAGAATTTTTGTCTGTCTGTCCGTTACCGCATCACAAAAACACCACTGGAGGGATTTTGATGAAATTTGGTATAGTGATAGCTGGTTATCCGGGTCAACATATAGGATACTTTTTCTCGCGGGAAAATATCACATTTTTGAGAAAAAAAATACAAAAACTGTTTAGAATAAAACCACGATAATACTATAAACATTTTAGCAAGATAACTTACGAAATATGGCAAAAAGTATTAAAAATTACTTATCTTGAAAAAAAATTATCAACAGCGCTATTTTATTCATAAAAAATTTATTTTGATGAGTATTTATTTTTGTGCTATTTAGATATTCAACAATAGATGTCGCCATGTGTTTTTAAAATAGTTATAATTTCAAAAAAAAAATGTACAAATTAAACTTTTCTATGATTCTATTAGAATTACTACTAAATTACCCGCGGCCCCGCCCGTGTCCAAATTATCAATAAAGAATCTTTTTGGCTTTATAAATTAGTTACATCTATAGATATAAGGTGCTTTGGGGTAATTTGGACATATTTTATGATTAGTTAGCATGATGCATATATTTAGTCTGGTTTTTAAAGAATTTTCGAATTTAATACGAACTTCTGATCACTTTTGTTAATAACAATGTATACTCGTACTACTAAAGGAAACTATTTGTTGAAATATCATTGAGTTTCCTAAATACAGTTATTTAAATTGTAGCGATTTTTTTCTATGGTTTAGTGTAATTCCGAAATATCGCGGGGTAATTACGTACCAAATTCAAAAGTTATCTTTTTAAACATTTGAATTAAGGTTTAAATTTACTTTTCGTTTTACTTTTCCCCTCTTTAAAAAAAACTTGATATTCCTTACGTCTTAGCCAAAATATATAATTGTTCACTTTAATTTTCGAAATTACCCCATATACATTCCACTGATTCTCAACATGTAATCATAATAGTAGTTGTGTAGACCGTCCACAATCAAATATTTTTAGAATATTTAAAGAAACATTAAAATATGTAATAAAATTAATATTTACTTTTATTTACGCGTGAAATAAAAATAGAGCTCTTGTAGCAATCAAGAAATGTATGAATGTAAGTATATCTTTAAATTATAATTCGTTATACTTTTAAGTTTTGCACTAGATTAAAAATATTCAATAAATAAAACAAATTAGATATTTCTATTCACTTTATTTCTAATAAGTAATACTATAAGTACTAGTAGTAACATAATATAAACTATATAATTAATCAGTCAAAGTTTTAAAAAATCGAAAAATGCACTTAAGATATTAATTAAGTAAAAATTGTAACAATCAGTCTACAAATAAAAATAACAAAATCCGACTGCATAAGCAACGAACTAAAAGATTACGAAGTTTACGAAGGAACATAGTATTATGCAGTTGGAGACATACACACACGCAGCTAGTATAGAACATGTACGAGTACATATGTATATTGAACTTACATATGCATATCTCCGATGCATAATACTATGTTCCTCCGTCAACTTGATTTCATCTTTTTAGTCCGTTTTTTACACAGTCGACTTTTTTATTTTTGTAAATTATTTTTTGTCTACTATTTTATTATATTCTCATTTTAAATATGAAATTAAAAATAAACATTATCTTTCATATCTTTTAAGACAAACTCATCGGGATTTTCTCTTATTTGTATTAATTCTATTTCTTTTACGATTAAATCATCGGGTATACAATCTGTGTCAGCTTTTTTTGGTTTCATAAATATCAAAATATTATTTCTCCATTTACTTTTATAAAAAGATGTTCCATACCTTTTGTCGAGCTGGTTATCATTTGTTTCGGTTATCACACCGACATAATACTTCCACTTTTTTTTAATATAATATTTAACGATTATAGTCTTGCCCATCTCAAATGTTTCTGTTACTTTATTTTTTTGTACTACAAAGTTTACTATATTATTATTTTCCTCATAAAAACATTCTTCTTCTTTAGTATTCATCATCTTTTTTGCAATTTTAGATTCGCTCGCAGTTTTATGTAGTTGTACAGTCTTATCGATCTCCTCTAATCGTCTAATATTTTCGAATATAATGGCTTCTTTCATATCAACTTTATTTTTTATTATCTGTTCATCTTCTTCGCCGTCATCTATGCTCAATATTTCATCTATATCACTGTCGCTATGAACGCTCATAATATTATCTTCTGAAGTGGTCGAGCTATTTTCCCACTTTTTCTGTTTCTTAAGTTTTCTGGTTCTTTGTTTACATGTGTCTTTTTTTATATAAGTAAGTGCTTCTCGTTGAGTAGTTATATTATTTGCATTTGTTCTCTTATTCTTTTTTGGTTCATCGTAGTCATTGCTAGCTGCCACTAATTCAGATCGAATACATCCTGTTTTTTCGTCTAAAATCGTAATGGGTTTTTCATATTCTTCACGTCTTGAGCAAAAAGTTTTCTTAATGTATTGGTCTTTTTCTATTTCTAGATGTGCTTGGCTTAAATTATATTTGGATATATTTTCTTTGTTCAATTCATTATCCATATGAATAGCATCTGAATCAGCCCATGCCACTATATCAAAATCGGAAATATTTTCATTAGTGTTTAAAATATCATCAGTCATTAAGCCGCTGATTGAATAAACACTCGGTCGCCTTTTAATTGTTTTGAAAGATGTGTTGAGGGATTTCGAAGAACTGGGCATACTTTCTAACTTTGTTTTAGGCTTTTTTAGTTTTTTGTCGTGTTTCTCTAACTGCTCTTTTTCTTTATTATTTTTTAAAATGTTGAGTGTAATTACTTCAGCTCCTTTAGCAACTCTTTTCTTTTTAACGGAATATTATGTTTACCCTGTTGTATTTTTTCTAATACAAGTTCTTCGAAACTCACTACAGAACTCTCTTTCTCCTCTTGCAAGCATTGTGGTAAACTTGCCGTTTGACTTGCCGTAAATGGTAGTAATTGACTGTCTTTCCTATCAGAAAGATCACTTAACATTGTGACATTTTCAGTGTTAAGCTGTGTATTTGTCAATATATGAAAAGTTTCTTCTTTGAGTGGATCACTGATGTCAATAGTACTACTTGTGATACTACTTTTACTATTTAGAACTTCAATACATAAAGACCTAAGTGATTTTGGAGTTCTACATACCTGTGTTTTATATCTTTTAAGTGCAGCAGGTTCATATTTGTCATTTGGAATTATATTCCGATTAAATGGATAAATCCCGGATTTTTTGAATCCATTTTGAATAACTTCAGTGTTAATTTTTTGCCAGGTCTCAGCAAATGTTTGCGCAAAAACATTTTTTGGCATTTTTTTACCTACATTATGCCGCTGCCACTCAAGTAATTTCTTATCCCACATGCTTTTAAAAGATTTAAACACAGCCACATCAAGTGGCTGTAGTAAATGCGAAGTATGAGGGGGAAGCTTTAAAATTGTGATATTATTTTTGACTGCCAGTTCTACAACGTTAGCGTCTACGTGGGTAGAATGGCCATCAAAAATTAATAGAACTGGGCGTTCTTTACCGAGTGCAGGAATCAAAATTTTTTCAAGATAATTATAAAATATGTTCGTCTCCATCCACCCTCTTGAACTTGCTGCATATGATATTTCAAAATTAAAACCTTCTAATTTTGCCATCCACTGATCCCACATCTGTTTTCCTTTATATACGATCAAAGGAGTAATTTTTTTTCCAGTTGCACTCACGGCCGCTAAGACGGTAATATTTTCTTTTCCGGTCCCACATGTTGTCCTCGAACAAGGCTTATTAATTTTACCAACTACTTTGGTCTTCGTCGGGTCTAGGCACAGAGAGGTTTCGTCTAAGTTCCATATTAGATCTGGTTTCTTAAATAAGTTCAAATCAGTCAAAGTATTTTCTAGTAATGTGAAAAAGTCAGATATTATAAAAGGATCTGTCATTTTTTTTCTCATGTATTCTATTGGTTGGGGCTTTTTTATAGAGAGTCCATGCCTTTTCTTAAAATTTATGAACCAATCAGGCCCCGGCTTACTATCGTTAAAGGGAGTGCTTAAATTATTTTTCTTAACATAATCAGCAACAATTGCTAATACCTCCTGTCTCGTTAGACCAAACCCCCACTTTTCCATAGTTGCTATAGCATCCGCCAATCGTTGTTCGCATGATATTGGTATAGCTAATGGTCTGCCAACTTTTGGAGCTCTAGAATTTTTTTTTATTCTACCAAATAGAGTTGTTGTTGGGATTCTAAATATTTTGGCAGCAGCATACATACTCATCTCGCCTTTAACTACTGCTTGAATCGCTTTGGCCATGTCCTCCTGCGTGTACGGCGCAATTTTTTTTTTAATATATGTACGAGGCATTTTCTTCTGTAACAAATTTTACAAATTAATATTAATTTTCAATTAATTTTGAACAATAAGCAATTATTTTAAATAAAACTATCTTTTCGGATTTTGTCGCGGATTTATTTGCATTTTTGTTTCCCGACGTTTCGAATGCTTTACAGCATTCATAGTCACGGGTGAGACTGAGGTGTTACATGTCTCGAAGGTATAGTTGTTACAGACAGCCTACCATACCATACTATTTTAATACATAACAGACAGGCAGATGTAGTAAGTTCTTACTGTGTGGATCAAAATGACAGCATATCAGATTGATAAATATTTTTCATTTTTCATTTGTATAGTAATAGTGTTGCTTAGTAATTTGTCTTTTAAATAATAGCAAACTAAATTAAAATTATTATCCTTAATTAATTTTAACTTTTTAAATTACACATAGAACAATTATATGGCTTAAATAATTAATACTATATATTTTATATTTTTCTTTATGGTTATAAATATAATAATGGCAACACTAAATATAGATTACTAATTAATATTTTAAAATTGTAATAATTATAATAATAACAGCAAAATTAAATACTTAAATAATATTCCACATTCAATTATAAAACTAATTAAAATTATAAAAATGTTTAAAGTTTAAAAATATTGTAAGGTAATTAGTGAAATTTTCATTTTGTTAATTGTGGGTAGGCTGTCTGTAGCAACTATACCTTCGAGACATATAACACCTCAGTCTCTCCCGTGACTATGAATACTGTAAAGCATTCGAAACGTCGGGAAACAAAAATGCAAATAAATTCGCGACAAAATCCGAAAAGATAGTTTTATTTAAAATGTCAAATATTCGCGTAAATCTAAGAAAGTATTATAATAATCAATTATGTTGAGAACCATTGGAAATTCCTATAGAAAAGCAGTTTGGGGTAATTTCGATGATACGTCTGTGAAGTTTCATTTGGATATACCCCGTTGGGGTATTTCCATATTGAACATAAGTTAGAGAGTTAACCTATCCTGGCCCACAAAAAGAAGTAGTAAAAATGATTATGTATTATTAAAAAAAACAATGAATAAGATTACTCACCAAACATCTGAGATATATTACACGGGGTAATTATGAAAATCCACAAAACGATGAATATACCCGTTGTACAAGAAAAAATGATTTTACTCACGTTCATTCGTTACGAGCTACTCGCCGTGACTGATGTGAAGTAAGAAATAAGATGGCGTCTTTATTAAAGTTACCAGTGCAAAAAACATTGCTCGGTTTGGTAGTAATTTGTAATTTTCGCAATATCCCCATTTTCATAATAACCCCAAAGCACCTTATTAAAATTGAAACTAAGCCGTATCTGTGCATTAAATATGTTTTGGAAAATCTTATTGTAATAGATATTATTATCGATACAGAGGCTGAATCTATAGTTTTTAGAATTTTTGTCTGCCTGTCTGTTACCGCATCACAGAAAAACCACCGGAGGTATTTTGAAGAGATTTGGTATGGTAAAAGCTGGTTATCCGGAGTAACATAATCTCTTGACCGCGGGAAAATATCTCATTTCTGAGACATAATAAAAAAACTGGTTAGAATAAAACCACGATGATAAACGTTTTAGCAAGGTACGAGTAACTTACTAAATATGGCAAAAACTACTAAATAAGCTTACCTTAAAAAAAATTAATAGCGCTATTTTATTCATTAAAATAACTCCATAAATATTTATTTATGTGTTATTTAGATATTCGACAATAGATGTGTTTTTGAAATACGTAGTTTTAATTCCAAAAAATCGAATGTACAGATATTAAATGTTTCTGTGATTTTATTAGAATTACTACTAAATTAGGAATAAAATTATTTGTAAATATTTTTTGTTTAGTAAATAATGTTAATGTTTGTAATAGATTTTAAAGTAAAATTGGGCAAATGCAAGTCCAACTCGCGCATTATAGGTTCCGCTTAGCAAAATACTGCGTTGAATTCTTATTCCTACGTATTTTGCTAAGTTAACACTAAAATAAATACGAATAATATTAATATTTCCACAATATACTCATTTTATCGACCGTAAAAATAAGTTAGTTTTATGTTATTTTTTAACATTTTTTTTAAGTTTATGGTTGTCAAACTGACGAATCGGGTAACTAAAATTAGTTCATATCTCAAAAACTACAAAACGTATATTCTGCAAGATAATTTTCGATAAAAGTATTTTAGAAACAGCTATACCTCAACTTTTTTCAATTTTTTTTGACACCATTTCTTGAAAGGTGAAAGGTTTAAAGGTCGCTAAAATGCTTACGACTTTAATTAATTCAGACGAGCCGAAAATGCTTATTTGCTTAAAATTATTTACTTAATTACCTTATTTATGTACGTCTGGAGCCCTCACTTTCCCCAACATCTTCTTTTAAAAATCGTTCCGGAAAATATTACTAGGTAACTATCGCTAACTTATCTCTGTCTCGCCACAAATTAACATTAAGAAAAATTATTATTATGTAATTTAGATAATCAGCTAAATATAAATTAATCAATAGCTGTCTATTAGTAAATAAATGATTAAAATTAATGCAGTAGTTTGAAAGTTTATCCCCCAAAACTAAACTAACAAACACAAACAAACAAACGAAATAGAAGTAGGTATAGACGTACTATAAATGTTATTATTAGAACAAAAAGTGCAATATCTACTAAATCAAATAGATAAATTGTTTTTTGTTGTATTGTCAATCACTGCCATTAATTACCAATCATGCGATGCGCAATAAATTATTATATGTAAGAGTAAACTAATATGTAAAACCTAAGAATATGGTGTTTGGTTATCTGAACGCGGGCAGAGCCGCGGGCAATGCTAGTAGTAAATAAAACTATCATTTTGTATTTTTTCGCAGATTCCTTTTGATTTTTGGTTCCCGACGTTTGGAATGTTTTACAGCAACCATGGTCACGGGAGAGTCTCCCCCAAAAATCAAAATAAGTCTGCAAAAAAAATCCGAAAAGATAATTTTATTTAAAATGTCAAATATTCGCGTAAATCTAAGAAAGTTTTATTCTAATCATAATTCAAATTCCATATACTCGTAGATATTTAACTTAATTCGTTGATGCATAAATAATATGTAACATCCCGTCTAATGCATTAGCCGGAATCTGATACCAGGATATGTGCTTAAAAATAACATGGACGTAATACAAATCTTAAACGAATTCTCTTTGATATAATTTCTTCGCAATGTAAATCTATTTTAATCAGGTAATTTTTTAATACTATTAGAATCTTTTTGATAATATTGTTACTTATAAACGCTTCTATATCATCTCCCTTTCAATCCTGCAACGCAGTTTATACTTTTGCAGTATCATCGTAGCCATTGTTGTTTACTGTATACTTATAAGAATTGTTACTAAATAAATAAATTTCATTTCATTTCAATATGCAAACCTAAAAGTAAAACAAAAAATGAATTGAATCAATAAATTATATCTAAAGCTTACAGAAAATGACAGTATTCTTTTAGTCTAGTCAGAAGTGGAGCAGTTACACATAAATAAATTACGCGAACAGAATCGTGGCTATTCGAATCTACATACATATACATAATATTTTTTTTGACAACGAAACATCGAAACGAAGCAAAGAAAAAAACAAGTTTAATTGATAATGTCAATTATCCGCATATATCTAATAAAGTATTAAACCCCAAACGGATTTTTTTTTTAAATATTCTATGCATAACTTTGACCATCGCAATTTTATTTTATAGGTAAAGCCCAAAGTCAAAAAAGTAATTTTGTTGAAAATTTCTTTACATAAACCTCTATATGATTCATATTATGTTGTCATAAATCCTTTACTGTTACAACCTAAGCGGTGTTGAATGTTGACCCTTAATTTATTGCCTGCATTAATCTTAACAGCGTCATCAGAAGGAGAATCGAACTCGCTACTTTTAACGTATAGGGCAAGAACTGCACTAGGCAAGAAGACGAAATACCTTGCCAATTTTCAACCGACTTCAAAAAGGAGGAGGTTCTCAATTCGACTGTATGTTTTTTTTTTATGTTTGTTACCTCAGAACTCCGTCATTTATTAACCGATTTGGACAATTTTTGTTTTGTTTGAAAGGGTATACTTCCAGATTGGTCCCATTTAAATTTCAAAAAAAAATACCACCCCTAAGGGTGGAAAAACAACTAATGATGAATTTAACCTACTTCTAATTGTCATATTGACTTGAAACTTTGCAAGTATTTCTATTTCCGTTGATAGTACAGTGGTTCGGTGTTGTTGACCTGATCTGATGGTAAGGCCAGAAGGTGGATAGGTGGAACTCTTCAACGGCTAATAGTAGATACTTTGAGTTTGGGCTTATTTTGTTTGATTTGACAAGCCTAACACGTTAGAATCCTTACTTTGCTACTACTGTCTACACTAAAAAGGGAAAAATAAAAACTTTTTAACAAAAAAATAAAAACCGACTTCAAACAAAAGCACTAAAAAGTAAAAAATAAGTGATTGGTAGTTTTCATTTACTATACATACCTAATCAAATATTTTCGAAGTCGGTGTGCTTTGCTTTGTATGGGCTGGCACCGATTTCGAAAATATTTGATTAGGTATGTATTTAATAGGTAGGCTTTAATTACTTAGCCAAAGCACACCGACTTCGAAAATATTTGATTAGGTATGTATAGTAAATGAAAACTACCAATCAGTTATTTTTTACTTTTTAGTGCTTTTGTTTGAAGTCGGTTTTTAGTTTTTTGTTAAAAAGTTTTTATTTTTTATAATATGAATATATTTAAATATGTATTTATAATTTAATAATTATTGTTATTTATAATATGTTTGTATTTAAAGTTATATATATGTAGTGTTTCAACTATCTGGTACCCATACACGAGTCTCGTAGCGTACCATGTAACTAGATTGTGCCATTGTGTCTTGTGTTAATGTCCCAACATATTTATCTTTGGAGCTGTTGAATTTATCTTAGTGGGGCTTTCTTAGTATATAGAGGATTCAGTCGAGAAGGTCATACATAAATTTTATCATTACGTTCTCTCAATTAATCCACTAAGGAAAATTGCGTGAAGACATAGAGCACGCATATTTGACCAAAAAATTGGTATTTTTTCTGCCGTCTCTGTCTTATTTTTTTGCTACGAGTATATATAGTCGTCGTATCACAATACACGTTCATAGTTTTATGCGTTACCGACTTCTTGAATTGGAAAAAAAACTATCGCTGCCTACATCTCGTAAATTATTTTGGTAGCAACATAAAAAAGTTAATAACTACCCGTAACATCTAAATTGCCTTTTACCAAAAATAGACGAAGTGGAGTGTCAAAATTTCAAGACGGCAGCGACAGGTTTGCTTGAAAGGTGAAAGATAAACAGCCCTAGCCGCGCGCAGAGTGATTTGTGTTCACGCTTTATAAATACACTCATTTGTTATTAGTTTCTGAGAAATAACATGTGACGAAGATTTTAATTTGGGAGCCATATTTTAGTCAATTTTGGAATACTTTACTGATACCATGATGGTTTTTTAAGTTTGGTATTGTTTTATGGACCTTGCAATATCCTTTGGGGAATAATTGATTTATTTAATAGATCGACTTACACATTTTGCGCTATTAATATATCTCTTTAACATAGTACTCAAGTGCCGCAAGCAATTTGAATACTTTTTTTTTCAAATTATGCATTTCTAGATAGTGGACCTAGTAGATTACAGAGTTTATTCTCTACAAATTAGCGCAATATCAAAAGTCGTAGAAAATAATCACAAGTAAAATTCAGTTAACAAACTTGTTCATGATATTTTATTTTTATTTTGACTTTTAGATGATTCTAACAAAAGCCTTTATATGGTGCGATTATTGGACGAACTTAGAAAAAAACCACAAAAAACGAAGACAACTACGCGTTGTCTTTAGTTAAAACATAAATCAATAAATATAATTTGTGCTCAACTGGCACGCATTAAAGCCATTATGTTAAAGAATTGAATTGAACAGTTATTTTAGATATGATCTAACTTTTGATTAATAACTAACAACTTACTCAACCTTATCGCTTTAATTATATATTGTAGATGCCATTGTATTAAAAATTTATTCCACAGACTATTGAATAGATAAATGTAGGTCCTTGATGTATTCCTATAGTAGCGTCTGTAGCAGAAATAAAATATAAGGCTTACAAAGTGTTTTTAAATCATATAACATTGTCACTGTTAACTAATATGTTAATAAGCAAGTATATTGATTTTTGGAAGAAATTTATTTTTCTGCGTATGATTTTCGGTCACTATTTCTATTTTGGAAAGTCAACATTGATGGAGTTATTTTTACGTTTATTTTGCTTTTCATTTATTGCTTTAAATATTATTATCTATATACAAAACTGTAATGGAAATATTTATAAGCAAGTGCATTTTTACGTGATGTGTACATTTTTTGCTGAAAGTATTAATTCGCTAATTTTCAAGGGTAATTATATGGAAAGAATGTTTAGCTTGCTAACGAGGACAGGAGATATCTTGGGTGTTAAAACAATTTCGGTATCTGGAATGCCCTATATTATTTCATTAATAACATTTAGCATTCGCTTTTACACATATGTAAAGTATAATCCTCTAATCGCTGATGTACAGACCGTTTTATATATCATAGTGCTATTGTCTAATTACATAAACTATAATACAAAGATTTTCGTATTCAATGCTTTGTATCAACGGATGAAACTTCTTAGGAAGAGATTTGAGAGAAAATTTGTTAGTGTGAATATTATCGGCGTAGAGAGATGCAAGTACAAAATAAATAATATACGGAATTGTTTAGCTGTTTATGGTATTCTACTGGAATATATTGAAGATATAGATCGGGAAATAGAAATTTGGGTAATTATGCACTCTTACTTATATTATAAACTAGTAGTTCTACGAACAGTAGACTTTGCGAACACAAACTGCATTTTTAGGAGCTATTCTGTTCATCACGCCGAAGATCCTCATCAGATCTTCACCAAATATTTATGAGACCAACTTTTTGGAGGAAGTACCCGTCCAATCAAAAATTCTCGACGACAAAAAAATCTATAAATTTGTAAAACCTGTATACCAAGTTTAGTCCAGATCGGTTGTAAAACACGCCCTGTAGAGGAGTACCAACAAACTGGCAAAGGAAAGCAAATTTTGCCAGACTTGAAGCAGAGACGCTTCACTTGCTTCGCTCGCTCGGTCAAATAGTTGCTTTCCGTGGCTCATGTGGAATGATGTTAATATATCCTCGATATATTTCTTTTTATTCAAACACTCAAATTCATTGAGCCGTCGGTGCGGTGAGTTGGTTACAACGCGACGAATACGAAGTAACATTCGCACTCACTTATTAAATTCAAATACCAAAATTCTTCACTCAATTTTGGTATTTATTGTTTATTAAAAACTTTATTAGAAGAAATGCCTTTTTTTAACGTTGGGAAATGAATTTACGCACGAGGTGTGGGAATCACCGGCAAAGCCAGTACTACCCACTAAAACCCAACAAAACCTTCCCCCGTCTTAATGGGGCGTCGCAGGATCGCTTACGCATTCAACTACGACGCCCCGATGGCAGGTCTGCCAAAGCAGACCACAACAACCATGGGGTTGCTCCAAGGTCCAATCTGCTATCAGAGAAGTACGAGGAGCAAACCGCATGGTACACCGCCCCCCGAAGAGGGCCACCTCCCATCGCCCACCGAAGTGGGCCACCTGTCTGTGCGTTTCTTGGCTTCGCGCCCGTCTGAATTGCCGGTCACTACTGCCCCCCAAAGACAAGGTGAACGCACGTTGGGGGGGGGGGGGGAGAGGAGAGGGGGATTAGAAAAAATGCCTCAGTCCTGAGAAGAACTGAAGATAGAAACGGCGAGACTACAAATCTTTTTTTAATCTTTTTTTTTAGATTTTATTCAATTATACTATTAGTGCGATATTACTATCTGTTACTCTGTGATATTCAGGGCTAAATCGCTCCACCGATCTCATAATTATAGTGCCTAAAAGCTTACATAAGCAGAACGCTTTGCTCATTTCGACAGAAAATACTATCTTTCATAAGCGAAAGAGATAAGGCGAAATATAGGTGCAATTGTTATTTTTTTATTTTTTTTTTATTTTAATACAAGTCTCTGATTTATATTATTCTGAATCACATTCACAATCTTTTGCTTCAAATCTCGTATTATACAGTCAAAAAATCTATTCCAGTGTATTATACTTGTCTATTCTTCTCGATCAATTCCATAAAATATGTACAGGTGATTGCAATAGTAAGTTAATTTTCTTGACAGTAAAAATATTTTTCTTTTTAGCTCTTCTTTGCCATAGTGATACCATTTCCAAAATGTGTTGTACACATGTTTAGAACGATTCGCATTTTTGCAAATACGGTAAGACAAATGTTTTGTATCTTAAATCATTTAAAATATAAAAAAAATAACTAATTGGTAGTCTTTATTTACTATATAGATACCCGATCACATATTTTCGAAATCGGTGCCAGCTGACAATGCTTTAAGATATGCAATATGCATATATCTAATCTATACGAATATTTTAATGTTTATGAGTTTGTGATATTGTAGGAGGTAATCTCTGGATCTACTGAACCGATTTAGATGAAAATTAGTAAAAAGCTAGTTTGAGACCCTAGGAAGGACATAAGATACTTTTTATCCCGGAAGTCATCCCTTGAAGGGGGGGGGGGGGGGGGATCAAGTAGTCTTGTAGGTAAATATGATCGGCTGGCACCGGCTTCGAAAATATCAGATTAGATATCCTATATAGTAAATAAAAACTACCAATCCAGTATGTAAAACATATTTGATATTGGCACTTCAATAATTTTTTATTTATGTGTATAAGTAGGAAGGTAAATTATGCCACACATAAACCATAAGCCATGAAACACTGTTCGTTATAAATATTATATATTTATAAAGTTATATTTCTTTTAAATTGTATTTTTGTTTTGGTGTATAAAGGATTAATAAATAAATAAATATTTTCAGGGTGTATGGAACGAACAACCAATATTAAATCTGATTTCATCTGTTACACTCCTATTGAAACTGTCGTTACCAATGATAATATTTGAGATGATAAGGCACGAAATAGCTAACATAAAGGCAGTTTTACTTCAACAAACGCTCGTGTGTACAGGTATTTTAAATCCTAAGATGACATTTATTTGTTTTAATCTTTACTAAAATTATAAAGAGGTTTGTTGTTTGTTTGTTTGTTTGTTTGTTTGTTTGTTTGTTTGTTTGTTTGTTTGTTTGTTTGTTTGTTTGTTTGTTTGTTTGTTTGTTTGTTGTTCGTTTGTTTGTTTGTTGTTTGTTTGTTTAAAAGCGCTAATCTCAGGAACTACTCATCGGATAAGAAAAATTCTTTTTGCATTAGATATCCCGTTTATTGAGGAAGGCTATAGACTATGTTATTATCACCATGTTACTAGCCAAGGGAGCGGAGCAGAACTGCTCCGCATAAGCTTATCATAAGCGTCAACCAATCGGACAGACTTTCCTACATTATTGTAAAACTATATATATATATATATATATATATATATATATATATATATATATATATATATATATATATATATATATATATATATATATATATATATATTGCTTTGTCCTGACTGACCGACTGATCGATCAACGCACAGCCTAAACCGCTGGTCGTAGAAACGTGAAATTTGGAGGACATATTGGGACATATGGGAGGAGAAAGAATTTTTCGAAATTCATCGTAAAATTGGGAATTCAAGTTTGTATGAAACTCTGTCATTCTCAATGTGAAATGCATACAAAGTGGTATTTAACTTTAAGATAAAAAATAAAATATATTTATTTATTTTTTGGAAATTCATCCATTAAATCCATTAAATCTACTGTAGTACCATCTCATAAGATGTACTAGTGTTTTAACTTCGAAACCATTCGTCATAAAAATTTGTATATTTTTGACAACCCTACCTATGTATTTTATGCTGCGTTAATATTATAAAGAAAGTTTGTCTGTTTCTATATTCAATTTTTTTGTAAATGCTAGTATGTACACATGCTTTAATATTCTCGAATACTCATTAAAAAATAACTTTTTTTTTTTAAATATAAACAGTCATATTTTTATTTTTTCAGATGAAACTTTACGTATTTCTACACAGCGTGCTTTAGATTATATTACCTTAAGGCCTCTGCATCACAAGATATTCCGTATGTTACCTATGAACATATCGTTGTCACTTAATTTTTGCAAATTATGCTTCAGCTATGTCATATTAATTGAGCAAATTACTAACAATTAAATCAAAATATTTGTAGATATTAGAAATTAAATCTAATTAAAATTACATTGGATAATCTCTCTCATGTCTTAAAGTTACGTATGTTTTCTCCATTCTACGTTACATTGGTGAAGTAATCTGTGCTTAACGCTTTGAAGCCAATAAATTGAATTGAGTTTAGTTGAATTGAATTGAGCTGAATTGAATTGAACTGAACTGAATTGAACTGAACTGAATCGAATTAAGTATGTATGATTAATTAATTAATTAAGTAAAATGAAGACATGAGCTTAGACGAATTTTGTTGAGTTATTCGGCGGCTAACACGCGCTTATTAAAAAGTTTATATATTAATTTATAGATTTATCAAAATAATTATTTTCATCTTTAAATAAATTCAAATGTAAACATTTCAAGCGTTTTTTTAAAAATGCATATCGAAATTCATTAAATTGTCGACACTCTCGGTAATATTTTCAGAGATAATTACCAAATGGCTGAAAAATTACAATATTTAATTTATAGATATGTATTGTATTGCAAATGAATATTAAATGATTTTTAAAACATTGTTTGTTATTTACAACCTTTACAATCCATAAAGTATAACAAAATTTGTAATAAAGGGACCTTATCTATGTATGTCTAGGCGGTAGTATCGTCATTCCTAAAGGAATAGATCTGATTTCCTCGTAATTCTTTTATTGAATGGTTGATAAAAACGAAATAATTATTTGGTAGTCTCATAAACATGTATTATTTATTGAAAAGATTTAAATATAAATTACATTATACATTGATTATTAAAATATGATATGTTAATAAATATTATTATAATATTGCGACACGCGATGCAATGTAGTCACAATCTAGGTAGCAACGTAAAAAAATACAAATAAAAAAAGTTGCAGTGATATTTCAAGAATATTGCGTGCGCATAACAACATTGTCGAATATTAATCAAATATTTTTCTTTTTTTTTGTAGCAATAATTTCTTCATTCCAGCAATATTTTGTGCTCTATGGGTACCAAAAGTTTATATTTATGTAATTTTCAATCGATATGTTTTACTAAATTGGAACTGGCTCGAACCCATTATGTTTTGATAACATCAACTTGTATAAACAACGAGGACATTTGATTAATATACCTAAAAACAATCATTGTAGATTCATTATTATTTTGTTAACAGTACAATTCCAGCGGTAGTTTTAACATCTTGAGAACTAAAAATGCTTATGTCGCAATTTGTAAAATTTATAAAAAGACTAATGATTTTTCGAAATATTTTTGGTTATTATTTCTTCTTTGGAAATACTAGATCTATAGAGATATTTTCAGCGACATCATGTTTTGTGTTGAGCTTGTTCTATCTCATTGTCTTTTTCAATTATGTATTTGACTCAAAGATGTACATAAAAATCTATACAATAGAAACTATAGAATATGTCATTAGTGTCATATTATCATTGATATTTAAAGGACATTATATAAAGAAGCTACTATCAGTACTAACTCTAACTGGAGGTATATTACATACAAAAACAATTAAAATATCTTTGAAGCTGTTTTCTTTATTGATAATTATATTAGTAGGGCAGTTCTGTGGCTATGTGGTTGGTACTGATTTACAATTTTATACTCTGGCAAATTTTAGTCGCTTAGCTCATATAACAACGGAATATTTGGATTTTATTTCGAAATTTTTGGTATTTTATGCTATTTACCTACGAATGAAACTTCTTAAACAGAAGTTTGAGGATAATTGCGTTACCGTCAGTGTTATTGGTGAAGACAAACATGTGATAAATAATATTAAAAAATATTTATCGGTATACGATCTTTTGTTGGGATTAATCAAAAATATTGACCATGAAATTGAAATTTGGGTAAGTAAATATATATATACAAACAAAAAGGTCACGCTGTATATCTGAAAGATTTTCATATACAGTTATTAACATTTTCCAGCTCTTCTTTTGGGTAATGATAAAGTTAATGAAATCTATATGGTTTTTGTACCATACTCTTCATTCTGCCATGATCAATGTAAGAAATTTATTATATTATCCAAATATCAGAGATAGTTTAAATGATCTTATATGCAAGCTTAGATAGAAATTCGACGACGTGTGTGACTCAGTTTGTAGTCACCCTACAAGCTGTGCCAGCGGTCGCAGGTTTAAGTGATGATGAGCACGAATGTTTGTACTCCAGTCATGGGTGCTTATAAATATAATTATAATATGTATGTATTTACAGTTATATAAGTGTAGTGTATCAATGATCTAGTATCCATAACAGGACTCATAGCTTACCATGAAACTAAATGGTGCTGTGTATAGTCCCAACAAAAAAAATGTGCTTTAAATAAAATACTTACATGTTTAATTTACAATTAAACACGTTTGTACAAGGATATTAACATCTACATACCTACCTAATCATATTTGGTTTCTCTAACGCAATTTAAACACAATGTAATACTTAATATCTAGTATAAATTTCTTAGAGATGAGATATTTTCCCGCCGTTTTGCTTTGATTCGGTAACAGACAGACAGACAGAAAAAAATCTAAAAACTATAGATTCGGCCTCTAAATCGATAATAATGTCCAAAATTTTCCAAATAATATTTAATTTCGGTACAGATTTGGCTTACTTAAAATTATATTATATATGTATTTAGTGTACTAATTTAACTAATCAGTTTTTGGTTTAAATTATTCGCTTATTTATTTAAGGGGATCTGGTCAATTCAGGCAATTATGAGAATTACTTCGTTTACATGTGTGACATCGTCATTCGTACTAACCATGGTTATATTTGAGCTGACGAAAAACGAAGTGGATGCTATAAAACAAATTTTAGTTCAGCAATTAATGATGACGACGGGTAATATTTTCTTAAAATAAGTAATATTTTACTATAAATAATTGGAGAGATTTTTTGTCATGAAACTATCACTATTATAGTGTTAGTGGATAAGCCCTTTTTTTAATGTTGGGAAATGCATTTACGCATACCGCCTGTATACAAACGTACAGGCTATGTGAGACTCGCCGGCTAGAAAAGCCAATACTTCCCATCAAAACCCGCAATTGCACCGTCCCGTCTTCGATTCTTATAATCCTTTCACCAAAGGTTGTCTATAAGAGATTGCTCGTAGCAATAAGACCGCCTTTGCATGCCTCTTTGTTATTATTTTGTTTCTATTCATCGTGTGTACTCTTCTTTTGTGTGTGCAATAAAGTATTTATCTATCTATCTATCTATCTATCTAAAACCCAACAGAACCTCCCCCGTCTTAATGGGGTGTCGCAGGATCACTTACGCACTCAACCACGACGCCCCGACGGCAGGTCTGTCGAAGGATACCACATAACCATGGGGTTGCTCCCTTAACCCACTGTACTGTCCGAGAAGTACCAGGAGCAACCTGTACGTTGCCACCTATCAAAGTGAGCCTCCTCTCAGAGTTTCTTGACTTCACACTCTGCTGGAATGTCGGACTCTAATGGTACCCCTCCCCCTCAACTCCCCTCCCCTCTCCCTCCCCTCACTTCCCCCACCACGACAAGGTGAACAAACATCGGGGTTAGTGGACTTAACTCCTACCATATAACCGCATAGTCTAAGTTAAAGTCCTTTAAAGTTTGCAGGGTCCTGGGTTTGACACCCGAGTCGACCTATAAAGTAGCAGTCTAGAAAGTTGACTGCTTATACTCTTGTGCAGTTAGCTAGTCTCAGTAAGTAAGGAATCGTTTACGGCACTGATGTCTCATATTAGTTGCGTAGTATAGTACCTATTGTGGAAGCATTAACGTGTTAAGTATTATTTTCGAAGTTATGTATTTGTATCATTTTAGCTAAAATAGATACTTGAAATTTGCAGAATATTCATTATTAATTTAGGCATATTTCGCCTCATTCTTTAAATAACTTTAATATTAATAATCATTAATGTTTACTATAGACGACATATTGCGATCTATATTATATTGCATTATACTCGTATATCGTTTATATTTCAGATGAATCTCTACAAAAAGAAATAGAGTTCGCGTTAGAATATTTAAAGTTGCGGCCATTTAAACACGACATATGGCGAATGTTACCTATGGGTGTATCTCTACCGCTGAGCTTCTGCAGCTTGTGCGTTACATACGTCATTGTGATTACTCAGTTTACTCATAATTAATGTTGTTTTTAATAATAAATAATCATGGCGATTTTCGTAATTTTTTTACCCTTTTTTTACTTCACAATTTATATGTATATTATTAATTCTCGTAGTATTATACTAATAGTATAAACGCGAAAGTTTCTGAGAATGGATTGATGGATGGATGTTTGTTACTTTTTTATGCAAAAATTACAGAACGGATTTTGATGAAACTTTATAGTAATGTAATTTATATATCAGAGTAGCATATAGGCAATAATTTTTAAATACACAGTAATAATAAATAACAACAATAATAATTGCCCACATTCGTCTCTGTATTATCTGTGTTACTCTGTTAATATGCAATAAAGAATATATAATATATTATTGAACTTTTCGTGCGTCCGCGGGAGAGGGTTTATTACAAATAACAAAAAATAATTTTATACCACTCATTTTCCGGGATAAAAAGTGCTATTCCTGACTATAATCTATCTCTGTGCCAAATTTCATACAAAACCGTTAAGCTGTTCTGGCGTAAAAGAGTAACAAACATCCATACATATTTACAAACTTTCACATTTATAATATTAGTATGGATACAAAAAATTTCTATCGTTATTATTCAAATCATAAACTAGTCAAGGCTGAAGCGCAGTATCGATTTTAATTATATTTTTTTTTTATTTAATTTAGTGTTATATGAAAGTATTATTATTTCCTCATTAAAATACATTAATATAATAAGCACAGTCTTCGTAATTGTACTCAATACTCAGTTTCAAGTAATAATAAATAAAAAAAAAAACAAAAAAAATAATACACGGCCTTTTATCTAAATAATTACATATGTCAGGTGTAATTCAATAAATATACTGATATTTGATTAATATCTAAAAGTTATTACTTTACAACTAAGTAAGTTAAGCAACAAAGTTTATATGTATAAGTACATATTATATGTATGAATACAAGGTGGAACAAATGAACGGATGATACAAGAAAAGTACCTTAAATATTGACGATATCAAGTTTCTTTTAAAGGAACATTCCTTTTTTTTTAAATATTAATAACTGCACTTGAACATTTTTTACAATTCTTACCAGAGCCGATAATCGAACCAGCTATAAATACAAAAAATACAAAGTAAGCTACTTTTTAAATACGCATTTAAAGGTTTTTTTAAATGCAGCTATTTATAATATATTTAAAAAAATAAAGAAATATTTCCTATGAGTTTAATTTGATACCATCAATTAAGATACTTTTCTTCCATGTCCCATTCGTTTGTTCCACCCTGAATACTGTAATATTATTACCATTTAAATAAATGACAATCTTAGCTTCTGTCGACTGTGTCCTTAGATTTAGTATCACTACCTAATTAAGGTATTTTTTAAGGTTAAATGTGTTATTGTGTAAGTACTTATATTTAAAATTGATCTATTGTATATAATTTTTTTTTAATTTTACGCAAATTAATAAAGTTTAAAATGTAACTTTATTAATTTATGAGTATCTATGTATAAACGTATTTTCTTCATCATATTACATATAAATATATAAAGTAAAGACAAACTTTATTAATTTGCGTAAAATTAAAATTACACCTGGGCTACCGAGCTTTGTCCGGAGTTTTTGGCCTAAAGTACAATTTTCTTTTTTTTAACTAAAAACTTGAATAAATATAAAAAAAACAAAAGCTTTGTATGCGACCAAAATTCGAACCCGAACGCCTATGATTGTCAATCTTGTGTCTTGGCCGCTTGACCACGATGCTTATGCCTGAGTGTGCTAATTACCGACCATATTTTGCATGGAATAATTCAAAACAAAACCGCATGAAAACTCGAAAACACGCGTTTTCTCAGACATACGACTAATCTAGATCGATTTATCGCCCCCTAAACCTCCTGTATACTAAATTTCATGAAAGTCATTGGAGCCATTTCCAAGACCTAGATTATATAATATATATACAAGAATTGCTCGTTTAAAGATATAAGATAAGATATATAACAGTTATATTATGGTCGAATTTCGACTACTAAGCGAACACTAGCGGCGATTCGCCTGAATAGAAAATCATAAAACAAATATATCCCACGGCAACCGTAAATTTTTACGGGATAAAAAGCCTATGTGCTATTCCAGAATAATAAACAAAAATATAAATAAATATAAATATTTTGGGGCATTAACACACAGCACCATCTAGTTCCATGGTAAGCTACGAGGCTTGTGTTATGGATACCAGATAGTTGATACACTACACATATATGTGTAACTTTAAATACATACATGTTATAAATATAAACACCCATGACTGAGTACAAACATTCGTGCTCATCACTCAAATGAATGCCCCTAGCGGGACTCGAACCCGCGACCGCTGGCGCAGCAAGTAGGGTCGCTACAAACTGAGCCAAACGTGTCATTACATACGAGAACGACAGCAACACAATGAGAACATCTATTCATAAAAAAAATCAAGACAATCTGTTCCCGATTATCAGAGATATCAGCAAGTTGAATAGGTACCCCCTATTTTTAAAGTCGGCCAATAAATCTGATTGACATAACAATAGATGTCTTTAAAAATGATTTGAGAATGACAATTATCATTCGTATTTAGTCCGTTAATCTAGTGCGGGTTCAATGTCCTGGATAAGTTTGTTTGTTGTGCCTAATGCTCATTAAAATGAGTTTTTTTATATTAAAAAATATGTTTTTAAGTTTTTTTATATATTTATTATACAACAAATGACTCACTGCTGTTCTCTCCCAGAGTTGCGCCCCTAGTATCTACCTAACAATATTATGTTCTTTCAGTTTATCTGCGTAGGTACTAAGTTGCATCCAAATCTGTCCAGCTATTTCAGCGTGACGGAGTAACAATCATTCACACATACATACCTTTACATTTTTGTATAATAAACCTACAATTTGCACTTACATATCTAAAATACAGAAATTAACATACCTACTCGTACAATAAAATTAGTTAGCAAAGGTGGATATTATTATAGTCTAATAAAAAGAAACGTGTATGTGTATTCAGCCCTTTTTTTAACGCTGGACACGGGCCTCCCTTCAATACGAGAGGGATCAGGCCATAGTCCACCACGCTGCTAAGTGCGGGTGGGCGCACTTAACATGTCTTTCCAAAACTTGCTAGGTTATCTCAGATATGCAGGTTTGGTGGTTGGTATGGTTAAAAAAAAGATATATATATAAGTAAAAATAAATACTAACAAATTGAGTCATTTTTATTTGTTACTCTTAATAAAAAAAAATATTTATGACTATATAATACATACAGTCTATCTTGCTAATGCCTATAATTTTCACTTTAGAGTTTCACTTTAAAAAAAATGGAAATTTTGAATTTACATTTGCATACTGTAAGAACAAAATACGCCTTAGTTATTTACGTCACTACCAATATATGTACAACGTATACAGGCTTGAATTTTAAAACCAAGATCAAATTAGTTTGACAAAATACGAAAGAAGCAAATATCGCTCTTAATACCTATTAATATAGACTATACGTTTAGTTTAAAGTGTAATTTCTAGTTTGTTAAAGTGAAACTAGAAGGAACATTCTATTGTTTTTCTAGCGACTGTTGACTGGAGGATGCTTTTCGTCGCCTACTTCCTATATAACTGCATTGCTTCTGAGTCTATTTCCATTGTCATCTTTCCCACAATTGGCTAATCAAAGCGAAAAAATGGCTGAAGGAAAAAAAATCTCCAACTTCTTTTGGTAAACGATGTTTAACAGTTGATTAAAACTAAGTTTTCTTTTTTGCTTTATCTTTTTTAGCTTACTTAGTTAAATTAAAAAAATATTTTTTTACAAACCAGATTTTTTTTTTCAAGATAATTAACATCTCTCAATAACAATTTTTTTAATGTGTATCTTACACATGAAAAAGAAAATCGTGAATATTAAGCTTCATAGCTTACATAGGATAGATAGACAGCCATAATATAATATAATAAGCGTCCCGTCTTTAAATCACTTGTACGGAACATTTAAAAAATTAAGTATTTTTTAAATCATGGGTATGAATATGAATAATATTAAATATTTTGCATAAGTACAAATATTTTAACGATTATTTTGACGTAACATAACTAGCAATGGAGTCGGTTATAGAAAGCTCGGTCAGCAGTTGACAGAGGCAAACTTAACAGCCTAACGCCTACAATACTCCTCTGTAAAACCGTGAGTGGCATCGTCTATTCACTAATATATTGAGTGGATATGTAGATGGAAATTATGCACTAAAAGATCTATATGCTTGCCATATTTATGATAATTAGGTATTATTAGTATGATGAATGCGCTACCCGAAGTTTTAGAAGTTGTTCGTAGTTTTTAATGGTATTTCTTTCTTTTTTTTATTAGATACCTTATTAAAATTTCATAATGAAAATTATAGAATGTACACATAGGAACGCTAAACATATAGGAGTATATTATGTACAGTCAAAGAGATATTTAGACAGATATGCATTCATTTTTTATGATATAATTACCTATAAAATGGCAACATTAAATAAAAAGCAAAATGTTTTTAAAAATAAGGCAGTGCACTATTAGACTGTTTTTTTTGTGGATTGTGTATTTTCTTAATTCCTTTTTAATTAATAAATACCACGTCAGGGATAGCCCCATATAAATATCAAAAACATTTCCATACCTACACTAAATCTGTCCAACAATGATGAATCTTAACATTGACTATGCCATTTCTAATAACTTGCTATTCTGTGTAATCATATTCAAAGTGATTGCAAAAAATCTGCAGACTCAACTAAGTGTTCTTTGAATTTCTATACTCAAGTAATAGGAATGAGGAGTGGCGCAAAAGTTTATTTTTAAATGAGACGTCAAATATTATTATACTTGATAACTTGACTTATTGACCTTTTATATTGTAGGTTGTAGAAAATAATTATTTAGATAGAAATTTTAAGTATACGTAGTGAAAGTCAAACGAATGAAGTTTGTAAATTGAAGTAATAAAACAAATATCTTATTTTTTATAATAACGCACGCCAACTCGATTTTAAGAAGAAAGGAAGTAAAGTTATGGAAGGCTATATAGATATATAGCCTTTGTAAATACAAACCCCGATGTTTACCCCAATAGGGGTGTAAATGGAATACCATTGAAACAGATACCCTATTTAAAAACACCAATAAGATCCCATCAAAAGCGACAAAAGCCACATAGAAACCAATACATATTTATTGGTTTCTATGTGGCTTTTGTCGCTTTTGATGGGATTCTATTGGTGTTTTTCAACAGGGTACCTGATATTTTTACCCTGAAAAGAAACTTCTTTTTAGGGTAAAAATAAGAAAGAAGAGTATATAATTAGTTTTTACTAGTGGTTTTCGGAACTAATGATAGCAGTTTACTTTTTAAACAGCTGTAACAGACAACAGTACTTACTAATTTTTTTTATCGACTGTAAATATTTAGACCTATGAAAATTCGATACATATTAAATAGTGAATATGGCGATCGAATTTAGTTTTCTCTTGGCGGACGGGAATCTGCTGCGCAAATAGTAGGGGCAGCACCTACCTCTAAAACACAAGATGACCTTGAACTTCAGCCAGTTCAAGTGCGAGGTACCCAAAACGAAGGGGCCATAATTGGCTAATGGCCCAATCGCTATCTTCCTCCATCTTTATGTCACACGAATGGAATGATTTACTACCCTCATTATCAAACGGATCGATGGACGTAATACTCTGGTGTTATCAATTTAAATTTGTTTATTTGGATATAGTTGGAATGTCTCGTCACAGTAGTGTTATTTATAACAATTTTTTTATAGATTGAATATTTTTTAAATATACTAATTTAATATTTGCATGATTCCTAAATTATATTCTTGGAAGGCGTCTACTAGAGGATATAATTTTAAATAAGTACCAAACTAATAATTTAATTTATAATAAGGAGAAATATATAGTATTGTGTATTATTTATTAAAACACTGGCTTTTAGTATATTTTGCTTTCAAAATAGTTTTCGTTTTATTATAATTTAAAAAAGTTCTTACTTCTTACATGGGGCGACATCTATTGTGAGTTTAGTGAGATAAAACATTTTATTTATTATCTGTAAATACCATATTCAAAATAAAACTAAATTAAATATAATTAAATTTGAACAAAAATTAAGTATATTTAATATTTGTAAATATTTATTTTTATATTTTTTATTGATATCGGAGTATAATATTGCATAGCCACATTTTATTGGTTTACTGTCAAAGTCATAGCATGATAAATGACTTCTTATTTCAATTTATAGTCTGTGGAGTTTGTAATTGAAATTTGAATTTTGAATGTTTTGATTTAAGTCGTAACGGAAAATTAGAATTAAAACAATATTTTAATATTATAGTTATTTTGCAATAAACTTCAAAATGAGTCATTTAAGTGATATAACGGACGAAGATTTTATCCCGTTTCTTCATAGCTTGGGAGTAGAAACTTATAAAAAGTCTTTCGAATGGATGCTCAACGATCCAGATTTTTCTGAAGTTTTGCGATGGATTTACAGCAACCTGGATCACAAGAATGCTTTGACTGAATGGGAAGAATGCAGGTAATCATTTGCATTATACGCTTTAATTAAAGATCTTCTTATAATTTTGAAAGAATCCAGTTGCGTTATTGGGTAGAAAAAAGTTATTGTTTGAATTGGAACAACTTTAAGCTATAATAATATATGTACATATATACTATATAGGAGTTTGTGCTTCATATCTACGTATTAAACTATAAATTATCGGACATTCTTCTTTGTCTATTTTTTTGTAGGTATGCTGAATTGGAAAAGAAAGAAAAATTATTACCATTAGACAAGTTAGAGAGAAAAATATCATCCATACAAAATGAATTCATTGGTCTTTGTTTACCAGGGGATGAGGAATCAATGGAAGATATGAAACTTGATATAAATATGCAAAAAGAGAGAATAGCTATGTTGGAGAAACATGAAGAAATTCTAAATGAATTGCTTGTGAATAATGAGTAAGTTATTGTATAAGGTGTGTGAATTACTTAAGCCTAAAAAGTTTCAGTGTGTACTTCTATGTAATGGTATTATTACATTGCAGTTAAAGCATTTTAGTGTAAACATAAACATTATAATTAATCTATATAATCATTTAAATCTGTATGTTGTTAAAGTTATAATTTCTCTCATCCGTATGGTTAAAAATATAATGAAGAAATACAATTACATATATTATGTATATTATAATTTTCCGCTTGAAACTTAAACTAGACCTATTAAATCCCTGTGATATAATCCCTTAATATAATAGTACTAGCATTAGCCGCTACTCCATTCGCGTTCAGATGACCAAAAACCAAATTCTTAGGTTTTACATATTAGTATAAGTACTTTTACAATTCACTTTTTGTATTTTTTCTTAGAAATGAGATATTTTCCTGCGGTAAAAAGTATCCTATATGTTGACCCAGATAACCAGCTATCATCATACCAAATTTCATCAAAATCCCTCCAGTGGTTTTTTTGTGATGGGTAATGGTTTGGATGGGTAACAGACAGACAGACAGACAAAATTCTAAAAACTATAGATTCGTCTTCTGTATCAATAATAATGTCTATTTCAATAAGATTTTCCAAACAATATTTAATGTACACATTTCGGCTTAGTTACAATTTTATTATATGTAATGTGTAAAGATTATTAATGTTAATCACAGGCAAACAAAAGAAGATTTAACAATGGAAGTAACAAAGCTAAATGCAACACAGTTGCAGTGTTCAGAAGATGAAGTAACAGCTGGCGAAGAATGTATACAATTGGCAGAGAACATAGAGTGTATTACAAATGATGTAGTACAGGTCATTGCTAATGCTTTGAATTTGTTTGCTAGTTGCAATGGCAATAAGGTAAAAATTAAAAAAACTTTCAAAGTTTTTATAAGTACATTTTTTATGTATTAAATTTCAATGGTTTCTTAATTTTTTACCCGACTGCGCCAGAAAGAGGGTTATGCTTTTGAGTATATGTATATTTCTTTGTCATGTTCTATATCCTACACGGCTTGATGGGTTTTAGCTTGAGAAGTGTCATTAGATTCATTGTAATTATAAGAGTGACACTGGGTATATCAAAATTATAAAAATTAAAATGGCTGATTTTTGGCACCATGGAACAAAATGGTAACAAAATAAAGGGGATTTATTATATTTATAATAAATAGCCATTTGGCTTACAAAAATATATGCAACTTATATATTTAAATGAAATTGAAATGAGAAATGCTAAAAAAAAATTATTTACAAAGATATAAAAAATCTGACTGTAACAAGGAACTAACAAGGTGAAAACAAGTTGACGGAACATAGTATTATGCAGTCAGGGACATACACACATGCAGCTTTTATTAAAAATGTACACATGTATGTCTGCGACTGCATATATAACAAAAAAAAAACTTTTTTTAGGAACTTGCAAAGAGGTTTTTCACCTATGGACCGTTTGAGTCTTACAGACAGTCACAAGCTTTGTTTAAATCACATTTTGATCTTTTTACTTCAAAGAAATTTAACAAGAAGCAAAATGATAATACAAATGATGAGGACTTAAGGACTGCTCTCATAGAAGCTAAGAACATGGAGGAATGGTAAATAAATTTAGATATATACAACTTTTCTATATCTTTACTAATATTATAAAGCTGAAGAGTTTGTTGGTTTGGTTGAATGCGCTAATCTCAGAAACTACTAGTTGGAATTGAAGAAATCTTTTGTTTTGGATAGTTCTTTTATCGAGGAAGGCTTCAGGTTATATATCATCCCAGAAAAATGTATGTTTCCTATGGGATACATTTGTTTTTGTCTAGGGAGGAACCGGAAGCGAAGCGAGAGTGAGTCTCTAGTAGTTTAATTAAAATTGAATGTATATCAATGATTGTAATATCAAAATAACAGCTTTTTACTAAATGCATCTGAAATTCATATGTACTTACAAGAGTAACAAAAGTTTTAAATTTTTTGTCTGTCTGTCTGTTTCTCTCTAATCTCTGACACTTTATTTTCAAAAACTGATTGTGACGGGACTTTCGCTGGCAGATAGCTAATGTTATAAGTGTAACTTAGGCTTCTATTAGAAAAAGAATTAGGTTTTCGCTCAATAAAATTAAAACGTACCTACGGAGGTAAGTAGCTAGTACTAAATAAAATACATATATTTCTAAGTAAGAATTTTAGTAGTATAATTGTATACAATACTTTTTAAAATCCCACTGCTGGGCTCGGGCCTCCCTTTAATACGAGGAGGATCAGGCCATAGTCCACCACACTGGACAGGTGCGGGTTGGCGGATTACACATGTCTTTTGAAAACTTGCTAGGTTTTCTCAGATATGCAGGTTTTCACACAATGTTTTCCTTCACCGTAAGGAAAATGATAATCATGTTAGATATGATTCGCACATGAAAATATTAGAGATGCGAGATCCGGGATTTGAACACGCTTTACTCCCTTTCCCAAGCGAGCGCGTTACCACTGGGCTACCACTGCCGTATAGTAGTATACTACATTAAATATACAAAATTTCATCAAAATCGTCTCATCTATTTAACTGTAGATAATAAATTGACACAATTTTTTATTATATTATTACAGGCTATCGGATGCAGTTTGTAGCTATATAGAAACAAAAGCAGATCTGTACGGAGAACAAGCCAAGCTGTTACTCATTTCTAACTACAATAATGTACATCCCAGTCAAATAACGTAAGTATTTATATGAAATACTTGATGATTTTAAACTGTGAAAGTAAATAAATAATTGATAGTTCAAAATCAATAATGTATGGAAAAATCTGTGTTTAGTCATTATTTGCTTTTCTTGTATAATCTAAATCATATAATAGCTAGCGCATATCCTTACTTTTAGACTAACTTCCTTAAAGGTTTTTATAAGAAACTATCAGTATCCGCGGCTTCGCCCGCGCTCAAACTACTAAAAAAAACAAACTCTGATACACCGACAGCAGCGCCACCTACCGGGTCCAATTGTGTTTTCATCCAGGAGCCCATTGAAATAACACACAAAATTTCATCCAAATTGGTCTAGCCCTTTAGGAGGAGTAAGGTGACAAACACACATACACAAGAATTATATATATTAAGATCATGCATCTGTCTGTTAAGTTTTCACCCCTAAATTACTGAATCAATTTTAATGAATCTTGGTATAGAGTTGGACGGGACCTTGGAGAAGTATATAAGCTACTTTTTATTGCAAAAATAACATTTGAAGGGGATGAAATAGTTAATAGAGATTGACATTTTGTATCGGGAATAAATAATTTCTCAAGTTTTGGTATTTTTGGTGGTTTTGACCAATCAAGGTAAAATGGGGGATGATTTTAGGTTTTTTTAAAATACTTACCTACTTTTCTATACTTATGTGTATTCTATATTGTATACTAACTATTAAAACATACCTAGATGGTAGAGATGGGCCGAATGTTCAGTTAAATGTTCGTATTTGGTATGTTCGGCGTATTTTTATATGTTCGTGTTCGGCCGAATATTCGGTTAATAATTGCCGAATATTTATTTAATACCATTTTAAGAATAATATGTGTTAAAAGCTTTATTTTGAAAACTGTACATTACTATTTGTAAATGAGACCATACTCATTTGGATAACAATCAATTATTCAAAAGATTAAAAGAAAGAAAAAATCTATAAAATTAAATTTTTATAAACGTACTTTTCTATGCGAAAATGAATCGAATAATTCGGCTGAATGTTCGATTCGGTACATTTTGGACGTAATATTTGGCCGAATTCGTATTTGGTTAAACCTAGATTCGACACATCTCTACTAGAGTGACGTTGTAGGGGGTAATCTTTGGATCTACTGATCCGATTTAGATGAAATTTGGTACGAAGATAGTTTGAGACCCTGGGAACGACATAGGATACTTTTATCCCGATAGTTTGAGACCCTGGGAACGGACATAGGATACTTTTATCCCGAAAATCATCCCTTAAGAGGGTGATAATGGGGATGAAAGTTTATATTGGAAAGCAAGCTAGGGAGGAACCCGAGCGAAGCTAGGGTGAGTCGCTAGTACATTATATTTTATGCGTAAATTGTTTTCAGTGTTTATTCAATGGAAGCACAAAGTGCAATAGAGCTATTGGAACAAGAGGAAGGTATTTTAGAGCAACAGTTGCAAAACGCAGTGAAACATTACGTGGAGAGACGCACCAGTATGGCTGTTGAAGTGACAGCAAAGTCGGCTTTGGCCATAAGAGAGTATGTATTCAAATTAAGTCATATTTTGAATTGTCACTCTTTAAGAAGTTTTATTTATAAATGTTACAAATTTATTATTTATAATTATATATATATATATATATATATATATATATATATATATATATATATATATTATATATATATATATATATATATATATATATATATATATATATATATTTATTTATTTATTTATAATAAATTTGACTGTCACTTCTGCAACATTCATTCATTTTTCCAGTGTATTGACTTGCCCGTCAGTCATGTCTAAAGAAGTTTTACTTCAAAATATAACTACTTTTCCCATCGATAAAAAAAATATTGCTAAAGTTCTCTTTAAACCATCACCAATTATGTTTAGATAATTATTTTAGTTGAAATAAATATGCGACAATGTAAATTAAACCTTAAATACAATGGTTGAAGTTTTCACAAAAAACAAAAGCGCGCTCAAGTCCAAATGAGCGCTCATTTGGCGAGGACATTTTTTGTCGCTGATTGTGTATCTTGTATTTATTTGACTATGACTTTTTCCAGACAAATCTACAAAGATTTAACGTATTTGTCGAATATTACGTCCCGTGCGCTGACGGCTGACCGCGCGCTGTACGCGGCGCTGCGCCGCGAGCTGCGGCTTCTAGAGGAGCTGTTGCACTTCGCTGCTCAGCTGCGGGAGTACCAGCTGCAGGAGTTCGATACTGTTGCTAGCCGGATTGTGGGTATTGCTTTCTATATATTAACTAGCAGAAGTCAGATGGCTTTGTATAATATACATATATAGTTTTACAGTAATGTATAGAAGTCTGCCAGGTTTGTTGATTTGATGACTGCTCTGCCCCCTTGAATTTTAGCGTGATTATAATAGCCTTCCTCAATAAACGGGCTATCTAATGCAAAAAATTTTGTTCCTGAGATTAGCGCGTTCAAACAAACAATCTCTGCCTCTTTATAATATTAGTATAGATTTCATTGTTCCTAATAAGAGTCCATGCTATATGAAATAATTGAACCTTTTTTTTTAAGAAATCAATGAACGATATATCCTCAGAACAAGAGGCCGTGGAGAAGAATATACAATCTTCAAATGTCATACTAAATGCCCTTTTATCCATATTTGGATATGAGTCTAGTGCTGACATGTTGTTGCCTATAAAGCTCGATAATGAATTAAGTAATAGTATACGGGAATTGAAGGACAATATCAAAGAAGCATATAAAACTAAAGAGAATTCACTAGAGAAGATGTAAGTTTTTTTTCTACTTGTTATTTTATTTAAGAACTGTTTGAATTAATAACATGCATTTACATGATGGTAACGCGCCCGCTTGGGAAACTTAGTGAAGCGGGTTCAAATCGGGGGTCTGGAACTACTGATATTTTCATATGCGAATCATTTCCAACATGATTATCACTTGTCTTATGGTGAAGGAAAATATTGTGAGGAAACCTTAATCTCCAAGAGAACTTAGCACCGCCCCAAACTTGGCCATTGTGGTGGACTATGGCCTGACCCCCTTGTATTGAAGGGAGGCCCAACCCCACCAGTGGGACGCTAAAAAGGGCTGAATACAATCTTATTAAATAAAAATGAATCACTGAATGTGTTGGTAAGCGTAAATCTCGAGAGCAGCTGAACCGATTTCGCTAATTCTTTTTTTAGAATATTCCTTAAAGTACGAGGATGGTTCTTACGATGAGAGAAATTTAAAAATTGCCTGAAAAAGTCTAAATACAACACTTTTCTATACAAAAGATTCGTAATAATACTTAAAAGTCAATTTGAACTTTAATACCATAACATAAAGTTTAAGTGTTAGTGGAGAGGTTCCAGGAAGGCAAAACATTGGTGGCAATTGAGTGACGTTAGAATTATATAAATACTAGCATTGCCCGCGGCTCCGCCCGCGTTCAGATGACCAAAAACTAAATTCTTAGGTGTTACATATTAGTATACTCTTACATTGCAGTTTTTGTATTTTTCCTCAGAAATAAGATATTTTCCCGCGGTAAAAAGTATCCTAGGATCGCGCGCTACATCGCCCGGTTTATATAGCTTGAGCAGGCGGTCGAGCGATGCGGGGCAGAGGGGATGGACTCGCCGTAGGCATCTCAATGCTCGCCAAGCATTAAAAATGTTTCGCTACTAATTACTTCTAACAACGATATCTCAAAAACTATTCATCTGATTGATTTAGTGTAAAGAGCAATTTTAATCTGCATTAAATGACTAAGCTAACTAAAATATTCATTTGGATAAGGATTAATACCGAACTAAAGAAAATAACTTTGAAAATAACGTAATGTTTTTAATTAAAAATGTTAACATAAAAGTGGTTATTGTAAGTCAACCGTAAGAGATAGAGATATGCTATCGCGGACTTTTTTGTAGCATTTTTATAGATTTTGAATTCTCTAGTACATTACTTAACTGTATCTTTGCTAGTTTACGCGGCGTTCGCGTGGAAAGTTCCCATTTGGCGAGATTTTTTGCGACCTCTTCAACATTTGTCGCCGTATTTCAGCTAATTTACATAAAAGCATAATAAATTATATACCTAAACCTTCCTCAAGAATTACTCTTTCTATTGTTGAAAACCGTATAAAAATCCGTTCAGTAGTTTTCGAGTTTATCGCGTTCAGACAGACAGGAGGACAGACAGGAGGACAGAAAGACGCGGCCGGGGGACTTATTTTTATAATAAGTATAGATTAATGTCAATATTTGTCAATATTATTTACGAAAAAAAAAAATATTATATGGCTAACGCTGGCTAATAACTATTTAAATCTATTTATAAAGTACCTAGCGACAAACCCGAGCGAAGCGAGGGTGAGCCGCTAGTACTACTATAATATTATGTGATATATGCTAATGCCCTTTGGAATAATATGTATGGACCTTACTTAGAAATTTATTTATCTTATTTAGTATTAGCGACTTAAATTTGCTTCGATTGGATACTTCCCTGAGTACATTTTAATTTTTTTGAGCGAAACCCTAATTCTTTTGCTTCAATAAATGTAGCCTTAGTTACTCCTTATAACATCAGCTATCTGCCAGTGAAAGTCCCGTCAAAATCAGTCCAGCCGTTTCGGAGGATAATTTCACGGGTTTTACAATTTACCTGCGACCTATTATATAACACTAATACAAGATAATATACAGACAACATAGATAAAGTTCAGTTTTAGCCATTGAAGTACAGTCACCTAAGAATATGAAGATCACATAATAATAATTTTAAACCAATTTTAATTCTTATTCCATATGCAGTAAGGAGTCAATGAAACCTCTGAAAGAATATATATGGGATGGTTGCACGAAACAGCCGAACTGCTACGACAGGAGTGTGTCGGCCATGACACATTCGCTAAGGCAGGAGATGGAGAAGATTGACAGTAAAGTTGTTAGTACAAGCGGAGAATTTAATGGAGTTAAGGTGAGAATATATTATCAAGATATTAACATAGAACTATCTTTTTGGATTCTTTCATCGCGCACAAATCCGTGAAATAATTCGAAAAGATAGTTTTATTTAAAATATCAAATATTCGCGTAAATCTAAGAAAGTATTATTAACATAGGTTGATTCGTAATACAAAATTTTAACCTCATTATCATCCCTTTGAGGGATGATTTCTGAAATAAAAAGCGATTCTGTAGTAAGCGTGAAGTAAGCGATTCTGCGACGCCCCATTAAGACGGGAGAGGTTCTCTTGGGTATTAGTTAGTACTAGTTACTCACCCTCGCTTCGCTCGGGTTCGTCCCTATTTTCGTTTTTTTGAACAGAACCCTGATTCTTTTACTGAAATAAAAGTAGCCTAAGTTACTCCTTATAACATCAAGTACCTGCCGGTGAATGTCCCGTCAAAATTGGCCCAGCCTTTCGGAGATTAGCCGGAATAAAGAGACAGACAGACAATTTAAAAAAAAAATGTTTTTCTTATAAATACCGTATATAATTCCATATGCATTTAGTAGAAAGCTGTTATTTTGACATTACAAACATACACTTCAATTTTATTTATCTGTATAGATTACTGAGTTTTCTAACCAGTGAGTCCCATATAACCACCTTTATGGATGTAGGTGGTAAGCGTAAATGCATTTACCACCGACAAAAGGAAAAAAAAGAGTGAATGTTGAGTTTATTTGTTGTATAGATATTTACACTACAACACAACAACAACACAAGGTACGACTGCCTCGGTGTGTAGTCGCTAGCATGTATGGCTGCACACTCGGAGGTCCTGGGTCGGAGTCCCGGGTCGGGCCAAGTTTAGTTATTGAGTCTTTCTGTATAGTAACAGCCTGGAGTTGGGAAGTTGGCGGTGTTTCACCCCCGTGCCTCGGAGAGCACGTAAAGCCGTCGGTCTTGCGCCTTAACTCTCACTGGTCGTGTCTCGCGTCGTCCCACCGGAGTATGAGAGTGACAGGAATAGAGAGTGCACGTTGTGTCTGCGCGTACACTTGTGCACTATAATATCTCCTGCGCAGTTGGCTAGTCTCAATGAGATTGGCCGCCGTGGCCGGAAACGGCTAGGAGAACATCATCATCATCAGATATTTACTTTTCTCAAGTTTTCAAGTCATGTGAAGTATAACTATCTATGAGTGCTATCAACCTGCACCTGACCAGCGAGGTGGACTATGGCCTGATCCCTCTGATGATAATGAATTTTTATTATTAGTAATATAGTATTTAGGTATATGTATACAGAATACATAGCAAATATTAAAAGAAGCTAAAAGCTAACCCTCATAATAATTGTTATAATTCCAGAATGGAGATAAACATAATGTTCGCAAGCTCTGGCAGTGGTTCCTGACGGACCAGGCGCGGCTGCTGCATTGTATGAAGAGTATAAATCATTGAATGTAATAATTATATTTATTTTTTCATATTAGTTTTATTTTTAATATTAATATGTATTTTATTTCTAGCCACAAAGGTGTGTGAGTGAAATAGTTTTTATCCCGGAAATCATTCCTTAAGGGGGTGAGAATGGGGATGAAATTTTGTATGGGGAAGCAAGCAAGGGACGAACCCGAGCGAAGCGAGGTCGAGTCGATAGTTTAAATAAAAATATAGAAAGATAGATTATCGTTTAGGATTTTTTCGCGGATTTATTTAGATTTTTGGTTCCCGACGTTTCGAATGCTTTACAGCAATCATGGTCTCGGGAGAGACCTCTGGTCAGTCTCAATCAAATCCGTCAAAAAATTCGAAAAGATAGTTTTATTTAAAACTTTGATATCAACAAAGTTACTTATGTAACATATATATTACTAGCAGAACCCGCGGCTTCGCTCGCGCTAAAACTACAAAAAAATCTCTAAAAAGGTAGTTTCATACAAACTTTCATCCCGTATTTTACGCCGTTATAGGATGAATTTTGAAAAATGCTAATTAATTTTATTGAAGAGTATATATTATATATACAAAGTTTCAAGTAATTCTGATAATATATATTTTTTTGGATTGTATTATAACGTGTTTACCCGTGAGAATTATGTAATCTCCCGCGGTAAAAAGTACTAAGTAGCCTATGTCACTCTCCAGCCCTCCAACTATCTCCACACAAAAAAATACGCCAATCCGTTACTCCGTTTCGACGTGAAAGGAGGACAAACAAACAAAAAAACACATTTATAATGATTATTGATTAGTATGGATTAAGTATGGATATAATGATTGGGAGAAAAATAGTAATATCTTTATATTTAAACACAAACTAAGCTTTATAATTATTTATTTAAAATATGTATATTTAATTTACTTAACACTAATATATTGTAGGTAGGTATATAAAAAGACTAATTGCTCCAAAATATATTAAAAAAAAAAAAAACAAATGAGTAGTTAAATTTGGAATTTTTTGGTACTTTAACTTAAATAACTAATATAAATACTAAAAAAAATCACAATAATTGTAGTACTTTTATTGACTATACTTATACTATATATTATGTACATATTCACAACCTCTTCTCATCTCAAGCACCATTAAAGACTTAGGCACTAATATATACATATAAAAATGAAACGAAAGTGTCCGAGTGTCACAAAGTTACCCTATAATTTGATAAAGGCTGTATGCACACCATGTTTAATAAACGCGCGTTTTTGAACGTACAGCGTCTTTTTTAATGCGCTGTAAGCATAAAAAATATTATTTTTATTAATTACTAACGAATTACCCTCGCTGAGCTCAGGTGCGTCCCGGGGTGCGTTTTACCTTTTTTTTTAAAAAAAAGATGACAGTAGCCTAAGTTACTTCTAATAACATCAGCTATCTGCCATTGTAAGTCCCGTCAAAATCAGTCCAGCCGTTTCGGAGATTAGCCGGAACCAACAGACAGACAGACAAAATTTAAAAAAAAATGTTTTGTTCCTATTAGTACCGTATATAATTTCATATGTATTAGTTAATAAGCAATTTAAACATTACAAATAGATACGACAATTTTATTTATCTGTATAGATACTTATTTGCTCTGTTTGTATCGATATAAACGCGTACCAACGTGCGTCTATAAAGTCTTGTGCATATGCCGTGACATTTTTATGCTGAAGCCCAATAACTAACAATTTAATTTTTTTTATCTTTTTAGAAACAATGTATGTATACCCCTTAATCTGAAAATTGTTTCGATTTTTATAATGTTCTTATTGGCAGATAGCCCTCTATCTGCCAATAAGAACACGACGAGAGAATTCATACATTTTTATTTTGAGATAAAAAAAAATCTAATTAATCTGTGAATTCCATGGGTTCATTTCCAGTGGGATAAAATTGTATGGTAAAGCAAGTTTCTAAGTAAATTTGAAGAAAAAAATCTGCCTCTTAAAGTGCAATAATTAATTATATTTATCCATTTTCAGAGGCAGATTTTTGAAGTAAAACTTCTTTAGGCGTGACTGAGGGGTAAAATACATAGATGTATTATTAACTATTCTTCAAAAATTTAACTGAGTCGAATCTGTACATTAAATATTTTTTGGAAAATCTTATTGAAATAGTAATTATTATTAATACAGAGGCCGAATCTATAGTTTTAAATTTTTTGTCTGTCTGGGAACGCATCACGAGAAAACCACTGAACAGATTTTGATGAAATTTGGTATGATGATAGCTGGTTATCCGGGTCAACATATAGGATACTTTTTACTTCGAGTAAATATCTCATCTCTGAGAAATTTTTACTAAAATTTAATACGTAACTTATAAAAATGAATATTTATTAGTAATAATTTAAATAAAAAAATACTATGTTTTCTATTTCGATTTGTTTTAATTTAATTGCGTTCATTAATTACGGTTTATTTGCCACAGCGCCAAAGAAGTTTTACTTCAACTGCGCATAAAAGATACACGCACACAAATATTTTCTTCTAAGTAATTTACAAGATGGAAGAAATAATTTCTATACAGAAAATATTTAAAATATTCTATACAGCAAATATAATTTCTAGAAATAATATCGTATGGTCAATCCCACGTCGGTCGCGGCACTTTCCGTAAGAACGTGTCTTCTGGTGAGATGTGTATGGGGTTCGTGAAGTCCACTTCTATGTTCTCTGGTATCGATTGAAAATATGTGATTTTTGTATCTGTAATAAGAATAGTTTTGTACATTTTTATCATTTATACTATATACATGTTTTATTTTATTGTTTATTAGAAGTAAAGGGCTAAAATGGATATAAATATAATTCGAAAAAATAGTTTTCTTTAAAAATTCACCTATTACATATTTTAACCTAGCTATAACAATAGCATTGCCAAGGAGTTTTGGTGTCAGTCAGGCGGCCGGTCGTAAAAATTTTGCCAAATCCTATCAGCAATCCAACCGGGCGCGAAGCCAAGAAACGCACAGGGAGGTGGCCCACTTCGGTGGGCGGTGGGAGGTGGCCCTCTTCGGAGGACAGTGTACCATGCGGGTTGCTCCTGGTACTTCTCTGATAGCAGAGTGGACCTTGGAGCAACCCCGTAGTTGTTGTGGTCTGCTTCGGCAGACCTGCCGTCGGGGCGTCGTAGTTGAAAGCGTAAGCGATCCTGCGACGCCCCATTAAAACGGGGGAAGGTTTTGTTGGGTATTAGTGGGTAGTACTGGATTTGCCGGTGAGTCCCACACTTCGTGCGTAAATGCATTTCCCAACGGTAAAAAAAAATTGTGGTTGGAAATACCGAAGGCAAAAGATCGCGCGGTCGTTCTTCAACAAGATGGACCGACCAAATTAAAGACTCGTCATCTAAATTCTACACGGTGGTAAGAGACGTGCTGGACAGAAACCGGTGGAGGCAGATAATCCGTTCCAGATGCAACACTAATGCTGATCACGATCCTCAGACATGAGGGACTGACCCCAGAGAGAGAGAGATCAGGAGTACGGAAAATGTACTGCGCCGACCCCAAGTTATTGGGCATAATGAGCAGGGAGTTGATGATGACGTTTAACCCAGCAATGATTTCCAAGTGTAGTCTGGCGTAAGAAGTCGGGGCTGAATAGCTCTATATATCATAGTGTATGTTAAAAAAACAAAAATAGCCTGTCACCAGCTTTGCCACGAGTTCCTTAAAGTGATTTCCAACGTAATCATCACGGTACAGACTGCAGTATTAGTAAGCTGTAAACCTATCTTTACGGATTTTTTTGCAGATTTATTTCTATTTTTGGTACCAAATAGTTTTATTTGGGCTGTAAAATCTAAATACCCCGTTACCTGTAAGATTGAGTCTTGCCACGAGCTCCTCTAGATGTAGGTGGTCGAGCACGGCGGTGACAGTGAGGCGCGGGCGCAGCACGCTGCGGCGGCGGCGCGGGCGGCGCGGCAGCAGCGGCAGTGTGAACACCATCTGCGTGAGCGGCGTGTTGTCTGCACCGAATTGCTGGAAGTAAAGTTGTGCTTTGAAAGCCCAGCCCTTTTTAACGTCTCACTGCTGGGGGTGGGCTTCCCGAAATCAGGAATGAGGTTATAGACTACGCTGACCAAGTTAGCGGACTGATCATAAGCTATTTCAGAGGGTGTTGATTGATGATGATGATGATTTTACAATCCACGTTTTGAAACATAAAATGAACGAAAAAAAAATTTACAAAAGTATTATATTATGACTACTAATGTGTTTCAAAGTGTAGTATATAAATAAATAATGTGCAGTGTATAGGGCAAGGCAATATAAACAAATGGACGAAGTTAATAATAATCATTATGATCACCTGAAGAAGCAATAATAAAGAGAAAAGTTGTGTAAAATAATAGTACCTAGTTATTAATTAAACAAAACTGATCCTAACATCCTTTGAAATATTAAGTTATGAATATAATATGATCTGAGAAAAATCATACGGACTGAGCATATCTTTTGAAAAGCTAGGTTCTCTCAGACATGCAGGTTATTTTACCGACCAATCTTCGTGTCTTCTCCATTCTAGATACATTGGCGAAATAACCAGCTCATTTGGCATGCTTTCATTGGGCGGATTGTAAATTTGGGGGGCCCTGGGCTAATACTTCTAGGGGGTCTTAACTGTCATTTTGTCTTTATAAAATCTATAATGATAAATAGTACTAGATGAAATTAAGACAACGATATTGTTCGGTTCTTAATTTTTATTATTTTAGATATTTTTTTTATTTTATAAATTTACAAAGTTATTCATTGTTCTCAACAGGGGGCCTGTTATATCCGAGGGGCCATGGGCTGCAGCCCAAAAAGCCGATATATAGATCCGCCCCTGCATGCTTTGAAGCCATTAATAATTGAATTGTATCGTCTGACTCACCAAGCACTTGCCACTGACGCAGTAGGAGGAGTTGTCCCTGGCGCAGGCGGTGCCGAGCGGGAACCAGCCGTCGCGCCCGTTCACCAGGTAGAAGCGGTGCGCCGCGCGCTCGTCCTGGCACGCCACGCGGCACGCGCGGTCTGGGTCCTCTGAGAGTTAGTGAGTCACTCAGTGTTGCCAACACTTGAATTTTTATCCCCCAAAAGTAATTTCAAAAACCTCTAAAACCCCCTAAATGATAATTTGAAAAATATAGGTTGTTATCTAATATTGTTTTTTTTATTTTTAAATATAAATTTTTAATAATTACATATAACTATGTATTTAAAAATAATAATAAATCCTATAGACAACTTAGAACATAACAAAACAAGAGATATAACTGTTCCAAGGCTTTAACCGAAACTTTATAAACCCCCAAAAATAAATCCCGGTGCAATTTGTTCCCCCTAAATTTGGGAGAAAACCCCTAAGTTGGCTACACTGTACTCAGTGATTGGCGAATGAATCTATTTGTTCTAACTACTAATATCTGTTAAGTATACTTTATAGTATGTTTTTCTTATGTTAGCTTTATTTCTAAGATTTATATACATATATAGATATAGTATATATTTGTTTTTTTTTTAAGTTAAATGTGTATTTTATACCAATACATTTGATGTTTAAAAGTCAATATATTCAATAGTCCTCTGAGAGTTATTGAGTCAGTCAGTGAATCACGTGACTTATTTGTTCAAATTCCAATACTTGTTGACTTAACAACTAAGTTTTTTTACTCTATAATAATTACACTACCATGAATTCGTAAGTGGCCATCATATACTTTGTTCCCAGTCTGCCCGTGAGCACGGCTGGCGTAACCCACTCGAGACGTCGGGAACAAGGTATATGGCCACTTAAAAATTCACGCGTTAAGTCCCGTAGTGTAATTATTATATAATTGGACTCAGTTATGCAAAAAACAGCCATGTGCGTAAAAGTACCAACAGTGTTATAAGCATTTTTCTGTCGATAGTTGCACTTGGGTTATGTTTTGTTTTTCTGGTAATTTTAAAATTGAACAATATTTATATAAGTATTGTTTGTTTTTTATAATTATTTTATTTTTTATAATAAAATGCTTATAATTCTGTTGGTACTTTTACGCACATGGCTGTTTTTTTGCATAACTTGGTCCAAATATAAAACGCGATTATTAAAAAAGTGTTTTTCCTCTATTTTAAAAACTAAGCTTTACTTCTAAAATTTATATAGGTACATAATACATATATAGATAAAATACTTATATAATTATTAATTCGGTTTTTTGAGTCAATTAGAGTTAGTTCTCGAGTCAGTTATTGACTAACTTCCATATAATCATTGTCTTTAATTAGATTGTATTCAGCCCTTTTTAACGTCCCACTGCTGGGCACGGGCCTCCCTTCAATACGAGGGGGATCAGGCCATAGTCCACCACGCTCGCCGAGTACGGGTTGGCGGACTTCACATGTCTTTTAAAAATTTGCTAAGTTCTCTAAGACATGCAGGTTTCCTCACGATGTTTTCCATCACCGTTAAGACAAGTGGTAATCATATTAGAAATGATTCGCACATGAAAATATCAGAGGTGCGAGATCCGGGATTTGAACCCGCATCACTCGATTTCCCAAGCGAGCGCGTTACCACTGGGCTACCACTGCCTTTGATTAGATTAAAAATTATATAATGTGTATGTGTGTACCTAAGTATTTACAGTTTTCTTGACGTACCTATATGGCGTATTACGAATTATGTATGCTAGCAAATATGGATGTCCGTATTATGTTTGTAATTAATTAATATGAATAATACAATATGTAACTGCTTATTAGATAATAAAACTGTTTGATAATAACTATTATACAATAAACAGCGTACTGAATATCTATAAATAAATAAATATGTTGGGACACTAATACACAGCACCATCTAGTTCTATGGTAAACTACGGGGCTTGTGTTATGGATACTAGTTAGTTACATTATAATATATTTATATATCTTTAAATATATACATATAATAAATATAAATACCCCTGACTGGAGTACAAACATTCGTGCTAATCACACAAATGAATCCCAGAGGGACTTGAACCCGCGACCGCTGGCACAGTAAGGTCACTACAAACTGAGCCAAACGTATCATCTATACATACATATTATAATAAAATATGTAGTAACAAAGTGAAATCTGTATAAAAAAATATTTTTTGAAAACAAATGACTTACGTGTTGTTTGCAGAATATACTAGACCCCAAAAAATGGTAGTTAAAAAATTTGCCTGTGAGTGTAGAATAAGATATAAAAAAAGTTCTTTTTGTGAAAGTCACATAAATTTATAAAGCGAAACCTTATCTAATAAATACAAAATTTGATCCAAATCAAAATACAACCGTTTCCGAGATACACGAAATAAATGTATTTCTAGTGAAATTATAATTTACCTACCTGGTTTTACTATTTCTCTGCGATATATTATGTATACCTATACAAGAATTGTGCATGTAATATTATAAGTTGACTCACCCAAAGCCGGCGATATCTGCATGCCGAGGCCGGAGAGGCGCCGCACTCTTTCCTTGTACTTAGAGCAGACCATCGTCGCGTACTGGTAGGGGGAGACCACTTGTTGACACGCCTGTAGTGATATATGTTTGTTTATATTGCATATATGTATATAGGGAGCGGGTTCAAATCTCGGGTCTTGCAACTTTGATATTTTCATGTGCGAATCATTTTTCAAATATGGTTACCACTTGGATTAGTGGATTAGAAAAACATCGTGAGGAAACCTGCATGTCTGAGAGAACTTAGCAAGTTTTCGAAAAACATGCTCAGTTTGCCCGTACTCGGCCAGCGTGGTGGACTATGGCCTGATCCCCCTCGTATTGAAGGGAGGCCCGTGCCCAGCAGTGGGACGTTAAAAAGGACGGGATAGGTTAGGTTAGGTTTATACATAGGAAACTTTTTCATCTTGCTGTTACGGGTTCTTTTTCGAGTGTTTTGGGTTGTTTCTTGATTGGCTTTGACTATTGGACTTCGATTCTTGCACTACATGTTTTGACTTTTGGCTTTTCTCACGGATTTTTGGATTTTTCTGTTTTGTTTGGATTTTTGTTGTTTTGGCGACGTTTGTCGCGTCGTTTGTGTGTGTGCATGTGTGTGCGGTTGGCGAATGAGGCATGACTGACTCAGACGCCAGCGCGGACACAGATGCGTCCATAGGGCGCAAGAGGACTGCTCCGCGGCCTCCGTTGGCGGGCTCTACCGGCTCGGAAACGGAGACTGATGAGCGAGTCCGCGCCAAAGAAAATAAGGCGCGTAGGGGTAGGCCCATGGGGTCGGGAGGTGGCACGGGGATTACCCGCGCACGCGCGGACCTGCGCAGACTGGAGGCCGAGGCCAGGGAGGCGGAGTTTGAGCGCGCGCTTGAGGCGCGCGCTTTTCGCAAGAAGGCTGACAAGGCAGGCGGACAGGAAAGGGTGGCTAGCAAGGCAGTGTTTGAGTTCGGCTCAGACCTGTCGGCTGCTGAGAGCCAGGAGGACGGGATGGCTGCCAGAGATGTGCAGAACTTGCGGGCGGAGGCGGGTCGCAGTGTCACTGAGATCCTACATGTTGCCAGGACCTCTGGCAACTTGAAGGGTGAATACGTCCGCCGTCTCAAGTTGGCTGCTGAGGCCCTGACGGGGATTGTGGACACCCTGGCGGCTAGGTCTTCGAATGAAGAGACGAGGAAAGTTGCAGCCGACAATGAGCGGCTGCGTCGAGAGGTGGAGAACCTGAAGGCGGAGGTGAAGGCGCACCGTCGACAGTTCTCGGAGTTGAGGGCGAGTGCGCCGTCCTCCTCCCTGCAGGGGGATGTTTTAGAGGAGTTGAGGGCCTCTCTCATCTCCTCGGTTGGGGCCCTCATGGATGCCAAACTGGCCGGCATCGAGGAGCGCCTGCTGCCGGCCAGGTCTCATCGTCCGCCTCTGGCAGCGGACAGGAGGAGGGAAGCAGGTGCTCCTGCACCAAAGCCTGCGCCGAGGATGCCTCAGAGCACGCCAGCGCCGGTAGCGGTTGTGGCGGGGGAGGGCTCGGCGACGCGCAGGCGTCAGCCCACTATGGATGGGACGGCAGCCCCGGCGCGCCCTAGGTCGCAGCCAGCGCCAACGGCTCCCGTGGCGGGACCAGCTCCTCCGGCCCCTGTGGCGGGCCCGAGCACTGTGGACGAGGGCACGTGGGCAACGGTGGTCCGCAAGGGTAAAGGGAAGGGGAAGAAGTCCTCCCCCCCAGCGGCCCCGACTGCCCCGGCTGGTGCGAAGTCGGCGCCAAAGGCCCCTTCGGGACCAAGGGCGCCTGTGGTGCAGAAGGCCCCCTCGGCGCCGGCTAAGCCCAAAGTGTCGGCTCCGCCGCGAACAGCGGCGGTCATTATAACGCTCCAGCAGGAGGCGGCATCGAAAGGTGTCACCTACGCCAAGCTGCTGGAGCGTGCGAGGATGGGAGTTGACCTCGCTCAGTTGGGCATCACTGGGGGCCTGAACGTAAGGGTTGCGGCGACAGGGGCACGGCTGTTGGAGCTGTCGCCCTCTGTGCCGTCGGAAGCGGCGGACAGACTGGCGGACAAGCTCCGCCAGGTTCTGGACGGGGTGGCGACCATCGCTCGCCCCGCCAAAACGGGAGAGCTGAGGGTGTGGGGCCTTGATGACTCGGTCACCAAGGAGGCGGTGGCCGAGGCAGTCGCAAGGGCGGGCGGCTGCTCATCTGAGGCCGTTTGGGTGAGCCGGGTCCACACCGGGAAAGGGGGGATGGGCACGGCTGTCGTAAGATGCCCAGTTACGGCAGCCAAAAAGGTGGCCGACGCAAGCCGACTTCTGGTCGGGTGGTCGTCGGCCAAGGTCGAGGTTCTGGAGCAGCGCCCATTACGCTGCTTCAGATGCATGGGTCTGGGGCATACCCTACCTCGGTGCCCATCGAGGGTAGAGCGGGGGCGCCTATGTTTCCGGTGCGGCAGCGATGAGCACCATTCCGCTGCCTGCACCGCGAAGGCAGTCCGCTGCGCGGTCTGCGCAGACGCCGGGCGCCCCTCTGGGCATATGATGGGTGGGCGAGACTGCAACCCACCCATCACGAAAGGCAAGACGGCTCTAGGGACCGGAGCCGTCGTCAGTGCCGGAAGCCGCCAGGCTGAGGAAGCGCATATGTCGTCATAATGGGTGACGACAAGCGCTTCCTCCAAGGGAATTTAAACCACTCGGCCGGGGCGCAGGACCTCTTTCTGCAGTCCATGGCCGAGTGGGAAATAGATCTGGCGGCGGCCTGCGAGCCCTACTTCGTCCCTCACCAACCGAACTGGGTGGGGGACCTAGAGGGCTCCGTGGCCATAGTGTCTGGGAGCAGCACCGGCCCCCGTCTCTCGGCAATCGAGAGGGGCCAAGGACTTGTCGTGGCAGGGTGGGGAGAGTACGCGGTTGTCGCCGTGTACTTCTCCCCCAACCGCAGTCTGGCGGAGTTCGAGATCTTCCTCGACTCCGTCCGCGCTGCGGTTTGCAGGCTGTCGCCGAGGCACACTATCGTCCTCGGCGACTTCAATGCCAAGTCCTTGGCCTGGGGGAATCCCACGTCGGACGCTCGAGGGCGAGCGGTTCAGACGTGGGCCCTACTCTCCGGTCTGTCCCTGCTCAATGTGGGGACAGCGTTCACGTGCGTGCGACAGCAGGGGGGGTCCGTGGTGGACCTAACGTTCGCCACCCCCGCCGTCGCACGCAGGGTGATCAACTGGAGGGTAGAGGAGGAGGTGGAGACTCTGTCGGATCATAATTATATCCGATTCGAGATCTCCACCCGTCCGGTGCCGGTGGACCGCCCAAGGGGGCCCTCTCGAGCGTTCCCGAGATGGGCCCTGGGCCGGCTTGACACAGAGCTGGCCAGAGAGGCGGCCATCGTTGAGGCATGGTGCTCCCAGGGGAGTGTGGTGGGCGCCAGTTCCGATGTTGAGGAGCTGGCTGGCCGCATGTGCGACGCCCTTACGAGGGTGTGCAATGCGGCCATGCCGCGGATAAGGCGGTTCGCCCGGCATCGCCGGAGCGTTTATTGGTGGTCGCCCGAAATCGCGCAGCTTCGGGCGACCTGCAATTGGCACAGACGGAGGTTTGTCCGGTGTCGCAGGAGGAATGGCCTGGACCCGGTTTTGGAGAGCGAGCTGCGGGTGGCCTATCGGTCAGCGAAGAAGGCCCTGCAGCTCGCTATCAGCCAGGCCAAGGCGGCGGCCCGCCAGGAAATGTTGGCGGGCCTGGATCGGGATCCATGGGGGCGCCCTTACATCAGCGCGCGGAACAAGCTCCGCGCGCACGGCGCCCCGGTCACGGAGACCACGCCGCCCGAGGTCCTCCTGCGACTGATCGGAGGGCTGTTCCCGGAGGCGTCTGGGCACGTCCCCCCGGTGATGGCTCCTCCCACGCGCTCTGTGGGAGTGGAGGAATTCCCCCCAATCACCGAGGGGGAGATGGACCTGGCCCAGGACAAGTTGCGGGCCAGGAGGACGGCTCCGGGACCGGACGGTATTCCGGGGCGAGTTCTGTGCATCGCCCTGGAATACCTGGGAGGGGATCTTCGGGACCTATTCAACGCGTGCCTTCGTGTTGGGCAGTTCCCGAAGATCTGGAAGGAGGGGTTATTGTGCCTGTTGCCCAAGGAGGGTCGTCCTCTGGACTCCCCTTCGGCATACAGGCCGATCGTGATGCTGAGTGAGATGGGCAAGCTCTTCGAGAGAATTCTCGTTGCCCGTCTTACTCAGCATCTCGAGGAGGTGGGGCCGGGCCTTTCGGAGGCTCAGTTCGGGTTCAGGGCGGGTCGGTCGACCGTGGACGCCCTGAACGCCCTGAAGGCTCGGTCCTTGGCCGCGGTGGAGGAGGGAGGCGTGCTGCTAGCCGTCTCGTTGGATGTGGCCAATGCCTTCAACACCCTGCCGTTCGAGACAGTACGAGAGGCGCTTCGAGCTCATGAGGTGCCTCTCTATCTCCGGCGGGTGTTGGACGCATACCTCCGCGACAGACAGGTCGTGTGGACGGGGGCAAATGGGGTGGTCGGTCGGCGGCGTGTCGACTGCGGGGTTCCACAAGGGGCCGTTTTGGGCCCGGTACTGTGGAACCTCGGCTATGACTGGCTCCTGCGTTGTCCGCTTCTCCCCGGGCTCGGTGTCATCGCCTACGCCGATGACACCCTCGTCACAGCCCGGGGCCGCTCCTACGAGGAGGCGGCACGCTTGGCCACAGTCGGCACTAACTTGGTCGCCGACCGGATAGGGATGCTGGGCCTGAGGGTCTCCGTCTCCAAAACGGAGGCCCTCCTGTTTCATGGCCCACGCAAGGGTGCCCCCCGCAACGCCTGTCTGCGAGTCCAGGGTAGGATGGTGGAGGTTCGGGCCCATATGCGCTACTTGGGCCTGACCCTGGACGGACGCTGGACGTTTCGTGTCCATTTCGCCCAGCTCGCCCCGAGACTGATCGGCGCCGCCTCGGCCCTCGGCAGACTTCTGCCGAATGTCGGGGGCCCTGGATCTCCTTGCCGGCGGCTCTATGCCGGCATCGTGAGGTCCATGGCACTGTACGGTGCCCCCGTGTGGATTGACGCCCTCTCCGCACCGAACAGGGCCCAACTGCGCAAGGCGCAACGGGTCCTGGCGGTGAGGGCGGTGCGGGGATACCGTACGGTGTCCTTCACGGCGGCGACGCTTCTGGCGGGCGATCCGCCCTGGGAACTCCAGGCGGAGGTGCTCGCCGAAGTGTATCGGTTTCGGGCGAGTGAGCGGGCTCGAGGGGAACGTCCAGCGCGGGAGGGAGTCGCTCGGATCAGGCGCCTAGCTGACGAGGCCCTGATCCGGCGCTGGTGGGAAGACCTGGGGACTCCAGCGGCTGGCTCGGCGACGGTGGGGGCGGTTCGTCCGTTCCTGTCTCGCTGGGTCAGGCGGCCACACGGCGTCCTGACGTTCAGGTTGACGCAGATGCTTACCGGGCACGGGTGCTTTGGTAAGTATCTGTGTCAAGTTGCGCGTCGGGAACCGTCGCCCGCATGCCACGAGTGTGGTGCGTCCGAGGACACCTCGCACCACACCCTCGCGGTATGCGCCGCTTGGGCTCCCCAGCGCCATGCCCTGATGGCGGTAGTGGGTGGAGACCTGTCGTTGCGAAGCGTGGTGGGGGCCATGCTACGCGACGAGAGGTCCTGGTCGGCGATGGTCTCCTTCAGCGAGGCCGTCATCTCACTGAAGGAGACGGCGGAGAGGGAACGCGAGGCTAACGCCTTAGCAGACCCTCTTCGTCGCCGTCGGCTGGGGGAGAGGAGGCGCCGGTATGCGCATCTTCTCCCGCCACCCTAGAGGAGCTACTGCGGGGGGGTCTCTCGTTGACTCCCCTGCACGTCATCGGGGCGGTCGGAATGCTCTGTGAATCGAGGGCATTCCGGTTTAGGCGAGGCAGGCCCGCGGGGTACGGGCCGTCCGCAGGGGTGTTGTAGTGAATGCGCAAGCGATCCTGCACACCCCATTGCACTGCGGCGACGGGTTCCGCTGTGGGTTTTAGTGAGTAGGAGTCTCACAGTACCCTACCCATTGACGGCCGGTAGGGTCCCCATGATGGGTTTCCCCAGCGAAAACAAAAAAAAAAAAAAAAAAAAAAAAAAAAAAAAAAAAAAAAAAAAAAAAAAAAAAAAAAAAAAAAAAAAAAAAAAAGGTTTATGCATAGGGATATACATATTGTAAGTAAAGTAGAGATTTTTTTTATAATTTAGTGTGTTTAATTTACACAACGGTACAGCTTTCGCTTAAAATATTAAAAGAATTGAATATATTTAGAAACGTTCGAAAGACTAATCTACTCTCGACCAGCGACTTGGACTATGGCCTGATCCATTTCCACAGGCAATATAACCAACGTCTGTGTCCATATCGTATTGTTGGGAGACGTAATAATAATATGTATAAATTTGCGATTTTACTACAAAAAAAAATGGTTTTTGTGTGTGTAATTGCAGACGCGCCTGCGTCAGTGTTATGCCTGTATCTCACACATAGGTGTATATATGTATGTGCGTGTGTTCGCGCGCGTATGTGTGTGTGTGCGTGCATGTTACCGAGTCGTCCGGCGTGCATATCTGCACGGAGCGGCGCGCGGGGGCGGCGGCGGCGGCGGCCACGAGGCGCAGGCCGGCGGCGCGCGCCACGCAGCGGTAGTGGCAGCCGCTGAGCGCGCGCCACGCCGTCGCCTCCGCCACCTCGCGCCGCTTGCTGCCCGCCTTCACGCTGACACACGGATAATAATAATAAATTAAAGAGTTCGAAGTAAAATTTCTGTAGGTTATCGGTACTCTTTATGAAATTTAATTTATATTTTAAATAATTAGAATAGGTGAGATACTAAAAATAACGCATGTTAGGTATATTAAAATCTATACAGATATAATGAAATTGTAACTAAGCGGAATCTGTACATTAATATTTTTTTTGGAAAATCTTATTGAAATAAACATTATTATCGATACAGAGGCGGAATCTATAGTTTTTAGAATTTTTGTCTGTCTGTCTGTTACCGCATCACAGAAAAACCACTGGAAGGATTTTGATGAAATTTAGTGTGGTGTTAGCTGGTTATCCGGGTCAACATATAGAATACTTTTTACAGCGAGAAAATATCTCGTTTTTAAGAAAAAAATACAAAAACTGTAATGTAAGACTATACTAATATGTAAAATCTAAGAATTTCATTTTTGGTCATCTGAATGCGGGCGGAACCGTCGACAATGCTAGTTTTAAATAAAACTACCTATTCGAAACGTCGGGAACCAAAAATCAAAATAAATAGGTATAGATATATTTACGTGGTCGTGTGTGAGGCGGCAGTTTTCACTTGCAACGCTTCCCACTCGCAGTCTTCTGTAGAGAGCGTGAACTCTTCATCTGGGTTATCTGTGCAAGTGAATTTCTGAAAAAGAAAGAAAAAAAAAATTATAGTATTATAGCCATTTCTTCAATTCAACAAAAAAATCCAAAAAGCGCTAACAAGGATTAGGTGTTCTATATTCCATCCAATAGGATGTTTTTTTTAAATTGTAATTTTTATAATCAAATTATTTTCAACTATGACCACTTGCTAGTACGGTAATAAAAAAACATCGCAAAGAAACCTGTTGGAAAAAAAATCAAAGTAATTTCGGCATACGCATTTGGGCAGAGTGTGACTTATGTCTTATTTATGTTAAGGTGGTGAGACAAGGATGTAAAGTTCACCATACGGTTGCCGTGATCAGATCTTCATTTTCTGAGGGGAAGAATTGATTGAATAATGATGTGGGATGGTAAAGTATAACGTGAGATGGTAAGGAATGATGTGGGATGGTAAAGTATGACGTGGGATAGAAAAGTATGATATGGATTGGTAAAGTATGATGTATGATGGTAAAGCACGATGTGGGACGGTAAAGTATCTTATGGTAAAGCATGGCGTGGGGCGGCGGGGCGGCGGGGCTCACCCGGCAGACGCCGGCGACGCAGAAGGCGGGCGCGCGGCGCGCGCAGGCGGTGCCGTCGGGGAAGCTCCAGCCGCGCGACTTGTACCCGCCGCCGCGCGTGTCGCACCACACCGCGCACTTGCTGCTCGCGTCTGTCGGCAGGCATACGTTCGTTTAATTCAAATTCTGATTTAAAATATTTACCACTAGCGACTCACTCCCTAGCTTGCTTCCCTATACACACTTTCATCCCTATTCAAAAAATTGAATAACTATTGTTCTGGGGTCTAAATTGTGTACATAATTCGTTGCAGTCATTGTTTTTAAGAAATATTTTATGTACAGATTTAGCTAAATTAGTGCTTTATTATAATATAGATTAAATTATTAAATATATTTTTTACTGAACGTCCTGAGTCTACTACCAGTTCGGAATGAAGCCTCAGACCTGAGAAGAACTCGCGAAAGAAACTCAGCGGGACTAATATTATATGATTTATCATATCATTAACTTTTATCTATTTTTTGTCTAAGAGAAGTTGCTTTATTGAGCTCTCTATTGATTAATGGGTTGAAAATGTTTTGAAGTAAAATGAATGGACTACAACGAGTATTATAATTATTAATTATGTATATGTGTTATTTTTTCACGTTAAAACAGCTATATACATAACAGCTATATATCATATATACTATGAACCTCGCTCGGGAAACCGTCCGAAATGGGTTCAAATCCCGAGTCTCGTACCTCTAATATTTTCAAGTGCGAATCATTTCTAACATGATAACCACCTGCCTTACGGTGAAGGAAAACATCGTGAGGTAACCTGCATGTTTGAGAGAACCTAGCAAGTATTCGAAAGACATGTGAAGTCTGCCAACCTACCAGCGTGGTGGACTATGGCCTGATTCATCTCGTACTGAAGGGAGGCCCGTGCCCAGCAGTGGGACGTGAAAAAGGGCTGAATACAACAACTTATCCTTACGTAGCTAAGTCACTAGTACATTTATAACGAGTAGATGACGTTAGTTATTAGTAAAAGGACAAAAGCATACCATCAGCATCCATCCTCTGCAAGCCGGTGCCGATGAGGTCGGGGTCTACGTCGCGCGCGCGCAGACAGATCTCGTCGGCAAAGTCACGGATCGTCATTCCCGGCACGTTTTGGCACTGGAAAATGTTATTTGGTGCTGCTATTTCTGTTTTACAAACTCGATGAATTTTACTTAAATATTAATTTTCATATCTACTTAATATATAATTTCTATTTAAATTTTTATCTTTCATTTAAAATTGTCGAAATTGTATTCTATCCAAGTATAATACGAAGAGAAATGATACGAAGATAAATTACCTACTTAGTTTCAATTAGTTTCAGAAGTATTAATTTTTGTTTTTTTTTTAAACAGAAATTATAGTATACTCGTAAATATATTCGATAGAGTTTTGTTATGGAGTATTGTTTCTAAAATGTGTTGTTGAAATAAACAGCGTATGATGACGTACCTGAGGCGCTTGGCAGGATTGATATTTTTTGTCGTGTCCATGACAGTAGCTTTTACCGTTTTCATGTCTAAAAGAAATAAATATAAATATCGATTGAATTGATAATAAAGTAACTAATATACTTAGAGTGAGAGAAAGGGATAGAGTGAGTGAGAGAGAGAGAGAGAGAGAGAGAGGAAAGGGTATACAGATTGTAACGGTATTATAAATAGAAAGGGGATCAAAAAAAGGAGGTGGATACAGAGAAATGAAATGAAATGAGACAGAGAGAGAGGCAGCACTCACCGGGGTTTCCCGCAGCGCCTGCTGGCGGTGGCGACGCCGGCGGCGGCGGGGGCGCCGCCCGCGTCCAGCAGGCAGGCGGACGCGCACGGCGACCAGCGCGCCCAGCGGCCCCAGCCGCGCGCGCGCGCCTGCTCGCGCTCCACGCACGACCCTCCGCGACAGTACTGCAGTTGCAAATCAAGATATACTTTATTCAAATAGACTTTTACAAGCTCTTTTGAATGGTCATTTTTACATTTTAAATTTAATTAATGTCAGTGTAGTCAGTCCGTGAGGAATCTACCACCGGCTCGGAACGCGGTTCTGCTGAGAATGCTGTTGATGCTGAGAGTTACACAGAGTATACAGCTAGGGTGGGCCAAAAACTTTTATGTTTTTATAATACTTTCTTAAAACGCAAATATTAAACATTTTAAATAGAAACTATTTTTTGGATTATTTCGCAGATTTATCTCGATTTTTGCTTCCCGACGTTTCGAATGCTTTACAGCAATCATGGTCATGGGAAAGACTAAAGTCATAGATGTCTCAAAGGCGTTATATATGTACTTATTACAGAGAGTGCCTACCCACTACAAAAATGATTTCAAAAATTCAAAAATGGCGCCAAAGTACCTGGCAATATTTGTTAAATTTAGTAAACATTTTTTTAATACGAAAAAAAATGATATTTTATATTTTTGAGCCATTATTGTGTGATAAGAGTATGAAAAATTGTAAGAGTCATCATTTACCAAATTTAGGCAGTGGTAAAATTTAGGCAGCGGTAGCCCCGTGGTAACGCGCTCGCTTGAGAAACCGAGTGAAGCGGGTTCAAATCCCGGGTCTCGCACCTCTGATATTTTCATGTGCGAATCATTTCTAACATGATTACCACTTGCCTTACGGTGAAGGAAAACATCGTGAGGAAACCTGCATGTCTGAGAGAACCTAGCAAGTTTTCAAAAGACGTGAAGTCCACCAACCTGCACTTGGCCAGCGTGGTGGACTATGACCTGATCCCCCTCGTACTGAAGGGAGGCCCGTGCCCAGCAGTGGGACGTTAAAAAGGGCTTAATGCATCATTTACCATTTGAGGATGAACTTTAACTTCGAATAACTTATAAACGAGTCAACTAAACAAAAAATCGTATTAGATCTTTTTTGTAGATCGTTTAATTCCCTACAAGTATACATATGTTTTTAATTTGACTGGACAATAATTGAATTGGGGAAATAAAAAATGTCCCATGTTATATGGAAAATCAAAAATCACGATGAGCCACCTCGTAATATTAATATTAAAAACTCGACCTCTTTCAATATGAATACCATTTGCCTTACGGCGAAGAAAAACATTGTGAGGAAATCTGCGTATCTGAGAGAAGCTAACAAGTTTCGGAAAAACATCTGAAGTCCGCCCCGCACTTGGCCAGCGTGGTGGACTATAGCCTGATCCCTAAAAAGGGCTGAATACTACCTATCTATACACAAATTTCATTTTTTTCTTACCATATCATCTCCACATTTAGTCCCTTCCAAAGCGGGGTGCGAAGTCCAAGTGTATCTTTCTCTTTGACAGTGCAAGTCTCGACAAATGTCCTCTAGGTTTTGTGCGCCGGACTGTCTGCTTCCTCGACCGTATTTGAGCATACCTTGGAAATGTTAGTATGTATTGATGAAAAAAAAGGTAGATCGACTATGGAATTGCTTAATAACAATTATCGCACCCTTAAATTTTGATAATTAATAACATTAAACGATTATAAATACAGTTTTTTAGAGTAATACTCAAATGTAATTTTGATGATGATAAGGCAAAATCTTGAGTTCAGCATTACACTCTTAATGTAACAAGTATAAACAGAATGAAAAAAAAAAAAACTCGTACAAGTGCACTTGTATTTTTTTCACCATAAACCATTTTCTTATTTAATGTAATTTGACGAGAAAATTGGCTACAAATTTACATAAAAGACCTACTGATCTGATTTCAGCAATGTATAGGTATACATATTTCCAGTAGTTTTCGAGTAAAATAGCTGTAACATACGGACGGACGGACTTGACGAAATTATAAGGGTTTCGTTTCAGATTTTCGGCCACGGAACTCTAAAAATACACATACACGCTTATAATATTAATTAAGAAGTGCATTATTAAGAAGATATATTACATTGTTGGTCTGCATCGAATCGTTCCCCGGGCAGTATGCCCTCAGCGCTGTGGTCGAGCTGACCCGCCGAGTTGCCGTGGTCGAGTAGACATCTCGACTGTACTGTGCTAAAGTGAATTAATAATAATAATATGTTGGGACATTAACACACAGCACCATCTAGTTCCATGGTAAGCAACGTGGCTTGTGTTATGGATACCAGACAGTTGATACACTACACATAAATAACTTTAAATACATATTACATATTATAAATATAAACACCCATGACTGGAGTACAAATATTCGTGCTACACAAATGAATGCCTCCAGCGGGACTCGAACCCGCGACCACTGGCACAGCAAGTAGGATCACTACAAACTGAGCCAAACGTGTCGTCTATATATTTAATTATCGCTATATAATACAATAAATAATAATCGACATAGTATAAAACAAAGTCGCTTCCCGCTGTCTGTCCCTATGTATGCTTAGATTTTTAAAACTACGCAACGGATTTTGATGCGATTTTTTTTAATAGATAGAGTGATTCAAGATGATGGTTTACATGTATAATACATGCATATAGTACAGAAAAGCCGAGAAATTCAAACATTTGTATTTCATACTAACCGCTAAAACGTAGCTAGGGACGAATCCGAACGAAGCGAGGGTGAGTCGCTTGTGATATAATGAAGAAGAATATTCTATTTTGTCAGATTATATTTTACTTTTTTATTTTCGACGTTGACGTTTTGACAGCTTTAATGCTTTTCTCGAAACTGTAAAAGCCTTAGGGCCTACGTATCTATGCTTGATTTTCTAGTTTCCAATTTCTATTTTATTCTGGTACCTATACATAATCAGTATAAAGATATGCAAAATGATTCGATATTGATCGTTACCCAGTTTGTTAAAGAACTTTTGAGTTAAGGAATTCTTAAATACAGCTTTTAGTACATTGAGGGATTCTCTATTTTATGTTGTGTTATAAAAAAATCTAGTTCTAGGCTACTGTTTACCTGATTTAATTCCCACGAAGATTCTTATCTACGACAACTTAAGGTCAATGGATACGACGTTCCGTTTCTGTATCGATATGAAGTCAAGCAATCTGCTTTTCGTAAAGTTTATTACCACAGAATTATTAATACGTCAATTTTCAAGTAATAAAAACATACTGTACACAGATCCTTAACCATAAGTACCTAACCAATTATATTTGATAAAACCATCGATCAAAAATTACTAGATACACAATACCATTCAAAAGTTCTTTTAAACTGTCACCAATTGTGTTTAGGTAACTATTCCAGTTAAAATAAATATACAACAATGTAAATTAAACTTTAAATGTAATGCTTAAAGTTGTTTACTCAAAAAAAAAAATTAAAAGCGCGCTCAAATGTTCAAATGAGCGCTCATACGGTGAGGACATTTTTTGTCGCTGTTTGTGTATCTAATACTTATTTGATTGAGATTGAGATGAACTTAAGTCCCACAAAAAATAAAACCAACTCACTCCAAGAACTTCTGTAAATAGTTCCTACTACACTGCGACCACGTTATCTTGCCGCTGCCCAGCGTTGGGCTCATGATGTACGCGCTCGGGTCGCATCCGTTGTCTGCGAGCGGGCCGTCATGACGCATGCCTAGACTTTGGGTATTCAAATGGTAGATCCAAGATTTATTAAGGATTTACTCCCTTTTAACACATTATAGGTAATTCTATATAAGTTTAATGATCTTATTTTACATTGGCGAAGTGATCTGTGCTCAACTGGCACGCTTTGAAGCCAGTAACAAGAAAATTGAATTGGGTGTTCAAGTGAACAATTATATTCAAATCACATTAAAATTATTCAAATATTTTTTATAAGCACTTTTGAATCGTCATATAATATTTATTTCAAACATAATACTTACTTGTGGCCAATTTCGTGTGCTACTACATAAACGCTTTCAAAATGTCTGCCTTCATTGACAGTGCAGCTGCTTGTTACTGTACACATGCCGGCGACGGGGGCTAGGCCTATAGAAAAAAATACAACAATATTATCTATGTATAAATATAATAAAATTGCAATATGGTTTTATACTCATCTTTAATACAAGACAAATTCATTGTTTGAATTGGTAAAAAATAGAAGCCAAATGAGTTCAGTTTTCAGCATTTCGTTTGTCTATCTGCTTGACGATGAATTGATAGAGATGTTAGAATATTGAATAGCTTTGGTACCGACAGATCAATTCACATTACATATGTATGGTTTTAGGTTTATATAAATAATTGTCAAATACGCTTTTCTTTTTAAGAACTAATAATAGACGAAGTCCTAACTTACCAACAACTTGACTGCTAACTTTTCCATTTTTATTAACCACATACAAATCTAGCCCAGTTAGAATTAAAGCATGATCCCAATGCAACGGGTCATTGTCTCCCGGCGGGTTCTCTAATCTTTGCCACGTACAGAAATTGCTTAAAAACCTATCAATATCATGAGGTCTTTTTAAATTAGCCGGATCTTCATGAAGAATTTCCAATCTTTTCAAGATAAAATTGACTGGTCTACCCAAACTCGAGTCGTGGTAAATTAATTGCACAGCATTGATCATAGCTAAGACAAATCTTACTAATTCCCTCTCAGTTTCTTTTGGAAAATTTATCGTCATATGTTTGTATAAATCACGATCCACAAAAACAGCGGTTTCTACGAATATTGCAGGTAGTACAGCTCGTTTTTGGCGTGCTTCAACGTTTAGTTTCCCAACAAAATCGCCTATAGTTTTATTTCTATGTGCTAGATTTAATTTGAATTCTTCTAAGCTGTCTTCAACAGTATTTGGTGCTACATCTCGTTTTCTCCTATGCTTCCACCAAGTTTTACTTGGTTGAGGATTTGAGGTGAAATCTTTTTCTCTTTCTATACACATATCTTCTTCATTATTATTATTGATATTAGATCTTTTTACAATGACATGTGGTTTCACATGTTCGCTATGAAATCGTTCTGGTAGTGGATGAATGAAATAGTAGCTATCGTTAGATTTAATCATTCCTCTCTGAAAATAAAATAAGTGTGGTTATTATAATATATTTTATAAACATTTTACTAGATTTGACATAAAGTGATCCAGGAAAGCATTGGCATTAATCAGATACACCAGAGAATGTGTACTCTAAATAATTGTTTTACCAGTCTACTTAAAAGAAAAAAAAAAGAAAAATTACATTTTAAATTAAAAAAAAATATTCGCGGATTTCTCAAGATTTATAGTCCCGAAGTTATATTGAATTTATTTTGAATTTTTTGGATTTTTTGTGGAATTTATTGGATATATTGAATTTATTTCAAATGTCAAATATTCGCGTAAATATAAGAAAGTATTGCTAAGAAAGTGTGACTTACTAAGAAAGTATTATCAAAAGAAAAATGATTTCATACCACGTCATCACACGCATATAAAGCGGCGCTAGCACTTCTATAATAGCACATATCTAGTTCTTCATCATTATGTTTGTCAAACATAACTTCTGTCCCGTTCGACCATCTTTTCAATAACAGGAATTGTGGATCTAGGAAACTGTTTCTCGGAGTTAAATTAACATTTAAATGCTTTTTTAACGTCACTAAGTCCTGAGTATCTTGTAGAGATCTTTTGTGGCGTTTTGGCCGTTTTAAGTGCGCTATCTCGAACTGTGCATCTGAAAATACGTCGTTTTATTTTCATACATTCGTGTTTACTCTTGAAATTATTTTTTATATAATACAATTTGGCTCCAGTTTCACTCACGTAGTTTTTTTATGTGGTATAAGATAAATGGGATATGAAATATAGAGAGAGATTTCGATTCTTTTTAAATATAATATCTACAATATAATAAAAAAAAACAAAATTTTATTATTATACGTGTAGGCACTAAGTTTAAAAAAATATAAGTAAAACTCCAGAAAAAATATCGTACTAATATTATAAACTTGCGGCTCACCCTCGCTTCGCTCGGGTTCGACTCTAGAAAAGCAAAGACAAATCTATCCCACGGGAACCGTACATTTTCCGGGATAAAAAGTAGCCTATGTGCTATACTGAAGAATGAGCTATATTATTGTAAAGTTTTATTAAAATCCATTCAGTAGTTTTGCGTGAAAGAGTAACAAACATCCATACACACAAACTTTATCATTTATAATATTAGTATAGATGCGAAAGTTTGTGAGGAGGTATGGATATTTGATACTAATGAATGAATTTTAAGAAACTTTACAATAATATAGCTCATAAATCAGAATAAGATACTTATAGTTCATTTTTATCCCGGAAAAATGTACGGTTCCCGTGGTATAGATTTGTTTTTGTTTTTCGCTAGTATTTAAATAATTTTCTTGAAGTTGACGTACTTCCTTTCCTGCAGATAGAGTCTTAACTATTAATAAGCGTGTCAAAAATGATTCAACTTTAATTTGAGAGTTAAAAATAACAATGTAAGCCACGTAGAATTTCAACTTAAAATAATAAATTAACATAATATAATATAAATTTAAAATAAAAACTCACTATTGTGATTGGCACCAAATAGGAACACCTTTTCTGACTCTGACAGGTGATTGAGCAATTGACTAGCGTGTTCCTGGAACAAAAAAAATAGTATGTCAGCAACATATTATCAACAGTATTATATATTATAAAATATATATTTATGTATGTTTTTAATTTGTGTTTATGCATAACGAGGCCAGTGGATTGATTTTTGCAAAAGGTATATTAATATATGTAATGATAAATAAATGCTTTCATCTCGGTTCATTGAACAAGTAATACTAATAACTATAAGTATTAAGACGTCAAAAGCCTTCCCGCGACTATTTTGAACCGACTTCAAAAAGGATTGCTACTATTGTCTACACTAAAAAGGGAAAAATAAAAACTTTTGAACAAAAAAAAAATAAAAACCGACTTCAAACAAAAATGCACTAAAAAGTGAAAAATAACTGATTGGTAGTTTTCATTTACTATACATACCTAATCAAATATTTTCGAAGTCGGTGTGCTTTGCTTTGTATGGGCTGGGACCGATTTCAAAAATATTTGATTAGGTATGTATTTAATAGGTAGACTTTAATTACTTAGCCAAAGCACACCGACTTCGAAAATATTTGATTAGGTATGTATAGTAAATGAAAACTACCAATCAGTTATTTTTCACTTTTTAGTGCTTTTGTTTGAAGTCGGGTTTTATTTTTTTTGTTTTTTCGCTATACAGCTTTCGAAATGTCGGTAACAATAAATCTAATTAAAATTAGTGCTGAACGATTACGATTAATTGTAATCGACGATTATCGGTATTTCACGATTAATTGTAATCGTCGATTATCATCGCGATTATTTAGCGATTATTAATTATTATTTAAAACTTATATTTTCAAATAAACTAACATACTTTTTAAATGCGCATAATTTAAGTCTTTTGCGCATGCGTGTGAGTTTAGTATTAGGAAGAAGTAATATAATATTTATTATTTTTGGAATATTAAAACAAATAGCAAAAAAATCCATCAATCAAATCATCGATGCTACATCATACAGGTCGTTTTCCACTGTTGGATTGATTCAAATTAAAAATAATTCCTATTTTCAGTTACGTTTACGAGTTTTCTGAACAAAAATTTAAAATTCCTTTAGTTTGATTATTAATTCTTCAGCAAATAATTTTTAATTTAGTTTATGGTATGTTTTATTAAGAAACATAATTAATCGTAATCGAAATCGTAATCGTCGATTATTAAGCGCAGTAATTGTAATCGTAATCGCTAAGTAATAATCGTCATCACTAATTGAAACGTGAAAAAAACTGAGAAATATATTTAATTTTAAATTTTAAATATTAGCCTAAATCTAATAAAGTATTATATCAACAATATCAGTACAATGATATAAGTACTCCTTAAATATTATTTAGTATTTTATGTAACTTATTATTTTGCATAAAATATTCAACGAATTAATATGTAATATTTAATATTGCAATTTTGAAAAGTTCATCCAAATATTAGTTATTCAGGAAGCAATGTAATGAATTGGCTTTATAAAAAAAAAACATAAATTTTAAGCATAAATGATGTTGATTGTTAGTAATGTTATTGTTCTGGTGTTATTAGCTAGAAAATAGCCTCGACTTTTTGACAATAGCTATTTTTCACACGGATCTGTGCTTAATCGAAACACAATATGGCTTAAGTTAATTTTGTAAGACGTATCTCCATTATAATTTTTTTACATTTCTTTCATTAATCTTTAAATATTTTAAGATTTTTTTTGAAAAATATCACGTGTAATAATTCTAAATAATTATGCCAATTTGTAAAATCTAATACCTTTAAACGAGCAGTTCGTGTATACATATTTATTTATTTATACCGGATTATTTATTTGGTTGGGGTTTTCGGGGGCTATAAATAGATCTAGATTAGTCTTATGTCTAGGAAAACGCGTGTTTTCGAGTTTTAATGCGCGGTTCTCTTTCGCATTATTCCACGCAAAATATGGTCGCTAATTTCGCATGCTTTGGACATAAGTATCGTGGTCAAGCGGCCAAGGCCCAAGATTGACAATCATAGGTGTTTTTTGTGTTTATTAAAATTTCTGGATTTTTCGCTTTTAGGCCAAATTAATAAGAAAATTGTACTCCTGCCCAAAAACTCCGAGCGAAGCTCGGTCGCCCAAGTGCTAAATATTATATCAGGTAAAATAGAAAATACGTGATGAAGACTGTTGATAGGGTAAAATCATTACATAATATTATATAGATTATGTAGGTACTAATAGTAAATCAGTATTAAATTGGTGAAAAGACAGCAACGTAAGGTAACAGGTTTTATTTTTTTTAAAAGCTAAATTATTAGAAACTAGCGGACCAGATACATGGTTTTGATACTAGTATAGTATAACTGCCTCGGTGGTGTAGTGGCTAGCATGTACGGCCGCACACCCGGAGGTCCTGGGTTCGAGTCCCGGGTCGGGCCAAGTTTAGTTATTGAGTCTTTCTGTATAAGTAAGCCTCAGTAACAGCCCGGAGTTGGGAAGTTGGCGGTGTTTCACCCCCGTGCCTCGGAGAGCACGTAAAGCCGTCGGTCCTGCGCCTTAACTCTCACCGGTCGTGTCGAGTAGTCGTCCCACCGGAATATGAGAGTGATAGGAATAGAGAGTGCACTTGTGTCTGCGCGTACACTTGTGCACTATAATTTCTCCTGCGCAGTTGGCTAGTCTCAATGAGATTGGCCGCCGTGGCCGGAATCGGTCGGGAGAACATCATCATCATCAGTATCACATGATCTGTGGTTTTGACTAAACAATATTCTTCTTATGATCTTTAAGTTTACACAAAAAATCAAATTCTTCCCTCTAAAAGCTTTTACGGGCCGTTATGATTTTTTTCAAAAAAAAAAAAAACAGCTAGATTGACTATTTAAACGTTCTCAGTGATGAGCTTTTCTCTTTTTACTTTTTTTTTGTATTTAATTTACTATTATTTCGCTTAAGTTTGTAATTTAATCCATAGCTAGTATTTTGCACATTTATTACAAGTCTTTTATTATCTATGAGAATTCTAAATGTCTTGTTCCGTATTTGTTCAGGAAATGGCATTTTATTTATTTTAGTGTTTCCGTTGTTTTTTAGATTATTTTAGTTTACTTAGAAAAGCTTACTTGCTCTATTATCTCTTGCCTACATCTATTTATAGATAAAATGTTGAGCATTGCTTCATTTAAGAATGTGTAACACGAACAGCTCAAGCTATACGAATTAATAATTCAACTATTTATATTTTTATTTATTTATAGGGAAATCAATCTTTTTATACTTATCTATACATATAATAAAATTATAACTAAGTCGAATCTGTACATTAAATATTTGATGAAAAATCTTATTGAAATAGACATTATTATCGATACATAGTCCGAGTCTATAGTTTTTAGAATTTTTGTCTGTCTGTCTGTTACCGCATTACAGACAGATTTAGATGAAATTTGGTATGATGGTAGCTGGTTATCCGGGTCAACATATAGGATACTTTTTACCGTGGGAAAATATCTCATTTCTGAGAAAAAATACAAAAACTGCATTTTAAGAGTATACTAATATGTAAAACCTAAGAATTTGGTTTTTGGTCATCTGAACGCGGGCGGAGTCGCGGGCAATTCTAGTATTTTAAAAATTTCAACGACATTTCTTATAAAGCCATTTTGTGGGTGTTTTTTTTTGTTTTTGTAATTTGTGGTATACTTGCGTATTAATGTTATAAATAACATTACAACAAAACTATACATAGCATATTACCTAATCTGGTCGGGGAAAAAAACGTTTCATTCAACTGCCAAAATTATATTTTTTAACTTATTTTAAAAAGGAAGAAGTATTCGGAACTCCATCTGTTTAAAAACGAATTTTAATATTTCTTTACAATAAATATATAAACAAAGTAATTATTATACTTTATTAGATTTACGCAAATATTTGACATTTTAAATAAAACTATCTATTCGGATTTTTTCACGGATTTAATTTGATAATTGTAGGTTGCTCTTAACATAATTCGTTGGCTCACTATTACAAGGTTCTATGTTACAATTTTAGTACTTATTTAGTTATTAATGCTACAAAATTCTATGTGTCATTAGCTACAGTTTTGCAAAAACAAATGGCACTATATATAACTACAAAATATTCAATTTTACATAGTTCTATGTTTTTTTTTTTTACGATAACAAAATAATGAAGTTCTATGTAAAAATGACTAAACTTCAATAAAATTAACATAGAATCTTGTAATAGTAAGCCAACGAATTCTTTATAATGACCTTAGAGATGTCTAAAAACCGAACCGAAAGTCTAAGCTCTCCCGTGACTATGATTGCTGAAAACCATTCGAGACTTCGGGCACCAAAAATGAAAATAAATTCGCGAAAAATTCTGAAAAGATAGTTTTATTTATAAGCAAAGTAATTAATTTATTTTTTATTGCAATTCAGACTTATTTTTGAGTTTATCAAACATATAACATACATTTTATATTACACAATCTTTAGAGCGTTTAAAATTTAAATAATCTAAAATAGTAACCGTAAAATCATAATGACATGCTATATTATTTTAAAGTAATTTTGAACGACTCATAGTGATATTATTTAACTTTCTCCACAAATAATCTATTGAACGTCAATTTTCTCAGTGAAGTCCAGCGAGAAAGCCGATATCCATACTAATATTATAAATGTGTGTTTGTTTGTTTGTCTTTCTTTCATGTCGAAACGGCTTGGCAGATTGGCGTGTTTTTTTGTGTGGAGATAGTTGAAAAGCTGAAGAGTGACATAGGCTACTTTTTACCGCGGGAGATTATCTCTTTCCCACGGGAAAACACGTTATAATACAATGCAAAAAAATATTTATGATCAGAATTACTTGAAACTTGGTATAAATGCTCTCCAATACAATTAAATACGTGTTGCATTTTTCGAAATTCATCCCATAAGGGGTTAAATATAATAATAATTTACAATATATCAATATGATAATTGTGTTCTTATCCTACGTGAGTGAATAGTGATCCCACAAAGCATCACTGAAGTATTCCGCGACAGAATAATATGCTTTGCTCAATAATAAAGAATGCAGTATCCGATAATTTGACGAAATAGTGATTTCTCTATCTTTCTGTATATTCTAGCTATATACTAGAGAAATCTCATATTATTAAAATAGTAGTCATTATTTATTTCTAGATTACAAAATATACTTATTTATTAACTAGCATTGCCCGCGGCTCCACCCGCGTTCAGATGACCAAAAACCAAATTCTTAGGTTTTACATATTAGTATACTCTTACAATGCAGTTTTGGTATTTTTTTTCAGAAATGAGACATTTTCCCGCGGTAAAAAGTATCCTATATGTTGACCCGGATAACCAGCTATCATCATACCAAATTTCATCAAAATCCCTCCAGTGGTTTTTCTGTGATGCGGTAACAGACAGACAGAGAAAAATTCTAAAAACTATAGATTCAGCCTCTGTATCGATAATAATGTCTATTTCAATAAGATTTTCCAAAAAATATTTAATGTACAGATTCGGCTCAGTTACAATTTTATTATATGTATAGATTACTAGCGACTCACCCTCGCTTCGCTCGTATCTAGGTTGATTCCCCATACACACTTTCGTCCCCATTTTCACCCCCGTATGGGATGATTTCCGAAATAAAAAATATCCTACGTCCTTCGCTACGTCCTTCAAACTATCTTCTTACCAATCTATCTATCTTCATCTAAATCGGTTCAGTAATTTTTGAGTTTATTCGTTACAAACATACAAAAAACATTTTTTTTTCTCTTTATAATATTAGGTTAGAAAAGTAAGTATTGAAGAAAAACTAATTTCATATTTTTCCACATAATTAACTGTTGAGAACAAAACCGGTTACGTACTCTGATGAAACTTGATCCACTCAAAGCGATCGCAATTCGCAAGAGCCCCTGGAAACAATGAAAGTGTTGATAGTTTGATACGCGTAGTCTATTCTTACGTAAACCAATCATTTACAGATCATGCTGTTTTCTTATTACAAAACGGCTAAAAATCTGTGGTTCGAATCAAATTAAACCGAGAAATCGTAAAAAGCGTTATAATAATGGAATTTAGAGTAATTTGATTTTGAAATAATTATTTTGAATCAATAATTAATTATTAATGTATTAAAAAATTTATTGAAATATATAGATACTATTACCATTACTACACATATCAGGTAGTTGTAGCGCAGTGGTAACTTGCTCACTTGAGGAATCGAGTGAATTGGGTTCAAATCCCGAGTTGTGTACTTCCGATATTTTCATGCAAATCATTTCCATCATGATTACCACTTCTTTTACAGTGAAAAAAAAACATCGTGAGAAAGCATGTATGTCTAAGAGAACTTAGCAGACGTGAAATCCGCCCCGCACTAGACCAGCGTGGTGAACTATGCTCTGATCCCTTTCGCATTGCAGGGAGGTCCGTAACCAGCAGCAGGATGTTAAAAAGGGCTGAATAGGTATTCATTTATAAAGCATTTGGAAAATTCGATTTGTCTTCCTTTTTTATATTTCTTTATAAAGCAAACAATCATATAAGGTGTTATGAATATAAATATGTAGATTGACTATGAAAAACTACAAGATCCTAGTGCTTACATACAAACGATATTAAAAGTCACTTATAATTTTAGTTTTAGAATAATACCTCGTTTCGTGATAGATTTATGGGTAGTACTGTACAAAATGCACCTAAACTTGCAAAGTGCAAATTCCATTTACAATAGGCAACCAAATGTCAAATGCGATTGCTTACCTTGACAATTCAACGAGTGAAGGAAGTTGTGACACCCCCTATTCATGATCAGTCATGGTAAATGTGATGCACGACTTGGCAGATGTATCAAAAGTATAGTTAAATTTTTATGGGCCATATCTATATGTATGTATAACAGTAATATAAAATTATACATGCATGTAATTTTATATAATTTATTCAATAACCTCCATTAAAATCCAAGTGATTCTTACATGTTTCATAAATCGAAAAGATAATAATTCTATGTATTTTAACTATACTTAAATCTATATGTATACATACTAGCCACCCTCGCTTCGCTTCGGGGTCGTTCCTAGAAAAAAACTAAACTATCCCTCGGGAACCGTACATTTTTCCAGGATAAAAAGTGTTGTCAAAAACCTTTGTGCTTTTTCAGACTATAATCTAGCTCTGTGCTAAATTTCATCGAGATCCATTCAGCCGTCGCCATTCAGCCGAGATCCTTTCAGCGTGAAAGAGTAACAAACATACATCCATTCTCACAAACTTTCACATTTATAATATTAATATGGATATGGATACCTATATAAAAATCGATGTGTGTATGTATGTTTTCAATGGATTCCAAAACGGCTGTAGTAATTTTCATGAAATTTTCTGGCATTTTCAGAATGGCCCAGCGAGTGATTAGGTGAGTTTGAACTCTAGTTAAATAATAATAATTAAGCGTAAGTTTAATGGCACAAGGCTTTTTTTGTCTATAATTCATTTCCGTCTTATATAATCATATAAATAGATAAATATTTACGTTAAATTGAAGTAATAAATGTATAATATGTAGTAACCAGTTTTTGTTAAATAAAAAGTTTTAGTGGAGCAGCACTAACATCGAAATAGAACATTTTAAATAAAACTATCTTTTCGGATTTTTTCGCGGATTTATTTGGATTTTTGGTTCCCGACGTTTCGAATGCTTTACAGCATTCATGGTCACGGGAGAGACTGAGGTGTTAGATGTCTCGAAGGTATAGTTGTTACAGACAGCCTACCCACAATTAACAAAATGAAAATTGAAATTAAACAGTGGTAAAGCGCTCGCTTGGGAAACCGAGTGATGCGGGTTCAAATTCCGGGTCTCGCACCTCTGATATTTTCATGTGCGAATCATTTTCTAACATGATTACCACTTGCCTTACGGTGAAGGAAAACATCGTGAGGAAACCTGCATGTCTGAGAGAACCTAGCAAGTTTTCGAAAGACATGTGAAGTCCGCCAACCCGCACTCGGCCAGCGCGGTGGACTATGGCCTGATCCCCCTCATATTGAAAGGAGGCCCACCCCCAGCAGTGGGACTTTAAAAGAAAAAAAGGGGGCTGAATACACACACAACATCACGTGGGGTTTCCTACTAATATTATAAACGAGGAAGAGAAAAGAAGTTTGTAAGGACTCTTTCACTATCATTTGATACTTTTTATTCCGGAAATCATCCCTTAAGGGGATGAAAATATGGATGACAGTTTGGACGGAGACTCAACCTAGGGACGAACCCGAGCGAAACGATGGGTGAGTCGCTAGTGCATTATAATTTAACTATGCATGCCAAATGTGAAAATTAATTTATCCCAAAAATTACAGACAGACGGTTTTTTACGTAAATTTGCATAGCAAAATTATATATATTTATTTTCAAGGCTTGCGTTACGGTAAGCAAGCATCAAAATTATTATAAGCATTGATCATTCAAATACAAAGTAATTTTGCATGCGATATCTTAAAAATTGCATATACTAACGCCTTTGTCTGATTGTAATTAAACATTAATTATGTTACTGTATGGTAATGTTTCCACACGTGGTAGGCAACCGCGACCAAGAACATGGTCGCAACTTCCTATTATTTTTATGATGGTCGCATAGTGTATAGTATTACATTGGACTACTATCCATACTAATATTATAAATGTGAAAGTGTGTTTGTTTGTTTGTTTGTTTGTTTGTTTGTTTGTTTGTTTGTTTGTTTGTTTGTTTGTTTGTTTGTTTGTTTGTTTGTTTGTTTGTTTGTTTGTTTGTTTGTTTGTTTGTTTGTTTGTTTGTTTGTTTGTTTGTTTGTTTGTTTGTTTTGTTTGTTGTTTGTTTGTTTGTTTGTTTGTTTGTTGGTTTGTTTGTTTGTTTGTTTGTTTGTTTGTTTGTTTGTTTGTTTGTTTGTTTGTTTTTTTGTTTGTTTGTTTGTTTGTTTGTTTGTTTGTTTGTTTGTCCTTCTTTCACGTCGAAACAGAGAGACGGATTGGCATGATTTTTTGTGTGGAGATAGTTAAAGGGCTGGAGAGTGGCATAGGCTTTTACCGCGGGAGATAATCTCATTCCCACATGAAAACACTTTTTAGTGCAACTAAAAAAATATTTATGATCAGAATTAAAATTAAATAAATACGTGTCTTAGTCTTTTTCTAAATTAATCCTTTATGTGTAAAATAGATGATGAAAGTTTTTAAAGATTTTTTTAGAGATTTTTTTGTAGTTTTAGTGCGAGCGAAGCCGCTATTTCTGCTAGTATATTATAAAAATAAAACACCCAACTGCATAAAAGGTACCTAAAAGGATGGAAACAAGTTGACCTAGGAATAATATTATGTAGTCGAAGACATACATAAATAAATAATAAAAAATAAATAAATAAATAAATGTTGGGACATTAACACACAGCGCCATCTAGTTCCATGGTAAGCTACGAGGCTTGTGTTATGGATACCAGACAGTTGATACACTACACATAAATAACTTTAAATACATATTACATATTATAAATATAAACACCCATGACTGGAGTACAAATATTCGTGCTACACAAATGAATGCCTCCAGCGGGACTCGGACCCGCGACCACTGGCACAGCAAGTAGGATCACTACAAACTAAGCCAAACGTGTCGTCTATATATTTAATTATCGCTATATAATACAATAAATAATAATCATCACGACATAGTATAAAACAAAGTCGCTTCCCGCTGTCTGTCTGTCCCTATGTATGCTTAGATCTTTAAAACTACGCAACGGATTTTGATGCGATTTTTTTTAATAGATAGAGTGATTTCATCACACAAACGAATGCCCAGCGGGACTCGAACCCGCGACCGCTGGCACAACAAGTAAGGTCACTACCAACTGAGCCAAACGTGTCGTCAATATGTACATATCACCGCTCGCGGCAAATATGAAACGTATAATATGTCTCTGACTGAATGATTATATTCCTTCGTCAACTTGTTTTCATCTTTTTAGTTAGCTTTTATGCAGTCGGGTTTTTTATTTTTATCATAATTTTTTTTATTTGAGTTTCCACAGTCGTAGTAGTTGGCTTTCCACAGTCGATATAACTAAAACATTATTGGAGTGAAAAGATCTGACCATATTCTGACTCGATGGTCTATGGGTGAAAATTGAAACTTCATCGTAATTAATTCAACGTTAACAGACAGAAGCTTTTCTGTTGAGCGAACAGTGTGTTGAGAGCTTTATCAGAAAATCATTTTAAAATGTATTAACAAATTACTAATAATTAATTTAGAATATAGTCTTGAATATGTAACTTTTTTAAATTTAGTTTAACAACTAGTTAAAAAGATTTTAAATCGGATGTAAATTATTTTCAAATTATTTAAGACAAACACTCATGTTATATCTTATGAAGATCTCGTTAAAAACATCTCAGGCATAAAATTATAAGTGATTTTTTCCATGCGTGCAAAATACAGGGTCAAAATGATAAAATAACCATGAATGGGTGCGAGGCAATTCTGCTATTATCTCTAGGGTATTTACAAGTCTCTATATTAGGGTATTTACAAAAGAAACTAAATTATTTTGAGTACGTAGGTGGTCGCTGGTTCAATTTTCGCAAAGCTAATTTTTCATTTGTATCGTTTACGTACTCGTATTTGGCTTCCTATTAGATAAGTACACCAGGTGAGCTTAAGATTTTTAATTTATTTAATTTGTACATACAAAAGTAAATTTTGTCTTGATTGGGGTTAGTGAAATAAACGTAGAATAATAATATTCTACTAATATAGAGCACCGAGCTGGGCTCAAGTCCATGATCTACGGACTAGAGATAGACAAAAACGGGTTTTATATGCCGATTACTATTATCTATACATATAATAAAACTGAGTCGAATCTGTACATTAAATATTTTTTGAAAAATCTTATTGAAATAATCATTATTATCGATACAGAGGACGAATTTATAGTTTTTAAAATTTTTGTCTGCCTATCTGTCTGTATGTCTGTGACCACATCACGTGAAAACCGCTGGACAGATTTTCGATGGTATGGTATATATGATCATAGCTGGTTATCCGGGTCAACATATAGGATACTTTTTACTGCGGGAAAATATTTCATCTCTGAGAAATCTATACTAAATGTTATAATGTAACTAGGGACAAACCCGAGCGGAGCGAGGGTGAATCGCTAGTAATAATATAAGATATTAAGCATATATATAAATTCAAGTAAGTATTTTTTTTTAATCTTGTAGTAACACCTTAAATAGCTTAGTACAGATGCCTCTCTGTAATCATTGTACTTAAACGACCTTATAATCTAAGGTTGCATCTTTTGGAATACGTAGTTTAATCAATGTCATGTCATAGAGTTATTGTATAGTATGTAATTACAAAGTATCGTTAAGAAGCTCGTTAACAAAGTATTTAATATTTTTTTCTAACAGTTTGTACATAAACTTTTGTATTCATATTTGGGAGACAATTAAACGGCTTAGCTATATTATCTATCTATATAAATAAAAATAAATGTTCGTATGTTTGTCCTCTATTTGTTACTAAGCCATTGATCCGATTATGATGAAACTCTGGTGGGTTATTCCTTATTTGCCTGCGAAGGTTCTTAGTTTAAAAAAAAGAACTTTTCTAGGACGTTTGTTTTTTATGCATTCCTAAACTATTAAAGCTTATGAATTCACCTGAAAGAAGCAAGGGTTAGTCGCTAGTATAATAAAAATTACATCATTATTTAATATTATATAGACTTATAATAGACATGCCATAGTGTTCGTTTGACAAAAGCTACTTTCTCTTTCAAGAGAGATAATAGTTCACAATGAATGTGTTTTTGTCCAACTTTGTATAAGAAGAGGTACATTCATTTATTATACAGCTGATTTTTTAAATTAAAAAAAATATATATGAAAATTAGTTCATAATTTCCAAAGGTTTCACATAATATACAGTAAAAATTATTTTTTTTAAACACGTTATGTTACACTTATTATAAAAAAATAAACTTATTTTAAAAACATATTTGCCTCCCCTAAGTGTGGAAAAAACTATAACTTGATTTTGCAGTAGCTATCCCTTTTCTCGTAACTATTTAATCATCTTTTATTCCACGCTATAACGTAATTCTATTTAGTTTTTCAAACACGTTCTGCTATTTAGAATCTATACATCTATACACATAATAAAATTGTAACTAAGCCGAATCTGTACATTAAATATTTTTTGCAAAATTTCATTGAAATAGACATTATTATCGATACAGAGGCCGAATCTATAGTTTTTAGAATTTTTGTCTGTCTGTCTGTCTGTCTGTCTGTCTGTCTATCTGTTTGTCTGTTACCGCATCACCGAAAAACTACTGGAGGGATTTTTGTGATATTTCGTATGGCGATAGCTGGCTATCCGGGTCATATAGGATACTTTACCGCGGGAAAATGTATCATTTCAGAGAAAAAATTCAAAAACTGCAATGTAAGAAGTATACTAATTTGTCAAACTTAAGAATTTGATTTTTGGTCATCTGAACGCGGGCGGAGCCGCGGGCAATGCTAGTTGCTTAATAATTTTTAAGACAATCTTAGTAAAAACGTCAAGAAGTACAAAAAAGATAAACAACACGGAATAGATTACAGTACTACCAACTAGGCCGTAACATTGCGAGCACGTCACTTTACACAATAGACACTAATTAAACAAAGAATAATTAGGTGAAAATTAAGTTGTACGTACAATATTGTAACTGCTTATTATTTTGTCAGTTATAAACTGATATTATTATTATTATTACATGGCGAGAAGAAAGCTCGGCCGTTTATAAAAGGGAATAGAAAACCTCCAGAGAGAAACACTTTTCGGATTTTTTGCGAATTTATTTGGATTTTTGGTTTCCGATGTTTCGAATGCTTTACAGCAACAATGGTCACGGGAGATACTTCAATTTTTGAACTCCGGATTGTTTACTGTGAATTTTTACTTTAATTTAATTGACCTGACCCAAGATTCGAACATATAGCTTCCGGATCTACAGCCGTATTTGCTACCCACTACACCAACGAGGCAAGCAAAATTAGTTTATAAAACATTGTGCAAATTAATCGTAATATATAGTCTTCAAATGAATTATGTAAATCTCGCTTTGTGGGAATGAGAGTAACTAATCGATGCATTTCACGCGATGTTTTATTTGAGTCGAGTAGTGTTCTTATTTTTTGTCTATATAACTTAAGTCATATTATCGAAATTGATCTAGTTTTCAGTAGGTCGTCTTTATTACTTCATATAACTAGGTACCTATGGAGTGCGATAGTATAAATATATCTTATTTCCGTAGAGCTAAAGCTATCTCTTCACTGTTAGCATAGATTTTTTAAATCAAAAGTTTAATTATTGACTATGATTAATGATTGATATACTCCTGATCGGTACGGTGGCCAATCTCATTGTGATTAGTTAACTGCATAGGAGATGTTGTGTCGTGCAGACAAGTGCACTCTCTATTCCTGTCACTCTCATACTCCGGTGGGACGACTGCTCGACACGACCAGTGAGAAGTCAGGCACAGAACCGCTTTACACGTTCTCCGAGGCACGGGGGTGTAACACCGCCAACTTCACAACTCCCGACTGTTACTGTGAATTTTTAAACAGAAACCCTAAATAACTAACTTGGCTGGACTCAGGACTCGAACCCAGGATCTCCGAATCTGTAGCCGTACATCCTAACTACTAGACCACCGAGGCAGTAATTATTAAGGATTTAAGTTATAAAATATTATTTAAGTTTTCTTATTAAAAGACTAGTTTTGAGTTTAGATTTGCTCATGTGATACGCGGGGAAGGGTTTAAAAGTAGCCTATGTCCGTTTCCAGGATATAATCTATGTCCTTGGCAAATTTTATCGAAATCTGTTCAGCGGTTTAAGCGTGAAAAGGTAACAGACAGATTTACTTTCATATTTATAATATTAGTATTTTTTCTTATTAGAAGATCCTTGCTAATAACAATGATGCAAAAGTATGTTAATTGCTGTCCCTTTTAACTTTGATTAGGTCTACTGTATGTACACTGAAAGCTTAAGTAAAGCTCGGGCTAATTCCTAGTATGTATTTATAGATGTCTTGAAAGCACTTCTTTGGGATGTACATATACTCGAGCTTTTGTAGCTATACGTTTACTATACGTATGGGCTTTTGCATACGATTGCATAACTAATTGTACAATATGTTTTAAACATAATAAATACTCTATCGCACTGCACTTTATATGGAGTGAAAAGTGACTGGTTTGAGAGGAAAGCGTTAGAGTTTGTCAATGCAGACAGTTTAAGGTTTGAATTGATTCATTGCTTTTGAAATGTTACATAAACTAAATATATAGATAGATAATAAGTACTAGTTCTTAAAAATAAAAATAAAACATAAAGGTGTTATGTATTAGGAGTGATGACATATTTTTTAACATATTATTAAAGTATATCACAGATTTCTTGCGCTTTACATAAATACTAGCGAGTAGTGGCTCACCCTCGCTCCGTTCGTGTTCGTCCCTACTTACGTTTTAAGGTTTAGTATAGATTTCTCAGAGATGGGATATTCTCCCGTAGTGAAAATTTATTTTTTATGTTGACCCGGATAACCAGCTATCATCATACCAAATTTCATCAAAATCTGTCCAGTGGGTTTCTCGTGATGCGGTCACAGACAGACAGACAGACAAACAAAATTTTGAAAAACTGTAGATTCGACCGCTGTATCGATAATAATGACTATTTCAGTAAGATTTACCAAAAAATATTTAATATACAGATTCGACTAAGTTAGAATTTTATTATATTTATAGATATAGATTTTTAATACATTAAATTATATTTATTATAGATTATTTTTGATATCACAGAAACAATTTAGCATTTTTAATAACATTTCAGATACTTAACAAAAAGTATACTCGTAGTTAGATTTCAAATAGTAGCAAGTTAAATATATTTAAATCAAATGAAGAATATCGTACAAATAATCCTAACTTAAATAACTTACACACGTATTCGCCTAGTAATAAAAATTCGATTACAATCATTGTGGAAAATTTGAAGAAAACATATATGAATAGAATCTACATATATACGAACAACGAACTGTCTCCAAATTTCTTTTACTGATCACTCTTAAGCTCGTCGATAGCTACTAAACAGAGGAATAAAAGGTTCTAAGCCGTTTTGTCTTTGCCTATTTATAAATAGATTAAATTTACAATTCAGCGACAAATATTTACCAAATGAGAATTTTGATAGTTGCCCATAAATGGTACGCGAGCCAAGCCTTGCTCTAGTGTATTATGTCAGTTGTATTAATATTAATTGTATGCGATTGCCGCCATTTAAGGTTATGAAAAAATTATGAACTAAAATGTAATATTAAAAGCTAAGTAGATTTTAAGAGTTTTATATTTTTACTTTTACTAATGACCCGATTTCATTTCATGGAGGTCTAAACCATGCGCCATTTAGTAAGTTTTGCGTTATTATATTTGAAGTTAGTACTAGAAAATTTACTTATATACAAAAAACTTGTTTTGAACAATCAATGAAATGATGCTGGGGCCTAATGAAATGTTAGGACTCTTGAAAGAAAGAATTATTGTATGGCCATAAAGGTTTTTCATACAAAGTTTTAAAACGATATTTAGACGTCAGTTAAAACCGATTTCCAAGAATTTTCGAGAGAGAGTATGATTATTTTATATTGATACCTTTTAGTGTGAAAGATGTATCACATTGTCGGGAATAGAAGTTACTCTATTTATGCTGTCTGTCTTGACAGTCTTTGAATATCTATATGGAAAACTAAATTATGAATCTGCAAAAAATAGTTTAAATGGCAATTCAAATAAATAAATACGTATTAGCAAGCTGTAAGCCCGTTGAATTTTTTACTACGTGCGAAAACAGAGCGTATGGATTCTCAACTCAAAGGAGTCAAAACTCGATGTTTTTACTTAAAATAACATGAGAATCAATCTTTCATTTGTAGGAAAGAAATATTATATATCATCATTTGAAGGATAAATAAATACTTGTCTTTGTTAAGCAAATAATAATTTATAAACGGGTAAAACTCATTATTATTATTATAACTTGTAAGCATCGACCGTCCAGCGCATCCATTATAAGCCCAGGGTTGCTTGCTAAATAAAAAAAACACTAGATGAAAATAACAACAAAAAAAACTCTTAATAGTCTATTCTATACAGATAAATAATCCGCCCGCGTTCAGATGACCAAAAACCAAATTCTTAGGTTTTACATATTAGTATAATCTTACATTGTAGTTTTTGTATTTTTTCTCAAAATGAGATATTTTACCGGGGTAAAAAGTATCCTATATGTTGACCCGGATAACTAGCTATCACCATACAAAATTTTATCAAAATCCCTCCACTGGTTTTCTGTGATGTGGTAACAGACAGACAGACAAAAATTCTAAAAACTGTAGATTTGGCCTCTGTTTTGAAAATAATGTCTATTTCAATAAGATTTTCCAAAAAAATTTAATGTACAGATTCGGCTTAGTTACAATTTTATTATATGTATAGATTTATAAGAAAAACACAATTTTTAAAATGTTTGTCTTTGTGTCTGTCTGTCTGTCTGTTTGTTTCGGCTAATCTCCGAAACGGCTGGGCCAATTTTGACGGGATTTTCACTGGCAGATAGCTGATGTTATACCGAGTAACTTAGGGTACTCTCATTTTAGAAAAAAAAATTAAGGTTCCGCCCAAAAAAAATACCTAGGGACGCGCCCGAGTAAAGCGGGGGTAAGTCGCTAGTTCATTATAAAATGATTATCTTCATTGATTCACAATAGGCGAATATATCGAGTAAAATTTCATGCTTCTAGGGATTTGCGTGGTCTGTTAGTGTGTCAGTGAATAAATTGAATATTTCTATTATAAAGTAGAATATATTAATAATATAAATGAATAAGAAATGTACAACATTAAGGATTTAATTGTAGTGTATTACTTATGTACATCGAAGTATGCGTAGAGTATTGGCCGTGACAGGTGAAGGTCATGGTGTTTTACGGAACACTGATTGATGTGCACGCGCTTGCTACGAGTACAATTTTAGAGCAAAAACATGTCCAAATACAAATAAGGTCATATACAAATAGGTAGCCAGTAAAAACTTGTGGTTTACCATAACCCAAGCCGGTTTACTTACATTGCGATCATAGATAACATAAACAACATACAAAGAAACAGAGCTTTCGTATTCTTTAAAATTTTACTTTTAGAGCTTTCGTATTCTTTTAAAATTTTAATTTATTTATGTGTATAGATTTTTTAAAATTACCGAAACAAAGAATTAGTAAATAAATAATAAAAATTATAAATTAAAAAAAATACTTTTTTAAATACTTAAGGCATGTTTTTCTTTTATTAAAAGGATAATATTATTTGATAAATATATATAATATGGATATAAATAAATAAAAATATAAATGAAACTATTACATTCAAATCGATATGTAATAAAGTTATTAGGATCAGTTGTGTTTTTAGGGTTGCAGTTTGACTGAGTATAGAAATAAATTTATTTCTGCATTCTCAATATTAGAATAACAAAAGGCATTCAAAATAACTTGATAATTTCCACAAATCATTCAACATATTTAGGTCAAATATTTGAACTGTTGACACAATCTAACAAAGTACATTTACGAAATAACTTTGAATTTGAATAACTTAACTAGACTAACTACATTCGTTTCGCGTGAATAATAAATGTTAATAACCGAAAATTTTGTAACTAAATAGGCTGTATATATAATAAGAGCTAATGGTCTATTACATTCACACTCTTGTTTGTACCTTTATTGAAAGTTACATTTTAATAAATTAAAAAAAAATATTTTAAATAAAACTATCTTTTCGGATTTTTTCGCGAATTTATTTTGATTTTTGGTTCCTGACCAGTCTTTCCCGTGACCATGATTGCTGTAAAGCATTCGAAACGTCAGGAATCAAAAATCAAATTAAATTCGCGAAAAAATCCGAAAAGATAATTTTATTTAAAATGTCAAGTATTCGCGTAAATCTAAGAAAGTATTATAAAAAAAATATATAAAAATATTACTCTATGGTTAATTAATGATCATAAATACAAGAGTACAAATTACTTGAAAAATTCGTTATTTGAAAATATCGATACATATTTATTTATTTAATTATACATACTCATATAAGTAGTAACATTCTAAATAGTCGAATTTGCTATTTTAGTGACTTGAAAAGTTGCTGTCCATTTTTTAATCTTTGGGACGGAAGGTTGAAAGATTTATCTATAAATATATAATTTTATTACACTAATTAGTATTACACTATAAATTATTATGAAATTATGTAAAAAAGCTTGAGTAAGTAAAAAGAAGAGTAATTCAACAAAGAGTGTAAATTAAATCGGGACGGAGATATGTATATTATATCCTGAACACGTAGAGCGCGTTAGGTTTGAACGAAGCAAGGGCAGATAGCTAGTATTATGCTACTAACAGAGTATAATAAGGTTTTATTTATATTATTTGAATTATAAATGTGAAAATTGTGTTTGTCAGTCTGTCACGCTGAGATGGATCAATGAATTTGGATGAAATGTATCATGGATAGACTGTTTGTCATTTTTGCCAAAAGGTAGCGAAACCTTTTTATTATAAATATAAAAACTATCTAGGAAAACAAAAGTTTGACGATACGTTTGGCTCAGTTTGTAGTAACCCTACTTGATGTACCAGCGGTCGCGGGTTCAAGTCCCGCTGGATGTATTCATTTGTGTGATGGGCACGGATGTTTGTACTTCAGCTGTAATAGGTTTTTTCCCAACATATTTATTATTATTATCTCAACATATTTATTATTATTATTATTTATTTATTACTTAGTTAAGTATCTGAACGAAACAAAGATAATTCGCTAGTGTGAAATATGTTACAAATTTTTAAGTACTCGTAGGTTTGTGTGTAAATTGCCTTAATTCTTGCTCCACTTAATTATCGAAAACACTAGTTTCGATAATAAATACGTTGGGACTACGAGCACCTACAAATTGAGCAGGTGCATAGCCAACTCAAGGTACTTGCCTAACTGTGATCCATAAAATTATAAATGAATGGACCACATAAAATAATTATATGAATTTAAAATATATTTGTAACAGATAATGTCGAATAGCCTAGTTTCTTAACGAAAGTTTTTTGTCATCTATATTTAAAGTTTTAAGTTGTTTTAACGTGCAAGTTTAGCTAAGTAGGCTTTTTGGATCGCACTATGTAAAATGAAAAATTACATAATATAAGTAACATCGTATACTCGTATCAGGCATGAGTGTATTAATTTGAGCATGCTACTTCTTTACATTGTTACAGCTAAATTAATTTGAGTGAAAGGAATTGAGGTAAATTATATTCTGAATTAACACACATTTATGTATATCGAAGTACTTAATATTTATGCGAACGAAACCATCGACCAAAACTAGTGGATTTTAAACAATGAGGAGAAAATGTTAAAGCATTACTTTATGAAAGCTCTGTAAATGATTTAAATGAATCCTTGAATTTACATTATTGAAAATATTCTTAATTAATAATAGACTAAAGTCAAAATTATGTATTTATTTGTTCGTTTGTAAAAAATGTTTTTGACGAATAATCGAGATAGTACATATAACATAAAACAAATCCAAAATTTTTGTCCTGTGTGTCAGTTTGCCCTTTTTATCGCGAATGATTTGAAATCGGCTTGACGGATAAGACTTTAAGAAAAAAGTGTAATATCTCGACCGTCACGACACTTTTTATTATTTACTAAGAGCACCCCACGTGACGTCATTATAAGTACCAGGCGATCATAACTTTTAAGTACTCTGTTCAGGCATTTCTTCGATGAATTTCAACATGTAGAACGTACGTTGCTTTATGTTTATGATACCCTAGTACTCTTGACAAATTTTATGAACAGATTTATGAGCCAAGGAACTTAGTTCCTACTACGTGTCTCACATCACCTATATTTTTATTATAAACTAGCTAGTGGTAGTAACTAGGAAAACAAAGACAAACCTATCCCACGGGAACCGTACATTTTTCCGGGATAAAAAGTAGCCTATGTGTTATTTCAGACTATATCTATCTCTGTGCCAAAAATCCAGATCCGTTCAGCCGTTCTGGTGTGAAAGAGTAACAAACATCCGTACTTACAAACTTTCACATTTATAATATACAGAAAATTTGGTTTCGACTGCATTGTGTAAATCTCGAAATAAAATGTAAAAATCACACTTTGTCTATTATGACGGACTACATACAAAATACAAAGCCACAAATACCCAATAAATATTATTTAAATTAAATATGCAATACCTACCCTTCTAAAACGTGCATATATAAATATTTACTATAATAGCCTCTAATTGTTTTTTTTAACTTAGTAATTAAAATAGATTACGTATTTCCTAGTTAACTCCTTGTGTAATGTCCGTGATATTACAAAACAGACATTCTCATATTTGATTGTTATCAGTGATAAAAGATATAAACCTTGGCCGGCTTGCACATACATATGCAACATCGCTAGTCTTCCATTAGTTTTGGGGCAGTTAAATTGAATTATAATTTGTATGACGAAATTATACCATTCCAACTTTCAACTGAACGTTGTTTTTGATTTAAATTTATATTGAATTTAAACTTTTGGGGCTTAATCAAATATATCATAAGTAATTATAATATATATATCATAAGTAAGTATAAATATAGTGATATAAAATGTGAACGGTTTTTTAAGAATCTAAGAAAATCCGATATATTCGCTCCATATTTGGAGCGCGAATTCATACTATATAAAACTTTTGTAAGACAACAAAGACAGAATGCCTCTGCATAGTTTACTTTTTTTTATTTTTATTGTTTATTTGTTTGTTTGTTATTTTTTCACGTCAAAACAGAGTGACGGATTGGCGTAAATTTTTGGCGGAGAGCTGGAGAATGGCATGACTATTTTTTACCATGGTAGATTATTTCATTCCCACCGAAAAACACATTATAATACAACCCACAACAACTCGTCATACCTATGCTTATATAATATAGAGTCTATCTATTCCATACTAACCGTTAAAACATACCTCGGGACGATCCCAAGCGCAGCGAGCGGATTCGCTAGTTTACTTATATTTTTATTTAATAGCTCAGCAGGTTTTGACGAAAATTAGTGTTTATTAATTATATCGTAAATTTTTTACGAAAATTTGACGGAAATCTTTAAAAAAAATGCTTACAAATCGGTTTTGAACTGAGATCGATGTTACGAATATTTTTTATAGTTATATTCGATACGTATAGTACAGATTAGACATCCCCCTCGCCGTGCGATTACCTTGTCGTGGTGGGGAGGCTCAGTAGTGCCCAGCTATGCAGCCGGGCGCGAAGCCAAGAAACGCACAGGGAGGTGGCCTACTTTGGTGGGCGGTGGGAAGTGGCCCATGCGGGTTGCTCCTGGTACTTCTCTGATAGCAGAGTGGACTGTGGAGGGCACCGCCATGGGATTGCCATGGCTATTGTGGTCTGCTTCGGCAGACCTATCGTCCTGGCGTCGTAGTTGACTGCGTAAGTGATCCTGAGACGCTCCATAAAGATGGGGGAAGGTTTTGTTGGGTTTTAGTGGGTAGTACTGGCTTTTTGAGCCGGTAAGACCCACATAACCACTTGTATGCCTACAGGTGGTATGCATAAATGCATTTTCTAACTTTTATTTTAGCCAAAGTTTAGTTTTGTTGTATTAAACAAACTTAGTTAAGATTGGTATGTAATGGGAAGCAAGTGTATGAACAGGATGTCATACTATACTATAATGTCAAAATATTACGGTTCATGGTCAAAGTAGTAGGAAGAATTTGTGTAGTGAAGATTAGTTACACTGTGTCAAATCAATCTATGTATAGTAACTACATTTTAATGGCACTCATCATGGTATTATATTTTGAAATGAGATATAATATATTCTTTGAATATTTTTACTAATAGTACCTAATAATGTAAAAAATCATTCTGTCTGTTACATTTTATTTTAGGCAGTGAAGTAGCCTATAGCCCTCGCTCACCTGAAAAATCAAGTAACGCCAGTTCACACCCGGATCCCGCACCTCTGCTATTTTCACTTGTGAATAATTTTTAACCACTATAAATAGAATGAAGGATAACTTTACGAAAAAAATTGGAAATCTAGAAAGCTGATATGTGAACCCTACGAAACTGCGTTTCGCCCTCACTATAGCCTGATCCTTTGGAGCTTTGTAATAAAGATATCTGAAGTAATATATTATGTATATAAATAATAATACATAAATAAATGTGTTGGGGCATTAACACACAGCACCATCTAGTTCCATGGTAAGCTACGAGGATTGTGTTATGGATACCAGATAGTTGATACACTTAAACATACATATTATAAATATAAACACCTATAACTGGAGTACAAGTTAAAAATATTATACAACAATTTGTGAAATTTTACGTATCGAAATATATTTGATTTGCTTTGCATCGGCTGGCACCGACTTCGAAAATAACTGATTAGGTATCTATTCTAAGTGAAAACCCCCGTTTAGTTATTTTTTTACATTTTAGTGCCTGGAAGTCGATTTTTATTTTATTATATAAAGTATTTAGTTAAAAATTGTAAATAATTGTAAGTAAAAATTTCATACAACAAGATAGATTGTATATCGCACATGTTTTATTTCAATGACAATCCTATTGTATATCTTTGAATAACTCAGTCACGAAATTAACCGGTAACATTTAGAACTGGTTAGATGTAATATCTGAAGTCGGTACGCCTTGTAGAGAAGGTATTCTAGGCTATAAAAAAGGATTTTGTATCATTACCTTGTTGTATAATATAATTGATTGAATAAGAAAATGGAGAGTCAAAAAATTGGAATCAGAAGTCTGAGCTATTAACATAAATTTTTAAAAATCAATAACTAAAAGTTGATCTTTAAATCTGTTTCTCCATATATATTACTAGTATTGCCCGCGGCTCCACTTAATTCTACAAAACTTAATTCTTAGGTTTTACAGATTAGTATACTCTTACATTGCAGTTTTTGCTTTTTGTCTAAGAATTGAGATATTTTCCCGCAGTAAAATGTATCCTATATGTTGACCTGGATAACTATCACCATGACAAATTTCATCAAAATCCCTCCAGTGGTTTTTCTGTGATGCGGTAACAGACAGACAGACAGAAAGACAAAAATTCTAAAAACTATAGATTCGGCCTCTGTATCGATAATAAAGGGTATTTCAATAAGATTTCTCAAAAAATATTTAATGTACAGATTCGGTTTAGTTACAATTTTATTATATGTATAGATATAGGTATTATACAGTGTTTAATAACCTATCGATTTAACGCACATGTATGTTGAGCGATATTTAACAATTCCAAAGTTATTTAGATTTCAAAAATTAAAAAGTGAAAACCAGATTTTAGACAAAACTATTATAATGATAAGAAGTCGCCACTAATCAGATTACATTAGAAAGAAAAAACCTCAGTTTCGCTCGGCGTTTTTCGGGGAAGATGTAAAAGCAATTTTTTTTTGAGAAATGACATATAATATAGACCAACTTAAAAATCAAAACCTTATCTAAAAATAAAATTTTATCTAGATAATTTATTAGACCGTCTTCTGAGATACACGAAATAAATTTATATATACACAAGAATTGCTCATATACATATTATAAGATAAGTGCAATTTGAATATTGAGTAAAATTATATCTGGTACGAGTAGGTGAAATAATCGAAAAATACGTTTTGTTATTTATTTTTGATAGTTGGTGTAACGAATATGTTTCAATGTGTAACGAAACAAATTTCGTAAATCTATTGTTAATGGTTACGTACAGTGGGCATGAGCGTGAATGATTGAATTGAAAATTTGTTACTTGTCGTGTTGTGTAAATTGATTTGAAATAGTATATTGATTTATTTTAACACTAACGAATCACCCTCGCTTCGCACGGGTTTGTCCCTAGGTTGATTACCCATACAAACTTTTATCCCCATTTTCATCCCCTTAAGGGATGATTTCCGGGATAAAAACTATGCGATGGCCTTGTCAGGGTCTCAAACTATCTTCTTACATATATAAATAATATTATTCTTATATATAATATTAGCGTATATACAAACCTTATTTAGTATAATAACGACCACTCGGCTTAGTGGTCGTTGTATAATAATCATGATTTTCGGCATTTTTCACTTTGTAAAAAAAAGCCTTGAAATCACTTCATAATTTGAGAGGTTTACAATTTTTATAATATATGGGAATAGGTGTAATAATAATGATAATATATTGTACATAATATAACGTTTAATTTATCACAATTGTAGATAATATTATTAGATCTATCTTATTTTACTTAACTTATTCTACCTTTGTTATATCATAATAATAATGTTTTTATTTTTATGTATTTTTAGTTAAATATTTTTAGTTTTCTATATTTTTTAAAACTTGAAATATAATTATTTATAAGAAGCCATTTCTAAATTATACACGTAACTATTGTGGAAAAGTTGTATAGAAGTACATATATAATATATTTTTTTTATTTAAAAAAATAAAGCTAATGATTTAATTTCAATTGAAAAATACAGTATCGAAGTAATTTAGCGGAACATACGGTGCATGTTCGTACATAATATAGTGTAAGATCGGAAGAGCATGGAAACGTGACATTCCTATCATGAAGACCATTAAGCTAGAAACACACGTGCGAGTTTCATAACTAATACTTCTAAGATATATGCGAATATTTGACATTTTAAATAAAACTATCTTTCCGGATTTTTTTGCGGATTTGTTTTGATTTTTGGTTCCCGACGTTACGAATGCTTTACAGCCATCATGGTCACGGGAGAGACTGAGTCTCATTTCTTTGAAAATATACGAAAAGATAGTTTTATTTAAAAAGTTTCATAAATAATTCTAGAAAATATCCCGATTTATGATTTTTTTTGTGAATCAGATTCTTGAATTTGAATAATATATTTTTTTATCTGAAGAAAACAGAACTATTATATATTACAAGAACATTGTATCTTTTTGTTCTTCGGTTTATACACTATTTTGTCCGCATATACCTACTGAACGTCAAAATTAATAACTATTATTTATTAATTTTGGTGTAAAAACTACAGATTTATTATTACGGAATTATTGGAATATTCTTAATATACTACTTGTCTTCTAAAATCTCATTACTATTAATAAAATTTCATTGTTTATAAAATATGAAAAAATGTTAAAATACATATAGATACTTCTTCTTCTTCTTCTCCCTGCCCATTTCCCAATTACTTGGGGTCGGCGCAGTACATCCTCTGTACTGCTGAAAGGATTTGGCAAAAGTTTTACGACCGGCCGCCTGCCTGACGTCAACCCTCCTTGGAAATGCTATTGTTTATCGCGGAATATGTCTTATGATATGTCTCTTATATATATATATCTCTTATATATATCTCTGATTATGTCTTGTAATATGATACACATTTAGATTTTAAAACATTTTTTATACTATTAATTAAAGTTTAATGTTATTTTCGTATATTATTTAAAATAAATTTTAATCACACTATAAATTTTGGTTTGACGTTGTCAAATTTTTTCTAAAATAAAATACATATAGATACATATACATATATACAGAGTTTGGTGATTTTGTGTATTTTTTTAGTTACAAATCTTTTTTACATGATACAATTAATATATTTTAGGTTTTAGAAAATAGAAGTGTCTTAAGTGTGACTACAGCTTTACATAGATGCATCTGCACTTCGATGTCATTGACCGTCGCTGGCTGCGTAAGGAAACTTGTTCACGTGCCTTACTCAGTGATTACATAATAATTATTAAAGCGGCTTTTTGCAATGGTTTTCGATCTTTTTACTACGATAAGACGAAATTTCGGCAGCCTTTGTTCATGGGTACTATTCGCTTAAAAAGACAGTTTTTTTATGATGATATAAAGATATCTGAATATATTTTTACCAAAATTATTAATGATATCTATTGTACATGGTTATATAATGTATAAGTTTTTGTATAACGAATTTCAATTAGATTTTATCAATACGTATAGTAACTGAGTCGAATCTGTACATTAAATATTTTTTGCAAAATCTTTTTGAAATAGTCATTATCGATACAGAGGCCGAATCTATAGTTTTTAGATTTTTTGTCTGTCTGTCTGTCTGTCCGTCCGTCCGTCCGTCCGTCCGTCCGTCCGTCCGTCCGTCCGTCCTTGTTTGTTTTGTATGTTTGTTTATTTGTACTGAATAGGCTCCAAAACTATTGGACCGATTTAGATGAAATTTGGTAAGAAGATAGTTTGAGACGAAGATAGTTTTTATCCCAGAAATCATCCCTTAAGAGAAAGAAAATGGGAATAAAATTTTGTATGGGGAATCAATCTATTATAAATAAGAAAGTTTGTATGTGTGTATGTTTGTTACTCTTTCACGCTAAAACCGTAGAACGGATTTAGATGGTATATAACCTGGAGTAACACATAGGTTTCTATTAGACACCTAGGGACGTACTCGAGCAAACCAAGGGTAAGTCGTTAGTTTAGCATAATCTATCATATTAGGAGTAGAAAAATGTGCGATTGTCCATATGATAGAACAAACTAGTCGAACAGGAAAAGGTAGGGACAGCAAGCCTCATTCTTATGGATGATAAAAACAAGTAGTTATTGCGGAACAAATAATCTAGTCTTGATTTCGATTTTAATTTATATACCATGAAAGTCATTTCTCAGAGCTTAATTTTATAAAGCTTTGTGGCTATTTATGAATTACTTGCTACAATGATATTGACACACAGTAATAATTTTATCTTGACAGATAGCGGCCACACGAGCTTTTTTTCATTTGAAATGATAATTCGACATGACGAGTGAGAGGGAAGGTGCAAGACCTACGACCGAGACCGATGTACTTCAACAGTACGTGTTCTTCGAGATGCAGCGGTGAAAAACCACCAATTTGATGGTGTTAATGTTAGTTTTTATTATATAGGTATATTTAGAATTATACTCAGATAATACTTTATTAGATTTACGCGGATACTTGAAATTTTAAGTAAAACTATTATTTCGGAACTTTCAAGGTAAGTTTAATTTTTAATCTCTTTTCTGACAATGTTCGCTGTAAAATATTCTAAATGTCAAAAAATATAACAGCGAAATAAATATTTTACTCATAAGCCGTATGAAATAAAAAACAGTTCGATTGGTTTCAATATCATTTTTTCATGTTGATGCCACTTTTAAGGTATCGTTTGAATTAAATATGCAAAACTCTGTCATCAATATGAATTAATATTAAATATCATTAATTAAAGTTCAACGAACTTGCGAACACTAACAATCAAACGTTATATTGTACTATAGCAGATTAAATTAATATTTTCTAGACCGTAGAAGACAAAGAAATGAAATAGAAACTTTGTGGCGTTGCCAACAACTATCATTTTCATTTTTATCTAAAAAAAATCAAAACGTAGGATAGGTGGCTAATGCTACCTTCCATATAAAAAAAAGTTTGAATTCATTTAGGTAATCCCCTTTAAAAACCTTTTAGCAAGTATTGATCGATATTTTAAATTAAACTTTCTATACATAATGAGGGAGGAAGCAAATGTAAATAATCTCGCAATCTCATCTCGGAACAATCGTTGCGTATCGTGGAAAGTGCAATTTCTAATTTTACCGTCTCATACGTCCTAATAATGATATCGTGTACTATTCTCTTGTCAGCAGACCGTCTGTACTAACAAAGAGTAATTATCATTCACTCAGGTCATTGGTTTTATTCTCATTTTGAGTAAAATGAAGTTGAAAGAAATTAGTTTTAACTAACGACTCTCCTTCGCTCTGCTCGGATTTATCTCTAGTTACGTTTTAACGTTTAGGTCAGAGATATTTTCCTAAAAAAATCCTCCAGTGGTTTTTTCGTGATGAGGTCACAGACAGACAGACAGACAAAAAGTCTAAAAATTATAGATTCGGCCTCTGTATCGATAATAATGACTATTTCAATAAGATTTTCCAAAACAAAAAATTCTATATACAGATTCGACTCTGTTAGAATTTTATTATATGTATAGCTAATTTAAAAAAAATAACAATATCTTTGTGTGAAATAAAATTGTCAACTTTAAATTTGCTATCTTATTTAACTATAATATCTAAAAACTCTCCGTTTTCGTCATGGTAATGTACATAACATCAAAACAATAGAAAAAACCTCAGTTTACAACATTTTAAAGTTCAAAATCATTTAACAAGACTTCTTTAAGAATTCGCAGTTACTTTAATTCGTCGCAGTGCCGTAAATGATGGTGTTACGATAGTGTGAACAGTATTTAAATATAATTGTGTAACTGGAGTTTTAAGTGTGCGAATATCTTTTATGTGGGAACCATTTTTTACCTACCAATCAAATGACATTCAGTGAGTTATTTATAATAACTTCCGGAATAGGAGAGTATTTTAAAAGATCATCTATTACAAATCGAACCTGTACATTCTGGCTTGGATGTCAATGTCAAGTATTAGAAAAATATAATATGGGAAAAATTGTTTTTATAAAACTAATATTTTAATTGTGACAATTGTTTGAGACTTTCAGTGAAACGTTGAACGGAGTAAGGTAACGGGGTTAAACTTATAATCTGAAATACACTCAAACTTACTTAGAAGACATAAACAAATCTATAAACCAAACTTTTTTTCAATATATAATTTACTAGCGGCTTACGTACGTTCCTATATTCCTCTCTAGATACGTTTTAATTTTTTCGAGCGAAACCCTAATTCTTTTTCTAAAATTAAAGTAGCTCTTAAGCTTACCTTAGTACTCCTTATAACGTCAGCTATCTGCCAGTGAAAAATTCCATCAAAATCAGTCCAGGGGTTTCGGAGATTAGCCGGAAAAAACAGATAGACAGACAGACTTTTTTTTAATTGTGTTTTTCGTATATAAATAAATAAATAAAAAATATGAATGAATAGCAAAGATTGACCGACTTCAAAAAAGGATGTACTCAATTTGGCTGTATTTATTTATATGTATGCTACAAATGCTGTAAATTCAATTAACATAAAATTCTTTATACCTCAAGAAGGTTGGTATTATATGAATTTAAAAAAAAAATTACCCTTAGAATGTAATAATTATTTGAAAATGATTTTGAACTCAGTGTATCTGTTTCAGTTAAAAATTAATTATAAGCATCCAATTAAATGTATACTGCAGGTCACTCACTTTATACATCAGGCTTTATACTTACTATAATCGTAAATATAATAAATATAAAATCAGGCCTTATATTACTAGTGACTCACCCTCGCTTTGCTCGGGTTCTTCGCTAGGTACGTTTTAGCAGTTAGTGGTTCCCATACAAAATAAACATCTCTAAACTTTCGAATTTCCAGTAGTTTTTTTTTTGGTTTTTCCCTATTTTTCTTATTTTTAAACCACCCCTGACACACCCCCAACAAAACAAAAAAGAATGATTAAATCGGTCCAGCCATCTAACAAATAGCAATTGATATATAATATATATATATATATATATATATATATATATTAGCGGACCCGACAGACGTTGTCCTGTCTACACGTCTTTAATTTGAAAATTTCAAACTTTTTGGACAAAATTGTGAATCTAAACCATTCCCAGATCTCCTTGAACACACACAAAAAATTTCATCAAAATCGGTCCAGTCGTTTGAGAGAAGTTCAGTGACATACACACTCACAGAAGAATTATATATATAAAGATATATATATATATATATATATATATATATATATATATATATATATATATATATATATATATATATATATATATATATATATATATATATATATATATATATATATTTTATACAAACGAACCCGCAGGAGATTGTTAGTTTAAACCACATTCTAAGAGTCGGATATTAATCTTAATTCACATTTTTACGACATTTTTGTTCATGACATTGTCTTACCGCTCTGGTTAACATGTCGGCGAAATATTTATTTTGCTCCACACTTGCACACGACAAGTGAAGAAGTTATGTAGGTTTTTTAGTAATAACTAAAGTATAACATGCAAAGTTTACACGTGATAGTAATTACTGTTAGTGTACTAAATTTAAGGGTACGTACAGACGGACACAGATGACCACGGATTAGGTTATGAGTAGGCCATAAGTCCACTACGCCTGGCAGACTTCACATGTCTTTCGAAAACTCGCTAGGTTCTCTCAGACATGCAGTTTTCCTCACAATTTTTTCCTTCACCGTAAGGTAAGTCGTAATCATGTTAAAAATGGTTCGCACGTGAAAATATCAGAGGTGCGAGACCCGGGGTTTGAACCTACTGCACTGGGCTACCACTTCAGAAAGGTTTAGGTGTATAATTTATTAAGGTTTTTTTTTGTAAATTGACTGAAATATGACGATGATTGTTGAAGTTGTCGAAAATCATGACGACTGGCAGCATTACTGGCGTGCGCCACTTAAACGAATAGTTACATGTAAAAAATGCTATATGTACGCAACTAGGGACGCACCCGAGCGAAGTGAGAGTAAGTTACTAGTTTGTTATAAAAGTTTGTTCAATGCTTCGGTGGTATAGTGGCTTGCATGTACGGCTGCAGACCTGGAGGTCCTGGGTTCGAGTCCCGGGTCGGGCCGAATTTAGTTATTGAGTCTTTCTTTATAGTAAGCCTCAGTAACAGCCCGGAGTTGGGAAGTTAGCGGTGTTTCATCCACGTGCCTCAGAGAGCACGCAAAGCCATTGGCCCTGCGCCTCACTGGTCGTGTCTTGTGTCGTCCCATCAGAGTATGAGAATAACAGAAATAGAGAGTGCACGTTGTGTCTGCGTGTACACTTGTGCACTATAATATCTCCTGCGCAGTTGGCTAGTCTCAATGAGATTGGCCGCCGTGGCCGGAATCGGTCGGGAAGACATTATAAAAGTTTGTGTGAAAATCATAAAAGATAATACATAAATTCCAAAAATGGATGGAGGAAAAGAAAAATGAAATAATTCTCTCGTAAATTAAAGCGTAATTTTACTGATTATTATAAAATCAACAAACATGTAATTGGTTTATAGTGCATATTCAGATGACGCTTTTTATGATTTCTTTAACATGGTAAAAAAAAATTAAGTCACTAAAAGTTTACTTAAATACAGATTCGTTCGAATCTTTGCGAATTTAACTCATATATTTCAAGCAAACAAAACTAGCCAAAGAATAGCCCGAATTAGCGCTGCCCAATTCCTTTGTGTGGCTAGCATTTGTATTAGTATAGTATTATGTCAAATGTGCTTTCTATTAAATTTTGTGAAGTCCAGCATTTGGCCTGCGTAGTAAGTAGATGGCGTGCTATGGCCTGATCCCCCTCGTATTGAAGGGAGGCCCGTGCCCAGTAGTGGGATGTTAAAAAGGGCTAAATAAACACATACATACACATACACATGAGATATATGTAAGTATATAATGATTATAGCTCCAACTGATCTCTGCGTTTTTGTGAGTGCATTATTCTGCGAGTAGATTCATTTTAAGAAAGTATACATTTTGACATGCTATTTGAAGGGACTTTAAAATACGTAATTTAAATTATTTTGTGTAATCATAGTAAATCATAATTTCAGGTAATACGTCGACAATGACAAACGTGAGCTTCGCATTGCTGCGCGGGTAAATCGTTTTGAACTTTTGTGAACGGTTTTGGTAATTACGATGTTTAAATTATATTATTATTACTAGCGATTCACCCTCGCTTCGCTCGGGTTCGTCCCTAGCTTGCTTCCCCATACAAACTTTTATCCCCATTCTCACCCCCTTAAGGGATGATATCCGGGATAAAAACTATTTCACTCACTCACTTTTAATATCATGAGATTTAAAAAAAAAAACTTATTTTAGTAAAAAATAAATCTATTAATTTTCTTCTATCCAAAACTTCCTGACAATAACTAACAAAAAAAAGGATTATCCAATTTAGTTCAGTCGATACGAATTTATGCGCGTACATACATTTCAGTGATTCATTTTTATTTATATAGATTTGAATAATCCAGTCTTACTTCAACCTAAGAATTGTCACTTATAGAGTAGTAAAATTTTTAATTTTTAACCCCCGACGCAAAAACGATGGGATGTTATAAATTTGACGTATCTGTGTGTGTGTCTGTGTATGGCATCGTAGCTCCCGAACGGATGAACCAATTTTGATTTTGTTTTTTTTGTTTGAAAGGTAAATTAGTCGGGAGTGTTCTTAGCTGTTTGATGAAAATCGATCCAAGATGGCCGCCGCCACAAAATTACATATTTTTTCACAAATCCCTCAATATGGGTATTAAAGGAAAGGGCTTGACTAGTAGAATACTATATACACTATGATAAATTTCAAATCCAAGATGGCCGATGGTTTTTTTTAATTTTTAATTTTGTGTAAAAGGTTGCCTAGAATAGATCGCTCTCTAGCGATAAGGCCGCCTATTGTACTATATTCCTTTAATCTGTTTCAACTATATAATATAAAATAATGGTGTGCAATAAAGAATATTTCATTCATATTTCATTTCATTAATTTAGTTATAGATAGATTTTATTTTATTTTATACTTATATCAATAAAATAGTGGACCCGGTAAACAGTCGTTGTCCTGCCATAGATATTGTTTGCTCAGAAAATTAACTGGATCTCTACAACAGTAAAACCTACCACGTTAGATTATAGCTTAAAGCCACCCAGGTGACTCCATAACTACACAAAATAATGCCATCAAAATCATACAACCGTTTAAAAGGAGAAGAATCACAAACACACGCATAGCGTAATTTTATAAACAAAGATATAAAAAGCTGAAGAAATAGTATTTTTGGTTTGAACGCACTAATCTGTGGAGCTCAGATTTCAAAAATTCAGTATTTATTTTATAGCCTATTTAATGAAGAAAATTATATAATATAAAGAAACTACGAAATCAGTTTATTATTATCTTTAAATTGTTAACCTTTAATTATTAAATTATATAAGCGATAAAAACATGAATCACAATTTTATAAGTCTAATATTATTGGCAAAAACTTGTTTTATTCCAAAAATGGAATAATTTTCCTATAATACTGAATTAGGTCGAATATTAATGTCAAGGTTAGACACAAAAAATGAGTAACATAAGAGTACTGGTATAATAAATGTTGTGGAAAATAACATTGAAGAATTTATTACATTTAAAATGTTTGATTCGTCATAATAGAATACTTACGGTGAAATAAAACCTCGTGATGAAAACTTCATGTCTGAGAGAACCCAGCAAGTTTTCGAAAGACATGTGAAGTCCGCCAACCCGCACTTGTCCAGCATGGTGGACTATGGCCTGATCCCCGTCGTATTGAAGGGAGGCCCGTGCCCAGCAGTGAGACGTTTAAAAGGGCTGAGTACAATACCTACCGTATATAATACATTTAGTTAAAAGCTATTTTTTGACCTTACAAACAGACATTTCAATTTTATTTATCTGTACAGGAGTAGATGAAAAAGCTGTTCTTTTTGTGTATTATGATTTTTTTTGATACTCAATATTTTCGCTTCTTGAACGTATTGTAATTTTCTTATATAGTTTGGATAGGCAAAGGGAAATAATCAAAATTTGACGACAATGTTTTTTTTTAAGTTTACATTCAGATAATTAATAGTTCTTAAATAATTTGAAATTTAAGTTATTGCCTTACAATAAAGTTTAATAATTATGAAAATGAATCAAACGTCTTAAATAATTATTGTAGGTTATATAGAGGGTGTCAAAACCTTAACAAAGCTTGCTCATGTATTGCGCAATGATTCTCGTGACACACGGCTTAGTAATTAAAAATTTGTCTTAACTGACTTCGAAAAAACTGACATCAAAAATGAAAAAAGGTGTAAGTTCGCTCGTCTGTACGTATTTTATTTTTAATAAATATTATTTTAATTTAATAGTTGTCCTTGTTAAACTATACACAAAATTGTATCTATCTTATACTTGTTTGTAACACAATAATATAATAAATGCTAAAATCTGTAAAATAGGATTTTTATCACGCCGTAATGGCTTAACGATTTTAAGTCAAAGGATAGCAGTTAATTTATATTGATAATGTCCTCCCGACCCATGGCCGTCCGGCCACGGTGACCAATCTCATTGAGACTAGCCAACTGCGCAGGGGATATTATAGTGCACAAGTTTACGCGCAGACACAACGTGCACTCTCTATTCCTGTCATTCTCATACTTCGACGTGATGACTATTCGACACGACCGGTGAGAGTTAAAGTTAATTTATGTTATAGACTAGCGACTCACCCTCGCTTCGCTCGGGTTCGTCCCTAGGTTGATTTCCCATACAAACTTCATATTTCATCTAAATCTAAAGGTCAGCGTGGTGGACTATGGCTTGATCCCCCTCGTATTGAAGGGAGGCCCGTGCCCTGCAGTGGGACGTTAAAAAGGGCTGAATACAACAGAAAGGTTCTTTTTACTGACGTATATACTGCGGGCAAGAAGTGCAGGTAAGACTAGTAATGCAATATTTGATAGCAATTTCTAAGATGCACTTACTACATAATACCAATTCTACGTAGTTATAAAAAAAATCCAACTAAGGTTTTTTTTAAATCGATTAATATCAACCTTCTCTTCCTAACCCGTATTCCTCACAGTCACTTTAGTATACACGTAGACTGTAGAGCCATATTACTAATCTATACTAATATACTAATATTATAAAGAGGCAGAGTTTGTTTGTTTGTCCATTTGAAAAAAATATTTTTGCATTAGATAGCCCGTTTATTGAGGATAGCTATACGCTATATATCATACTGGAAAAATCTACGGTTCCCGTGGGATAGATGATGAATTGCTAGTATAGGATATATTTACGAAAATTATTAGTTAATATTAGATTTTTTGTAGTACATGCATAACGTATATCATTGATCGATACATAACATTTCTAATAAACAAAATGTATAGATATAGATTATACATGGAGGCGTCAACTATAATACGTTAGGAAACAAAGCTCGCTTGAAGCGATATTACATCACGATTGTAAGTCAGGGTTTAGGCGTAGGGACGCCGTCTTTCACATTCTTCAATAAAATCAGAAATACATTAAATAATATATTTATTATACATTAAATAATATTAAATAATTTAAATAAATAATATTATATAATATTATTTATTTAAATTATTATTCATTAAATTAAATTTATTACTATTAATTTATTTAATACATTAAATAATATTAAATAATTTAAATAATATACTTAGGTATTTAAAAGCTTAAATATAAAAGCTTACATGGCAATTAATGGTACATGCGATGCTGGTGTAGGGACATGTTATAGGCTCCGAATCTACTGAACCGATTTAGATGAAATTTGGCAAGAAGACAGTTTGGGACCCTGGGAAGGACATAGGATAGTTTTTATCCCGGAAATAATCCATTAAAGGGCTGAAAATGGGGATGAAAGTTTGTATGGGGAATCAACCTAGGGACGAACCCGAGCGAAGCGAGGGTGAATCGTTAGTTGTTAAGTATTTATACATTTTGATTATTTCCTATGTATGTCTATAGTTTGGTCTCTACATATTTTTTAACTATTTAGAGCACCTTTCTTAACTGCACTGTTATTTTAATTTGAATATTTTCATACAAAAGTTTTAAGAAGGTTATGACAAAACACGACCTGCAGTTACTCTGCCATTCCCTCACGATAAACGTGTTAAAGCCCGAACAGATAAAGCTTATGTTGAAGCTTTATAACTTACATAATTGTAAAGAGTAAAAAATATTTTTTTTAACCTGTGTTTTTTTAATTAATCATTTTCATTACAGTATAACAGCGAGTGCAATTTTCGCTTAAAATTTGTAAATAAATGTGCCCTTCCCTATTTTTGTTTTTATTTTTACACACTAACCATATAATTTCTTTTTAAGCAATTTAATTACACAAGTTATATATGTATGTATGTGTGTGTGTGTGTGTGTGTGTGTGTGTGTGTGTGTGCGTGCGTGCGTGCGTGCGTGTGTGCGTGCGTGCGTGCGTGCGTGCGTGCGTGCGTGCGTGCGTGCGTGCGTGCTTGCGTGCGTGCGTGTATGTATGTATGTATGTATGTATGTATATATGTAGGTATGTATGCATGTATGTAGGTTTTAATTTAAATTAATATTCGGTTAAGGAAGCTACATGTTATACTTTTCTTTGACCTCCAATGTGCTAAAGCAATTTATTCTATTAATTATATTTTAAAGCCAAGAAACAAGTATTAGAAGTTAACTCCTTGACACATAACGTATTTCATCTGTATAGTTACTATAACATAGTACTCATTTTTAAAGCAGCTACAGTCGTTTTCTTATGAATTTATTATTTTATATTATACTAGCATTGCCCGCGGCTCCGCCCGCGTTTAGATGACAAAAACCAAATTCTTAGGTTTTACATATTAGTATACTCTTACACTGCAGTTTTTGTATTTTTTCTCAGAAATGAGACATTTTCCCGCGGTAAAAAGTATCCTATATGATGACCCGGATAACCAGCTATCACCATACCAAATTTTATCAAAATCCCTCCAGTGGTTTTTCTGTGATACGGTAACAGACAGACAAAAATTAAATTAAAGAAAATTCTAAAAACTATAGATTCGGTCTCTGTTTCTATAATAATGTTTATTTCAATAAGATTTTCCAAAAAATATTTAATGTACAGATTCGGCTTAGTTACAATTTTATTATATGTACCTATAGACTAGCGACTCACCCTTCACCCTCTCACTCAATTTGAGTCACAGACAGAGAGACAGACAGGCAGACAGAGAGATAGAAAGACAGACAAAAATTCTAAAAACTATAGATTCGGCTTCTGTATCGATAAGAATGTCTATTTTAATAAGATTTTCCAAAAAAATATTTAATTTACAGATTCGGCTTAGTTACAATCTCATTATATGTATAGACTTCGTTTTGCTCGCTGCAACAATCGCATGGAAAGGTGGATGGGAATAAAACATAGTTTCATACCCATAGATTATATTTATAACCTAGCAAGGAGTACAGTACTTCACCCAACCGTATGAAATTGATTTGTACAAGCCTTTACTGTTAAAACTACTATGTTCTATGTTCAATTTATTTATTTATGAATAAAGTTACTATTATTATTATTACTATAATTATTATTATAAATTAAACTATGTGCTTAGCAAATTTCATCGAAATCGGTTTAGTTGTTGGTTGTTAAAAGGTAACAAACATTAAAATAAAGTTACTTTCAACATTATAATATTAGGTAATAGTGACTCTAGAGACCCTTCGCATTTACAAAATTTATTATACCAGTAGTTCATTTTCTCAAAAAGTACACAGTAAGTAGCCATTCATCATACTAAATAATTTCTCTATCTATTGATGAAAACTATGATAAAAATCCATAATTTCTGCGGCTAGCCCGAACAAACAAAATCACTCCGCGCGGCGAGGGATATCTATCCGTATATGTACATATTATTAATTAACTTATATGGTGTGCTTTGGCTAAGTAATTAAAGCCTACTTATTAAATACATACCTAATCAAATATTTTCGAAATCGGTGCCAGCCATACAAAGCAAAGTACACCGACTTCGAAAATATTTGATTAGGTATGTATAGTAAATGAAAACTACCAATCAGTTATTTTTTACTTTTTAGTGCTTTTGTTTGAAGTCGGTTTTTATTTTTTTGTTAAAAGGTTTTTATTTTTCCCTTTTTAGTGTAGACAGTAGTAGCAAAGTAAGAATTCTAACGTGTTAGGCTTGTCAAATCAAACAAAATAAGCCCAAACTCAAAGTATCTACTATTAGCCGTTGAAGAGTTCCACCTATCCACCTTCTGGCCTTACCATCAGATCAGGTCAACAACACCGAACCACTGTACTATCAACGAAAATAGAAACACTTGCAAAGTTTCAAGTCAATATGACAATTAGAAGTAGGTTAAATTCATCATTAGCTATTTTCCACCCTTAGGAGTGGTATTGTTTTTTGAAATTTAAATGGGACCAATCTGGATATATACACTTTCAAACAACATAAAAATTATCCAAATCGGTTAATAAATGACGGAGTTCTGAGGTAACAAACTTAAAAAAAAATACAGTCGAATTGAAAACCTCCTCCTTTTTGAAGTCGGTTGATGAATCCCTATTTCCCAGCCTTGGTTACGCCATCACGCGTGAACGGCTGGACTGATTTAACTATATTTTTTTTGTTGTGTGTGTTATTGTCAGAAGAAGGTTCTTATGAAAGAAAAAAATTAAAAAATTGCGTGGAAAATTATAAAATTTAAGAATACTTATTTAAGAATAATTAACAACCATGTTAAAAGTTGTGTGGCTAACGCTGGGTAATAACTATTTATATATATTTAAATCGTACCTAGCGGCGAACCCGAACGAAGCGAGGGTGAGCCGCTAGTATACAGTAGTAATCAGAGTAAATAGCTTGAGAACATTGAAGGAGGCTTAAAATCGTTAAAATGTATAATGCCCAACCACATGCCAATTAGCATTTTCTTATCTATGAATTTATTTAATTCCATATTTCACAAAACATTGCAATGCATATGAATAGACTTCCCATTGCGTCTGGCGTGTCGAAAATTTCTTGCGAAAATTTAACCTGAATTTTTGATTGCAATCTGCTTTTATAGTGCATTGAAGATTGTAATTAATTGGGCGGCTGAAATTTTTACTTAAGTGCTAAATAAATTTTGAGTAAATAAATACTTTATTGACATAATTTTATACGTACACTAGTGACTCACCCCCATTCCGTTTGGGGTCATCCCTAGTGGTACGTTTTAAATTTTAGTATAGTTTTCTCAGAAATTAGATATTTTCCCGCAGTGAAAAGTATCCTATATGTCGACCCGGATAACCAGCATAAAAATCTGTCCGTGGGTTTTCTCATGATGCGGTCACAAACAGATAGACAGACAAAAATTCTAAAAACTATAGATTCGGCCTCTGTATCGATAATAACGACTATTTTAATAAGATTTTCTAAAAAAATATTTAATATACAGATTCGACCCGGTTAGAATTTTATTATATGCCTGTATAGACATTTCCCTATCCCATGCGCTCGTAAAAACTGTATTGCGGGAGCCAAAATAAGTATATTAATTATCACAATATTACAATGATCGTAAATCAACAATATGCAGATTGAACACTTCCACACTTTCGAGCACTTAGCTCTTGTGCCGCACTGTTGACAGCCAAAGAAGGCAAGCCAGAGGCGGGCAACAGATGGTGTTTCCCCCGGGAGGTCTCAGGTCTGTGGTGTCGCCACTCACCAACAGCTCGCCACAAACTGCCCTGCAGGCTGATTATTGTTATCACATAAAACATAATGTTCTTAATAATTCTTCATTACAGGCAATTTATGATAAATATTTTAGATTAAAGGAATTCTCGTAGGTATGCATAAACGGCTGATGCCTAATCAAAAACGACTTTAAGGAGCAAATAATCTTATACATCGGTTCATCATAATAAACGTATATTGTATACAAATTTGACCATTATTATGGGTAATGCAATAGTCATTATATTACCACATGTATTGTGCTATAATTCGTCAAACATTTTCTAGATATATTATAAGAAAATTATTTATGTTACACTAGCAACTTACCCTCACTTCGCTCGGGTGCATTTCTATCTACAAAGGAGCGGAACACTAATACTTTTTCTAAAATAAAATTAACTTAAGTTACTCTTTATAACATTAGCTATCTGCCTGTGAAAGTTGCATCAAAATCAGTGCAGCCTTTACAAAATTGGCTATAACAAACAGACAGACAGAAAAAAATTATAAAAATTGATTTTCTTATAAGTACTTGTACCTACCGTATATACTTTCATATGTACTTAGTAAAAAAACTTTTACAAATTTAAATTAGGTAGGTACCATTTTTTATCGAACATCAGGAGTCTACTATCGGTTCGGTAAGAAGAAGCCTCAGGCCTGAGAAGAACTGGCGAAAGAAACGACGATGAAGGCGAAAAAAAGTAGATAAAAATTACAATAATTTCACAAAAAATGAATTGTACAAAAAGTTGTAACAACGCAGTATAAGCTATTTTACTGTAAAGCTTTAAGCTTCATAAAAATTTGCTTCGTTTGCTCCGTTTTGTAGTTATTGTGTGAAAGAGTAACAAAAATCTAGCCATACACCTATCAATCAACCCATTTATCCATAAATTAAATCAAAGGCATCAAGCTGCCATTCTACATATTTTATGTAAATACCTGAAACGTAATCTATTTTTTCTCATCAAATATTACAAATGTTTCTCATGTCACGTTTAATTTGTTTTCTACTTTGAATTATCTGCGCATATTCTAGATTTTCTATTATTAATTTATTACATATTATGTAATACATTAATAATAAAATATGTTTTTTGTGGAATTATTTTTTTATTACATATTATATAATAAAAAAATAATAATATTAAAATAATTTTGTAGATATTACGGTCCGGTCGATAAAAATTCGGATAGAAAAAAATCGAATTGAATTCGCGAAGCCACATCCGTGCACTTCTATTTATTTTGTTCATCTACCTATCTATATATACAGATAAATAAAATTGAAGTGTCTGTTTGTAATGTCAAAATGACAGCTTTTTACTAAATGAATATGAAAGAATAAAAGTATACGTTACTAATAAGAAAAAAAACAATTTTTAAAATTTATGTCTGTCTGTATGTTCCAGCTAATCTCCAAAACGGCTGGACCGATTTCGACGAGACTTTCACTGAAAGATAGCTGGTGTTACTTTATTATAGAAACATTTTCAGGGTTCCGCTTAAAAAAATTAAAACCCATAAAATTGTGAACAAAATCGTACTCAGGGACGCATTCGAGCAAAGCGCGGGTAAGTCGCTAGTTTTTGATATAAAACAACAGACGTGTTGTGATAATGTCTAAAAAGAGCAAAATGCATCAAAACAAAAGCCTCTCATAGAACAAGTTAATGTTTATTTATGATGCATCTATGTGGGTCACTTAATGGATTGTGTCACGACATTTTATAAACAGTTCAGGGTCTGACATAATCAATAGAATTTGAATATGACCTAACAAGTAATTCCTTTCATTGCTCAAATTGCTTCTGGCACCTTGAACTCGACTATCATAGACCCAGCATAGCAACAGCCTACGCTTTTTTTCTACGACCAGTGTTACTAGGGAATTACACGTATGCTGTAATATCTACTATCATTACAACTAAACTAGCTATATGACTTCCTTTGAATGTAATTTTAAAATAATATTTGGACTGCTGTTATAAATGCAAACATTTTTTGTCGTCGTTTGTATGTGTGTGTATGCTTTTTAATGATTCTTATATTTGAATGAGAGAGAGAGAGAGTGTGTGTGTGAGAGAGAGAGAGAGAGAGAGAGAGAGAGAGAGAGAGAGAGGATAGTCGCTGGTTTGATAATCCCATTAATTAATTAATATAAACCCATTGATATTATAAATGCGAAAATTTGGATAGATGTTTGTTACTCAATTACGCCAGAATGGCTTAACGGATTTGGATGAGATTTGGTACATAAATAGATTATAGTCTGGAATAGCATATAGATTATTTTTTCATATAGATTTGTTTATATATTATAGTAAAATAATATGTTGGCTAATTAAAGTTACAAGTTAAAGCTATGTATGTATGAATTATTATAAGGTAAAAGTTAGAAGTGCTAACCAAAGTATCAGCCGTATAAATATGACATTGGAAAAACATAATGCCGCGTTACTCCTATCACTGATATGAAGTCGAGATATGGTCTATTTTACCTAATTAACAAATTTCTTTAAAATTTCGCCTTGAGAATGTCAATGTGGCTTTTTCGTATAGGTTACGTTTACCATACAAAGAGGGTGATTACTGTAACTTACCCTGTACATCCGTATGGGGGTAAAACCAGTCTAATCGTCCATTGTTGATATTCATTTATGTCTATATGTTACTTATTATGTAACTTGAACAAGCCAATAACTCGCTCTTTTTAAAATAATATTATATATAAACGGTCTAACTTTAATTTACACCCGCGACCTTAATCGCGTAGACGGACAATGGCAAATTATAAAGGAACCAGTTTCGTAGAAAATTTAGTACGCAATGTATGCATCCACTCTTCTCCTTTCTGCCTTAAAATGTATATATCCAAATATCTTTTCTTGCTTGCTCCTTAAATTACATAAAATACCGTCTGAAAAATTATTGTGTTGCTAGATACAGTAGCTCAGTATATTATACTATCCCGGTGGTGTAGTGCCTAGCTCTACGGCTGCACATCCGAAGGTCCTGAGTTCGAGTCCTGGATCGGGCCAAGTTTAGCTATTGATTTTTTCTGTTAAGAAAGTCTCAGTTACAGCCTGGAGTTGAGAAGTTGGCGATGTTTCACCCTCGTGCCTCGGAGAGCCCATTAAGCAGTCGGTCCTGCGCCTGATCTCTCACTGGTTTTGTTGAATTATGATCATCCCATCGGAATTTAAGAGTAACAGGGATAGAGTGCACTGGTGTCTGATCGAACACTTGTGCACTATAATATCTGCGTAGTTGGCAAATGACATTGGTCACCGTGGCCGATATCATCCAGTAGGATATCAGCTCTAAGATTTTGTGATTATTAGTCAGTCAGTGAGTAAAAAGGTTTAATTTAACTATAGTTCATACTATGTTGCTAGTATACATGTAGAGTTATCGAATAAAACTAGTTTCAATAACATGTAAATTGCTAGTTTTCTCACGCACAGTATAGAAATTGTTGTTAAGTATGCAGGATGAAGCGCATATACATGAGAAGATTAAAATTTAAGCAACAAAACGGTAAAACGATTTATTTTTTGCGGTCTTAATAAATTGACTGAGGATGACTTTTATTGCGAATAACTATGGCGTATACACTTTACAATGTGAAATGGTTTTTTTTTGTTTTTTTAAGAATTTAGTGTTATTGACCCTTGTTTTACATATTATTTTTTTCTTTTTTAATACTTTTAAGAATGGCTACGAAAATATTATGAAAATTATTTATTTTGTATGTTAAGTCAGCTCTTTTAACGTCCTACTGGTGGGTGCGAGTCTCTCCTCAATATCAGGGGGATCAGGCCAGAGTCCACCACGCTCACCACATGTGAGTTGGCGGACTTCAGATGTCTTTCAAAACTATTAAGGTTTAGACATGCAGATTTCCTCACGATGTTTTTCTACACCGTTGAAAATGAATCAGACATTAAAATTTTAGAGGTGCGTGACCCGGGACTTGAACCCGCTTCACTTGGTTTTCCAAGCGTGGACTACTACTGCCATTTATTCCACATATCATAAATGAATTATATCCCAATACATCTTCTGATTAGTATAATATAGAGTTCAAACTCCGCATTGACCTTTACTTTGGTATTCTTAAAATATGTAAACAAACTTTTGTTTTAGAATAAAATAATAAAATATATAAGGATCACATATTTTACCTGTTTTGAAATAAAAAGTTTATTTTTTTTTCAATTCAATTCAAAACAGCCAGGTTTTCCTCGACAAAGTTATAAAATAAACAAAACACTTACTGTTATAAATAGACAAATAATAATCAGTATAGTTTATATGTTTTTAATACAGAATATTTACGCATCCCTATGGAAATTTTATTAATCGAAAAAAATATATTTACAAATATATGAATATATACAACATCACCATAGAAAATATGTGACCGATTGAGTAAGTAACTCTTCCTTTTTAAAGTCGGTCTAAAATAAATCTCATATTGTATTGTTTAATAGAATATTATGAATTTTACTTATTTAAAACAAAAATTGTTTAATGTTTAATAGAGGATATTTATTACCTTCAACTATGTATAATATAGGTAATGGTAATAAAATATATAACACTTTTATACAGATTAGTTTTAAATTATTAAGAAACTTAAAATTTAAAATATCAATTGCTATATACATAATTATTAAACAAATAATCTCAGTCAGTAATAATTATTTTAATTCAATTTAATAAAAAAGTTAATTCTTATAATTTGAAGTTTAAAATAAAGATGAAATGTTTTTAAAAAAAAACATAAAGACGCGGAATAAAGAAATTTTAGTACAACATAAACTGCAAAATTAAATAAACTTGGATAACCACAAAAATTTTAAAGTAATTTTGTGTTTATATACAAATCGTTTACTTACATCATTTACGAACAGCTGGTCGCTATAGACTTCGATAGTGAGCGATAGAGCCACGACCAAAATTAAATTTATCCAATCCATCACGGCTTATAACACAATAAATGTATTAAAAATAATTAACACATTCACATTATACAAAAAAATGTAACAAGAAATCATAAACAATAATAATCCACTTTAAAACTTCACATGCTTTGTGTTTCCCGCGCAAATTGAGACTTTTAGTTTTTTTAATTTTTATTTACAATGGCAATATTTTATAAAGCCATTGTAAAAAGTTTTTATATTTTTTTTCTATTTATTTATAAGTGATAGAAATAAATGGATTTTAGTTATTCCATTTGTGCCGGCGGCAGTTCACGGTGTTTTGCGGCTCGCGACTGTGGTTTTGTGCAAACGATTTAGATTGCAGTTAGAAGGTAGGGCTGGGAATGTATCGATAAAACGTGCAATTCAAATTTAATTAGAATGTTTTAATATATAAGAAATACATATTATATTTATTAAAGGATTTTAGGTAAAGTATTTCTTTTTAATTTTTCTATATGAAGCAATTTAAAATTAGACTTTATTATAAAATTAATTAATTAATTTAATGAACAGTATCAGTCAATTTTTATATTGAAAATTTTATATTGTTAATACATTGTTTTATATTTATCGTTTTAATTTCTAATTTTAATAATAATATATCTAACTACTTTTAAATAAAAGAGAATCAAATCAAATGTTCTAACGTTCCCGCTCCAGTTTCCACATTTGCACATTAACCTTCATTTACTAAAAACAAGAAAAACAGTGAAAATGTTTCTGCATCAAGAGTTCCGCCTCCATTGATAGACAGTGTTAGCTACTAAATCTTTAGAGTTGCTTCTAACCATATAAATTTATTATTAGTTAATAAATTTGTTTTTTATTTTTTGAATTTTAACTTTGATATGTGTAAGAAAATTGTAAATGATATGCAATATAATTATCATATAATAATCAAACTTTCATACCCATTTTTATCCCCTTAAGGGATGATTTCCGGAACAAAAAGTATCCTTCCCAAGGTCTCAAACTATCTTCTTACCAAATTTCATCTAAGTCGGTTAAGTAAATCCAGAGATTACCCCCTACGACGTCACAAACTCACAAATTTTACCTCGTTATAATATTAGTATAGATTTAATATATTTATCTTGCTCTTAAATCTTCTTTTTACTGTATTATCTTTGTTGCAATAAAGGCTTTAATAATAAAACAAATAAAAATAAGCATAATTTAATATAAATGTGGATATGACTAAAAATCTCTAATGCAGGAAACCAGTTTATTTTTTATTCTAATAAAATTCATTCAATTTTACAAGAAATTATTAAGTACTAGCATTGCTCGCGGCTCCGCCCGCGTTCAGATGATCAAAAACCAAATTCTTAGGTTTTACATACTTAGTTTTTACATACTCTTACATTGCAGTTTTTGTATTTTTTTCAGAAATGAGACATTTTCCAGCGGTAAAAAGTATCCTGTATGTTGACCCGGATATCGAGCTATCACCATACCAAATTTCATCAAAATCCCTCCAGTGGTTTTTCTGTGATGCGGTAACAGACAGACAGACAAAAATTCTAAAAACTATAGATTCTGCCTCTGTATCGATAATTATGCCCAATAAACAGATTCGCCTTATTTACAATTTTATTATATGTATGGATTTAATAAATTTAAACTAAAGACGTCTCTACGTCTAGCTTTGTTCCAATGTATGGCAGATCGTTTCGATATGTCACGGCTAAGCCATTGTTAATAAGGCCTTTCTCCCAATATTTATTTCTACATGTGTTGTATGTATTGTGTTTATTTGAGCGGACCGAAGAGAAAGGAAGGATGGTCATGGTAGTTTATTCTATAAAAAGGAGATCAAAATTAGAAATCATTTGTTAATTGGTTAAGTGACTTACTATATCTTTATGTAAAGACGACACGTTTGGCTGAGTTTGTAGTGACCGTACTTGCTGTGCCAGCAGTCCCGGGTTCGAGTCCCGCTGGGGGCATTCATTTGTGTGATGAGCTTGAATATTTGTACTCTAGTCATGGGTTTATATTTATAATATGTATGTATTTAATGTTATATATGTGTAATGTATCGACCATCTGGTATCCATAACGCATAATAAGTACATATGTGTAAGGTTTGGTGGTTGATGAATGATTAAATTTTTAAATAAAAATAAAATAAAAATAAAAATATTTTATTTATTAACAAAATGTTTACAAATTACAAATAAGGTTGAGATCGCCTTTTAAGTGTACAAAACACCTGTGACAGACAATCTCGCTCTTCCATAGCCACATCAAAAGTAAGTTGTTATAGCAAATTAAGTTTTACATTATTTGTTAGTAAAATAGTGTGTGTGTGTCTGTATGATTGTGAGTGTGTGTGTGTGTGTCTGTGTGTATGTGTGTATGTGTGAAAATTAAAATTTAAATGCTTGTTGGAAAAAAAGCACATCTGGTTTTTGTTTTAAAAGCAATTTTAGAAAAAAAAGCGTGTGTGTGTACTTACACGTAAGAAGTTATAATTCTATGGCGTAACTGAACAAAAATCGCTAAAGATTTCATCCCGTATGTCACAACTCTCTGTTTGTAAAAGTAATGCAGCTAATGGCCTAAGAGCCTGTGAACGCCAGACCTTCGTTATTTTATAAAAGCTGAAAGTTAGTCAGCGCATGCTCCCAACACAGATAAGAACGATGGACTATTATGAAGTTTAGGCTTTGGTGGCTTTGGCAGGTACACGGTACTAAAGGTGTGTAAAATACCGATCTAAATTCGTCAAATAATAAAGTGTGATTTTTGGTATTACCTTCAGAATATTATTAAAAATCACGTCATTCAATGCCAGACATTTCACATCGTGGCAAACCCTTGCCAGACACCTTCATGAAATCATAATTCTACTCACGTTATAGTATAAAAGCTGATTTTTTTATATAATACTTGAGTAATAATTAGATGATTTATAAGCTGCTAGCATATCATTTATTACACACCATGAAAAATGTTCCAAACAAGTTGGGAGGCATTTCTAAGAAAATGTTGCAAATGGTCACCAAATTTGAAGCGCTAAGAATTGACTTTATTTTTGATTTTTTTTTTGATGACGCTTTTGATAAATTATAACGTATGACACTGGTCAAAATGATTTTAGTAAAAACAAAAGAGTTCCACTACTTAGCCTTTAATTCCATCATCAGACCATCTAGATTACATCAAATTGTGTGAAAGTTTCAAATCGATGCGATCGTTAGACATAAATTAAAATCGACTTCCCAGTTTCATTAGTCTAAGTACTTTACATTCAGATTTTTTTATGTACATATACTAGCGGCTCACCTTCGCTTCGTGTGGTTTCGTTCCTAGGTACATTTTATCGGTTAGTATGAAATACAAATCTTTGAATTTTTCGATTTTCTGTACTATAATATGCATGTATTATACATATAAACCTTCCTCTTGAATCCCTCTATCTATTAAAAAAACCGCATCAAAATCCCTTGCGTAGTTATAAAGATCTAAGCATACATAGGGACAGACAGACTGCGAGAAGCGACTTTGTTTTATACTATGTATTGATGTATATATGTATTATGTATCTATTATATTACTCCTCGCTAAAATGGTAGGATGAATTTGGATGAAAATTAGTTCAAAGATAGACTAGGACCTAGAGTAACACGTAGACTACCTATAGCTAGTAATAAAATATGCCAAAATGTGTATATTCATCATATCATACATATAATAAATTTGTAACCAACTGCTGTCTGTGTATGGGAGATTTTTAAGTAAAACTGTTATTAGGGGTCTTTATTAACACAATATAACCCAAAACAATGACTTTTTGAATTTTTGTCTGTTTGTTTGTGCGGTTGTCCGCGATAATCTCAGAAACGACTTAACCAATTTGAGTGCGGTTTTCACTCATATGTTGTTGTAAGCTTCATTTAACATTTAGTGTTAGTTTTATTTTAATTAGTTAAAAAAGTTATGTCAATTTGAGGAATCACCCAGAGACGAGCCCGAGCGAAGCGAGGGTAGGTACTCACCCTTATAACGCTATTTTATATAATATTTTAAATACAAAAGACACTAGCAACGCTTAAAAGCTTATGGAAGGTTAACACAGATTGCCGTCAATCGAAAGAAGCCTTCCCCAAACTAAATAAACAATTAACAATGAAACTAACACGCCCAGATAGATCCAAACTAAAAACGGTAGTGGAACTGTACTGTTATGTGTACTGTTATGTACACTTCCAACTCAATAAAAATCTTTTTAACATAGGTCACACGGACAGCACCCTCTGCAGAGCGTGTCTCCAAGAAGATGAAAAACCAGCTTATATTCTAACTGAATGTAGTGCACTGGAACAATTACGCGAAGAAAAACTCGGCCCCAAAAGATCGATCCCAGAAATCTTCCAGGACACCGGCAGCCTGCTAGACTACTGGGACGCTCTGGGGTGGAAAGAATAACACACACAGCAGCACAAGCTCACGCACAACGGGCAAATATGCCTAAGTGCGGAAAAAGCCGTGTCTGAAGAAGAAGAAGAAGAGACTCTAGTAACATTATAAGTAAAGCTTCATTTAGCAAAAAGCATATTAAAATCCACATTATCTTGTATACTATAATACTCGTGTAGTAATATACTAACAAAATAAAACATACAATATGATTAGTGAGAAATTATAAACGTCTTTAGCAACTGTTATGTCTTCGAAGCGTGAACATTTACCGTTTACTCTTTGTCTCGTTGTCATAATAGCGGAATTAGTGAAAATGACAATGAATGTGTTTAAATTGTAACTGTACCTTTGTTTGTTTGTCTGTGGGTCACCGGGGCGTTTCGCGTGCAACCTTTATGCACCTATCTATACATATAATAAAATTGTAACTAAGCTGAATCTGTACATTAAATATTTTTTGGAAAATCTTATTGAAATAATTATTATTATCGATACAGAGGCCGAATCTATAGTTTTTAGAATTTTTGTCTGTCTGTCTGTTACCGCATTACAGAAAAACCGCTGACGGGATTTTTATGAAATTTGGTATGGTGATAGCTAGTTATACGGGTCAATATATAGGATACTTTTTACCGCGGGAAAATGTCTCATTTCTGAGAAGAAATACAAAAACTGCAATAAGAGTATACTAATATGTAAAACCTAAGAATTTCTTTTTGGTCATCTGAACGCGGGCGGAGCCGCGGGCAATGCTAGTTATTATATAAATTGCATGTATAGGTATATGTTGTCTATCTAAAAGATTTTGGTTTTGTAATATATAACTTTATAATATTGTTAGACACCTCATAACATATTTTTTGTGATATATTACATATTCGTTTATTGAAAAACCAAACCCATTGATTATTAATAAATTAAACTTGATAGCCTTTTTAAGTAAAAATAGTATAATAATTTTTTTTTTTGATAATAGGTAGGTACAAGCATATATACATCGATACAAATGTCTCTTGTAAACGGACCTTTTTTAAATAGGACTAGCTATTCACCCTCGCTCCGCTCGGGTTTGTCCCTAGTTACGTTTTAAGGTTTAATATAAAATTCTCAGAGATGAGATATTTTCCCGTAGTAAAAAATATCCTATGTGTTGATCCGGATAACCTGCTATCATCATACCAAACTATCTATTCCATCGATAATGAATAATAATGTCTATTTTAATAGAATTTTCCAAAAAAATTAAAATAATGTACAGATTCGGCTTAGTTACAATTTTATTATATGTATAGATAAACACCCATGACTGGAGTACAAACATTTGTGCTCATCACACAAATAAATGTCCCCAGCGGACTCGAACCCGAAACCGCTGGCACAGCAAGTAGGGTAACTAAATACTGAGCCAAACGTGTCGTAAAGACCTAATAATAATAACATCGATTCTCTTTCGACTTATCATTGAGTAGGCAACTTAGCTGCACCACTTTCATGTAGTTTCCAGAATGTAATCGTAATAAATTGCACGATTTCTTCACTTTTACTTGCATTAGTACTATATGACCAAACGGACTTTCAAGCGAATACTAATAAGATTTTCGTTAAATGCTATGCTTTAGTCGCGGCTTTGTCTGTTAAAATATTGTGTTTTTAACGGTTAAAGTAATTTAATACACTAACTGATAAGTTTTACAATTGTTAAACGTTTTTATTGTAAATACAATATAAAACAAGAAAAAATATTGTTTTTTTTTTTTAATTTTGTGAGTGAGTGAGTCGGAATAAATATCCTATAGGTATCCTTTTTTATCGATGCTAGTAAATCCTTTGTATTTATACTTCCCACTGAAACCATAATAAAATAAATAAATGAAATAAAAAAAGCCTTTTATTTCCTGCTTACAATCGTTCATAGGGTTTTGTTTTGAAACTCAAGCCACAAGCATAACTTAAATATTGAATTAACACAGGCTGCTCCTTATCAACCTCCCATGAGGCAGATCCACCTTGCAAAGCTAGCTTGTACATAAAATCGATTCACTGCATAAACATATGAATGACAAGTTGCCACTGTCTGTACATAGAGATCTATACCACAATTAAATTATAACGGAACATAGTTAACCAAATCATTTATTATTGTTAAATATATTTAATTTTAAATTAAACGTAAAACTATATCTTAAAAGTTATATATGTACTTTCAAGAACTGTAGAGCTTCATACTATAAGGGTCAAGTTAAACTGGTTAGTAAATCAAAGTGTCCCATGCAAATGATTATCTACTTAGTAATTCTAAGGACTTTAGGAAAACTTTTGTAAAGTAAAAGGACCTGTGTTGTATCATCAACATATAATATACTAGCAGAACCCGCGGCTTTGTTCGCGTTCAAAGTACAAAAAACGACCTCTTCTTTCCCTTCCCTTTACATATAATGTATGGCAGTCTGCCTGATTTGTTGATATTTATGATAACTGTTCTGCTCCCTTGGATAGTAACATGATGATAAATAGCCTATACATATATACCTAAAGTCTTTTTCTCAATAAAATAGACTATCTAATGCAAAAATGTTTTTTCAAATCGGATCAGTCGTTCCTGAGATTAGCGCATTTAAACAAACAAACAAACGGAAGTCATATAATATATAGCTTATCTATTCCATAGTAATTGTCAAAACGTACTTACCCTTAAACCAAGACGTGGTCTTATAGCGTGCCAAGTTCTATCAAAATCCGTCCAACGATTTTCACATTATTTTGTAACTAGCATAGAGACCTCTTCATAAACTTTCATATCTATTATAGTGGCTATTTAAAAAAATCTTTTTGCATTTAGTAGCCTGCTTATTAAAGATTATAACCTTCATAAGGTTATCTAACATCACGGTAAGATACTTAGTAGCAAAACAATTAATTCCTACTAAAATTATAAATGCAAAAGTTTGTGAGGATATGTGGATGTCTCGATGTATAGATTGTATGGATGTTTTTTACTCATTTACGCAAAAACTACTGAATGGATTTTAATGAAACTTTACAATTATATTAAATTAAAATATTTACAATACTTTTAGGCTACTTTTTATCCCGGAAAAATGTACGGTTCCCATAGGATAGATTTGTTCTTATTTTTCTAGAGGCGAAACCGAGCGAAGCGAGGGTGAGCTGCTAGTTTTATTATAGATCCGCACTTAAATAACCTACGCGAGTGGACTAATTAAAATTATATATATATATATATATATATATATATATATATATATATATATATATATATATATATATATATAAAAGTACAAAATATGTAAAATTGAATACGTTTTTTAACTCCATAATGTTTATTTATATGTACTTATACACTATATCGTACACTACATTAATAACATAGAGATAAAAAAACAAAGTATAAAGAATGTGAGCAAAAGGTGGCCTTATCGCTAATTATAATTAATTAGCGATTTTTTAAAGACCTTTGGGTTAGGAAATATGGAAGATTATACAGGTGGGTGGTGTAAACATAACCACAATACAACTTAATACTTAGACATTTTACAGATATATACATCTATAGGTACATATAATAAAATTGTAACGAAGCCGATTCTGTATATTAAATATTTTTTGGAAAATCTTATTAAAATAGACATTATTATTGATACAGAGACCGAATCTATAGTTTTTAGAATTTTAGTCTGTCTGTCTGTTACCGCATCACGGAAAAACCACTGTAGGGTTTTTGATGTTTGGTACGATGATAGCTGGTTATCCGGGTCAACATATAGGATACTTTTTACCGCTGGAAAACGTCTCATTTCTGAGAAAAAATACAAAAATTGCAATGTAAGAGTATACTAATATGTAAAACCTAAGAATGTGGTTTTTCATCATCTGAACGCGAGTGGAGCCGCGGGCAATGCTAGTATAATAAATATCTATAAAAATATACTAATACATAAATATATAAGGTTGTCCTAAAAAAATAATGTTTTAAATAAGAATTATGAACAAATAGACAGACGTTTATAATATACATACAGTAACAGTTGCATGTGACCTGAATCCGTTATTAAACTTTGTTGGTCATTATTTACGGATGTAACGGGGAAAGTGTTTTATTTTCAAATAAATAACGTTTTGTATTTTGAGAGCATAGCGAGAGTGCTTTCTATAAAAACGGTAATTATAAAGTGTATTCATTACAATTATTTCACCCAAAATTTCAATTAATATTTAGATAATTGTTAAAAAGTAGTCACAGCTTCTAGTTTAATTTAAAATCGATTTCTTTATTCTTATAGAAATATGTTGGTTTCGACAATAATTTATAATTAATATTGTAATTTATGCCGGCATATGCTTAATATGAACCAATTAAAATTATTTGTTTCTCTGATGTAGGCTTTTATTTAATAAAAGTATTATATGAAATGTATTTGTATGTAAGTAATTAAATATGCAAGCAAAAGAATTTTAAACGGCGATTTAATTAATTAATAAAATGTAATCTCACTTATAGAGATGAATTTTAAAAATTTTAAGTATATTTTACAGGTTTGATAGATAAGTAATTTGGTAACATCAATCTCATCTAAGTAGAGAGAGACAAATTCTCTAATATCTACCAGTACAAACAAAACATTTCAAATTGTCTTCCCATAATGCGATGCGATTTTGCAAACGATCAGAGCCATCTTTTGGTATATTATTAACAATTATAGTCTGTGTAGCGAGTACATATTATATACATAAATACACATAGTTATTTATATCGATCTAGCGACTCACCCTCGCTAATCTCGGGTTCGTCCCTAGTTATGTTTTACCGGTTAGTTAACGGTTAGCATAAATTTCTCAGAAATTAGATATTTTTCCGCAATAAAAAGTATCTTATATGACCCGGATAACCAGCTATATCATACCAAATTTCATCAAAATCTGTCCAGGGGTTGTCTTGTAATGCGTTGACAGACAGATAGACAGACAAAAATTTTAAAAACTGCAGATTCGGCCTCTGTATCCGTGATAATGGCTTTTTTATTAACATTAACCAAAAAAAATTTAATGTACAGATTCGAATAAGTTACAATTTTGTTATTATTATGTATAGATAAGCAGTCACTCCTGTGAGAAATTTATAGCAATGTGTACAAATATAATAATTTCCTAATAAATAATTTTGGTGTAAGCACTTAATTCATTTAAAGTTTTTTTTATTGGATTTACGTTTATAATAAGTATATGTATATATTTTTTCTAGTTTTAGTTATTTATTGATATATTTATTTGTAAATAGGCAAAGTTGAAACAGTTCATTATTTATTTTCCTCTCTTTGTCAACGGTTCAAATCAATAACGATTATGGTAAAATTTTGACAACCGAGCGAACCTTAGTGCCTATATAATAAGGATGCATGCATCTTTAAGTCCAATAGAATTTTACTTAACTTACAAGCTGTTTAACTGTCTCAGTGGTCTAGTGGTTAGTATGTACTGCTGCAGATTCGGTGGTCCTGGGTTTGAATCCCGGCTCGGGTTAAGTTTATTTATTAAGTTTTTCTCTGTAGCAACCTAAAGTAGGGAAGAAGCCGATGATTACGTCCATGCTACGGAGAGCACGAAAAGCTATCGCCTATCGGTACTGCGCCTGTTCTCTCGCTGGTCGGAGAGTGTCAGGAATAGAGAGGGCACATGTGTCTGTCCTGCGCAGATAACTAGTCTTAGTGAGATTGGAAACCGTGGTTGAAATTTCTCAAGACATATACGTTGACTAATTGTACGTAAGGAAGTAATGTTGTAGGTTACAAATAAAACATAAGTCACTTAGGTTTATTTTATGTAAGTACAAACAAATACTGTAGAATGCCATATTTTAATAAAAATATGATATATTATTAAGTTAAAATATATAAATAATCTTTAGTTTCTAAGATTATGCACTGTTGTTGGTTTTATTATTATACTAGCAGTACCCGCGGCTTTACCCGCGTATATAAAAATGAGTTTAAGAATAGGTAATGTATGGAAGTCTGCCCGATTTGTTAACATTTATGATTACTGCTCCGCTCCCTTGGGCAGCATGATGATATATAGCCTATAGGCTTCCTCAATAAACAGGCTATCTAATGCCAAAAGATTTTTTCAAATCGGATTACTAGTTCCCGAGATTGGCGCGTTCAAACAAACAAACAAGCAAACGATCACTTTATAATATAGGTATACATTATATGATGTGAATTATAACTGGGTTGTTTATCTATGAAATAGCTTCTTTGCTTATTTTACACTGTTCTTATTTGGTAAAGATTTTATTATTTTTATCCTATAATTTCATATTTTTCTTTGTATAAACACATTATTAAGCTTGAAAGTCCCGGTTGTAATCATTTGAAAAGGAATTCAATTTAAATGGCCTCATGTCGACCCTTAACAGGAACAGGTTTTTGAGATATAAGTAAATAACATTGTGACGTATGGTTAAAACTCTAGGCAAAACTAAGATAATCTGGATAGGATTTTATAATCTTAGGTCATTGTTGACTAGATATTTCTAGTGTTCTAATATAATATATCACAAATTGCTTATTACTATTGAAGAAATTTTAAAGAAGTTCTATTTATAGTTTCGGGCTTAACACACCATGCTTTACTCGTCCTGAAAAAAAATACAAAAATTATTATGTGCCTTAGATCTATATAATATTAAAACAAAGTCGGGTTTCCTACAACACATAACTCGAGAACTGCTAGACCGATTTTCATGGTTTTTGATTTGTTGGATTTGTCTCCGCCCCGAATTGCAGAATAACCATTAAAACTTCAGAAAAACTCACGAAAAAAATATTTAATTTTATATGGCTAACGCTGGCTGATAACTATTTATATCTATTTAAAACATGTCCGGGTACGTACGAAGCCAGTGTGAGCCGCTAGTTGAAAATAAAATTAATAAAGGCCACGTCAGAGTTGCACTGATTGCGAGTGATTAAACAGTATTTTTATACTAATTTTATTATTGTTTTTTCAGTGGTCTAGTGGCTAGCGTGTACAGATACAGAGATCCTAGGTTCGAATCCCGGATCGGCCCAAGTGTGGTTATTGAGTTTTTTATTAACATGTTATCAGTAATATTCTGGAGTTGGGAAGTTGGCGACGCGTCATCCCCGTGGATTCTGATCCACGTAAAACCGTCAAAGTTAGTCCAAAAATACTTTAACATTTTTTTAATCTATTATATATTTTGTGTATAATCTTTATATGAATGTATATATATCGGAGTCTATATATAAAATAAAAAACAATTGAAGAACATACGTACTTTAAAAATTGCTTCAGAGAATACCAACTACAGGGAGACCAGGTCTTAGGATGCTTGTTAAAATCATGTCTAAGGGCCATAATATTCTGTTGACTTTTGCATTGATTGTATGGAGGACCATCGTGTCTCATGCCGAGGCTGAAATGTAAAAAAAAATAAACATCTTATATTAAATACTAAAAACCTGGATTTATTTATTGTTTGTTATGTAACTTGTTCAATTAAATACTTTTTATCCATACTTCCATACTAATATTATAACTGTGAAAATGTATTTGTTTGTTTGTTCGTTTGTTTGTTTGTTTGTTTGTTTGTTTGTTTGTTTGTTTGTTTGTTTGTTTGTTTGTTTGTTTGTTTGTTTGTTTGTTTGTTTGTTTGTTTGTTTGTTTGTTTGTTTGTTTGTTTGTTTGTTTGTTTGTTTGTTTGTTTGTTTGTTTGTTTGTTTGTTTGTTTGTTTGTCTGTCCTTTTTTTCGCGTCGAAACGGAATGACGTATTGGCGTGATTTTTTGTGTGGAGATATTTGGAAGACTGGAAAGTGACATAAGCTACTTTTTACCGCGGGATATTATATCATTCTCACGTGAAAAAAGCTTATCATGGAACCAGATGGTGATGTGTGTCAATGTCCCAACATATTTATTATTATTATTATGTATAAATAAAATTAACAATTTCCATTTTTTTTGTTGATAGCACTAAAGCACCTCAACAAGAAAAAAATCAGTAGACAAACTTTTTTAACTGTTTGTATTTACCTATTTACAATATATATCTAGATATTACCTAAAATATTTCATCAGTATTATAAGATCTTAATATAACGCCTGTAAGTTTTTGATAGCAAATGCGCATATTCATAAAAAATAAATAGTAAAAGTCGTAGAGTTAGATGGGTAAGAGTGCAAATGACATGATACTATCTATCATTGCGCTCTTAATTTTAATAAACTTGCGATATTTCTATGAAAACTAAGTATCTAATATCTATAAATGACGACACGTTTGGCTCAGTTTGTAGTGATCCTACTTGCTGTGCCAGCGGTCGCGAATTCGAAACCGCTGGGGGAATTCATTTGTGTGATAAGCACGAATGCTTGTACTCCAGTCATAGGTGTTTATATTTATAATATATATAACATATGTATTTAAAGTTATATCTATATGTGTAGTGTATCAACTTATTATAAATGCATTTCCCAACATTAAAAAAACTATGTAAAACATAGTAAAACTATGAGAAATTATAAGTTAATTATGAAAACAAGTTACCTATGTCCTATCTCATGGGCTAGTAAAAATCCAGAAAGCTTAGGATCCCACTCTACAATCGCGCAGCTTTTTTTGACGTTGCAAATACCTTTCGTGTAACCGCGACCTGAAATATTATACAATTTATTTTAAATAAAATACAATGAATAAATTGCAATGAGGTTTTTCTTTTTTTTTATACCACGTCGGTGGCAATCAGTCTTGCGGCCCGCCTGTTGGTAAGCGGTTACCGCAGCCTATGGAAGCTTGCAACACCAGGGGCATCACATGCGCGTTGCCGACCCTTTATGAACCTATTTACTCCCCTTTTGAAGGACCCCATACTGTAGCCCTCTGGTATTGTAATTTGCTATCAATAATATTAGATTTTTTACAGGATACTTTCAGTAACGGTCCAAGATTGCATGTTTTGTGTGATATATTATGAGTATAATAATATAAATTTTAATATTAATAAAAAAATAATAATTTTGAAAATCTTATAATAACTTTATATGTAAAATTTTTGTTTTCATTTGTTCAATTTTTTCTCCTCTTTCTATCCTCTAACGTTTATGAGCCGTTGCTTGGCCGATTTTAATGAAATTTATTGTGCACCTAAGTTCTGGTTCTTAGCTATTGTTGTCAATAATATAATTGTTACTAGTATGAGAATAGATTAAATGTAGTTATCATTATTATTTAGAGTCAAATGAAATATTTATTTCCTGCCAAGCTTGTAGAGATGGCAACACCAAAACTGTATCTAGTATGAACTAGCGACTTTACCCTCGCTCTGCTCGGGTTTGTCTTTACTACTATTTTGACGCTTAGTATAGATTTCTAAGAGACGAGATATTTTCCCGTAGTAAAAAGTTTCCTATATGTTGACCCGAAAAATCAACTCTCATCAGTGGTTTTTCCGTAATGCGTCACAGACAGACAGACGGACAAAAAATCATAAACTATAGATTCGGCTTAGTTACAATTTTATTATATGTATAGATAATGAAATGAATTATGATTCTTAAAATAAAGTCAAAACATAATATACCCTTTAATTTAAATAATGTGAAAGTGGAAAAATTGTAAGGTATAAAACAGGTATTTTGTAAAAGATGCAGTGTATTTACTGGAGTGAATTGAAGTAATACTGAAAGTTAAAGGTGTAATAATATAAATTCTTATACTATGAATTGTGATTGTGTTAAAAAAGTAACAAGTGATGTGAAAGTGAAATAAATACTCGTATAGTAAAGTACGAACTATAGTATCGCTGTTATCGAGATCCAGCATAACAAATGTATCTAATCATACATACCTGAATTACTCCTAATTTTTCTTCCATTGTTCACATGAAAGAGATCTAAACCAGTCAACAGCACAGAATAATACCAAGTCTTCTGAGACATCTTCTTTTCACTTTGCCATTCGCAATAACTTTTCAAATACTTCGGTGCATTCTCATCTAAAGCTACTCTTTCACTGTTTCTTAGAAATTTCGTATCGATCAACTTAAATCTAATAGTTTGATTCAAACTTCTATGAATGAAAAACTTTCTAACATCTTCTAAGATTTTTTGTGTCACTGATTTTAGTTTTTTTCTTGTATTTACTCTGTATTCCACTGCTAATTTTTTAGTTAGTGGCTGATCTATGTGCATCATAATTTTTATAGTTATTTCATTATTTTGCTTCGCTAAGAATTTACTTGGTGATCTGTCGGGGTTTGTCATGTTTTTTACCTGAAAGGAGTTAGTGTTATTAACATACAATTATATAAGAAAAGGAGAACACAATGATATAAGAATATTCAGATTTAACTTGTAGGTATAGGAAAAAGTATATATGTACATATGTATGTGTAAGTGGGGAAAATACTTAAAACATTCATATATATTGAAATAAGGTTTATACGTCGTATTCTACGAATAAATATTATTATTTATTCGTAGGTCATATTGTTATAAATAATATGTGCATATTATATTATTCCTTATGTGTTTAAGAGGTCATAGTATTAACTATCCGTGTACTAAATTACATCCAAATCTGTCCAGTTATATTAATATTTATAAATATCTGAATGATTTGGAGTTTTTTTTATTTTGTAAAAATAACGTTGTCCAGTAGCCAATGACACTATATCACATCACTTATTTTTGTATTCATCCCTTTTTTAACGTCCCACTGTTGGGCACGGGCCTTCCTTTAATATGAGAGGGATCAGGGCATAGCCCACCATGCTGGCCAAGTGTGGGTTGCCGGACTTCACATGTCTTTCGAAAACATGCTAGGTTCTCTCAGACATGCAGGTTTTCTCACGATGTTTTCCTCCAACGTAAGACGAGTGAAGCTATTAACAAGAAAATTGAATTGAATCGGACTATACTTACTCGTATGTGTCTGTCTTTAAATTACATTTTGTCAGGAATATCTACTTTACTTAAAAAAAAAACTAAATAATGTTATAAACATCCTGACGAAAATAAATAATACTATATTTACAAGAACAAAAATTTTCACTTTACAGTATATCATTTGGTTTTTACAGCTAAGAAGCTAACGAAAAATGAGAGAGCATACATATTATGTATATTCAAAGTTATCGACGTAAATATAATTAAAATTAAGCTCAGCCAAGCTTTGAGAAGAAAGCTTTTTTATTTGAGTCAGTCTAACACCCACAGACATTTTTTTGAGCATTTCTATGTTTTGTTGTTATTTTTATTTTATTTTATTTCAGATAGATACGTGAGTGTACAATTTTAGAATCAAAAGATTTTGCGAACAAAAAAGAAAAGCTGAAGCAAACTATGGGGTCGGGTGGACTTTAAGAGTCTACCCAAATAGAATTTGGAGAAGGGAGCTTAGCATCTATTAATAAAGCAATACAAAATCAAGACATACACCGTCGCGCCCAAGCGTCGGTAACCAAAGTTGCATATGGAGTCTAAAAATAAACCAATCTGTTAAACACTAGGTTATTTATAAGTCTCTGCTGCCATGCTTAAGACGGATGGCTCGAAAAAGTTTAAAGCAGTTATGAACTATTTGAAGTTAATCTATACTAATATTATAAAGAGGTAAAGTTTGTGAGATTGTGCGTTTGTGATTTGTGACGTTATAGGGGTAATCTCTGGATCTACTAAACCGATTTAGATGAAATTTGGTAAGAACATAGTTTGAGATCCTGGAAAGGACATAGGATACTTTTTATCCCAGAAATCATCCCGTAAGAGGGCTAAAATGGGAATGAAAGTTTGTATGGAGAATCAAGCTAGCAAGAGTGCTTATGCACTTTCCCGACTTCCCCACGGGAGTGAGAAATATTTAAAATTGCCTCATAATTTGTGATAATTAGGTTGCTAAAGTTGTAAAAAACTGTTGTTATTGTCTGACAAATGAAATATAATATTATGATATTCTTTTCGTTGCTATCTTCAAAGATAACTATTTTTACTAATTTGTTTTCAAATAAACAAAATATTTATAATTACCGATAACTGATAAAAAGTGTCACTGTGTCAAGTTGATTAATGCGTAATATATATTAATTATAATTATTTAACATATCTTAAAATTGATTACATTATCAGTTTTCAAAAATTAAAAGAATAAAAAAAAATAAGTTTGTTCAAAATTACAAATCTTTCATTTATTCCCTAATCTATACTAATATTATAAAGAGGTAAAGTTTGTGAGATTGTGAGTTTGTGACGTAGGGGATAATCTATTGATCTACTAATCAATTCAGATGAAATCTGGTAAGAAAATAGTTTAAAACCCTAGGAAGAACAAAGGATATTTTTTATCCCGAAAATTATCTCTTAAGGATGTGAAAATGGGGATGAAAGGTTGCATGGGGAATCAAGCTAGGGACGAACCCGAGCGAAGCAAGGGTGAGTCGCTAGTAATTAATATTAGACAAATCCACAGCGAAGCGGGGCCGGGATTAGCTAGTCATCAGACATATAATTTGTAACTGATCGCTGTCTGTACATGGCAGATATTTGAGTAAAACTATTATTGGGGGTCTTTGTTAACTCAATAAAATTCAAAAATTAAATTGAAAATTCAAAATATAATATTCAGCATTAAATTATTACAATTTTTTAATGAACGTCATGAGTCTACTATCAGGTCGGAAAGAAGCCTCAGACCTGAGAAGAACTCGCGAAAGAAACTTAGCGGGACTAATATTAACTTATCTTTTTAAATAAAACTATCTTGAACACACAAAATGAAACATTTTGTTAATTGTGGGTAGGCTGTCTGTAACAGCTATACCTTCAAGACATGTAACACCTCAGTCTCCCCCGTGACCATGGATGCTGTAAAGCATTCGAAACGTCGGGAACCAAAAATCAAAATAAATCCGCGAAATCATCCGAAAAGATAGTTTTATTTAAAAATGTCAAACATTCGCATAAATCTAAGAAAGTATTATTGTTATCTTTTTTCAAAGTAACATTTTAATTTACAATATTTCTATCAAGTTGAAGTAGCCTGGAGGCGATCATTTCATTCCCAAGGTGTGACATGTTCTATAAAGTCATTTATTGTATAATAGCCTTTAGCACACAAACGTTCTTTAACATTTCTTTTGAATTTGGCGATAGAACCCAAATAATGATTTCTTAACCAAATTGGGTGTGGTTTTCACGTACGTATTGTGGTAAGCTTCACTTAACATTTAGTTTTATTTGTGTAATTTAAATCGGTTAACAAATAAAAAAAGTGCGTGTGTGTGCATGCAATTCACACATAGTAAAACACACATGTTGAAGTAACCTACGAGAGAATGAGATGAATATAGAGTATCAGGAGTAGGATAATTATAAGGTTTATTTTTTTACAATATTTTTTCCAAGTTTAAAAGATTTTTAATTTGACATAAATATACATGACATATTATTTAGTAATTAATTTTATTTTTTTTGACTTCCTGTGTAATCTATCTTAAATAATTAAATAAGGCATTTACTACAAATAAAATAATTATTCGTAGGCATATTACAATCATATATTTATAGAATATCATGTACGGAAAGAATATACCTAACATTATATATTTGTCAGACAATAACAACGGTTAACATGGCAACATGGCAATTTATTAACTGTATTAAATAATATATTAAATAACTTGCATTGCCCACGGCTCCGCCCGCGTTCAGTTGACCAAAAATCAAATTCTTAGGTTTTACATATTAGTATACTCCTACAGTGCAGTTTTTGTATTTTTTCTCAGAAATTAGATATTTTCCCACGGTAAAAAGTATCCTATATGTTGACCCGGATAACCAGCTATCATCATACCAAATTTCATCAAAATCTGTCCAGTAGTTTTCTCGTGATGCGGTGACAGACAGATAGACAGATAGACAGACAGACAGACAAAAATTCTAAAGACTGTAGATTCGGACTCTGTATCGATAATAATGTCTATTTCAATTAGATTTTCCAAAAAATATTTAATGTACAGATTCGACTTAGTTACAGTTTTATTATATGTATAGATAAATATTCTCATTCTCACGGGAAAAAACACGTTATAATGCAATCCAAAAAAATATTGCTGATCAGAATTACTTGAAACTTGGTATTAATGGTCTTCAATAAAATTAAATAAATATGTGTTTCAGCATTTTACGAAATTCATCCTATCAGGGGGGTAAAACAGGGTATGAAAGTTTGTATGAAACTACCCTTTTAGGGTTTTTTTGCAGTTTTAGCGCGATTGATGCCGCGGGTTCTGCTAGTTTCTTATATTATAATTTTTATTTTTTATCTAATGATCGACAAATCAGTCTTTATCGCTATAGAATAAAAAGAACTGCAGAATATCTAATTGAGATATCTATAAAGAGCAATGATAAGATTATACTCGACATCTATTTCTATTCTACGTATATGTAAAATTATCAAATGTGACCCTATTCCTGCAAATATGACTTTCTTAAGAGTTTTAGATTAGCTATTCTGTAGAAAATTATCTACTTTGTATATGTATATATGCCTTTGTTTTAGCATTTTATACGTTACCTAAATAGTTGTATATAATCTGGCATTCGTGAAAAATTAATTATCAGAGGTTATCAAAATCGTTTTTTTTGTAAATATTTTATTTTCGCCAAAACAAAGACTGAAGTAATTGCAAAAGTCGTAGAGCATGAAAATACCGTTTCTAAGAAACAAAAGTCAAGTACAAAACTATAATGTATTATAAGGAATAATGTTTTTAAATGGTTTTTAAAAATTTCGCTATTATATTTTATTTAATCAAAGTAAAATTTTTTTAGTCCTTATTCTCTCTTTGTGTAGGGAATATGCATGACAATATAAAATAAAAACTTTTTAACAAAAAAATAAAAACCGACTTCAAACAAAAGCACTAAAAAGTAAAAAATAACTGATTGGTAGTTTTCATTTACTATACATACCTAATCAAATATTTTCGAAGTCGGTGTGCTTTGCTTTGTATGGGCTGGCACCGATTTCGAAAATATTTGATTAGGTATGTATTTAATAGGTAGGCTTTAGTTACTTAGCCAAAGCACACCGACTTCGAAAATATTTGATTAGGTATGTATAGTAAATGAAAACTACCAATCAGTTATTTTTTACTTTTTAGTGCTTTTGTTTGAAGTCGGTTTTTATTTTTTTGTTAAAAAGTTTTTATTTTTCCCTTTTTAGTGTAGACAGTAGTAGCAAAGTAAGGATTCTAGCGTGTTAGGCTTGTCAAATCAAACAAAATAAGCCCAAACTCAAAATATCTACTATTAGCCGGTGAAGAGTTCCACCTATCCACCTTCTGGCCTTGCTATTAGATCAGGTTAATAACACCGAAACACTGTACTATCAACGGAAATAGAAATACTTGCAAAGTTTCAAGTCAATATGACAATTAGAAGTAGGTTAAATTCATCATTAGGGGTTTTTCCACGCTTAGGGGTGGTATTTTTTTTTTGACAATTTTATGGGACCAATCTGGAAGTATACCCTTTCAAACAAAACAAAAATTGTCCAAATCGGTTAATAAATGACGGAGTTCTGAGGAAACAAACATAAAAAAAAAACATACAGTCGAATTGAGAACCTCCTCCTTTTTGAAGTCGGTTGAAAATAACAAACATTGCATCATAAAAGGATAAAATTGTAAGAATTACTAAAGTTTCTAAAAAATCAAATTAACATGAAAATTTATTAACCCTCGACGTAAAAAAATATAAGTTTAACTTGTGCATCTGTGTGTCTGTCTGTAACATCGTAGCGTAACAGATGTACCAATTTTAATTTAGTTAATGTTTCAAAGGTGACTTGATCGACAGTGTTCTTAGATATAAATCAAGAAAACTATTTATGCTATATTAGCTATTTCCAGGCTATCAGCTCTTTTCTAGACGGTAAAATATCCACAGATTTAATCGATTCGTAACTAGGTATCCCATTATTTCAATAACATTGCAATTGTATGATAACCTAGGCCTATTATGTGGAGTTTTATCTTAATTTTAATTTAGTAGTTATTTTACTCGTGTATTCGATCTTGAAGCCAAAACAAGGTAACCAAAATAATATCCAAAACAATTTAACTAAGAAGGAAAAGATCTCTTTTGAATACAAAGAAAGATAGATACGAAGTAGATTTTTTCATTTTGGCCAAATATTATTTCAGGCGTAGAGTGAAGTGTTCATACAATTATAACAGCTTTAAAATTGAATGACGGAATTCTTATAATAGTCTAGTAAAATTCAGGTTATACTTAAAAATAGTTTTGTGTTGTTCTAAGAATTCGATCATGAGATCGTTAGTTATAATTCAATGTATGCAGTAGCGGCGGACGTACTAAATATATGTATTGATCAAGATATAAAAGCGTAAGTCCGGAGTTTGATTATTGCGTCGTTCGCTCGTTCGCTTATAGCGAATTAGGTACGCTAAATAGTAGCCTATGTGCTACTCCAGGTCTTAGTCTATCTTTATACAAAATATCATCCAAATCGGTCAAGCCATTTCAGCTTGATTGAGTAACAAATATGATGATAACTTACAAATTTTCGTATGTATTCTTCTCATAAAGCATTCCGAATATATTTCTTTTATTAATAAGAAAAAAAATGTCTTTGTTTGTTTGTCTGTAAGGGATATTATTAGAAACAGCTATTGAATGATAAAAATTATTTTACTAATAGAAATATGCGCTGCCATGGGCTTCTATTCAGCCCTTTTTAACGTCCCACTGCTGGGGGTGGGCCTCCTCTCAGTATGAGGGGAATCAGGCCATAGTCCACTACGTTGGCCAAATGTGTCTACTGTCTAAATACTTCTTCACGCTGAAACTGCTGCACGAATTTAAATGAAATTTAGTACATTTAAACAGAGCATATGATCTGGAAAAACATGGCTACTGTTTGTGAAGATCAAAAGACGAAGAAGAAGATCAAAAGATGAATTATAATGTTATATAAATATAAAAAAAAACAATATTTTCGGAACAAGTCATAAAAAGCAACTAGAAACGTGAGCGAAGAAAAGGTAATATTAGTAAAGACATATTTCAAACTGCATACTTATTTCAAAATAATATCGATTATTCACAAAATAATTAACAATCAACATGTTCAAAGTTATCAAACATTATGTATTGTTGTATTTTATGCTATTTTTAGAACAATTACAAAGTTAGTTTATTTATAGATTTTCAACGAAATATCCTTCTGTGACTTAACTTAGTTTTATGAATTACCTCATTGTTTACGTCATTCTACTTCTACAATGTTCGCGGTACAAATTCGATAAGTGTTAAATTATGAAGGAAGATTATATATAATACTAGCTACTCACACTCGCTCCACTCGGTTTCGTCCCTAGTTACGTTTCAACGTTTAGTATAGATTTCTACGAGATGAGATATTTTCCCGTATTAAAAAGTAACCTATATGTTGACTCGGATAACCAGCTATCATCATACCAAACTTCATCAAAATTTGTTCAGTTGTTTTCTCGTAATGCGTTCCCAGACAGACAGACAGACAAAAATTCTAAAAACCACAGTTTCGGCCTCTTTATCGATAATAATGACTATTTCAATAAAATTTTCCAAAAAATATTTATTTAATGTACAGATTCGACTCACTTAGAGTTTTATTATATGTATAGAAGATGTTAAGTTTGTTTATTCGTTGTTATTAATACAAAAATAAACTATAAGTAAAATAGTTTAAATAAAACTATCTTTTATATTTTTTTTGCGTGTATTTATTTTGATTTATAGCTCCCGACGTTTCAAATGCTTTACATCAATAATGGTCACGGGAGTACCTCGCGTAAGATAGTCTTATTTAAAATATCAACTATTTGCGTAAATTTAAGAAAGTATTAAGTAAAATAGTTGTAATTCATGTAAAACTTTGATATTTTAATGGATTCGTAAAACTTTGACACTGAGTTCGTGTGTTCATGTAAATAATTAATAATGTATCCGAAATATTTTATATACTTAATTTATATTTTATTGAATACCTACATTTAAAAAATTTCCAATGAAATTATTTGATAATATTTTCTGAGATTTTAATAAATATTTCACAGAAATCTCTCCAGAGACCATGATTTCTCTTGACAAAAAGTCAAAATAAATCCTCGAAACTATTTTCAAATCTTACAAGAATATGATTTCTCTAAATTAATAAATATAAAATTATATATAATATTTATAACGCTATTTTTAAGTAATTTTTAAAAAAATGTAAATAAATATATTCTTTGATAACCGTTATTAAAAATATATTATTAATATATAAATTAAAAAAAAAAACACTACTAACCTGATTTCCATAGCTCGAATCCAAAATCGCAATCCAGTAGATAATAAAAAGCCAGCACAATTTCATGGCCACACACTGTCAGAGCTTAGGACGCACTAAGCACCGTTTGAACTTCTACGTACGACTGGCGAGAAACCCCGTTTACGATATATCGTGACGTTAGAAAGCCACAGGATGAGCTATAATTTGTTTAATAAATTTAATAATAGCAAATAATGCTTAATTAACTTAATATGGTTTTTATATACATAAATGGCTTTTTATATATTTATTGAAGTATGTTTTTTTATAGTTGAATAAAATAATCGGGGTTATAATTACCCGAATACGGATATATGATCAACATTATACTGGTTTGAGATACGGTTACGGATATAAAATTATTTCGGATTATCCGATAGTTTCGGATAGTTTCAGTTGTGGATATTACATTTTTAAGGAGTTGTAAAAGGAAAATACATAAAATAGGTAATTATTTCTCTTTATAGTAAGTAGGTTATTATATTTTGATACTACAATATGACTGATTAATATAGCTAAGCAAAAGAAATAACCAAAACTATCTAAACAATGCAAAGGACGCCGGTTCGGCTGGACGAAAACCTGTTATAACGTGTCTCATTTCGACTCCGCCCCTATCCGAAACTACACAAAAATTTTATATCAGATTTGGTTACGGTTTCGGATACATTTTTATTTCGGATATCCTATTATTTCGGTTACGGTTACGGAGCTAATATTAATACGGAGCTAATAATTAATCTGATTAGTATTTTTTATATTTTTTATCTTTTTTGCTATCGTTGATTTTAAATAATCTATAGGTATTTATATTTTAAAAATATTATAATATGTAAGATAACATGTAAACGTCGTCTGCATGACCAATTTAGCTCAAACATATCTGTGATATGAAATGCTATTGTAACGGTTAGATACTTTCAATTTCAATTTAAACGTTTGCGGTCTGATTCAAATTGTCTAGAGTAACCACTAACCATGTTAATACAATACAATCTGTTCAGATTGCTAGCAAATCAAACACTTGTTATTTAGCTCGGTATTACCTGCGTTTGAGAAAAAATATATGAAAGTAATTTGTCTAATTTTCGATATTTTGTCATATATGTTTAGTTACATTAACTCCAGTATATTCCGTTACATATTGTTTTATTTTATATATTTGTTTTTTTTACTGACCTATCCTCAATTCGCTCAGGTTTGCTCTAGGTGTTTTTTGCGAGTAAAAAAATCATTCTCTCTCTCTCTCAATTAGATAAATTATATATTATGTATAAATTCATCCTTTGTCAAACAAACAGCGCTACTTTTTCGCAATTTTTATTATTTGCAGTAGCCTAGGTGTTATTTCAGACCCATCTATGTACGAAGCCGTCTAGTGGTTTCAGCGAGAAGGAGTAACAAGCATATGTACATATATAAATAAATTTATTAGTGTTATTTTACTTCTTTTACAATACTAACACTCCTGCATAAAATAACGTAGATTTAACAGATCTCCATTGGTGAGTGACGAATCAATAAACACAGCATTTTTAAATTTAGTTAAGATTAATCTATTTATGTACTGAAAAGAACCAGATTCGCCTGGCTAGGTGCAATAAAAAAATAATCATCGAAGTCGGATTACACTGTAAAAAGATATGTGTGGTCAAACACAAAAAAAATACGGTGTGGATTGAGAACCTCCTATTTTTTCGTCGGTTAAAAATGAAAGCAACTTGACATGCTGTGTTTTTTGCAAAATTGAAAAATTTATTTGTAACGACACTATAAATATTTACGTTAAATTGGAGCAGAACTCACGATCTCTGGTTTATTAATTATTTAATTAGAACAATTTATATTATAATGAATATGTTTTTATAAAAGCTTATCATTTAATTATATCCATATTATCTTTGAGATTTTTTAATAAGTAATAAACTAGTTTTACCACGAAGTTTTATTCGTGCGGTATATTGTTAATAGTAGTTTTTTTTTCAGAACCTCCCTCGTCTCAGTGAGCATCGCAGGATCGCTTACAAACTGAACCACGATGTCCCGATGGCTGCCTGCCACAACAACCAAGAAGCAACACGCATAGGACACTACCCACCGAAGTGGGCCACCTTGCAGTGTGACAACCAACCATATAAGGTGGCACACTGGGACCTCTATGCAAAATACAAACTTTAAACTCTTTGTAACATTGTAGAACACACTGACTTGGTATAATTATAGTTTAAAGTTTCTATTTGTAAAACAGGAAACAGGAAATTACTATGTTATTTTAATTATTTTTTTTCTTATTTACAATAATTTTAATCTTTATATAATTCTTCTATACACACTCGCAAAGTCGTTTATGTCTGCGAAGAATAAAATTACATTTTATAAGGAAGAAACTTAGTATGAGCCCGAATAACTATTTCATATATAAAAACAACAGTTGCAGAAGCTCCATAATATGTGCTACAGATTGATTTTGTTCACGACAGCTTCTCTTATTGAGGATAGCATTTTGTGCAGATAAGTTCTAACTTCCTCTTTTCCTTTAACCCTCAAACGGTGAGATGACAATGAGGGCCATCGTTTCCGGTGGCACCAGTTGGCGCCACTGACGAGTAAGGTCCAATCGCTGTAGTTGAAAAGTATTTATTAGTGCGGCACGCCCAATAAATTTAATATAATCATTATAATTTTTAGCGCGAAATCAGTTCTATCAGGATTTTAAATAACTAATCATAACCAAATAAATAAAATATTGACTTTTTCTAAATACTCTTCTTTTAAACCAATAAGATTTATTGTGCCGTACCGTGTCTGCCATAATTAATCAGGAATGACACAATATTTACAATAATCATAAATATTAGTGAAGAAACCACTTTAAAAAGCTCGCAAACAGTGCACGTTCAGTGTCATTTGATATTTCTAGAACCTCACTCTACACTAGCGCCCTCTCACAGCGAATTCAAGTGGGCTAGTCTCCATACGACAAGACTAATAAGAATTCGACTATCACTGATAATTTCTTAATAACTAAATCCAGGAGGGGAGCCTAAAAAATATATTAAAAACATGTCATTTTTTCTAAATACTCGTATAGTCAAAGCCGAATTTTTGGACTTCTTATTTTTAACAATATGGTTCATTAGGAACGTAATGCGGAGGGCGGCCCGGTTACACACAACTGCCACATGTGTTTTTGACTGACATAAGCTAATGTCATCCTTTTTATATTGGGACTGCCTCAGTGGTGGTCTTGAATTCGAGTCCCGGGTCGGTCAATTTCAGTTATTTCTGTCTGTATTGAGTGTTTCTTTTTATCTTGGAAAAATGTACGGTTCCTTTGGGATAGATTTTCTTTTTGTTATTCCAGAGGCGAACCCGAGCTATGCTAGCCACTATTGTAATTGTCTTTACGTGAGAACATACCTCATATAAAGGCAATCACAATACCTAATAGAGTCGGGACTTTAGGATCTAAGTACAATTATATTTAATGCAATTTTTTTATAAATATAAAATAAAGTGTCAGAGATATATTTTTTCGCTACACCGTAATTCCTATAAGTATTGTTTTTATCAACTTCCGTAGCAATTCCAAATATTCTAAAGTTTTAGATACATTATCAGGGTAATATGAAGCAGAGGTCATGGGTAGCTTTTACGGCTGCTAATTCAGAGGTCTTGGATTCGAGTCCTGGTCCAGCCAAATACAGTAATTTATGTAACTTTAAAAGTTAACGAAGAGTTAAATAGGATGCACAAAACTTATTTTAAGTGAATCATACTGTGTTAATTAGTACTAAACGGGTGTTTCAAGTCAATGAACCTTGTTTGCGCTGAAGATAAAAAGTAGAAAAATTAACTATTTTTAACTAAAGAGTTTCTTGTAGAACTTCTTGAAAGTCATTTCTAAAGAATCATTCCACTTTTACACGTGTACCTTATTCAGTACAAAAAGTTACAAGAAAAACCGTTTACGATTGGAATTAATATGTTGGATATAGAGACAATACCCGAATACCCATACCCGATCTGAGCAAATCCTTCTATTTGAAGTCGGTGAAATTATTGCGACTTAAATATTTTTTTATAACTCTAATTTTTATTTTTTTTAATTTATATCTTTGTGTAAATGCACCCTAATAATTAATAATGTATAATCTTGATGGTTCTTTAAGTAGAAACGTAAGCAAATATACAGGCCGATAATTTTATTTATATTATCTATATAAAAAAAAATACTGTTCGTTGTTAAGCTGCAAGCGCACCACATTTCGCAGTATTTTTAAGAGAAAAAAAAATGGGTGCGTGTAAACGTGTGTTTACATACAGTTGAAGTAAAAAACAAATTAATAATTAAATAAGGCATATTAGGCATATTACAATCATATATTTATAGAATATCATATACGGTAAGAATATAATGTTATATGAGCCATGCCAACAATTAGTCATAATAGCTTTTATTTAATTTATGCACATTCATCTTACAACAATAAATATTATTTTTATAAGTAGTAAGTTTAGTTTTTTACCAAGCTTAAAAGTTATTTTACACTTTATTTAACACATATTACATAGTATTTTATTCAGTATTATTTTTCACTTCCTGTGTAATATATTCTATCTCATTCTCTCGCCAGCTTAATCCTATATTTGTCTCTTTCTAGTGTCGCATTTCCGTTTCAACGCGGTTCAAATCGGAACGATTCTAAAGAAGTTACACTTCAAAAAGTTGTTCGAGAAATTCAAAACTGAAAGTATATTTTTATAAGACTTTTGTATGGATATAGGTCACAAAAAATGGAATTTAATCAAAACGTCTGTCGGGTCAGCTAGTTGAGTAAAATTATTACTGACTATGAAGCTAAAGAAAGACCGCTACATTAATACAATGTAAACAAATTACACTTACGTCATAACAACCTGAAAAGGTTACCCAGAGGTCTATTTGCCTATAATTCGTCATAATGATGGATTTCCCTGATATTTTATTTGTTACGCAGACGATATTTATTTCCTTATGTAAGTAATTGTAATAAATAGAATAGAAAGTATAGCTTAAGGCTATTCTATTTAAGAAGTAGATAACTAGAAACTTTAATAATTAAGTAAGTAAAAGATGATATATCTACACTAATATTATAAAGAGATATTGTTTGTAAGTTTGTTTGTAATGAATAAACTAAAAATCCTCTAAACTGATTTAGATGGTATGAAGTTAGTTTGAGGCCATACGCCCGCGTTCAGATGACCAAAAACTAAATTCTTAGGTTTTACATATTAGTATAGGTACTATATTGCAGTTTTTGTATTTTTTCTCAGAAATGAGACATTTTCCCGCGGTAAAAAGTATCCTATATGTTGACCCAGATAACCAGCTATCACCATACCAAATTTGATCAAAATCCCTCCAGTAGTTTTTCTGTGATGCGGTAACAGACAGACAGACAAAAATTCTAAAAACTATAGATTCGGCCTCTGTATCGATAATAATGCTTATTTCAACAAGATTTTCCAAAAAATATTTAATGTACAGATTCGGCTTAGTTACAATTTTATTATGTGTATAGATTTTTAGTGTAACAATGATCGTTTTAGTATTTACAAGCGTTCGCGTTGCTGGTGGCTTCTTTGCCCGCGTTGTTTGTAGTATTTCTGTCCTACTACTCTGCTCCTAAATGATGAAACAAGGCTTTCTTCCTCAGTAAAAATGTAAAAAAATATATATTTTTGTAAACTGTTCCACAGGTTAGCGCGTTCAAATAAACATACGTTTCAGTTTTATATATAAAGATATAGATTAGTATAAATTACATAATGTGTCGTTATAGATATAAGAAATTCGAAGAAATGATATCGGTCTCCAAATTTAACACTTGCAAATTGATAACAGGTCTTCGTTCTAAATTTAGAGAGGATAGGTAAAGTAGGTTATTGGGGTTATTGTAAACAAATAGATAAATCTGTACAGATAAATAAAATTGAAGTGTCTGTTTGAATGTCAAAATAACAGCTTTATAATAAATGCATGTTATGAAACTACATATAAATAGTACATATCAGCTCTATATCTATACAAATAATAAAATTCTGAGTCAAATCTGTACATTAATTTTTTTTTGAAATCTTATTGAAATAGTCAATATTATCGATATAGAGGCCGAATATAATATAGATAATATAGCTTTTAGAATTTTTGTTTGTCTGTCTGTCTGTCTGTCTGTGAACGCATCACGAAAAAACCACTGGACAGATTTTGATGAAATTTGGTATGATGATAGCTGGTTATCCGGGTCAATATATAGGATACTTTTTACTGCAGGAAAATATATTATCTCTGAGAAATCTATACTACGCGTTAAAACGTATGTAAGGATGAACCCGATTGGAGCGAAAGTGAGTCGCTAGTTGTAAATAAAACAATTGTTTGTATGTATTTAAAGCGAACTATGCACACTTACATTTTAACAGAATTTGATATTATGTCGATTGCGTTCAGACTTTCGCATATTCTCAAGGTGTTCTGCCTATTCCTTTAGGTTTATGACTGCTGATGTTTCTATTCATGAAATTATATTATTATCATTCAATGAGCAATCACTTATTTTTGATAATAATTACTATGTATCCTACGTGTAAATATTCATACAAAATATTTTTCATAATCATGGTGTATAATGGTGTACATGGAATACACCATGTATTAACAACGACTTCATAGCCTTAATAAGTATTAAGGATAAATTATGAGATTCAGGGTTCGAATCTAAATAAAAGTTACCGATTTTCTTTTCAGAAATTTTAAGAAATAATCCAGAATTGAGAACCAACGCCAGATCTCTCCGAGTGTCTGATTGATACCCACCTACTTACGTTGGGAAATGCATTTATGCATACCACCTACATACATGCAATTACTTATGTTGAAGTCACCTACTCGTGAAGCCAGTAAGTACTACTCACTAAAACCTAAAGAAACCTCCAACTTCATGGAGCGTTGCAGGATTGCTTACGCACTCATCTAAGGTAGCAAGATTTTTTTGTATTATTCCCTTGATCTTAATTAATTAAACTTAAATCGACCAGTTCAATGTTTTTTTATTTAAAAATATATTCAATGTATCGGAGCAGAATAATTGAAGAACACGACGAATTACTTAGTAAGTGCCAGCTAGAAGCTGTGAGATCAAGGACTGATAGTTTATAGTTCATTCATGATGTCATTTTAAGAAACGTGCATGACTTCAAATTGTTAATGGTTTTGAATACATTCCAATTGGTAAAGATTATTATTATTACAGACTACCGACTCACCCTCGCGTTACGTTTTAACGAATTATGGAATAGATAGACCATATATTTTATAAATATATACATAGGTATGATGAGTTGTTGTGGGTTGTATAATACGTGTTTTCCCGTGGAAATGAAATAATATTCCGAGGTAAAAAGTAGCATATGCCACTCTCCAGCTCTCCAACTATGTTTTGATGTGAAAGAAGGACAAACAAAGTAAAATCAAACTGGATATCGTAGGAAAAGAAAGTGTCAAGTCTGCAAATGTATGATACATTAACAAAAAAATAAAAACCGACTTCAAACAAAAGCACTAAAATGTAAAAAATAACTGATTGGTAGTTTTCGTTTACTATACATACCTAATCAAATATTTTCGAAGTCTTCGAATTCTTCGGTTTTTATTTTTTGTTAAAAAGTTTTTATTTTTCCCTTTTTAGTGTAGATAGTAGTAGCAAAGTAAGAATTCTAACGTGTTAGGCTTGTTAAATCAAACAAAATATGCCCAAACTCAAAGTATCTACTATTAGCCATTAAAGAGTTCCACCTATTCACCTTCTGGCCTTACCGTCAGATCAGGTTAACAATACCGAACCACTGTACTATCAACGGAAATAGAAACACTTGCAAAGTTTCAAGTCAATATGACAATTAGAAGTAGGTTAAATTCATAATTAGCTATTTTTCCACCCTTAAGGGTGGTATTTTTTTTTGAAATTTAAATGGGACCAATCTGGAAGTATACACTTTCAAACAACACAAAAATTGTCCAAATCGGTTAATAAATGACGGAGTTCTGAGGTAACAAACATAAAAAAAAATTACAGTTGAATTGAGAACCTCCTCCTTTTTGAAGTCGGTTGAAAACTAATTATAAAGTAGTAATAAAAAGAAAAAATGGATTTTAAATATTTTCTGTAAATTTTTTCCAATTTTCCTTTTCATAAGAACCTTCCTCAGACTTCAATGAATATTTAAAAAAAAATAACCGAATCGGTTCAGCCGTTCTCGAGTTTTGCGTTTAGCCACACATTTAGCCATTCATTTTTATTTATAATATTTATAACTACAGTTTTTTTTTTTGTCTTTTAAACATATTTATTTCTTTAGTACCTATATTATAAGTGCGAAGTCGAGTTTTGAAGAGAAATGCTTGTTACTGTAAGCCAAGGCGGTTAGCCAAGTAAGCCAAGACGTTATCTATTTATTTGGTATAGTTAAGTATAGATGGAATTCAATACTTTTCTGACGCAGTGTACGCGTGGAGTGGAGTGCCTGAGCGAAACGACCTATTATGTGATCACATGGGTTAGATTCCTGCGTAAGACTTTGGTACAGAATATATAAATAATTGGTAAATACGACTAATAAGTATATTTTTACAATAAATTTGCCAACCCACTGTAATTTAAATAATAATAAGACAACTGAATTTAAAATAACTTGCTGATTATATACAGTAGATAATTATAGGGGAACTACAATTGTTCTTAGTATACGTTTTTATTTCATAATATTTATAGTTTTATGAATTGGAAATTAAAAATGGACAAAAAAAAAACTAAATAAAAATTCAGGTATGTTACACACAATGTAATTTGTTTGAATAATTGCTATCAATTAATTAAAGGCGATTCCATCCATCGTAGTTTTATTTGAAACAATAAATGTAACTAAAACGTAATATTATGAAAAAATATTAATTAAATAAAGGCAATCAAGTTAACATGAAAAAGTATTAAGATTTCTTGTATTGATTTCATATTCCCGTAATAATATAATATATACAAATATTATAATGAGGTAAAGTTTGTTAGTTTGTGACGTTGTCGGGGATAATCTCTGAATCTACTAAACCGATTTAGATGAAATTAAATAAGAAAATAGTTTGAGACCCTGGGAAGGACATAGGATCCTTTTATCCCGGAAATCATCACATAAGGGGGTGAAAATGGGGATGAAAGTTTGTCAACCTAGGGACGAACCCGAGCGAAGCGAGGGTGAGTCGATAGTAAATGCTTTATATTCTAAAGTTTGTGTGAATGGATGTTTGTTACTCAATCACGCCAGAACGGCTGAACGGATTTGGATGAAATTTCGTATAGAAATAGATTACATTCTGGACTAGCGCATAGCTTACTTTTCATCCCGAAAAACGTACGGTTCCCGTTGGATAGATTTATTTTTGTTTTGACAGAGCATGAGATGGACTATCTATTCCATACTTACCGTCAAAACGTTCTAGACACGAATCCGAGCGAAGCGAGGGTGAGTCGCTAGTTCATTATAAATGAAAGGAACTGAATTGATCTTAGCTAAATGTTTCATCTTATGTAATTTGTAAGGCAAAATTAAATTTCTCATTTAAAATGTTACTATAGAAGCAGAAAGGCAATGAAAAAATTAATATTATTTAAAAATTTTATTAAAAAAATACATTAAGTACCTACTGGCCGTTGCTTATCAAAGGTATAAATTAATCCTATGTACAATTATAATTAAAACGATTAATCCATACATTTGATTAAGCACTGAGTATTATATTATTCAGGTAAATTTTCATATCTTAGTAACCAGCGTCAGCGTCATAGCTGCTCTTCTGTTTGCTGTACTGACCTAAAAAAATATACATTAATATTATTATTATTAATATTACTTTTTATTATTATTTATTAATAAATATATAATATATTAAAGTAGTAACGGGATAGAATTTTTATATTAAATTAAATATTTAAAAACGTAATGGGGATGATATGGATTGGGTAGAGGATAAAAAGAACAGTTTTAAATTTTTTTATTGCCTGTGCGATAAATAATCTAGAGAAAAAATTAAATTAAAAAAAAACTAAAACATGGGGGATTCACCGATAAGGCGACCTATACGTTATTTATCGACATTTTATATGTATATATTTTCTTTTTAAATAGTTCTATATAGATAAATAGTTCTTTCTGGTAAACTTAAATTTTAAGTAAAGTAAAATTTTATTAAAAAAAAAGATAGATCATCTTACCATCACCACCCGCAGTTAACTGTAAACTTTTCAGAATAGCTTCAGGAATTGGTGGTGGGGTAGGGAGGTGGTCACCGATGGGGTGGTAGCCGTTCTCGTCAGCAGTGTAGCTGATGGAGTATGTCTGACCATCATCACTGATGTATGAGTAAGAGCCTGACACTTGGAGAGAACCTTCTTCTGGTGCGGCACCGGGAAGTACGCGACCTGTAATGAAGTATTGAAATTAGTACCAAATTCATTTATATTTTCATCCTTTTATAACCTATTTGTCCGATCGATCTAAGATTGCCGACCAATTTACTTCATTACTTACCAAAAGTGTTTTTAACACAGAAATATTTTAAATGTCAATTCTAAATATTAAATAAAAAAAATTAAATATGATATATATATATATATATATATATATATATATATATATATATATATATATATATATAATATTTATATATGTAAACTTTAGGAATAAAGCTTTAAAAAAAGAAGAAAGAAACTCTCTACTGTAGAGTATAAAAGGTATTGATCGTTTGAACAAATAAGGCAACCCGAGTGAAGCGAGGGTAAGTGATTAGTAGTGTTATAAAATCAAGGGTCAGAATAAGATCTAAAGGTTTGCTGACGTTCTTACATGACAATATGGAAAGCCAGTTATCTAAGGATAGGTTCAAATTCGTTGACCCTAAAAATTACAATGACGTCGTGACAGCTATAAATTTTATATATAATGTATCGCTTGCATATTTTCGTTGACTTACGATAATACGAGTACCACAACAACTTATCTATCTAAGCTTCCTCTTACTAGAGATAAGAGTTTGACATAATTTGTATGGAGGTTACGTCAAAAGTCTATACTTAGTAAGGGAAATTATGAGATAAATGGGATTCAAAGTTAAAGAATAAATGTAATTGAAAATGAATTGAATTAAATTGAATTTCAGTAGCACTAACTGAGTTACCATCTTTTGCGATTTCATCCAAATTGTACTTTATTGTATAAAATACATTTTATTTAATTTTATGTTTATTTTATTTGTACAATAATAAAAATTATGTGCTTCAAAACTGCCTGCACATCACTACTATTAAAATGCCACAGCTCAAATACGAAGTTTGATGCTGAATCTGCTGTATGGATTTGGATGAAATTTAGCAAACAGATAGATTATGACTTGAAGGATAGACTGCAGTTAGTAATGAAATTTGTCTGAAGTTGATGCTACGTATATATAATATTGAAAATACAAAAGAGACTCGCTTGAGGAAAGTGAGGGTAAGTCATTAGTTATACTTAAATTATGCTATTACTCCAGGCATCCCTTTTATTATTCAGAAACTGCGCTATTATAATAACATAACATTTTCGTAACAATTGGATGGCAGGACAGACGGACCTACAATGCGAAAGTATATAAAGGTAGAATATTAACATATAAATACGATTTAAAAATGTGTATGTACCAATAGTTAATAAAAAATTAAATAGATTGCATTCATTACTCAAAACAAACAACAATATTATTTTTAAACTATATTTGTACAATGTTTAAGCAATGGTCAGTTAAGAGGTCAAGATTCTTCCAAATTGATGATATTATTAGTTACATGTGATGTATGAAATTGGGCTGTAGGTGAGCATTGTGAATCATCCGTCATAATCAAGCTCTGTAAGACGTAAGTGGGTTATTTTAGCTTAATTGCTTTAGCTTTAGCTTAATTTTTGTATGAATCTAAGAAATTATGAGTGTTGAATGCAGGCTTTGTCTATCAAGGGTCTTAGGTTCGAGTTCCGGGACAGCTGTTTATTTATGCTTATAAATAGGGCGGCAGAGTGTTAGTAAGTAAGCAAAAATCGAGATGAAATATGACAAATTAGAAAAGTGGAATGAAGTGATAAGCAAGTGACAGTTTAATTTTCCTATCCCAAAAACTTAGCTCGTAACGATAAATTAGTTTAGAACGGCTAGAATTAAACTCCTGAACTAAAATAAAACACGCCACTATTTTAGACCATTATCATAGTTACCTATTATTCTTTAAACTTTATGGTCAATGACAATGTCTTTATGATGTAAAACGGATGTTTACCATGTTTTATTAATTTACTCTTTTGACTTTTTATTCTCTCTCTTTCTCTCTCTATCTCACTCTCTTTCTCATTTTATAAGCATTACCTTATGTATATAACTTTCCGATAGATGACATGTTTGGCTCAGTTTGTAGTGATCTTACTTGCTGTGCCAGCGGTCGCGGGTTCGAGTCTCGCTGGGGGCATTCATTCGTGTGATGAGCACGAATATTTTTACTCCATTCATGGATATTTATTTTTATAATATGTATGTATTTAATATAATATATGTATAGTAAAACATTTATCTAGTATCCATAACACAAGCCTCGGAGCTTACCATGGAACTAGACAGTGCTGTGTTAATATCCCAATATATTTATTTATTTATATTCCGGCACTGATACAAGCTCCATGGTCATGGACACCGTCTTATATTATTATAATATGATAGTTATTGTCCACTTAACGTCACGTAAGCTTTTAAATGTTAAAACTCTTACGAGGTTACATATGGTTAGATACTGAACGTGATCGACATGAAGTAGGCAAAAACAGTATTACATAATATACGACTAATAAGTACGTTGTGAAATATTGTTAGATAGCAATAAAAAACTAAATGAACTGTGTAAATTGATAATTTCTAAAGAGTTTCTAAGGCGGCTTACGTTGTTTTTTGCCTAAATGTTTTTGGTAGTTATATTTATTAGTCGATTAGGCAAATTAATTCAAGAGGAAAATATGCGTATGATATCATTCAATAAAAATTGATATTTTTTGACAGAAAATCTTTATAATTATTTTAGTTTAATCTGAGATTTGAATTCAGGAGGCCTATTTTATAGCCATAACTTTAACTACTGACTCACTTTAGGCTTTTTATTTAGTTACTATTAGAAGTGTTATTCCAGGTCCAGGTCTATCTGTGAACTAAATTTTATCAAAATCTTAATCTGAACCCGAAAAAAATGTTTGTTACTTAAGTAACAAACATAGAAGAGGATAGGCCATATAATGGCATAATTAAATAAATATTTAAATAAATATATTGGGACATTAACACATAACACCATCTAGTTCCATGGTAACTACATACACATATATAACTTTAAATATATACATATTGTAAATATAAACACCCATGACTGGAGTAAAAACATTCGTGCTCATCAGACAAATGATTGCCCCCAGCGGGGTTCAAACGCGCAACCGCTGGCACATCAAGTAGGGTCCCTACAAACTGAGCCAAATGTATCGTCAATGATTTATGACCTACAATTAAACATACACAGGACATGTGAATTCGTTATATAAGTATTTACATATACAGTATGATTATCTTTTGGTAGATAAATTGCTGCAAAGTATTCGCCCTTTTATAATATTATACTGTTTTTTTTACACTATGTTTTCAAGTTTATAGAAAGTTTGGTTAAAGTGAAAAATTTGTAAGGAAAATCATAATTTTCGGGTATGTTTTTAAATAGCCCCGTGAAGCCAAAACAGATTGCTAATAAAAAAAAAACTCACCGTTTTGTTCAGCTTTCGTTCCATCACTAGTTTCATATGCATAATGCCAGCCATCACTGTCGATCTCGTTCTCGTACCTCAGGATGTCGGCTTGACTACTGGCTGATGATGCAGAGTCTACAAAGGGTGTCTTCAGACCAACATCCACTCCACTTGATGAACCAGAGTTAGGTGGAAGGTATACATTTTCTAGGCGAGCTGCAGTGGCCCATGATGCTAGGGTTAGAACGATGAACTGAAAAGATGAAATAAAATTTATTTCAGTGCTCATATAAAAATTAATTTCATAATTGTATTTTTTTCTCTTAATATGTGTAATGTACAGAATGTAAAAATACATAAAGTTAATGGCTTCATTGTGTTAAAACTTTGAAGTTTTGATAGCATGAAAGGAATGGTCTTTTATATATAGATCAACGCTAAGAAATGATTTTTAGAAATTCATTTCTTAAAATTGTACGTGAATTTTTTTTAGTTACCGTATCAAACCATTAAAAAAATAGTTTTACAGCAGCCAGATCGTTAGTTATATTATTTTAATTGTCATTAAATTAATTTGCTATTTAATCAAACATTAATCAAAAGCGAGAAAGGATATATTTAGAACACAAAAGTCAAACAGCCTTGACACAAAATCCTAGTTAAACTCAAAACGAGCCATACACAAACAGAAATTGCCCATTTCCAAATAAAAATTGCACAAACACTTATCACTTAACTGATAACTTTAACTATAGAAAGTAATAAGAGTACTAACGTATTTCATGGTGATGCGTCGAGTTAGGAAGATGATAGGTAACTGTGAAGATGTGATGCATCAGCTTTCAATTTATACCAAGCTTTCCATCCCTTCACGGTGTCAAATTATTTGTAGTTCAGTCGATATTTTTTTCTATTTCAAACGTTTTAATTGCCGCATTTATGTGTCGACATTGAAGGATTGAAGGAGATTTGTATTATTTTGAGTTTATTCGAGTGTTTTACTAAAATTTGTTTAGCATATAAGTTTTGTGTTATCTTGCTGCATCATTTTTAGTGACCGTATTTAAGGGGTCTACGATCCCTTCAGTATTCAATTTGTTTTTGTTTATTTAATACAGTTAGAATTTAAAATAATTATAAATTAAAAATTTAAAAAACACCCTACGCAAATTAATTGTCATTTAACGATTACACTATACACGGTACTAATCAAACATAGCTAAGAACCACTGCAAGGAAACTGGTTTTTCAGAGGAAAAAAACCGCATCGGAATCAGTCAATCCGTTTGAGAGCTACGATGCTGCAGACAGACACACACACACACAGACAGACATCGACGTCAAACTTATAACACCCCTCTTTTTGCGTCGGGGGTTAAAAATAGGGTTAATTAAAGAAAATGTGAAATTCTAAGCTTTAAAACATGGTATATTTAGCACTGTTATCAAAACTAAGCTTTTCGTTGTAAAATAATATGTGAAAATAATTGAATATTTATAAAATATAATATAAATAATTGCATTTAACTATCTAAAAATAGTTTTTAGATAGTTCTCGTGTTGAATTTGTTAATGGTCTAAGTAAATAAATCATGTGACATTTATGAAAAAGAGGCTGCCTAAAAACTTGAGCAACTGTAAAATATTTTGAAACAGTTTGTTTGTTTGTACGTTATACTTTCTTAGATTTACGCGAATATTTGACATTTTAAATAAAACTATCTTTTCGGATTATTTCACGGATATATTTTGTATTTTGGTTCCCGACGTTTCGAATGCTTTACAGCATCTATGGTCACGGGAGAGACTGAGGTGTTACACGTCTTGAAAGTATAGTTGTTACAGACAGCCTACCCACAATTAACAAAATGTGATGATGAACCAAAAATCAAAATAAATCCGCGAAATAATCCGAAGAGATAGTTTTATTTAAAATGTTTGTACGTTTTTAGTTTCATTCCTTTTGTAGTTCAAACGCCATTGCAATTAATTATTGAGTTCTAATTCTATTAAAGTTATCGTAATTTAAAATAACCATTTAAATATATTTTTACATTTTTTTTAGTTTGCAGTTTTTTATGCTCTTTCCTTATCGCAATAAAGAAAGTAATTAATGAATGGGATTGTTTGTTTGAATTTTTTTTTATTCTAATGAGTCGAAGAGTAATTTAGGTCGCATTATATTTAGTTATGCGCATTTTAAAGTTTCTTTACCAAAGTTAAAATCTTTTATATGAAGAGAGCTTTTTTTTAGATTTTTACAGTTATGATATATTTAAGCGAAAAAGCTGTTCGAAAAAATACAAAAGTATTTCGTATGTACTACTATTTTTTATATTTTCAATTCAATTTTCTTGTTAAGGGCTTCAAAGCTTTGTATATTTAAGTACATTAGCGAATCTAATATAATTTTATGTTTTAAAATTTGGTGAATTTAACTAACTTACTAACTATACTTAGGATCTGAGTTGTGATTTAAACCCGATATGATAAAAATCTTACAAAATAGAATAATAACAGGAAAAATATCGATTATTAGCAGAAAGCATAGAGTGCAGCAAAATTGGCAACTTATTTCTGTGTAACATCACATAGATTGATATTTATATAACATCCTACAAATATAGTGAAACTGAAGGCAAATAAATATAAATTGTTGACTCATGGACATTAAAATCGTGAATGCTACCAATCGAAGCCTAGAATTGGTAAAGTCGCGTATTTCATAATTGCACAGTTAGTCAAAATAGAACAAATCGTAGAATAATTGATGACTTTGAGTCTTTAAAACTTTTTAACAAAAAGTAAAAACCCACTTTCAGACACTAAATTGTAAAAAATAACTAAACGGAGGTTTTCATTTAGAATAGATACCTAATCAGATATTTTCGAAGTCGGTGCCAGCCGATGCAAAGCAAATCTAATATATTTCGATCTATAAAATACATATTTACCTATTAGATATTCATATCTTCAAATATTGTAGGCTGGCACCGACTTCGAAAATATCTGATTAGGTATCTATTCTAAATGAAAACCTCCGTTTAGTTATTTTTTACAATTTAGTGTCTGAAAGTCGGTTGTTATTTTTTATTAAAAAGTTTTAATTTTTTCATTTTTAGTGTAGACGTAATAAGCAGGTAATTTGTAAGAAGAAAGTTTTTTAATAACATATTTGATTAAACAATTTATTTAAAAAAATATTTATTGTTGATTTTTTTAAAAACCGCTCAACCGATTTCGATAAAATTTATGAGGGACCACCTGGGAAGTATTTGAGACAAAAAAATTTTTTCCAAATCGGTTCAGGCGTCTTCGAGTAATCGGTGAACATACATAAAAAAAGAAAAAAAAAAGATTCCGACGAATTGATAACCTCCTCCTTTTTGGAAGTCGGTTAAAAACTAACTAGTGACCCATTCTCCATTCGCTTAGGTGTAATGTGTTTATGTATAGAATGCTTTTTTTAACTTCCACTGATGGGTACGTCCTCGTCCCTTTAATAAAAAGGACCAAAGGGCTATAGTTATCCACGCTACCAAGTGCAGGTTGTCAGACTTCACAAGCTTTACGAAAACTTGCTAGATTCTCTCAAACATGCAGGATTCCCCACAATGTCTTCCTTCATCGTGAGCCAGATGGCAGGTTGAAAATTTTTCGCACATGAAAGCGTCAAAGATGTGAGACCCGGAATTTGAAACCGTTTTAATGGTTTTCCAAGCAAGCGCGTTACCACTGGGCTACCACTGTCTTACAAGTTTTTTACCATTTACCACTGACTTATAAGACTTTATAGGACCTATCTATTCTTCTATAACAAGTTATTTCTTTTGAAAATACGGTGAGTTAGGTGACTAAAAAAAATCTATAGTGTAGAAATAGGTGACTTAGTTTTGACGTCATGAAGATCTTATGTCACTTTATGATATCATTTTGACATATCGACCTACTTTGTTGGTCTAGTGGCGAACCGTTACAGATCTGCAGGTACTGGGTTCGAGATCCGGCCAAGTATATTTATAGCGTTTTTCTTAATTTGACGGTATTTGTTTGTGAATTTGAGAGTGAAAGGAGCAAAAGGGTGCACACAAGTGCGCTATAATATCTCTTGCGCACATGCCTAGTCTCAGACAGATTGGTTGCCATTACCGAAATAGGTCAGTTTTATTTATTTATGACTTATCAATAAATCAAACAGCATTTATGGAGAGCATTTATGGAGAATTAAAAATATATTTAACATTTAAAGATGTCTAATTTTAAAGGTAATATATTAAATAAGTTTGGCTCAATTTGTAGGGCAAATATAAACACCCATGACTGGAGTACAAGCATTCGAGGTCATCACACAAATAAATGCCCTCAGCTGGACTTGATCCCGTGACCGCTGGCACAGCAAGTAGGGTTACTAAAAACTGAGCCAAACGTGTCGTCGAAATACATACAACACAACAATACACTCTATACATAATATGTTTTCAATTTAATACTCATATGGATAAAGTCCAAATAAAAAAGCTAAGAAGTCTTTTAAAATCGATTAAATAGAAAAACATGTTCATTCTATGCTGTATTATATAAAGAGAATTCGTCTTAATTGGTTGCGTATAAAAGAGCGATTAAGTAAATTATAATCGAGGCACGGGGGTGAAACACCGACAACTTTCCAATTCCGGGCTGTTACTGAGAATATCTTAACAAAAAATCTCAGTATTTAAACTTGGTCCGACCCAAGACTCGAACCCAAGACTTCTGGATCAGTAGCCGTACATGCTATACAAACCGTTAAAGCGTACCTAGGGACGAACTCTGAGTCGCTAATTTAATCTATACATATAATAAAATTCTGAGTCAAATCTGTACTACATTAAATATTTTTTGGAAAATCTTATAGAAATAGCCATTATTATCGATACAGAGGCCAATTCTATAGTTTTTAAAATTTTTGTGTGTCTGTCTGTCTGTCTGTCTATGTCTGTCTGTTACCGCATCACAGAAAAACTACTGGAGGATTTTGATGAAATTTGGTATGGTGATAGCTGATTATCTGGGCCAACATATAGGATACTTTTTACTGCGAGAAAATATCTCATTTCTGAGAAAAAATACAAAAACTGTAATGTAAGAATATACTAACATGTAAAACCTAAGAATTTGCTTTTTGGCATTTGAACGCGGGCGGAGCCGCGGGCAATGCTAGTATATTATAAAGGGCTTAGGCGACCGAGCTTCTCTTGGCATTTCCGGGAAAACATAAAAATTGCGTTTTTCTTTCAGAAAAGACTAATAAAAATTTAACTGAGTCGTATCTGAATACGAAATATTTTTTGATAAAATCTTATGGAAATAGTCATTATTATTGATACAGAAGCTGAATCTATAGTAATTTTTGTCTGTCTGTCTGGGATCGTATCATGAGAAAATCACTGGGCAGATTAGGATAAAATTTGGTATGATGACGGCTGGTTATCCGGGTCAACATATAGGATATTTTTTACTGCAAGAAAATATCTCATCTCTAAGAAATCTATACTAAACGTCAAAACGTAAGTAGGGACGAACCCGAGCGGAGCGAGGGTGAGTCGCTATTATTGTAGGTATATAAATAAACTTACATAAAGCGAAACCTCATGTAAATACGAAATTTGATCCAAATCGCTAGAGAAATAAAATTGATTATAAACAACAATGGTTCAATTAATATTATAAGATAGGCATTTTATATTGATATCTATTGTTTATTACAACTATACAAATATTTCTCATAAAATACCTGTAAGTTACGAGTAATTGACGCGGCCAACACTTATTATATTAATGCATTAACGCGTAACGCAATTCAACAAATCATGCAGCGTTTTGATGAAGTCGTGGAATGTACGTGGAGTCTATAACAAATCTGTAACGAGGTCGTATTTTATTCATCTCCTGTACACTATACTAGTTAATGATTATGACTTTGTCCGTCTATATAGACTATAATCATTAAATTTATTTAGACTATAATCATTAAAGATATTTTATTTATATTAGCGGCTCACGGTTCACCCTCGCTTCGCTCAAGAATTCGCCTCTAGAAAAGCAAAAAGAAAGCTATCCCACGAAAACTGTTCATTTTTCAGGGATAAAAAGTAGTAATGTGCTTTTCCAGACTATAATCTATCTCTGTGCTAAATTTCATCCAGATACGTTCAGCAGTTCTGGCGTGATTGATTACCAACGTTCAAACATCCCAACATCCATCTACACTGTCAGATTTTTAATATTAGGAAGATAACAAAGCAAAATCTAAAGCTATTTCTAGTAAACTTATTGAAATACAACTTAGCAGAATTCAAAATAGAATATGTATAATAAAAAAAAAACTTTTTAACAAAAAAATAAAAACCGACTTCAAAAAAAAGCATTAAAAAGTAAAAAATAACTGATTGGTAGTTTTCATTTACGATACATACTAATCAAATATTTTCGAAGTCGGTGTGCTTTGCTTTGTATCCGCTGGCACCAACTAAAAAAAATACCACCCGCGTTTTTTTTGAAATTTAAATGGGACTAATCTGGAAGTATACACTTTCAAACAAAACAAAAATTGTCCAAATCGGTTAATAAATGACGGGATTCTGAGCAACAATCATAAAAAAAAAACCTATAGCCGAATTGAGAACCTCCTCCTTTTTGAGGAAGTCGGTTGAAAAGTTGCATCACACTATGTTAAGGCATTCTCAGTGTGTGATTGAAAATACATACAGATATAACGATTGTTAAAATTGCCTTATATATAGATCGCTAGTGAAACCTTCGACAGTTAACTTAAAGGAACACAAAAGTAGTAAAAATTACTCATACAATAGGGAGCATATCAAATTTTATGTAATAGTTTCTACGCAATAAGGGACTTTGTCGAATTTTCTGAGTGCTGCCCCGCGGGAATCCTGAAATTGAGTCACTTTCACGAATATCATTGAGTTAAATGCTATGGTTGGACATCTTTATCCCGTTTTTATTTTGACTTTACGTTTTTAATCTATACATATGATGTTCTCCTAGCCGATTCCGGCCACGGCGGGCAATCTTATTGAGACTAGCCAACTGCGCAGGAGATATTATAGTGCACAAGTGTACGCGCAGACACAAGTGCACTCTCTATTCCTGTCACTCTCATACTACGGTGAGACGACTGCTCGACACGACCAGTGAGAGTTAAGATACAGGACCGACGGCTTTACGTGCTCTCCGAGGCACGGGGGTGAAACACCATCAACTTCCCAACTCCGGGCTGTTACTTACTATACAGAAAGACTCAATAACTAAACTTGGCCCGACCCGCGACTCGAACCCAGGACCTCCAGGTGTGCAGCCGTACATGCTAGTCACTACACCACCGAGGCCGTTAAAATCTATACATATAATATAAGTGTAACTGATCGCTATCTGTACATGGAAGATATTTGAAAAAAAACTATTGTTGGGGGTTTTTATTAACGCAATAGAATCCAAAACAATGATTTTTTAGTATTTTTGTCTGTTGGTCTGTGCGTTTGTGCGTGCTAATCTCAGAAACAAATTATCCGACTGGGATGCGGTTTTCACTGATGTATTGTGGTAAGCTTCATTTAATAACTTAGTATTTGTTTTATTTCAATCGGTTTATAAATTAAAAAGTTATGTAAATTTAAAGAACCACCCTAGGACGAACCCGAGCAAAGCTAGTAGACAAAAATACAGATTAGATTACTTTTTAGAAAGTATCTTTTTGTTATTTGCATGAAGAATCAAGGATAACAAGAACTGTACTGAAGTACCTATAGGGTTCAGTGGAAAATAGCACAAGCTACTTATTCCGGGTAAAGAAAAACATACATACATTACATATATTTATTTACAAAGTTTTAAATTGCTATGACATTTAAAAATCCGATATATTCGAATTTTGCACATATAATTTGATGTTTATGACCGGAAATGGAATGCATAAAGTTAACCTTCCAATTTTATAGTAAAATAACAGTTTATGAAAATAACATTATTAGTTTTAATAGACGTCACATTTGGCTTAGTTTGTAGTGACCCTACTTGCTGTGCCAGCAATCGCGGGTTCTTTGTGATGAGCACGAATATGTGTACTTCAGTCATGGGTGTTTAATCTATACTAAAATAATATTATAAAAAGATAAAGTTTGTGACTTTGTGTAGAGGGTTATCTCTGGATCTACTGAACCGATTTAGATAAAATTTGGTAAGACGATAGTTTGAGACTCTGGGAAGGACATAGGATACTTTTATTCCGCAAATCTCCCCTTAAGGGGGTGAAAATGGGGATGAAATTTTGTATGGGGAATCAAGGGACGAACCCGAGCGAAGCGAGGGTGAGTCGCTAGTGTTTATAATATGTATGTATTTAAAGTTATAAATATGTAGTGTATCAACTCTTATTATAGTATGTATTAATATATCTAAATATAATATGTAAATAAATTTATATATATATATATATATATATATATATATATATATATATATATATATATATATATATATATATATATATATATATATATATATATATATATATATATATATATATATATATATATATATATATATATATATATGTAATTATATCTAAATGTATGTATTATATATATATAAAATATTAATATACTCTATAGGATGTATTAATAATACTTAGTATAGTATTAATAATAATCAATTCATAAAGCTTTATAATTCAAAATGTAATGGGCAATTTATATTTGATTTCTTATACCTGCACGTTTGCTTCTAACCTCGCCAGGGTTACATAGTTTTGATACCATTTAGGCTTTGGATGGCAAATTAAATGTATATTGTTATGTTGGATTTTATTTATCTAGATAGAGTCAATAGGTACTAAATTCTTGGCTGTACTACTTGCTTATAAGCTTGTCACATGTCACAATAACGGCGTATCTTTGTAAAATCGTATTTTAATGGAAAAATTGCGTTTTTTTTTCAGAAAAGACTATATAAATAACCTTAAAAGCAAAACCTTATTTTAATACAAAATATGATCCAAATCATTAGAGCCATTTTCGAGATACATGCGACTTAATTGTAGTTATTATACAAAAATATTAGTATAGTCTAATTCCATTGCATTTAATATATTTATTTACATAAAAAATATATAGAGGACTTAACACAAGCATTTATAAGCAGTTAACATCAATGGTATGGGGGACTTTGAAGGGAAATCCATTATAAATAGGATGGAGGGGTCTAAGGCAGCAAAAACGAATATGGGAGTGAGTACCTTTATCAAGGAACTTTCGCACAGGGATGTAAGTAATCCCTGACACTGAATTTCGCTAGGTGTACATGCATGCCCAAAGCGCAAACACAAATGGCGGTTATGTCCCAACCCAGGGATTTCTGTCAGAAGGGCAGCATAATGCTAAACTATAAAAGGCCCTGATAGATTGTAGTTTTTATTACAAGCTTGTTCCTGATCCTGAGCGGAATTGTGAAAATACTCAATACTAGCGACTCACCCCCAAAACAACCACCGAAATGATATAATGATAATGAACCGGGATGATATATAGCTTATAGAGTTCCTGAAGAATTATTAATTAATTATAATATTTAATGCAAAAAGAATTTTTCAAATCGGGTTAGTAGTTCCTGAGATTAGCGCGTTCAAACAGACAAACGAACAAACTCTACCTCTTTATAATATTAGTATAGATATCGTCATTGTTTGACATTTACGAAACAAAAATAGGGCAGAACTGATAATACATAATATTAACACTAATATTAGGTATAGCAACTGTAATAAATGAAATGATACGTTTTAGACAAAACGTTATAGATGTTTGGAATCACCGCTTATAGCTGACGAAAAGTGCAAAATTCTATATAATTATCACATACAAAAGAAAATAATTGATATTCATTTTTAAATTTAATGATGTAAGGTTCAATTTTCATTGTGAAGTTATAAAGACCTTAGAGCAACGCGTCTTTAAAATACGTTATAGTTGCAGTAAATAATTCAAAACAAAACTCTATTTCAAAGAAATAAAACAGAATTTTCATTGCAATACATTTCAGTGCAAGTATAGTAGAAAAAAAATGAAATTTAACCTTATTCCTGTAAGAATAATGTTGTTTATTGTTTGAAAAGTCAATATGAACTCAACGCATACCACCGGTAGGTTACTACGGAACCTTCAACAGATCTGGATGAATACCAAGCGTTGTCACGATTTGAAGTCGCGAATGGAATTTTCGATAAAATCTCATCATTAATTGAATTTAATAGTAAAATATTACAAAACAATTCAATTTCTTTAGACGATACTAGTGTCTTACCCTGTCTTCACTCGAGTGCGTCCCTTGTAGTTTTTTTTATTGCCTTATTTTAAAACGTTTGAACCACGCAGGTTAATGAAGCAACTATAGTTTCTCCTTTTATTAATAGTTTTTTGACAGCTCACTCACGCCTATACAGTTTCGTATTGTTTAAGTTAAAATTTCATACAAATAATATTGGACTTCAAACGGGTACCGCCCCTTAGTGATGTGCCACACCTAACGATTACTAATCTGTGCCACAGATCACAAATAATCGGTAGAAATAAATGCTAATGTGTAACTAAGGTGTAATATGTTATTTAATCAGGAAGGCGACAACATTTTAAGGTTGAAACCAATAAATTAAAATATTAACATTAAAAGTTTTACTTTCTTCTTAGTATAAGACATACAAATAAAACAACTAAAATAGTTTAATTCCTTTTATTAGCATGAGTCGTCAGAATCATCGACGATTACTACGATAATAATATTTATTTTCATTTTAATAAATATGAAAATAAACATTATATTATATTTTTACAAAAAAAATAATAAGCGATATCGATTATTACGTCCTTTAGGACATCACTATAACTTGTCGGTCGTCAAGTTTTCAAAAAAATTATTAATAAAATGAACAATACTCATAAAGAGCCCGTTTTTCCGACGTTATTTGGATTTCTTCAGTAAAAACATTTTTATCTGTAATGTAGCTCCCTATTAGTTAAAGAATTTTCAGAATCAGATTTCGAATTTTCATATTCGGAAAAATTTTCAGAGCAAAACATACACTACCTCTTCATAATATTACGTAGATTAAGTATAGGTACTACTAGTAATTACGACAACTAGCAAATTACTCGCTTTGCTCTGGTGAGTCCCTAGGTTACTATGCATTCATTCATGTCATAGTGTATCTGGGTACAAAAATTCATCTAAATTTGCTCAGCCGATTTTCATAAAGAGTAACCAATATACGTATAGACTTTGGCAGTATAGGTACTTGGCACAGCTTAAAGTTTGCAAAAGCTAAATATTAGAGTATTTAGTAAAAATATATATTATAAGTCTAATTTTAGTTACATATTCCGCCTTTATGTTTGTTTGTAGATTTCACAATTGTAGTTCTAATACTAAACGAGATTATTGGATTCTTTTATACGGGTACTTATTATTTAAATATATACACCATTTTCTTAACAATATCTAATTCTATGCAAACTTTTTATTTTCATTGAATCTTTCATCAAAAAATATTAGAGAGCCTATTTATTGTATTGGTTATGTGATATATCAATACTTCAAAGCGCTTTACAACTGCTCCCACTAGCTAATTAAAGCTCAACGAAAGCTTTCCAGCCCAAATGTAATTGACAGCATCGAAGATGCTTGATATCAAACAGCGATTTTTGAAATAAGTTATTACGCTTACACGTAATGTTTAGTGTAATTACAACATATTACAGAATATTACCTTTCACTACGATTATGTATACATATAGACATAAACATTTATGTAATTAACTAAGTTCTTGTATACGACTTTGCTTATGTTTATTTCTATATCTATACATATAATAAAATTGGAACTAAGCCGAACCTGTACATTAGATATTTTTTGGAAAAACTTATTGAAATAAACATTATTAACGATACAAAGGCCGAATCTATAGTTTTTAGAATTTTTGTCTGTCTGTCTGTCTGCCTGTCTGTCTGTCTGTTACCGCATCACAGCAAAACCACTGGAGGGATTCTTATGAAATTTGGTATGATGATAGCTGGTTCCTTGGGTCAACATATGATACTTTTTTATAGGATACTTTTTACCGCGGGAAAATATCTCATTTCTGAGAAAAAATACAAAAACTGTAATGTAAGAGTATACTACGAGTAATGTGTAAAACCTAAAAATTTGGTTTTTTGGTCACCCGAACACGGGCAGAGCCGCGGGCAATGCTAGTATATATTATAAAATTAAGTCCCCCTCCGCGTCAGTCTGTCTGTTTGATCGCGATAAACTCAAAAACTACCGATTTTTATACGGTTTTCACCAATAGACGGAGTAGTTCATGAAGAAGGTTTATTTGCATAATTCATGGTTTTGTGTAAATTGGTCGAAATATGACGGTGATTGTTGAAGATGTCGGAAAAAATAATGCTGACTGGGAGCTTTATTGGCGTGCGCCGCGTAAACTAATATAGTTATAAGAAAACAATGTATTACATAATTATTCTTCTTAAAAAGATATTCGTATTAAACTGTAGCAACGCTATGTACACGTACCTAGGGAAGTACCCGAGTGAAGCGAGGGTATGTCACTAGTATCTATTAAACTTTAAATACTAAATGTCATTTCGGTCTCATTCTTATGAACCTTATTTATATGGCAGCACGTTTTATAGAGAACTCCTGTAGAGGAAGAGCCCGTGAACGCCAGACCTTCGTCATTTTATAAAGGCTAAAAGTTTGTCAGCGCATGCTCCCAACACAGATAAGAAAGATGGACCATTATGAAGTTCAGGCTATGGTGGTTTTGGCAGGTACACGGTACTAAAAGTGTGTAAAATACCGATCTAATTTCGTCAAATAATAAAGTGTGATTTTTTGGTATTACCCTTCAGAATATTATTAAAAATCACGTCATTCAATGCCAGACACTTAACATCGTGGCAAACCCTTGCCAGACACCCTTTTCATGAAATCATAATTCTACTTACGTTATAGTATAAAAGCTGATTTTTATATATAATACTTGGGTAATAATTAGATGATTTATAAGACTGCTTGCATAGCATTTATTACACACCATGAAAAATGTTCCAAACAAGTTGGGAGGCATTTCTAAGAAAATGTTGCAAATGGTCACCCAATTTGAAGCGCTAAGAATTGACTTTATTTTTGATCCATCGTTCTTATCTGTGTTGGGAGCATGTTCTAGCTATAAAATGTAGTTAATTAATTAAAAAGAAGCTACTAATACTCGTAGTTATTTATGACTTTAAATACGTAAAATGTACAGAAATGTAAATGCGATACAATTTTATAAAACAAAGTTTTAAACGTACTTATTAAAATTAGTTATTGTTGTTCGTTTTATTAAATTAAATTAAAATTAGTTTTATTAAATTAAATTAATTCTTTTATTTTTATCAAATTAAACAATCGTATGATATATTTTTCCACTTATTTAAAACCTTGCCTCGAACCCATCGTACTAATAACATACGAAGAACGTGGAAATAGACCTATTACAAAACATTTAAGTAGCGCTTTATTAGTAAATCGAGGGTACTTATAAATTAACTGTAACCTTGACTTTAGTAAGGGGCATAAGTTATAAGTTGGTAACGGAAATGAAAAATCTTTGTAATGTAGCTTTCATAGGACAACATTATTAATAATAATATTTATTTAATTAATTATATAAAGGTATATATATTTCATTCCATAACTTTCCTAGATTATATGTGGTTAGTAAAGACTTTAAAGTCGCTTATATTTAATTTAAATTTAATTTCGCTTATCTAGGTCGAAAGAATCAATTTATTTCTAAAAAACAATATCTTAAAATATGTAAAGTTTTACTGAATAACTGAAGTTCCGGAAAATAAATCGGTCCTGATAAGAGCTGGCAAAAAACTTAGCGGGGTTAAACATATTTTTGTCGTTTTTTTATTATTCTTGTTTTGAGAAGTGCCAGGAACACCTACAGCAGGGAGTGTGGGAGTAACCGCATGATTGTTGTGGTCTGCTTGGGCAGATGTGCCATCGTGGCGTCGTGGTTGAGTGTGTAAGTGATCCTGTGACACCCCATTAAGGCGATTAGTACCCTCAAGGGCTAGCAAAGAGCTACTTTCTAAAGCGTACTTCTCGTTTATGGCTTGACCGAAATGCTTGAAAAAAATATATGTGAATTATCAACTCTTAAACAATATTTTCATGTAAATTTTTTTTCGTGGGACGAAAATATCTATTAGTTTTTTATTTTAAAGAAATGGTATTTTTTTGACTTGCCTTTGGTACTGTTTCTAAACGGCTAAGAATTTTGGAATCATTTAAATACTAAAAAATAATATATCTATTTTACTTTATGCCCATCAGAAAAAATTGTAAATCAATTACTATTTTCCTATTTTAAAAGTTGAAAATGCTATTTACAATCCTAGAAACCATAGAGGTGCTCTGCGCGGGCGCGCGCGGCAGTCGCGCGCTGGCGCTCGGACGGGAGGGCTGTGTCACTTTTTGTCTCCTGTTTTTTACGATGAATTTATGCATGTATTGTTTATGTACACAAGTATTTTTGTATGTGTGCGTGCAGAGAATAAAAGCTCGCAGACAGATAAATGTGTAGTAAAGTACGCGCTTGGACGCTGTAGATTATTTTAACTAGTTTAATGTAAAAATTAAATTCTATGAAGTTATAGTTATTGTTATTTTTATCTATACATATAATAAAATTGTAACTAAGCCAAATCCGTATATTCAATATTATTTGGAAAATCTTATTGAAATAAACATTATTATCGATACAGAGGCCGAATCTATAGTTTTTAGAATTTTTGTCTGTCTGTCTGTCTGTCTGTCTGTTGCCGCATCACGGGAAAACCGCTGGATAGATTTTGATGAAATTTGGTATGATGATAGCTGGTTATCCGGGTAAACATATAGGATACTTTTTACCGCGGGATAATGTCATTAGTTTAATTTCATCTGCCTACTTGAGTTTATTTCCAGTTTTGTGATTTCAAATATTATATTTTTTATTTAAAAAATATTGTTAGTAGATTTAATTTAAAAATCTCTTTGGTGGTTGTTGAGTGACGAGAAAGCACAAATAAAAGATTACGTCACTAATAAAATTATAATGAAAAATTCAACACACACATAAAAACAGTACAGAAGGAAAGTTTAGGGAAATACACAATGACACAAAGAGTTTCAGTACAAACATAAAAAGTCCACATACAATATCTTAAGAAAATGATTAAATTATATTAAACAAAGTAACAAGTAATTGGCATCGAACGGTAAAGCATAGACTGTTTGTTAGTAAAAAGTTACAAATGACCGTTAAATATATATATATATATATATATATATATATATAATACGATAATTCTAGCATTGCATCTTTTTGACTCTTTCTGATTGTATCGCTCGTAGGCAATAATCTATCCCGTGGCTTGTTTGTTGAACTAGCGCGTGGATTTTTTTGATGATTTTTGCGGGGTGCGCGGGTGCAGTGCGCTAAGCCCCGCCCAGACACGCAAGGCCATCGGGGACACTAATCGCCTTAAGACGGGGGAGATCCGTTGGGTTTTAGTTGGTAGTACTGGCTTTGCTGATGAGTCCTACATAACCAACTGTATGCATTGCAGATGGTATGCGTAATGCAATTTTCAACGTTAAAAAAAGAGGTCCTTTGCTTATATTTTATTTTAACAATGCTCAAAAAAACAGATCACATATTATACGTAAGTAAAATCGCTTTAAGGGACCAGTTTTAAAACATTAAGCAAATTAACGTATCGCAATGAATAAAAAGAAAATAAATAAATATAAAAATCATACGTTCACTTAATTTGTTGCAAAAATGTAGTGATTGAAATAAAGCAATTGTTGATACTCCACTAAAACTAAGATTAAAAGTAGGGCCTATTTTATTAAGCTTATTCATTAGTATATGAATATAGAAAAACACTTGAATTAAGTATATATCTTAGAGATATTTACTGAAATTTTTAGGAAATTATTACTTAAGGTCTATTTATCGAAAATTATTATAAAAATCGATCCAAAATTCATGAATCCTCTGTTTTGAAGTCAGTCAAAAACACATGGATGGATCATTCCAAGTTAATATCAACCAATCATTCCAAGTAAATAACAACCAATGAAAAAACACACTATCGCATTTACAATATTACCTTACATAGATTATATAAATAGTTTTCGCTTACAACTTGGGCCATACGTAACAACGAGACGTAATTTAATTGGTTATGATTGCTGAATATGCACTCGAGTTACTATTGCTTGTGCTTCATTTAAACGAATCGCTGTCATTGGGATCTTCGTCTATTTTGCTGACCTTTCTGGTAGAGGATCATTTGCTTTATTAACCTATATTAAAATTAGTGATTGCAATTAAACTCGACGGATACGGATTCAAATTTGATTTTCAAGTTTTGTATTATTATCCTTTAATATTGTATTATAGTTATCCTGAATTATAAAAAAATATTGATATATCAGTAGAGGTAGACTAAGATATAGATGGACTGTGTGAAAGAGGATATGTGTGTGCTGATAATATGACGTTTGATAGAGGGAAGTGTAAGAAGGAGACACATTGTGCAGATACCACGTGGCGTGGGATGAGGACAAGGCGAGAAAGGGTTATCCTTAATTTTGTTGTGTATACTGTATAGGGTTGACTTGCCCTTTTTGATACAGTATTTTAGTTGTATAGAGCAATAAATTGACATATTTTTTGCACAGAGATAGTTTATTTACATACGGCTGATATAGATTACTTTTATCCCCTAATATATAGTAACTTGGTTACCATTACATTCATATCTTAGAAAAAACTCAGTAGACATATCTAGACTGTATTATTTTTATTGAAATTGAGTCTTAATGCAATTAGGAATGTAAATGTTACAGTAATTATACGATTTCAAAATATTTTCTAAACACGTTTCTTCATTTCAATTAGTGAGTACATATTTTTTAAACACTCAGATTCATCTTCAAAGGTTGCCAACGTGCTCAACTCGGACAACATCGTTACTTTTATAAAGCAGCGTATACACTAGATATAATAATATAATTATAAAATAAAGAAAAAAACACCTTTGGTTAGTAAATCTGCACAACGTAATAATAGATGGCGATGTTTGCAAATTATTGATATTGCGATTTTCAAATATTATAAACATTTGAAAAAAAAAATCTTTGCATTTCACTATATTTCTCAAATCTAAATGCGTAATTTTTTTTTTAATAATTACAACTCGACAATGTTGAGTATTTAGCCGTCTGCTAATAACGGCATCTAGAACTTACTGAACTTACCAAACAAAATAGTCTGAAAATGTTGATTGTATCTATTAATAAGTATTAAGCCGTATAAGGTTATATAATAAATTATTATTATATTATATTAATAAGCTCTTTTAAAATATTGTATAGAGAATTGAGCTTTATTACAGTATACCTAATAAAGTTTATGTGTGACGTGCTTACGATGCACTAATTCGTGAACAGTTGCTATAATACTCGTATTTCTGAGTGTTCACTCGTATTATTGCGCACGTATGAGTTAGGAGTTTTGACTTTATTTTATTTAGCTCTTCCATGACTTAATGCTTTATTTTACAAATCAAGTACACAAGGAACTTGTAATGTGAAAGTGTGTTTGTTTGTTTGTTTGTTTGTTTGTTTGATTGTTTGTTTCTTGTTTGATTGTTTGTTTGTTTGTTTGTTTGTCCTTCTTTCACGTCGAAGCGGAATGACGGATTGGTGTTTGTTTGTTTGTTTGTTTGTTTGTTTGTTTGTTTGTTTGTCCTTCTTTCACGTCGAAACGGATAGTTGGAGGGCTGGAGAGTGACATAGGTTACTTTTTACTGCTGGAGATTATTTCTTTCCCACGGGAAAACACGATATAATACAACTCAAAAAAAATTGGGATCAGAGTTACTTAAAGCCTGATGTTAATGTTCTTCAATATAATTAAATTAATACGTGTTTTAGCATTCCAAATTCATCCCATAAGGGGCTAAAATAGGACATAAAAGTTTGTATAAAGCCTACCTTTTTAGAGTTTTTTTTTGTAGTTTTAGCACAAGCGAAGCCACGGGTTCTGCTAGTTAATATATAAATAGGCAAATACAAAACATTTCAGTACCGTTTTATCCGATTGCGGTGAAGCCCAAAGGAGGGTTATGTGTTTGATCAAAGGAGGGTTATGTATGCATGATGTATGTATTTTCTTCGTATTTACTAAGCGGCTTAACCGATTTTGATGATTCATTCATCATTCGATTCGTCTTGATAACGCGAGTATGATAAGATATATAGATATCATTAAAAATCAAAATGGCGGATACTAGGCGCAAATTTGTGTGTTTGGAAAAAAAAATCTTTGGATTCAATCGAATGGGGTATCAAAATATAGGTTTTTAAGAGGCAATTACAAAAATATATCCAACTTAAAGATTTAAAAGTGTTGAATAAAGCTAAAAAATTCTAACTGACCAAACCTAAAAAGCAATACAGAAAAAAAAAAACAAAAATAAAAAGCCCGACTTCGTAAAAAGCGAACTAAAAAGAAGAGAACAAGTGTACGTATGAACATAGTATTATGCAGTCGGAGACATACACATAATATGTATTATGTATATGTTTTATAATAGCTGCGTGTGTGTTTGTCTCCGAGTTCATAATACTATGTTCCTACGTACACTCGTTCTCTTCTTTTTAGTTCGCTTTTTATGCAGACGATTTTTTTTATTTTTGTAAATATTTAACTTCTGTGTCTTAACCAATGGGTCTTCTTTTTTGTTTCGTAGCTATTGACGAGCTTTCTTTTTTTTAGTGTTATAATTTGTTGGGAGTCATAATTTGTCATTTTGTTAATAAAAAATTTTGAAAACCACTTATTTTGACGACACGTTTGGCTCAGTTTGCAGTGATCCTACTTGCTGTGCCAGCGATCGCGGGTTCGAGTCCCGCTGGGGGTATTCATTTGTGTGATAAGCACGAATGCTTGTACTCCAGTCATGGATGTTTATATTTATAATATTATGTATGTATTTAAAGTTATATATGTGTAGTCTATTAACTATCTGGTATCCATAACACAAGACTCGTAGCTTACCATGGAACTAGGTGGCGCTGTGTGTTAATGTCCCAACATATTTATTATTTTTTTTTTCAACTTTTAACAGATAGGTAATTACTAGAAACTATTAATTTATGTTTAGCTTAAATCTTCATTATTTTTCCAGATTTTTCTAGATTATGGTTATATTTTGACCATTTGTTTAGTTAATAAATCTAATCTTATAATCATCATTTTCAATCAAAAGTATGAGTTCTCACGATAATTATGCCAGTTACTTACTATGTGGAAATTACATGAGATGTTTTGTTTAGGCTCCCTACACGCCTTCGCTTCGTATACCTATATATATTTTTTAGGTGATATTTACAATAGGTTAAGTATATACCTTACGAAAGCTTCTTGAGTGTTCCATAAAAGTAAAAGATAATAAGACACGGCTTACGTCATAATTCTTAGCATTCAGTCGAGCTTTTTCTCAGTTTTTACATCAAAGAAGTATCCAACAAACTCTCTTTAGCATTTATGTCATAAGAATTATTTTACTAGGAGTATTTCTTCCAAATAAAATATGTATGTATGTATATAAAATATTGACCTATAAGCATAAGATTAGAATAATATTGTTTGATTTTTAATTTTAATATGCGTAATTTATAAATTATATTTATAAAATTTATATTAAAAAATAATTCATATAAATTAGAAGTATTAATTTTAACATACCTTTAACATGTATATGTATTCATCTCACACGATCAAAGTCACGGGAAAACCTAGTATTTTATAAGTTATCATTTATATTTACAGATATTTTTACATAGTTTTCATAAACATCATGTGCTTAGCAGTATTTTTTTTAAATAATACGATTTCGTAGGTACTTATAGATTTTTCTTAGCGTTGTAGAGCTCGGCTTAGAATAGGGCTACCCTATCATCGCCTGTGGGAGTCGTAGAAGAAGACTAAAGGATCTAGAGATATCGCATCTTAAGTTCCTTGCTCGATCGCGGGCAAACAACATACCTAAAGAGACTTGACGTCAGGCAGGTAACAGGTCGGGAAACTTGCCAAAACCTATTAGCAGTATGCAGGTACTGCGCCGACCCCAACTAATTTGGGAAATGTACAGGGAGATGATGATAAATAGGTACTTATAAAGCCGTGTTTTTTAGCGTTTTTTAACAATCTATCAATAATAAACTTAGAAATGTTTTCTAAAAACAGGTATTTATTCATAAGGAAGCTGAGAAGTTACTATGTTAGGCTTGTGGCTCTATTATCACTCACATCAGATCACCTTTATGTTACCACGTAAGTAAATTATAAGTTGTATTAGTATACACTTAGCGCAATCACTTATTGTTATTATAAAATGATATACAAGGAAAGATTAAAAGGATTCATCATTTAATCAATCTATTTAAAGTAGAAATCTTTTTCTTACTAGAAATAGAAAAATTTGGCATACCTTTATAGGCGAACTCCATATGAGCAAATTTTTTAAAAGACACTTAAAACTCTATAATATTTTAAATAAAACCTTTTTTTCGGATTTTTTCGCGGATTTATTTGGATTTTTGGTTCCCGACGTTTCGAATGCTTTACAGCATTTATGGTCATGGGAGAAACGGGAACCAAAAATCCAAATAAATCCGCGAAAAAATCCAAAAAGATAGTTTTATTTAAAATGTCAAATATTTGCGTAAGTATAAGAAAGTATTACTCTATAATAATTTTTGTACACTATTTATTAAAAAATTTAAAATACTTTTGGTAGATAATATCGTAAGCTGTTATTTCTGATACTGTAAAATCCTACTAAAATAATCCTACTGAATTACTGTTGCGTACAATCTGAACCAAAAAATATTTTTTCATGAAATGTGGAGTTGGCTACTTTGTCAATTAAGGTATGCTCCATACAAATTATATCAAATTCCTATCGCCACTAAAGAAAACCAAAGATAGGTAGGTTATTGGGAACCATCGGTAAGTCAAACCATATTGATAGTATGATTACAACTTCAAAGAATCTATCTCTTTCTGACCTGCATTTAAACAAAGACTGTTTATAAGTTCAGATTAAAAAAACATAAATATATATATACATACAATTTTTTTTTCATCAAAATAAATTTCTTAATAAATATTCTACGAACATCATTTTTTAAGAAAGCTGTATTTTGTAGTCTCTGGAGGAAAAATAAAATCCTTATAGGGTAACTTGTGAACTAAGGACCTTAGATTATCTTAGATTTTTTGGCATATAAATAATCTAAGGTATAATATACGAGTATATACTCTTACTCTGAGACCTGATTTTTTCAAACCTATTAAACATAAATAAAATATTATTTCCATAATATAAAGGATTAGGTGACACAACGACGGACGTAGTGCGTAAACGTTATCATATGATACATTTAAAAAAAAAACAGTTATGTAAGGAATCTAAATACTATATTCTTTATATTATTAAGACGGCATACTTTATAAATCTTAAAGGTAGATTTTTTTTTAAAGTAATAGGTAGGTACACTCTCCTGTATATTGAAACAAAACCTTAGTGTTATTGAGGCTTTGGTGGCCTAGGTGGTAAGACGAAAAAAATAGACAAAGCTGTCACATATCTATACATATAATAAAATGTAACTAAGCCGAATCTGTAGATTAAATATTTTTTGGAAAATCTTATTAAAATAGATATTATTATTGTACAGAGGCCGAATCTATAGTTTGTAGAATTTTCGTCTGTCTGTCTGTTACCGCATCACGGGAAAACCACTAGAGGGATTTTGATAAAATTTGGTATAATGGTAGCTGGTTATCCGGGTCAACATATAGAATACTTTTTACTGCGAGAAAATGTCTCATTTCTGGGAAAAAGTACAAAAACTGCAATGTAAGAGTATACTAATATGTAAAACCTAAGAATTTGGTTTTTCGTCATCTGAACGCGGACGGAGCCGCGGGCAATGCTAGTTTTATTATAAGAGGTTATATATAGTGACCATTGTTTTCGACTGTCTGTAATTAGGAGCTACAATATCTCCAAACATTTAGACCGATTTTAATATTGCTTCATTCACCGCGATAGTTTTCAGCTATGTTTAATAAAGTCCCTATACTAGTGTTACGTGATTTATGCCCATTATAATTAAGTTCCTCGCTACATTTAATAACCTCGATACAAGATACAAGAATAATTAAAGCTATAATTTTATGAGGAGGTTTTTTTAATATCTCATTGATTTTTTATTCTTATTTAATTGATTTAAAAATTATTTCAATAACCTAGATTATTAGAATAGACCTAGATCATAAACAATATCTAATAAAAGAATAAACATACGTTATGTCTGAAACTATAAACGGACCTCTAGATAGAGACAACTACAGTTTCAACTTTCGCTTTCAACCAACTTTGTAGGCCAAGTGATGTAATTTATTAGAGTGTAAATTAAGATGGACAACGAACTTTATTTCTAACGTATTTATAGGTATCATAGTTATTTTACTAGCGATTCACCATTGTCCCTAGCTTGCTTCCCCATACAAACTTTCATCCCCATTTTCACCCCCTTAAGGGATGATTAAGTTTGCTTAAATTTTCTAAGTTTCTGCGTAATTTTCTTATTTTTTTAAATTTAAGAACCTTCTACGAAGTATTAGAAACCATTTTGTATAAATTGATATTCAATTGAGAAGTGTCTTGGTGTTGTTAATAACATATTTAACACAATGCAATTATAATATAGATCAAAACTAATAAATCAGTGGAAAAATTTGATATCTATCAATAAATGACTGAGAAATTAATTAAAAATTTCGCTCGTTCAGGTCGTGTGATATCACGAAATTATTTTTACAAGCGCAACTTTAAAGTTTCAAAACTTTTTCATTTATTGAGATATTTTAATAATTCTTTAATATCTTTGTTATATTGTATTTAATCTTTATAATTAATTTATAAAAAAAATGGGAAAATTCTCCATTATGATATAACGTTTTTTCATTTTAGAGATAAGCTAATTTGCCCTTGAATTCTCTTCTCGTAATATCTATTCCTTTTTTATTTTTAATTAAAATAAAGAATATATTATGTACATTATACATATTTATACCTATTAATATTTACTATCTTGGCTTGTTTAAGCGAAACTATGGCATATATGTAGATACTAACTCAACGAAATTTAAAGTTCTTTAAATAGTAATACAGCATTGAGCTTTTATTATGGTACAATACCAAAGACCGAAGAAGGGTTAAAAATTCTATCTAAGTAAATCATACGATAGGTATGTATTATACTCGTAGACTTAATTGTTTTATCGTGACTTTTGCTTCCGAGTAGAGTTCTATCGAATCAGGCTTAGGTTACTTTTAGGTTACTACTCCATGGTGAAAAAGAGAGTGTTCTTTTGAGGCAGGGGCTAGACTTTTTAGTTTCGAAAATTACTTGATCTATGAAGCTGAAATTTGGCAGGTAAATAGTTTTTATATGAGAGATCAGCTGAGAATTTTGTGGCGGGGCTGAATTTTTTTAAAGACTTTTGTAAACTTATATGAAATTTCTGTGTTGTTTCTGCTAGAGATAAAAAATCAGTTATTCTGGTTACACATAAATCAATTACATAGGAAAAACTACGGGCATCGATAAGTAATGAAAATTTAACATAGCCCGTTTTTAGTAAATATGGTCCACTTTCATTTGTAAATAATCACCCTTTTTGCATTTTAATTCATCAGTATTGCATAAAAGCAGTCTTCAAGACCTTTTCATTTAATTTGTTAGACACAAAGTATCGACACTTTTGATGTTAATCTGTGAAATTTAGTGATGCGCTTTTGATATTTACATCGATATTTAAATCATTGAATTTAAGTATTCGAAAATAAAAAAAATATATAAAATAAACGTCGCACAAAACACGGTTATTTATTTAGAGAATTTGAAATATTTATAATAAATAATTGCCCATATTTACTGGTAAGTCCCGCTCTATTATAAAATGAATCTGATATATACATACTCCTTTAAGCTTCGGTAATTTAGTGTCTAGCTTGTACGGCTACAGATACGAGGTCATGGATTGGAGACCTGTGTTGAGCCAAAATTAATAACTAAGTTTTTTGCTAAGATATTCTCAGTACTAATCTGGAGTCGGGAAGTTGGTGGTGTTACACTATCACGCCTCGGAGAGACCATACTTTATTACTTAAGTTAAAGCGAGAGTATACTAAAAACCATTGTTTTTAAAAAAGTGTTATAATAATTATTACGACCATACAAATTTTTAAATTTTGTCACTTCAAATAAAATCTTAATAATATTCGTAAATCTTAGTTGTAATATAAATATTTTAGTACACCTATAAAAATATATATACGAAAAAATATGCTTTAACAAACTGAGTCACAATGAGTCGGATATCATAATAGAACTTGTTTAAAATTCATTCCTAAAAATTAATAATTTTGATGGCGACGATTCGCAATTATTTATTTTGGTATTATTTTTACAGTAAACTCAAAACTTGCAACTACAAATAATAACATAAAATTTAATGCTAAAGTGTCAGTTAAATTAATTTAAATCTTTTAAACTCCAGAGTTATCGATATCGATAGCTGATCATCAATCACTAACTAAGTGGGATCGTCGTGGGCGCTCCTCACGCATCTGAGACGCCTCTCACACTCGCTCTGCGTAATTTTGTAATACAACTCTACAAAATATTACACCAGCATAATGAAATTAATTCGAAAAATTATAATACTATTTGCTATTTGACCTAGTATTTTGTAACGTACAACAATTTAAATAACTTTCAAAGCTTTTAATCTGACAAATGATATTTTATTTTAATATCTCGTTTTTTATTGCTTAGATGAAATAGAAGAAGATGGGTAATAAATATTTTTAACGTAACATAACAAAATCTTTTATTTTTTAATTTCGAATTTTTGTTTTTAAATTGTCCAAGAGATATTTTTTATCTATCTTTAAAAGCCAAAATATCTAATAAATTACTGGCGAAATGATAGAAGCTATTCATGATGTATAATTCGGAAACAATAAATCTAATTTATAGATTAGCCAATTAGTTCTGGTAGAAGATTATTAATACGTCAATATTTAAGTTATTGCGAATATTATGGAATAAATTATTGTTATATTGATTGGTTCTGCATAGCGTATTAAAAGATTTTAATTAAAGATATTATTCATACATATAATAAAATTGTAACTAAGCCGAATCTGTACATTAGATATTTTTTTTGGAAAATCTTATTGAAATAAACATTATTATCGATACAGAGGCCAAATCTATGGTTTTTAGAATTTTTGTCTGTCTGTCTGTTACCGCATCACACAAAAACCACTGGAGGGATTTTGATGAAATTTGGTATGAATTATATATATAGCTGGTTATCCGGGTCAACATCCAGGATACTTTTTAATGCGGGAAAATATCTCATTTCTGAGAAAAAATACAAAAACTGTAATGTAAGAGTATACTAATTTATGTAAAACCTAAGAATTTGGTTTTTGGTCGTCTGAACGCGGGCAGAACGGCGGGTAATGCTAGTATTATAAATAAAAGTTAAAAAGGCTGTATATGCAATTCAGACACAGTAGGATAATTGTAATTTAAATTTTTTATAATATTTATATCAAGTTTAAGAGTTATTTTACATATTCTTTAACATATACTACATTACATATTATTCAGTATTATTTTATTATTTTTCACTTCCCGTATAATGTATTCTACGAGTATCTCATTATCTCGCCGGCTTAATCCTATACTATACATATTTATGTGTTTGTCTCTTTGTCGTGACGCATTTTCGTTTCACCGAGTTTCACATCACAACGATTCCAAAGAAGTTTTATTTCAAAAATTAAAAAAAAAAACTTGACTTAAATAAAACCATTAGGTACTTACGTAAAGTACATGTATGTAACGTAAAATTTTCGCTTACTTACATATAAACATTGTAATTATACCTACTTCCTATAATAAATCCATCTAGTATCTACTTAGTCATCATATACATAATATAATTTTATCATAAGTTATTTAATCATTTTTGAATGAAATTTACAGACGGCTTTGACTTATTAAGTTTACTATTTAAAATACTGTTCAATTTTCAAATATATAAAAATATGAATTTCATATTTAAGTATCAAAAATATTGTACCTAGTATTTTTTCAGATGCTAATTAATCTATACAGATAAATAAAATTGAAGTGTCTGTTTGTAATGCCAAAATAATAGCTTTTTACTAAATGTATATGAAATTATATACGGAATAACGACATATTATAGGAAAAACGCAACTTTTAAAATTTTAATCTGCCTGTTTGTTCCGCCTTATCTCCGAAACGGCTGGACCGATTTTAACGAGACCTTCGTTGACACATAGCTAATGTTATAAGGATTAACTTAAGCTACTTTTATTTTAAGAAAAAGAATTAGGGTTCCGCTCACATAAATAAAACGTACGGTGCTCCTTTAGGCACCCGAGCGAAGCGAGTCTAAGTTGCTAGTTTTTGATATATAATTAATTCAAAACTGATAAGAAATCATTAGCCTGTCACGAGATATCATACATAACAAAACAGAAATATTATGTTATTTAAAGCATTAAGTACATCACAGATGACATAATACTATGACAAGAAATTGGATGGCTTCAATTCGGGCTATTCTTGGCATATTTGTGTAGTTTCAAAAGATTAAATGACGTTAATTAGGAAGTTACATTCGAAATTAAATTCGAAATTAAATTCGAAATTTAATTTCGTTTATTGATCTAGTATATAAAAATCGATGTGTTTGTATGTTTCCTATGGACTCCAAAACGACTGGAGCGATTTTGATGAAATCTTCAGGCAGTTTTCAGATTCGCTCAGGGGATGATCCTGTGAAGTTTGGTAGAGGTCGGAAGCTAAACGCGAATGAAACCGCGGGTGATGGTGGTTTTATATAAATGTTAATAACAAAAATTTTAGCTTATAGTTATTATAGCGTAGCTCAAAGTGCAAAAGACCTAAGAATTAATTCCGCATTCTGTACCATCAATGCATCGATCCTTTTGAATGTAGTCGACCTTTTTATTTAAAGCGCTACAGATGAGATGGTAATTGTAAAATAATTACTGTCGATCATAAATTTGTACCACAAATGAACTCATAGAGTAGCGAAACACAGGTGGTATATACTTTCAGTGCCAGTTTTAACCATTAGACCTTTCTTGACATATATTAATTAATTTTAGGTACATATAAATAAAATGACATATAAGCGAAGTGAGTACATTTTGCTATTTGAATATAAATAAATAAAAAAATACTGAAATTAAATAAAATTAATAAAACAATATAACATTATTAATTTTATTTTGTATATGTCTAAGTATTGTCGTTCATTTACTGTTACGTTATCAGATAAATAGTACATTTTAGATTACAAACATAATTTTATTTATATTTTTTTATTTTGTTTTAATTAAATTTCAAAATATGTTAATTTAAATAGAATATAATTTACTATCAACTCACCTTATGTATTACTGGTTATTTAAAGGTTAGCATAAATTTCTCAGAAATGAGATATTTTCCCGTATATCCTATATGTTGATCCGGATAACCATCCATCATACCAAATTTCATAAAAACTGTCAAGTGGTTTTCTTATGATGCACTCACAGACAGACAGACCTAAATTCTAAAAACTATAGATTCAGCCTCTGTATCGATAATAATGATTATTTAAATAAGGTTTTCCAAAAAAAATTTTAATGTGCAGATTCGACTCAGAATTTTATTATATGAATAGATTATATTATACATAAGTAGCAGATGCCACCTCTATAAGACCATATTCTGTGTACAACCAACGATGTACAAACATCACTAGCGGCTTCATAATGGTCAATTATCGGGGCTTGGTACAAAGAGCAGGCATTTTGTTTTGCATACTATAATAAAGAATATTTTTATTATTTTAGTAAGCTCATTAAGATAATATACGTATTTAAATTTCATTGTAAACTTAATTATTTTTATGAAATTCAATATGCACGTTCCATTGGTTTTAACCTTCTGCTAGTAATCAAGGCGATAAATTACTTATAAAACATCATTATTATTATTATTTATGACGACACGTTAAGCTCAGTTTGTAGGGACTCTATTTGCTGTGCCAGCAGTCGCGGGTTCCAGTCCCACTGGGGCCATTCATTTGTGTGATGAGCGCGAATGTTTGTACCCCAGTCATGGGTGTTTATATTTATAATATGTATGTATGTATTTAAAGTTATATATGTGTAGTGTATCAACTATCTGGTATCCACAACACAGGCCTCGTAGCTTACCATGAAACTAGATGGTGTTGTGTGTTAATTACCAACATATTTATATCATTGCCCACAATTTTTTTGTTAAGTTTTTGAATGTAAGATTTTGATTCGAATGTACCATTCAAATTACCACCTTTATTATTATTTTTTTATTTTCTCTAATTTCTATGTAATAAGTAAGCTTATTGTAATGGAAATAAAATAAAAATCCCTGCTTAAATTAAAGCAATATGTTAATATATTGTAATATATATTCCACTCATAATAACTAATATAAATATTGCAAATTTGATAGTTTTAATGTAAGTTTCTTTATTCTTTACGTTGCAAAGACATTGAGAATTGAGATCGCTCATATCTTTTTTTTAACGTTGAGAAATGCATTTACGCATACCACCTGCATACATACAGGTTCTTATGTGGGACTCACCGTCTAGGAAAGCCAGTACTACCCACTAAAACCCAACAAAACCTCCCCCATATTAACGAGGCGTCACAGGATCGCTTACGTACTTAACCACGACCAGATGAGATAAAACTAAAAAACTTAAACTTATATCGTAGATCAATATATAGACTAATTCTATCGATGTACCCTCATAAGCAAACAGTGTGACCATATAAGCAAAGTTACGGGTTAAAGTTAATAAAATATAAATATTTTTTTTCCATTTCGTTCATAAATTGACACTACAAAACCTAACTAGATCAACGCCGTCTCATCTGCGGGTAAATGTCATAACCTTGTGTACAGTTCCTTTTTGAGATTGTACAACATTTTTTATCATTAATATAAAGTTTATAGATAGGTCGAATTACGAAAATATTACTTGAAAACTTGTACATATTAAATTGTGTTGTATAGTTTTGTTTGTATTTTTTTTATTTTATTTATTAGAAGCTTTTATGAATTCAATTATCTGGGCGACGGAACATAGCTCTTCGGTTTCTTGCTTTTTTTGTGAAGAATTGCGGGTTTTTTCAGAAAGTACATCTATATAGATAAACTTAAAAAGTAAAACTTTATCAAAGCACAAAATTTGATTCAAATTAGACCCCGTTGCCGAGGTACATAAAATAAATTTGTACATTTACAAGAATTATATATATTTATTTAATATAATAAGATACTTTTTTACTATTAAATTTCTTCTAAATTCATCTAGCTGTTTTAGCGTTTAGGAGTAATAAACATACACATATACAATTTTTCGCATTTATTATACTACAAATCGTGCTTGTTTGCTTGTTTCTTTGTTTGTCCTTGTTTCACGTTGAAACGGAGTGACTGATTGGCGTGATTTTTTAAGTGAAGAAGATAGTTGAAGGGCTGGAGAGTGACATAGGCTACGTTTAATCACGGGTGATTATCTCATTCCCAAAGGAAAACACGTTTTATAATATATAATAAAATGTACCAAGGGACGGACCCGAGCGAAGCGAGGGTGAGCCGCTAGTATTGATATAAAGCAAATAAAAAAAATAAATGTGAGTTACACTGTACAATAAATTGTGGTTTAAACACTTAAAACCAGTCTATAAAACTACACAGTATCTACTACAAAAACAAAAGATTCGGGAGCCGGATAAGAAAATATTCGTATCCGTATTGTCCAGAAGGGATCGTTAAAATGTAACACGAGGATAAGGATTAAAAATATTTTATTTTATATTATGTTAACGATAAAATTATTAATCGTCAGCAAGGTCGTCATGTAGGTTGATATTTTTCTCAGAAACCTCCTTTGTTCTTTTTATTAGGCATATCAAAATTAGCGTTAAAGTAAAAAAAAATAGGTCTTTTGATGCAAATAATATGCGAATAAATCTATAGTAGGTAATATTATAAAGCTAAAGAGTTTGTTTGTTTGGTTGAACGCGTTGGTTGATCGCGCTAATCTCAGGAACTACTGGTTGGAATTGAAAAATTCTTTTTGTGTTGGATAGTCCATTTATCGAGAAAGGTTTTAGGCTATATTTCATCCCGGAAAAATGTACGGTTCCCGTGGGATAGATTTGTTTTTTTCTAGGGACGGGAGGATGAGTCGCTAGTATTAAATACAGGGAATCTAGTTTTCGTAATTACTCTCGAAACTATAAAAACACTCCTCTTCTTTTATAGTCGGTTAATATTAGATAAAATGGTTACTAAATTATAGGTAACATATTATCTCTAAATACGATTGCTGTTATTAATTTCAAAGTGAGAATCCTCAGTCACGACTTAATAAATTTCTCTTATAATGTACAGATGTAATCGCCTTATATATCCTTATATATGTTATTAGATAAGTACGTGCTTAGTACAAGCATGTAGAGTTTTGGTATCTTACTAATATTATAAACGCGAAAGTGTGTGGGTGGATGTTTGTTTCTCTTTCACGCAAAAACTGCTGAACGGATTTTGATGAAACCCTACAGTAATATATATCTTATACACCAGAGTAGCACATAGTATTTTATATAGATATAAATAATTGAACTACGCCATCGAAGCCACAGTAAAATGCTAATAGAATAATACAGGAGAATAGGTATAATACGAGTATGTATTTAAAAAGTAGCCGACCTAACGTAAAGACTGCGATTTTTGAAGTCTTACAAAAACTCTATAGAAAAAATACTGACAGTTTGTCCCGAATTCGCCAATTTTTTGGATTATAAGTTTGTACCCTAAAATCTTATTCAATTATTACGAACATTTAAAAAAGCCAAAAAGGTCATGTTCTCAATGAAAAATTATCAGATGTACACTTCATTTATACTATATTGATGTATGTATGTATTCAGGCCTTTTTAACGTCCCACTGCTAGGCACGGGCCTCCTTTCAATACAAGGGGGATCAAGCCATTGGTAGGTACCTAAGGTACCTATAGATTTGAACCCGCTTCACTCGGCTTAGCGAGCGAGCGCGTTATCACTGGGCTACCACTGCCTATTATATTGATATTATATTAAAATTAACCTTTATAATCTCTCTTGGAATAACTTCTAATTATCCAATCGTGCTTTATTTACCATTTCATGCTACATCCTAACCAGAATGAAAAAAAATCTTATCGACACTTCTTGACGTTAGATAAATTATAAATATTTCTCTATACAATTACATATATACATTAAATATGTTTTGGATAATTTTATTGAAATAGTCATTATTATCGATACAGAGGCCGAATTTATAGTTTTTAGAATTTTTGTCTGTCTGTTTATCTATGACCGCATCACGAGAAAACTACTGGACAGATTTTGATGTGGTGAGTCTCTATTTTGTGTTATATATCACGAAAATCGTATAACATTTTAAATAACACTTTAATCAGTATTCAGTTATAATACCGATGTTACTTATCTCTTAAGTTAATTTAAATTAGCCGCATCATAAATTAGCAACCAGTGTTCGTAGTGTTGAATAACATTTCGCAACCTACCTTCATGGAACGTATAGGAGTCAACCACTAAATTAGATTTAGTTAAATTTCATATTAAACTACTTGTCATGAGATAACTGAAATTGTTAGGAAATGTTAACTATCTAAGTAAAACTATAATCTAGTGTTACTGCAAACACTAATTCTATCTCACTTTGCTTTTATTTATTTTTATTTATCAATGAACATTATATTAAAATGAATTAAATCTAGCGATTTAATCCCACCCATCTTCTATACATATAATAAAATTGTAACTAAGTCAACTCTGTACATTAGATATTTTTTAGAAAATCTTATTGAAATAGACATTATTATCGATACAGAGGCCGAATCTATAGTTTTTAGAATTTTTGTCTGTCTGTCTATCTGTTACCGCATCACGGAAAAACCACTGAAGGGATTTTGATGAAATTTGGTATGATGATAGCTGGTTATCCAGGTCAACATATAGGATACTTTTTTCTGCGGGAAAATATCTCATTTCTGAGAAAAAATACAATAACTGCAATGTAAGAGTATACTAATATGTAAAACCTAAGAATTTAGTTTCTGGTTATCTGAACGCGGGCGAAGCCTCGGGCAATGCTAGTTAAGTATAAAAGCTTTTGTCTTACCGCCTTAGTACTCTATTTGTCAGTAAGTCTTGGTAAAAGTCTTGCTTGCTTTTATCTAGTCTAGATATTATAACAACAATAAAAACTTTTTAACAAAAAAATAAAAACTGACTTCAAACAAAAGCACTAAAAAGTAAAAAATAATTGATTGGTAGTTTTCATTTACTATACATACGTAATCAAATATTTTCGAAGTTGGTGTGCTTTGCTTTGTATGGGCTGGCACCGATTTCGAAAATATTCGATTAGGTATGTATACAGCTACTATTAGCCGTTGAAAAGTTCCACCTATCCACCTTCTGACCTTATCATCAGATCAGGTCAACAATACCTAACCACGATACTATCAATGGAAATAGAAACACTTGCAAAGTTTCAAGTCAATATGATAATTAGAAGTAGGTTAAATTTATCATTAGCTATTTTTCCACCCTTAGGGGTGGTATTTTTTTTTGAAATTTAAATGGGACTAATCTGGAAGTACACACTTTCAAACAACACAAAAATGGTCCAAATCGGTTAATAAATGACTGAGTTCTGAGGTAACAAACATAAAGAAAACAGTCGAATTGAGAACCTCCTCCTTTTTGAAGTCGGTTGAAAATAAAAATAATTATTATACAGCCCTTTAAAGTCCAACTGCTGGGCTCTACTTAATGCGAGATACAACCACGAAGGCGAAATGCATGACGAACTCCATGTCTTTGGAAAACTTGCTATTTATTCTTATACATGCAGGTTTCCTCACGATGTTTTCCTTCACCGTAAGGCAAGTTGTAATCATGTTAGAAATGATTCGCACATGAAATTATCAGAAGTGCGATAACTGGGATTTGAACCTGTTTCACTCGATTTCCCGAGCGAGCGCGTTACCACTGGGCTACCACTAACATTGCCTCTGACACTAACATAACTTTACATTTAAAATAAGGACCTTTGTTATTTTTAACCTTTAAATCTTACATTCAAATTATTTTAAGTTTACATAAAAATTAACGCTTTCAAATAAAATTATTAATTGCAATCTAACAACATTGAATTTAGTATTGTCTCATAAAATAATATCATCTCATAACTGTCAAAAATAATTTGGAAAAAATAAAATAAGCGATTTATATCTAAGTATTTGTTAAAGCATTTTTCCACTTTAAGTTTTGCTATAATTATAAAAATTATTAGTATATTAATCATACTATTACTGTAAATGCGAAAGTTTGTATGTGTGTATGTTTGTTGCCTCTTCACGCTGAAACGGCTGGGCAGATTTGGATGAAATTTAGTAATTGAATTGTTGTATGTATGACCTGTATTACTCCAGGTAATCATTTTTAGTCGGTAATACAAAACAACAGTCATTTGGCTAAAGGTAAAATATCATAAAAATATATATAATAATCTACTAGTGACTTCCTCGCTTCGTTTGGGTGGGTCCCTAGGTAGTGTTACGTACACATAGTGTTGCTACAATACTATAGTTTAATGAGAAGACATTTTTAAAAGGAATAATTCTGTAATACATTGTTTTAACCCCCGACGCAAAAAGAGGGGTGATATAAGTTTGACGTCGATGTTTGTCTGTCTGTCTCTGTATGTGTGTGTGTGACTGTCTGTGCCATCGTAGCTCTCAAACGGATGGACCGATTTCGATGCGGTTTTTTTTTCCATTTGAAAGCTAGTTTCTTAGCTATGTTTGGTTAATATCGGTCCAGCAGTGTAAAAATATCAGCTCTTTTCCAAAATGATGTAAGGCATTTTGGCGTATGATTACTCTATTAAGTTTTTTACTTTTTAAGGGTTGTTTTGTTGTTGTGGATTTTTGTGCATTATTTTTTCCGACATCTTCAATAATCATCGTCATATTTCAGCCTATTTACTCAAAACCGTAATGAAATATACAACTAAACCTTTTTCTTTAACCACTCTATCTATTGATGAAAGCCGTATAAAGATATGTTCGATAGTTTTTCAGTTTATCGCGTTCAGACAGACAGACGTCGCGGGGGACTTCATTTTATAATATACATATGTAGTGATAAAAATACAATTCACTTAGAGACGCAAGCACTCGAGAGAAGCCAGGCTAAGTCGCTATTATAAAATAAAAATTGTGATAAATTTTTTATCTATAAGTATTTTATAGCAAACAGCAGCTTAGCATTTATTGGTCAACTATAACGTATATTATAAAGTGTTATACCGAATACAGTTAATCAAGAGAGCGTGAATTCTAACACGCCATTCACGTTTTCATCTCGTTTATGTCTACTATAACAATTGTAATTAAAATTATAATATCAAATGAATTTTACTAAAAAAAATATTATCTAAATCAACGATCTATAAACGTTGTTTCAAAGTTTTGGAGGTAAAAATATGTTTTACATAATATTACAAGTTACACTTACTTTTCTAATTGAGGTGTAGAGAAATTTGGATTATATTTTTTTAGTTTAGCCCATGATATTATGTAATTTAAGCGGTACAAGTATAATTTTAAAGATACTTAGCCATTGCCAAATTCAATTAATTTTAATGATTTAAATTTGATATGATAACGAACAGACATTCATAATATTAATCTAATATATAAATATCTCGTGTCACGGTGTTTGTGGTCGCACTCCTCCGAAACGGCTCGACCGATTTCAATATATTTTTTTTGTATATTTGTTAGGTATGACAATAGGTCGTAAAGTATTTTTCACCTTTTTACACCCATGCTCTATTTTGTAATTGCAATTTTAGTATTTTATATGAACAATATTATATGAGTACAGCGACGAACCCGAGGGAAGTGAGGGTGAGTTTCTGTATAACATATTAGTATTTTCTTAAATTGTAGTTCTTGTATTTTTCTCAGAAATGAGACATTTTCCTGTAAAAAGTATCCTATATGTTGACCCGGTTGACCTTTTGCCATACCAAATTTTATCAAAATCCCTCTAGTGGTTTTTTGTGATGCGGTAACAGACAAACAGACAGACAGACAGACAGACAGACAGACAAAAATTCTAAAAACTATAAATTCGACCTCTGTATCGATAACAATGCTTAATTCAATAAGATTTTCCAAAAAATATTTAATGTACAGATTCGGCTTAGTTACAATTTTATTATAGGTATGTATAGAAGATACTCGTAAATGATAAAAGTCACAATTCCTTGCAACTCGCAAGATACTAAGCTAAAATGGCGTCACATAGCAGCATGTTTAAAATCTAGCACTAGTTCCCATATCTAGGTCGCAGCGAGAGTAATCCTCTTAAAACCGAAACCATCTTTGGAGATAATCACAGACCGTTTTTCTTGTCAAACTTAATTCTACAAAACTGTTTGGAAATTATTATTGTGTCTTCTAAATTGTAAATAATACGAGTACGTTAAATATGAAGTTAATGACTTTAGTTAGGAAAACCTAAAAATGAGCTAAATCGTAATTAGGAATATATTTTATCATCATATCTATACATACATATAATAAAATTGTAACGTCGAATCTGTACATTAAATATTTTTTGGAAAATCTTATCGAATTAGTCATTATTAAGGATACAGTGGTCGAATCTGTAGTTTTTAGAATTTTTGTCTGTCTGTCTGTGACCGTATCACGGAAAACCACTGGAGCGATTTTGATGAAATTCGGTATGATGATAGCTGGTTATCCGAGTCAACATATAGGTGAATACTTTTTACTGTGGGAAAATATCTTATCTCTGAGAAATCTATACTAAACGTTAGAACGTAAGTAGAAAAGAACGCGAGCGGAGCGAGGGTGAGTCGCTAGTACTTAATAGTAATGATAAACATTCTTTACTGTACACACAAAAAGAAGACAAATATCGCTAAAACAGCGATTTCTACCAAGCAACCTTTAGGTGTAGGAATTATAGATATAGCGAGGTGAGTCAATATATAACATAAATCGAAAGAGTTTTTTTTTGAAGATTGAACGCGGGCAAAGATGCGTGTTCTGATAGTAATGAATAAAAATCAAGTATTGCAGCTTTTAGGCTAACCACACCAACACTATATATTATATATAAATACTCAAGTTTCTAATTCTAAACCTTTGTTTTAAGCTAAATATAAATGAAATTTATATCTTTACATCAACTCACGAGATCCAAGATGACAGGTGTTATAGTTGAACAAGTAACCTTTAAAAAAGTTTAATCATCCAATACAAGTCCTCATAGTTGGTACAGATTTATTATGAACTAATTATTGCATATCTAACACGTCTTTATAATATATAAATTGTTTTTGAATTCGTCGTAGAAATTACAAAAATATTTAATAGTAGAGGAGCCCAAGAGGGGATTTAGGGATTTACTCAAGCGCGGTAGATTAACATAAGGGGATACCTTGCACTCTGTTGAGTACTTCCATCATATATAAGTCCTCTGTGTAAGGTTGCGCGTCTAAATTCAAATTCAAAATATTTTATTCGGCATTAAATTATTACAATTTTTTACTGAACGTCATGAGTCTACCACGAGTTCGGAAAGAAGAAGCCTCAGACCTGAGAAGAACTGGCAAAAAAGCTCAGCGGGACTAATAATATTTCATTATCTTTTTTATAAAGTTAAATTATAGTTTACAATATTTCTGTAAAGTTGAAGTAGCCTGTACGCGATCATTTTATTCCCAAGGCGTGCCATCTTCCATAAAATCATTTGTTGTATAATAATAGCATTTAGGACACAAAGGTTTTTTTACCAATTTTTTTTTTAATTTAGCTATAAAAGCTTTATGAACATTTTCTGGGATCCTGTTGTACAAGCGTATACATTGTCTATAAAAAGAATTACTGACTCTGTGTAGACGAGTCACAGGCCTTACAAGTTTGTGTTTGCTCCTAGATGAGAAGACCGTGAGAGGAAGCCCCTGGTTGTTTTGATCTGCTTCTACAGGCCAGGTATTGAGATGTCGCGGTTAAGTATATGTGATCCCGCGACCCTCATTAAATCGGAGGAGGTTATTTTGAATTTAGTGGGTAGGCGTTGAACATATATCTACGTATACATGACTATAAATAGTTTTAGACGAGAATCGAACAGACTTCACAGAGGATCAAGTTCCAACAATTTAACTAGAAGCTAAATACCAAAACACCAGCAAAGCAAATTACAACATAAATTAAAACTTACATTAGGTTCAACAGTGCACAATATGCACTAGTCTTAAGCAACGTACCTAGGCTAGTGTATAAACATAATAGGGGCAATCCAAGATGATTGACATGCCATAATTTACTTCAAACAAAATCCGTCTCTGTATATAATGAAGTATTCTTATTTGATTACGTAGCTATTTAGGAATCGCGCCAACAGTAATTACTTGGTTCATAAGTTTAATAGAAAACTGAGCATCCCACGATCTAACATTTGTTTGTATTTTTCAACTCCTCCATTATTATCCTTTTTAACCCCCAACGCAAAAAGAAGGGTGTTATAAGTTTGACGTCGATGTCTGTCTGTCTGCGTGTGTGTGTGTATGTCTGTCTGTCTGTGGCATCGTAGCTCTCAAATGGATGGACTGATTTTGATGCGGGTTTTTTCATTTGAAGGTCAGTTTCCTTTCGGTGATTCTTAGTTATATTTGGTTAATATTAGTCTAGCAGTGTAAGAGTATCAGCTGTTTTCCAAAATGATGTAAGACATTTTGGCGTATGATTTTTTAAAATTTTAATTTTTAATTATTAGTATTAATAGCGACTTTGTAAGTAATGAGAGAAAGACTTTGTAAGAAATATTTCTCCCGTGGGGAGACGGGTTTAGAATACATTTCTCCTCCGCCGCTGGCAAAGCGTCTCGTAAAAGGCGAGTAACCCAGTATGGTGTAGAAAGCACTGCTCTCGACTAGCTTGCGAGTCTTTAGCTGTGCCGTCTCACTTTTATGCGGTGGTAGGTCTCGCAAGGGGCCGCCTGGAAGCTACCACCCTCCCGTCGGAACCAGACGCCAAGCAGCTCGCTGCGTTCCGTCTGCGAGCGGGAGAACCAGTGCCTTGGGGGAACGGATCGGTATCAGTTGCGCTGCTTATCACTAGTCTGGGTTTCAAAGTAAAGCTATACCGGGAAACTCATCTTGGAGGGTAGCGGGATCCGAGGCACGGTCTTGCCGTTGGCCGACCGCAGGTAGTTGGGGGCCCAAGTAGCGCGCCAGCCACGTGCCAAAGGCTGCCCCGCCAACTCGCGAAAAATCCCGAAGTGCTCCACCGTGCCAGTTGGCGACTGGATGGGAGGACCCGGTGGCCATTTTCGGGGGGCTCGGGCGTCCCCGCGGTCTCCAAATGAGTTTCCCTTCAGTTGGCTAAGCTCTGGAGTCCTGTAGGCTTATTAAGTAGCGCCTCGATTTCCTAACTGTTTTCCCACCAACACCCAAAACCACTATGACCAAAGCTAAGAAGAAAAGAAAGTTTAAACAACGGCAGCACTTCCTCCCACTGAAAGTGCACCTCATAAACATAAGAGGACTGCACTCCAATCTCGACCCGGTCCACCACCACCTCGAGACCGAGAAGCCGCACCTTTTCTTCTTAACGGAGACGCAGATAGCAACACCGTCTGACGTGGCGTACCTCAACTACCCAGGCTACACGTTGGAACATAAGTTTCAATCGCATGCTGGGGTCTGTGTGTATATGCGTGACGATATCTGCTGTCGGCGTCTCCGCTGCTTTGAGGGTTCAGGATTCTCGACTTTGTGGATTTTGTTGGACACTGGCGTGGAGTCTACCCTCTATGCCTGTGTCTATCGATCGCACTGCGGAGACCAGGAGACGACCAGGCTCTTTGAACACCTGTCTGAGATGGCTGATAAAGCCCAACAACGGTACCCGGCGGCACAACTGGTTTTCCTTGGGGACTTTAATGCCCACCACAAAGAGTGGTTGTTCCCCTACAAATTCACTGACCATGCTGGGAGAGAGGCGCGCAAATTTGCGTTATCGTTAGATCTCACTCAGCTGGTCCAAGTTGCGACGCGGGAACCAGATGTGGACGGACATACACGCAATTGCTTGGATCTTCTGCTGACAACAGAACCGGACAGGCACTCAATTTCGGTATCATCCCCTCTGGGATCGTCTGATCACAATTTGGTGAAGTCCGTATCGATCTTCTCTCCTCCGGTTGACTGTCCAGTGGGCACGAGGAGAGTATGGCGATACGAGTCAGCGGACTGGGATGAGATGCGGCATTTTTTTGCATCTTTCCCGTGGCAGCAAGCGTGCTTTTCTTCGACCGACCTCTCGAGCTCAACTGATGCGGTTGTCGATGTGATACGGCAGGGAATGGAATACTTCATTCCGTTCTCCGACATCCCGCTGGGCCACAAAGCCAAGCCCTGGTATAATGCGGACTGTGCTCGTGCTGAGGCGCGAAAAGAGGCCGCCTACCGGTCCTGGGTTTTGGCTCGCGATCGCAAAGTCAGAGCTCGGAGGGTTCGCGCGAAGAAAAGAGCTTTTAATTCTGCTACCAAGTTTTGCAATAAGGTTCTCCGTAGGGCAAGATTTGATCATGTCAGTCGTATAGGAGCCAGACTTGCTTCCTACCCTCCTGGTAGTAAGCAATTCTGGTCCCTGTCCAAGGCTGTCGAGTCCAATTTCTGCCGTCCCTCTTTACCTCCCTTGCAGAAACCAGATGGATCACTGGCTCACTCCGCGGTAGAGAAAGCAAATTTACTTGCAACGCTGTTCGCGAGCAATTCGCGTCTAGATGCTGGATCCAAACATCCACCAACTCTTCCCCACTGTGATTCTACGATGCCCAAGATTGCAATTCACACGAAAGAGGTCCGTAGAATACTGCAAAATCTTGACGTGAATAAGGCCAGTGGACCTGACGGTATACCTGCAAGAGTCCTAAGGAATTGTGCGCCGGAGTTGTCTCCTGTGCTGACTCGCTTGTATCGCCTCTCTCTCCAAACTTGCACAGTGCCCAATTCTTGGAAGCTTGCCAATGTCCAGCCAGTACCAAAGAAGGGTAGTCGTGCCGATCCCTACAACTATCGACCAATCGCTATTACCTCCATACTCTGTAAAGTTATGGAAAGGGTGCTTAACAGTAAGCTGATGTCATACCTTGAAGCTAATGATCTCCTTAGTGACCATCAATATGGCTTTCGCAGGGGACGGTCTACAGGGGACCTTCTTGTGTATGTCACACAGTACTGGGGTGAGGCCATCGAAAACCGTGGTGAAGCTCTAGCAGTTTCACTCGATATCTCGAAGGCATTTGATAGGGTTTGGCACGCAAGTCTACTGAGCAAGCTTCCTGCTTACGGCATCCCCTCCGACTTCTGTGACTGGGTATCAGACTTCCTAACCGAACGGTCGATCAGAGTCGTCGTTGACGGCTGCTCCTCCGATCCAATGGCTATTGATGCCGGAGTTCCACAGGGGTCTGTTCTCTCTGCGACTCTTTTCCTGCTACACATCAATGACCTACTTTCATCGGGTATTGTTGCATATGCAGATGACAGCACAGTCATAGAGAGCTATGTGCCCGGTGCAAGGGACGGAGGGGTAATAATAAGTACTTTGAGAGAGGCCATGGTAGAGCGTACAAATGCGACCTTAAGTCTTGTCTCACAATGGGGTGATGACAATCTGGTCGATTTCAACGCCGCCAAAACGCAAGCCTGTCTATTTTCCGCAAAAAGGAGTCCGTTCAGCCTGACTCCTACTTTTCGTGGTGCACCTGTAGAGATTTCCGACAGTCTAGAGCTTCTCGGCATAAGGTTAAGTGCAAATCTTAACTTTGGCGACAACATCGAGTCGAAGGCACAGACTGCGGCCAAGAAACTGGGCATCCTTAACAAGGTTAAGCGATACTTCACGCCTGGACAGCTTCTCACATTATATAAAGCTCAAGTCCGATCATGCATGGAGTATTGCAGTCACCTTTGGGATGGCTCAGCAAAATACCAACTTGCCGCTCTTGACTCGGTGGAACGCAGAGCTAAAAAGCTAATCGGCGACGAAAAGCTTGTGAATACTAAGCTTCACAGCTTAGCACACCGTCGCCAAGTTGCTTGTCTGTCGGTTTTCTACAGACTGTACTTCGGGGAGTGTGCCAACGAGCTCCACAGTCTCATACCGCCATCGCCATTCTTCTATCGGAACACCAGACGTACTGCAGGTTACCATCCTTTCTTGGTTGACATTCCGACCACTCGCACTAAGCGCTATTCGTTATCTTTTATAACGCGCACAGCCAAGATGTGGAATGCGCTGCCTGCGTCTGTTTTTCCGAGTGCGTATAACCTGAACCTATTCAAGGTGCGTGTTAACAGGCTTCTCCTGGGCAAACTCGCTAGATCGTAGACCTTATCTGTGCCTTCGAGCTAAGATGAAGGTCAAGAGTGAGCCCATTTCTAATAAAAAAAAAAAAAAAAAAAAAAAGACTTACCCCCGCTTCGCTCGAGTGCGGTAGGTTTTATATTTTTGCGTAGAACCCTAATTTTTTTTCTAAAATAAAAGTGTCCTATGTTACTCCTTATAGCTGTTTCGGAGATTAGCCGGAACAAACAGACAGACAAAAAATAAAAAAAGTTTTTTTGTTATAAATACCGTGTGTAATTTATTTTGTTTTTTTTTTATTTAGTAAAAAACTGTTTTTTTTACATTACAAACGGACATTTTATTTTTTTTTTATTTATTATTTATATAAATTTTAATGGGACAAAATATTACCAATCGAAGGCTAGGTACCCGTTATTGCATTTTAAGACACAAAATCTTGAAATCTTAAAATTTATTTTAACCTCTCGATTAGAAATTAGAAATATATACCTAATGGCGTCGTATTACTAACACGAAGTAACTATAAACTCTATACATTATACAAGCATATAATTTTGTAAAACTTATATTTAGCTCTCATAAATAGTTTTACAAAAACAAATCTATCCCACGGGAACCGTACATTTTTCCGAGTTAAAAAGTAACTTATGTGCTATTTCAGACTTTAGCCTATCTCTGTACCAAATTCCATCCAAATCCGTTCAGCCGTTCTGGCGTGATTGAGTAACAAACATCCTTCCAAACTTTTGAATTTATAAAATGTAGTGATCTTTTCAAATAAAATACAATATTCATACCAAATAATTAATCCTGCTTTCGGAATGTCATTAGTTATAATATGACTTCTCAGTTGCCAAACGTTCAAGATGCTTTAAACGAATTTTGTGCAAGTTGATGCCATATTAAGATAAATCATAGCTAACAATAGGCCTATGTTCAAATAGCACTCAAATAACCTAACAAGAATTTCGATTGCACATCCTAACTGTAATGTGTATTAAATCCTAAAAAAGTATATCTATCTATACATATAATAAAATTGTAACTAAGCCAAATCTGTACATTAAATATTTTTGGAAAATCTTACTGAAATAAACATTATTATCGATACAGAGGCCGAATCTATAGTTTTTAGAATTTTTGTCTGTCTGTCTGTTACCGCATCACAGAAAAACCACTGGAGGGATTTTCATGAAAATTGTTATGGTGATAGCTGGTTATCTGGGTCAACATATAGGATACTTTTTACCGCGGGAAAATGTATCATATCTGGGAAAAAATTCAAAAACTGTAATGTAAGAGTATACTAATATGTAAAATCTAAGAATTTGGTTTTTGGTCATCTGAACGCGGGCGGAGCTGAGCCGCGGGCAATGTTAGTACATAATAATTACTTTTTGTGATGTTTTACTTAGGAGTTGATATTTTTTTTAATTTATGTAGAATCTTTGTAGTATAATCTGTTCATTAAAAAAAATTAAAAAAATAAAATGTAAACCGAATTCCATATAATTAAAAGTATAAAATATTTGAATAGGAGTTTCCCTTTACAATAGATATCTCAATAAAATAGTTTCAAACTCCTTGTTAGCCTCCTTCTTGTAGTCGGCCAAAAATGATAAATTAGAGTAAGAGTAAAACGAAAATTGATCACTGTTTATAATTAATTAAAAAAAAAAAATAAAATAAAATAGCCATTTCCGTATACACAATACCTATCAATATTAGTGTCATGAATAATTCATGAACATTAAACGTGTAGTCAATTCGATCTGTCTGTCTGTCTTATTATGTTATACGAAACCCAGTAATGTATTATTCACCCACGTCTACAATTAACTGATTATATCTCATGTAAACATTATATGTATGAAAAATACAATAGATTTTATGCGCAAATAACCGTTTTCCTATTGCTTTACCTATTATTCTATTTTATTGTCAACCACTATATGTGACCTGGGATTGTATCTTTTATAATTGTGACTCCCCCTTGCTTCGCTTTGGGTTCGTCCTTAGACAAAAACAAGTCTATCCCACGGGAATCGTACATTTCCACGGGAACTGTACATTTTTTCCAAATAAAAGTAGCATATATGCTATTCCGGACTATAATCTATCTCTGTGCCAAATTTTATTCAAATCCGTTCAGCTGTTCTGGCGTGAAAGAGTAACAAACATCCATCCATCCATTTTTCCATAATAGTGTTATAATCCGGGCTGGCAAAGGCAGTGGTAGCCCAATAGTAATGCGCATACTTAGGAAACTAAGTGAAGCGGGTTTAAGTCTCGCACCTCTGTTATTCTCATGTACGAATCATTTCCAACATGATTACTACTTGCCTTACGGTGAAGGATAACATCGTGAGGAAACCTGCATGTCTGAGAGAACCTAGCAAGTTTTCGAAAGACGTGTGAACTCCGCCAACTCTCACTTGACCAGCGTGAAGGATTATGGCTTGAACCCCCTCTTATCGGATCCAGCAGTGAGACGATAAAAAGGGTGATTACAATACAATACAAAATACGGGCATGATTAATCGGTCGAATCATAAATTGTCTCTAAAGAGTAAAGATGGCTGAACACTTAAATATCTTAATTTACTTTTACAAATAAATATATTTAAAGCAAGCAATTTAATGTCATTCAAAATCGGGACAAATACCATAAAAAAAGTTCAATGAACCAGATAGGTATCTAACATAAAAAGTCAAAATCACATCCTATTAAATGAGTCAGAAACATGTCAGCTACTTTATGTTTTTAACACACTGTCTAAATAAAGGTGAAGGTCAGATTCTATACATGCTACCGCCTATGGTTCTGCACGTGTATGCATTTCTACTATATTCTTATGGGCGCACCGAGGCAATTACGAAATAACTGCGTTCGTTTGATCCCTTGCTGTATTGTTATTACTAATTTTTTTATTATGTAATTAATTTGTAGGATATTTAAGAATTTATTCTACAAATCGAACACTTTAGAAACACGATTACTTGTAGTTTCCTCGATAGAAAAAAAATCCAAAATGATCTCTAAAAAACTAAATAAGCGTCGTAAATAGTTCAAGGAAGTTCATCAGTTTTTTAATAATAACAAAAATATACGTTTTCTCTATCGTATACACTTTAGATTTTCAAAATGTATTTGTTTTAATAATACGAAGGAAATACCTAAATTCACACGCGTTCCGTCCATCCTAGCCACACTCCCCACTGCCCGCTTTCGTCCTACTAAAATCAAAAGCTCGATGCCCTATGTATTTGACTTTTCATTCCTATAAGAGCTTACAAAGTTCAAATTATGGAACTGTATTTTGAAGCTTCTTAACAAAATGTAATGAAACTTGGCTGTTTTGTTTTTTAATTTTAGACTATTTGAATCAATCTATAATAAAACATACTATTAAGTAAAACATGTTATTTCGTCGAGAATATATTGTGTTTAGTGTGCATATAAATACGTGGTATTAATTCTAGTTTATACGTATGAAGGATAATTACAAAATCATTGTATCGAAACTATTATTTTTAAAATACCAACTCTTATGTTTCTCGCCTGCTATAACCACTACCGTGAAAACGCGAAGTTTGGTGGCTGGTCTGTTGCAGATGCTTAAATTCAAATTCAAAATATTTTATTCAGCATTAAATTATTACAATTTTTTACTGAACGTCATGGGTCTACTACCAGTTCGGAAAGAAGTCTCAGACCTGAGAAGAACTGGCGAAAGAAACTCAGCCTGACTAATATTATTTCGTTATCTTTTTTATAAGATAAATTATAATTTACAATATTTCTATAAAGTTGAAGTAGCATGCAGGCGATTACTTCATTCCCAAGGCATGATATCTATAAAATTCGAACTTCCAAACGAAAAAGGCATTTCGCCTGAACTTAAAATTGGTGTACCTTCTAACGACAATTAAAGCAGACCGTGTGTGGTTTATGAAAACACCATTAATAATTTTTAAGGCTTTAATTCTTTACACTGTTAATTTCTATAAACTGTTACTTATTATATTAATTATTATATTATTTAATCCCCAGTGCCACGCCTAAGTCTAACCTACTATCTTCATTCTGATTGGTCCCCGACCATCGCATGACAAATGTCTTGGCGCAACCGAACACAGATTAAATATAACTTTAATATAGCACATCTTCCTTTTAAAAACAAATAAAGTCTTATGATACTTATCGTTTATAAATCAAATATAGCACACACACATTTATTTGGGACCAATCAGAATGAAGATAGTAGGTTAGACTTAGGCGTGGCACTGGGGATTAAATAATATAATAATTAATATAACAAGTAACAGTTTATAGAAATTAACAGTGTAAAGAATTAAAGCCTTAAAAATTATTAATGGTGTTTTCATAAACCACACAGACCGTACATCAGTAGCTTTTTAACCACACCCTTCCAATACAAAGCCCTTATGTATATAATATTATGAGATGTGGATCTATGGGCGGCCCACGTAAAGCCACGAGTGATATGAACATGGAGTGCGGGTATTAGTCCCTAACAATAAAATTTAACTTATTTTTTTTTACCATTCGTAGATAAACGTTTATATATTTCATACAAAAATTAAACCAAAATGGAAATCGAATCCGTAGACAGCTCAATAGACACAATCTAATTCTGAATTGCTACGCTGGTTATATTTTTAGTAATGCTGCCTTGATTTGTCATTCTGTCCAAAAAATGCTTCTTTATGATAAAAAAATATTTTATAATGTAGATATAGGTACTTGCTATACTTCCATAGCTAACAAATGCCAACAAACTATATTGCTTATCCACGAATGTCCACAATTGTGAATGTGAATGGTCCACATGATACCGACTCTCATACAATTTTATAGAATTTGTATTTGGCTGAGCAATAAAATCGGAAAAGTTATGACTTTTATAACTATACTAGCGACTCACCCTCGCTTCGCTCGGATTCGTCCCTAGCTTGATTCCCCATACAAACTTTCATCCCCACTTTCACCCCCTTCAGGGATGATTTTCGGGATAAAAAGTATCCTAAAGTTCTTTCCAGGGTCTCAAACTATCTTCTTACCAAATGTCATCTAAATCAGTTCAGTAGATCCAGGGATTACCCCCTACAACGTCATAAGCTCACAAACTTTATATCTTTATAATATTACTATAGATAATATTATTAATTTTTAAATTTAATTTATAGTATTTTCATAATAATTTTTATCCATATTTGGGTACGATTGGTTTTATTGAGGTCCGCTGCGCTAGTAAGCGAAATTGACTGGAAATCTAGAAATTTTCAAAAATCTAAGGAAATGTCTGTACAGTGTATGTGTACAGACATCTATACTTATCGTGGACCTACCATAAAGAGCAATAACGTAACTAACTAATATGTACTCCGCTACGATTATGGTGCTTGTCCTCTTTAGTACTTAAAATATTAATACAAAAAATGTTTATTAAGGAGAAGATATCAAAGTGTACGATCATAGAAGTACTTACCCATAAATATATTACAATTTGAATGTCCATATAAATCATTTTCCGCCTCTTTAGCAATCTCTAACGACATTGAGAATATTATGATTAAAAACCATTCAATTTTTACAAGATAAATAGACCGTTGTTTTAATATACGTAATATGAAATATTCATAAAATAAAATTAGGCACATTTTGTTTGTTTGTTGGTATTAAACCGGATTTTTATTCATTCATTTATGAAGTCTACTTACTGGCTTTATAATAAATTTTGGCTTATATAAGATAGGAACCAACTATTTCATCCATTTTCACTATCTCTCAAATACTTTATTTTCTATCGGTATTTATTTTAACTAAAACTTAACTAACTTTTACCTAAATATATTAAAAAAATTGAATTCAATGTATAGTTACACTGTATTTTTTTATATTTAGGTAGTGGTTTCATTATTAAAGAATCATACAAATCCGCCATGTAAATCACAATCGATGGCAATATTAGGTGACATACAAAAACATCTAATTTGAGTGCCTCCTCCGTTTTGGAAGCCGGTAAAAAAAATATTTCATATAATTTGACTCGGTTATATTTTTATAGTGCATTTAGCACATATAACTCCTCAGGCCATCTTTAAAATGATTAGACAAAGCCGTAATAGCTATGCAGGTATGATCCATACAAACTTCCTAAATGAATCACTATCCTTGACACACGAGTGGGCGACACAATAGATTCGGAATACTACGCTACTGACACACGATTGAATTATTTACTATATGCAAGGTAATACTATGAATAATTAAAAAAAAAATTAAAACAAAATATAAAATGAAAAATTATATTTAAATAAAAAGTAAAATGTTTTTTTTTGAAAAATATAAAAGTGACATTTAATATTATGTGTCAAAAAAATTTTCCTGATGATTTTTTTTTTAATACATTAATTCAGTGTTTTTTAGAAGTGGAAGTAATTCAATTATATGGGGGTTCGTAAAACCCTAATTTTTATGTAACCTTTTATTTTTTTGTAACTCTTTTTGTTTCACTTTTAGGGTTTGATCTTTTGTTGACATTTATAAAAGAGCCAAGTTTGAGGTATATCTTATTTATTATAAAAAAATATGAAAAACAATTCGAATTTCTTATTTTTGAAGTCGGTAAAAATTAGTTTTAACCCAGTTAGTATAAGTATATAGTAGTCAGTATAATCAATCATAAGTCAGTATAAGCCTATTTATGCCCAACATACCTTTTTTAACGTTAGAAATTTCACCTAGTTTCACCTCTGACCATGAATGCTTTAAAGTCGGTAAACGTCGGTAACAAAAAATCTAAAAAAAAATCCGCGAAAAAATCCGAAAAGATTGTTTTACTTTAAAATACCTCGTCCTTTTTGAAGTTGGCCTTATATAGATCTCCAACTTTGTATTGTTTCATTACAAAATCTTCATTATAAATAAAATGTACTGTAACAACTATACCTTCGAGACATCAAACACCTCAGTCTCTCCCGTGACCATGATTGCTGTAAAGCATTCGAAACATTGGGAACCAAAAATCCAAATAAATCCGCGAAATAATCCGAAAAGATAGTTTTATTTAAAATGTCAAATATTCACGTAAATCTAAGAAATTATTAAAATCTTCATTATCCAAGCTTACTGTAGCTTTTTTATATTTTTTATTAAAAGTTTAATAATTCCAAAACTTGTCCCCAACATACAAACCAACAAATTTTATTTATAATAGTGAAGATAAAACTCCTTTGAGGAATTTAGTTACATCATATATAATATATTAGGCAGATTGTATTTTATATGTGAAGTACCGCCATCCAAGATTTTATTTCAATGTGGGCTCAAATCGGAAGGACAAAAGGCGTTGTCACTATACTTACCTATATGATGACACGTTTGGCTCAGTTTGTAGTTGCTGTGCAAGCGGTCGGGGGTTCTAATCCCGCTGGGGGCATTCATTTGTGTGATGAGCACAAATGTTTGTACTCCAGTCAAGGGTCTTTATACTTATAATATGTATGTAATTAAAGTTATATATGTGCATTGTATCAACTATCTGGTATCCATAACACAAGCCTCGTAGCTTACCATGGAACTAGACGATGCTGTGTGTTAATGTCCCACCATATTTATTTTATTTATTTATCAACAAGATGTAAACTTTGAATGAATAAAAGTTTTAGTTTTTATACATTCTTGAAATTCCATCTATGCAAGATATGTCAATAGAAATAAAGTAGAAACAGAATAAAATTAAACAATGTGATTTTTTTACAAAAAATTGCACTAGTGACTCATTCTCACTTCGCTTGACATAGCTTTTAGCGTTCTGCTGTGAGGCAATCAAGCTTATTAAAATTTAAGTACCTATTATGATTAACAGGATGGAGCGAAAAAAAAATTTTTTTCTTAGCTTGGGGGTAAAATTTGTAGCTTATAAAAAATAAAATTTAAAAAGAGAATTTTTACCCAAAATTTTTAAGGTGGACTCCTGATTTTAAAAATAAACAAAAATTTTAAATTAATTAAAATTTTCAGTTTGAATGAATTTTTTTTTCGAGTTTCGAGAATTGAAGATATAGTCATTTTCTACTCAACTTTCACTGTAGTACAAAAAAAAAGTAATATGTTATTGTTTCAACTTTTTTTAATTGCAATAATGCAATAAATAAATTATAAGATTTAATTATCTTAAAATTTTCACAAATACTATACTTCACTATTGTAAATCGGACTTCTTTTAATATTTAAATTATCATCAAAACCAAAAGAACAAAATGATACTAATAAATATATAATTCGTTCTATAAGCAATAACTGCTCTATTTATAACAAAAAATGACACAAAAACTGATTGAAAAATATTGTTATGATAATCACAGATCCGTATCTTTTCTATATATAAATATATACTTGTTTATGCAAATTGTAAATTTTTTTAAGCGGAAGTACGAATTTAACGTAATATTTTTTTAAGACATATTGTTAAACTCACATTACGCTTATTAACTTCTTTTTATCCGCGGCTTCACATGCTTGCTTGACACATTCATAAATTATATTCCTGTATTGTTCAGTATGTATTTAATAACAGCAAGTGGTTAACGTGTATGGTTTTAGATCTTGAGATCCTGGGATCGAGTCCCAGATCGGGTCAAATCAGTTACTGAGTTTTCTGTCTTGAAATTCTCAGTAACAGAAGTTAAGAAGCTATCGTAAAGTCCCTCATGCTTTAAAAAGCACGTCAAGCTATCGGTCCTGTGTTTTATCTCTTACTGGTCATCGTGGTTAAAAGAGCTATAGCAAGTGAAATTGAACAAAAATATTTCGACGACAATTAAAAATATTCGCTATGTACAAACATACAAACGAGCTAGTTTTGATTATTTTGATTTTAAAATTAATAAGTAATCTACATAAGTTGACTTTGTAACCACCTATTTATTGATCGGATAATCAATCAGAGAAAAAAATATTTAAGTATAAATAGTGATCCGATTACGAAAATTATTTTACTAAACAGGATGCATTATGCCTTGTGGATTTTTTATATCAATACAGGGTGGATTTTTGAGACGGGACAGTAAGGGCAAGTACCTTAACCGCTATAGTTACAGGAAAACGTTCCTAGGTAGTCCATAACTTTTTGAGATATTCTAAACTGCATTCACAGATTTTGGAAAAAATGTACAGTTAGCAAAAAAAATGCTAAAATACCAAAAAACTTTTATTTATGTCAATCGATCTATTTCATGTAGGGATCAAAAGACTCTATGGGACCATTCAAGGTATGAGTACTAGAAATGACAGAAATCGCCAAAAACTTTTTCCATACATTTTGTACGGAAAAACGATTAATTATATTATTAGTAGAATTACTTATTTATTAGTATTATATTATTAGTAGAATTACTTATTGCCAAGTTCAGCTTCTTTTTACAAGTTTCACTATATTTTACGATATACAAGATTATATTTGGGGGAGGCCTGTCACGTATCGTAGTGTAGTCAAAGTGTAGTGGACGTCTCTTGACTGAGGAAATAAACAAAATCTATACTAATATTAAAAAGAGGAAAAGTTTGTGAGTTTGTGACGTAGTAATTTCTAGATCTACTGAACCGATTTAGATGAAATTTGGTAAGAAGATAGTTTGAGACCCTGGGAAGGACATAGGATACTTTTTATCCCGGAAATCATCCATTAAAAGGTTGAAAATGGGGATTGAAATTTGTATGTGGAATCAACCTAGGCACGAACCCTAGCGAAGCGAGGGTGAGTCGCTAATTATTTAATGAAAATAAAATTATCAAAGTTATTTGAGTTATAGTAAACTAGATTTTGCTTGCAGTTCTACTAGCGTGGTACCTTGATCAAAAATATATCTGTACTCATCTTAACCCAGAACATACGTTATTTTCAAATTTCACTTAAATTCATTGAATCGTTAGACCATGAAGTAACAACAGATATACAGGCAATCATATTTTTAATATTTTTATTGTATTCACCCCTTTTTAACGTTTCATTTCATTGCTGAGCACATGCCTCCCTTTATTGTGAGGGCGATTAGGCCATAGTCCACAACGCACGAATTGGCGGATTTCACATGTCTTTTGAAAACTTGGTAGATTCTCTTGGACATGCAAGTTTCCTCACGGTATTTTACTTCACTGTAAGACAAGTGGTAATCATGTTGGAAATGAGATAAATATAATAGCACTATTTATAAATAATAACTTTTTAACTTAAAAAAAATCCCCTACTTTAAACCCTTCAGCAAACTGATTCATTAAAAAAAAACACATGAAAATTGGTTAAAAATAATTTGTGAAGAATGAAGATATTACCGTGTAAATGACAAAACCATTCATCTAAATTACGAATACTTATTTTTTGAAGTAGGTCAAAGCATCTCTTTACTATATTGCAGTCTAAACTGATTTTGATGCAATATCTAGTATTAGGAAATAAAAACTAAACACCCATAAAATTATCTAGACAGAATTACAGTACAACATTATATTATACGTAATTATCATATAAATGAAACAAATCGTTATGTACTACGCCTTACAGATCCTACATTGCAACCTTGACTTTGGATATATTCAAGCTTGTATATAAACCGGGTCGGGATGATCAAGAAGCATTCGAAGTTCGGTAGCCCTAGCAGCAACATGAAACTGGTACGTCTATTAGTTTTTGCAAACTACATCAATATCGAAACAGCCATTAGTATAGTAAATTATATAAAATATGTAAAATTTCTAATTTGAAATTTAAAATGAATACGGACATCTTTTAAGTGGTTTAATTTCCTTGTAATATACTATACTTTTTGGAATTTTCATCAAAATATGCTTAATCAGTTAAAAATTTACTAAATGTATATCTTATACATGTACCTACTGACTGACATAAACAGCTTGGATTTGGCTTAATCTTTGTATTAGTTTTTTTTAATAAAATACCTTTTGAAGCATAGTTTGTTATTGCAAGGATGATAACTCCGTAATTAACTGTATTTGTTCTATAATACGTCTTGTTTTTGTTTACTTGCGGAGAAATTAGAATTTTCGGTAATTACATTATACTAAGAAAAACTCCTTTTATTGTCCATCTGTGTAGAATTTTTTATATATAGTTTAATATTTTTATGTTATATATTAAGATTAAAATCTGCATAATATAATTATTATTGGTATCCCATGTATTTGACTAGTCGACTATATGTAACTAATTTTGTCTTCCCAAAATTGTCAAGTATTTCCCTTAGAAACGCCAAACTTTCATAATTTTCTTATATTCTGAATAATTTTAGTGTAACCTACTTCAACCAAAACGTAATTATAGTATTACATCATTGGATATTGACATGGTTTTGAAAAGCATCTATTTTTATTTAATTACAGTAGTCTAAAGCATTGTTTAGTGTCTCCCACATCAATTGAATTTGTTATTAAATTGTACCTTCTGCAACATCTTATAATGTTAAATGAGCAATTTTTGTATATACATTATTTTTTTCTTGTTATCTCGGAAATGGCTCTAACGATTTGGATCAAATTTTGTATTTAGATAAGGTGTTGCTCTTTATCTATATATAGGTATCTTTTCGCCCGGTACTTTGGTGTTGTTTATAATATTTAATATTCTATAATATTAGTCCCATATGCATGCATTAATATACCTTTGAGCTTAATTTAAGCTTCTTTTGTATTTTTTCTAAATATTGGTGTCATATTCTCTCTCTTGAGAGAGATTTCTTGATAAATTAAAATTAATACAATTTTGGCTCCATTACAGTTAGATTTCTTACATTACAACGTATTAAATTAAGTAAATATAATTTGATACTACAAGTATCAAATGAAGTGTACATAATTTGATATTTGAGTAGGATAGATAAGTTTTAAGTGATTTAAAAATAAATTATCTATACAGTTTATATTAATAGAATAATTGAGTGCATTTTTCTCCTTTGTTTGTCAACCGTTTTTTTTAATTTAGTAGCTATTGACGAGCTTTTGATGCTATCAATAAAAAAAAGTTTTTATGTAAATATATAGGTACTTATATATTGTGATGTTTTTAATAATATTATGGTCGAATTTCGATCATGAACGAACATTAGTCCCTCAACGACCGCGGACACGCCGGCGTTACAGTTAACAATAGATTTCTTAGAAATTTAATTAATTTCTTATAAATTTACCTGGAGGTGCGAGTAATATAAAATGTGTCCAGCAGTTACTATTAGCATGAGATAAACTAAAACTATATATTTTTGTTTAGATCATCCTCTCAGCTTTTATCAGCGCGTGCGCAGCCGCCGTCCTGCCTCCATACGTACCCCTACAGTACCGCCCCAACTACGCAGATAGACCTCGTGCGGCGTTGGAGAGAAATGCAGCAATACTCCGATCTGTATCAGATGTAAACGAACAGGGATATCATTTTGCCTATGACACTGAAAACGGCAAGTAAAACTCAGTACTAATCTATTACATAAAAAAACACTTATTGTTTACAAACCGCTTGGATATTTAAAACATTCTTAATGCCATCATAAATACAATCTAAGTAGAATGCTATACACAAACTGTCGAATTAAAGGTAATGTATAACATCAACTTACTCCGTCATATTACTTTTCTGTGAGAAGATATATTATTAAATCCGTACTACTCAATATTATAAATGTGAAAGTGTGTTTGTTTGTTTGTTTGTCTTCTTTCACGTCGAATCGGAGTGACAGATTGGCGTGATTTTTTGTGTGGAGATAGTTGGAGGCCTGGTGAACGACATAGACTACTTTTTACCGCGGGATATTATCTGATTCCCACGGGAGAACACGCTATAATACAATCCAAAAAAATATTTATGTTCAGAAATACTTGAAATTTGGTATTATTTAGTAATATATTAAATTAATGGGTAATAATGTATATAAACTTTATAATTTTTAATTGGCGCTCTGAATTTTGAAATTAATTCTAATTATTCTGGGGTGTATATCTAAGTAATATAGGTACTCGTATACTACTTTTTATACAGGTATATCATTAGTTTATGGGATAAAAATAAATATATATAAGGGAGGTGAAGTTAAGGCCTGAACGAAGCGAGGTATGTTGCACTCTTGTAGAAAAAAAATGATGCAAAATTCTTTTTATCATTTTTCATCTTTAAAGCTAGGTATAATATCTAGATTTTTGACCTCCCAATACGAATCAGGCTATAGTCCACCACGCTCGCCAAGTGCGGATTAGTTTGTTGACTTCACATGTCTTTCGAAAACTTACTAGGATTTCTTAGACATGCAGGTTTCCTCACGATGTTTTCCATCACCGTAAGACAAGTGGTAAAAATGTTAAAAATGATTCGCACATGAAAATATCAGAGGTAAGAGATCCGGGATTTGAACTCGCTTGAGCTACCACTACCTTTCTGGCAATAATAAATATTTAATTTTAAGAACAATGACAATATTAAACTAACCTGCGAAAATTTAATTTGGAACTCCCAGATTATAACAATAGCTTAAGGAAAATTATTTGATAAAATAAGTTAATAATTTATAATTATATTTGGCAATTTTAATCAAGTTTTCTTTAAATATATGTTATAACACTATTTATTTATTTTTTTCTACTGTTTAATTTAACGCAAATGGGTATGTTGTTCTTGAAGATGTATAAAATATTACTATTAAGTCAAAAATGGAAAGAGATGAAAAATGATCTAAAGTCACTTAGTTCATTACAACATGCATAGATTTTTTATTATCAAATATAATTATTACTAACTAGAAGAACCCGCGGCTTCACTCGTGCTAAAACTACAAAATAAAACTCTAAAAATGTAGGTTTCATACAAATTATCATGTCCTATTTTACTGCCATAAGGGATGAATTTCGAAAACTGCTAAAACATGTATTTATTTGAAGAGAATTAATACCAAGTTTCAAGTAATTCTGATTATAAATATTTTTGGGTTGTATTATAACGTGCTTTCCCGTGAGAATAAGATATTCCCACGCGGTTAAAAGTAGCCTATATCACTCTCCAGCCCTCCAATTCTTTCCACACAAAAAATCACACCAATCCGTCAATTTGTTTTGACTCGAAAGAAGGACAAACAAACAAACAAACAAACAAACAAACAAACAAACATTCACATTTATGATATTAATAAGTATGGATTATGCTAATGCTTCAAGAGAAAGAAAATATGCTGTAAGTGATGTTACCATTAATAAATAATATTCGTTTAAAGATATAATAATTGAAATTAGTTTTGTTCATCTCAATTTCGTCAGTTAAAAATAAGCAAATATAGTATTTGCTTAAAGAGTAAGACGTGTTAAATCAAAGATTTTAATTATTTTTTAACAAAAAAGATCCTCTAACTACTAAACTACTCACAAAAGTTATTAATCTAACCTTATAGATAGAATGATGGGAGGACATGAGTTATGCATACAAAAATAATTATTAAAAACAAAGGTATTAAGTAACACCCACAAAAATCTCCTTTTGAGTGGGTTAAAAGTTATAAATACAGAACAAGATACACGAAATTAAAGATAATAATCAGTGAGTTTAAATACTTGCCTGATATTAAATATCGTCCTTAAAATTATATGGAAATGACACATTGTAGTGTTACGTCTATTCGATGTTATACGTAGCTCTTGTTATATATTTTTTAGTTTTTTAGAATTCCGTACACGATGGGCGCCAACGGAACCATATTACTAAGCCTCCGCTGTGTGTCCGTCTATCAGAGGGCTGTATCTCATGAACCGTAATAGATAGAGAGTTGAAATTTTCACAGAGTATGTATTTCTATTGCCGCTATAATAACAAATAATAAAAAACCAATATGGCGAACTGCAATAAGGCTGCCATGCACATTAAAAAAAATCGATTATGATAAGGAACCCTTCGTATGGAAATCCGACACTTGACCGATTTCTTATTTTTATGAGAAAACACTATATTATCTAAACTACTCGTAGGTCATATTAAAATATACATTGAAATCATATTTAACTTTAATAAGGTTAGTTCATATTGGAAAAAGATAAAAAAATCCGCGGGAGGTTACGTTACCAACGACACCTGTATAGTAACGATAAACTGATAGTTCAAATCAAATTTACATATCTGTAAGCGATTCTTAAAATTTACGACTATAATTCCATTTAAAATTAGATTACAAATACAAAACAAGGTTAGATTTTGCAATCCTGTGAAATAATGTACTTCATATACCATATGTGTATGTATGTAGGTATGAGAATATATCGTAACTGTAGATGACTAAATTTTAGTGTCATTATTTAAGGTGCTCTTACACAACAAAATCGATTATACTTATACATTATTAGTATAATCGATTTTGTTTAGAATATCTTCTTCTAATATATAAAATTCTCGTGTCACAGTGTTTGTAAAAAAATTCCTCCGAAACAGCTTGATCGATTCTTATGAAATTTTGTGTGTATATTCAGTAGGTTTGAGATTAGGAAGTTAATAATTTTTCATACCCCTAAGTGATAAGGGTGGTTCATCCCATGATTTTTATTTTTCATTTTATGGACAACATTTTTTTTATGATTCGGCATTAAAAAATTCATACAAACCTAAATTTTCATTAGTAATATTATATGCGAAAGTGTATTAGTGTGTCTTTTTCACACAACAATAAATAAAGCACAAAATTAAGATAAAAAGGGTTAATGTCGGTCTAATATAAACTTTTATCTTAACCTAAAATCGAACCTAGTACCGGTGTAACAATTCTTACATTTCGCCATTATATTACAAAAAAAACAACGAATGACTAACTTAAATATCATTCCAGGTATCTCAGCGGAGGAGACCGGTCGTGAAGCCAATGGGATCCAAGCAGCTGGTGGCTACGCATATACAGGAGATGATGGACAGGTTTACAGCGTGAGGTACACAGCTGATGCGAACGGCTTTCAACCCCAAGGTGCTCATCTTCCTACCCCTCCACCCATCCCTGAAGCCATCGTCAAGGCTTTGCAGGAGAACGCGAGGGATGAAGCCGCTGGAATTTTTGATGATGGTAAGAATTGACAGTGTTGCTATTTTTTATTTTTAGTTAAGGTAAATGCAATTATTTGCATTAGGTTTGGTTTTACTTTTTAATTTTTTTCTTCTGAACGTTAAAAAAGTCTGAGGTAGGGGATCGGTTGAATTATGCAAAATTTGACACGTTGCAGCGCCATCTAGTAGTCTTATTTTATAAAAAACATATATGTATCAAAATTTCAAAGTGATTAGTGAAAATTGAAAAATTTGCGGTGTTGTGCAAACGAAAATTTACATACATTTTTATTTATATACATAAATTTGTTCAGGAATTACTTGATACATACACTTGATTTCATCCTAAATAAATCGATTAAATGGATTGGCTCCTTTAAATGTCAATCTTGTTAAAGCTGTAACTTTAAAATTAGTTTTGTACTGTAAAAGCTATAAATTAAGCAAGGGCGTGTCTAAAGTAATATAATAAATTGATTCTCAGACCCGAAGGTGTAACTAAATACTAACAATTTATCATCTAACGCATAGATCCTTTCACTCTCATCTATAATTAAATGTTCAAAGCAATGGATTTTTGAGTATATCAAAATAATTGAAAATATCAAAAGTGTTCGGTTATACTATACTTAAAATTGAAAGTTATTACAATTATAAGTTATACATATATTTTCATATTAAATAAATATATTTATTTAAATTATTGAAATGCATGCAGACTTATTGAAAAAAGCGTTGAAAAAGAAACGAACAAATATATTTGAGAGCTACGATGTCGCAGATAAATAAACACGTATATCTAAATAAAGCTCCTTCATAATGTATAAATACGTCTTCAAGCATCGTGTCAGATATTTGGAGATTTTATTCATATATAATTTTCTTACTACCTCTAAGTAGTACTAAGAGTTAGATTTACGCGAATATTTGACATTTTAAAATAAACCGATCTTTTCGTTTTTCTCCCGTGACCATGATTGTTGTAAAGCTTTTACACGTAGGAACCAAAGATCAAAATAAATCTGCGAAAAAATCCAAAAAGATTTTTTTTTAAATATTAATAACTAGCGACTTACCCTAGTGTTACTCCAGGTCATGGTCTATCTGTATGCTAAATCTCATCTAAATTTGTATAGTCGGTACAGCGTAAAGAAGACAAATACAAACTTTCGTATTTATAATTTTAGATAAATACTTCTTTACTCCATACTACGTCGAGCTTTTTCCTCTTTTAAAATATAATTTTCTTTCTTTACATCGAAAATAGCTTAGTACTTTCATATATTTAAATAAACAAATGCTTACGTATCAATGTTCAGTGGATTTCAAACTCCTTTACATTGTATAGCATATAATTTCTTTGTAAATAATCATCAATTTACGCCTATTCATGGAACAAATTACAGAGCGAAGCTACTATATGGAAACACTTGATTACGTAATGTGCTAATCTATACATATAATAAAATTGTAACTAAGTCGAATCTAGACATTAAATATTTTCGGAAAATCTTATTGATATAGTCATTATTATCGATATAGAGGCCGAATCTATAGTTTTTTAGAATTTATATTTATCTGGCTGTCTGTCTGTTACCGCATCACGAGAAAACCACTGGACAGATTTTGATGAAATTTAGTATGATGATAGCTGGTTATCCGGGTCAACATATAGGATACTTTTTACCGCGGGAAAATGTCTCATTTCTGAGACAAAATACAAAAACTGCAATGTACGAGTATACTAAAATGTAAAACCTAAGAATTAGATATTTGATCATCTGAACGCGGGGGGAGCCGCGGGCAATGCTAGTACTATTATATTTTATCCCATTTTGAAATAGGAGAAAGTTTTGAATTTAACTAGTTTTTGTATAATCCTACGTGATATTTGATCCGAAAGAAAATACCTTAAATATCGACATCTGGATGGTCATAAATATAAAGAAGTATATAGTATTTAATTTTAACTACAGAAACAAGTAGTTAACTGTTAATATTTAATTACATATTTTTTATTATTTTATACAGTACAAAAACTCAAAATATACAATTAGAGTCTCAAAAGTGTCCTCAAAAATAAGTGCATAATTCGTTATTTAAATGCGTTTTTTTTCCAATCTCTTTTGTTCATTGCTTTTCTTTATAATAAAATTCAAACGCATGTTGTTTCGTTTACAAAAATACTATATGTGGTGTGCGTGAGTTCGAATTTGTGTTTAGACAATTAGAACTTCCGATTTTCGAATTTTATTCTTTGGTTTGACTCAACGTCACATGTCGATGCCACTTTTTGAAGATATATCTGTTAGGAAATGTATATCTATGTTTTTATATATCAATGAATTATTTATTATCAACTATTTGCTATTGCTGTGTCCTTTTGATTAGTTTAAAAACAGCATCAGTAATCTGTATGTGAAAAAACAAATCTGACCATTTATAATACTATTAGATACTTCATATTGCCCTCTTAAGTTCATTGAAATATAAAACCCTAAGACTAATATGCTGAAAATTAACTTTGAGATTAATATAATACTTAAGTTCCAGCTAATACACTTTATAATGTAATGTTATAAATCTAATATAATTCATTAGATTATGGGTCTAGAAGTGATAGGTCGATGTCATTCATTATATGCATGTCCTTATTTTGTGACATAGAGTCAAATTGAATACGAAATTAAATACATATTACGGCTTTAAAATTATCTATAGGTACATATAATAAAATTCTAAGTGAATCGGATCTTTGCATTACATATTTTTTTGGAAAATCTTATTGAAATAGTCATTATTATCGATATAGAGGCCGAACCTATAGTTTTTAAAATTTTTGTCTGTCTGTGACCGCATCACGAGAAAACCACTGGACAGATTTTGATGAAATTAGGTATGGATAGCTGGTTATCCGGGTCAACATATAGGATACTTTTTACTGTGTGTTGTAAATCAAAATATGCTTCATTCAAATAGATTTTTACAAACACTTAAGTGTAGTAAAAAGGCTCTTCAAGATATTATTCTAAAATCGTTGAAGAATAAAAGCTAAAAATACATAGGTATGACATATTGTTTATATGACACAACGATTAAGTCATGTCAGTACAATTTAAAAAAATCTAATCCTCAACGTTTGTGGAATATCTATATCTCGTATCTCGTCTAAGTCTTCAACTTTTACATTTTTAATAAGTATTTAAACGATTCTAAGCCATTATGAAAAAAAATCATTTAGGTAGATGTCAGTAATGTAAGTAAGAAATCTGTTCGATTACACGATCTGGACACACATTTACTACTTCGACTGTCTTCATTCTGTCAATCATTTGTTTGAGAAGTTCTCTGATTTTAAATTAATAATAAGTATTATTAATACTTAGTTTAAAAGCTTATTATGTCTAAAAGCTTAGCCTGAAAAATGATTTGCCATTGCTCAGACTAAGCTCTTTGAGTTCATAAGCTGTAGTTTATTCCTATAATAACAAAGTTTCAACGGAAAATAAGTACAGTACATTTTTTTTTTATTAATTTACAAAAATATCATGACATCAATTAAAAGAAAACTGTAAACCTCATAACTTAAAATATGTTGTTCTAATAAACGGTCAATATGTTCATATAAAAGACATTGAACAATGGACGTCCCTACTAAGCCCGTCCGCTTGGGACAAATATGACCTTTAAAGGAATAGAAATAGAACCACATACATTTCCTCATATCACGATTTATCTGATTTCCGACATTTTGATGTCTTTGTGCCTCACTCTGGTCACGAACCTACGACTTTCGTGTAGACACTTATAACCTCAATTTAATATCAAACATTTCCTGAGGCATAATGTCATTGTTTGAAGAGTTATTATAAAGTCATTGTTTGAAGAGTTATTATTTAAATGTTTTAGTTACCTTAAAAGTATTTAGTCATTTGAATAGATTTCACTGGTATATTAAGTTTATACTCGAGCTATATTTTTTGTTTTGTTGTTAGTTTGTTTAAATGCTCTAATCAATACAATTATTAGTCCAATTCAAAAAAATATTCTTGCATTTTATAGCCTATTTATGAAGAAAGATTTAAAACATCACCATCACGTTACATATCTAAGTAGAGGAACCATTTTAGATAAATAAACTAGGCGAGTGAAGTTGCGGGAAAACGCTTGTTTTTCTTGTGTATTAGAAATTATATACAGAAAACCCAACTTAAAAAAAAATTATTTACAGTATTTCGATCTGTGTAAATTTCATCCAAATCGATTCAGCCATTTCAAGTAACAAACACACATACAAAACTTCGCATTTATTATACCAGAACGTTAGAAAATGAAGAATTATTATATAACAAAGTGAATTTCTAAGCAAGTTTTTTTTTACAGGTAGTTACCATGCCGGCAAGTACGATGCAGGCGTATTTGCCGCACGCACTTACACTACCCCGAGATACATCACCCCCTACAGACAGCCATACCGCTTTTGAACGAACGCCATATATTGATATATTAGATAAGTTTGTACAGTACAATGTTTACATTCAATAAATTGATTATCATTTTGTATTTTGGTATTTTGTTTTGAGTCTCTGTTTTTTCTGAAATATGTAGGTACTTATTTGAATAGGAAAATGGATTTTATTATGTTATTTATTAACAATTTTAAGTATAAAAAGTGTGAGGAATTTTTGTATGACTTGTGAGGAAAATATTTTATTAATATTAGAAAATGAAAATTCGACAAAACTTTTGAATTATCAATTCACATACGATATTAAAACACGTCAAAGAGAAAATTACAAATATACTTAATTATTTATAATATGTATGTATTTTAAATAAAATTATCTTTTCGGATTTTGTCGCGAATTTATTTTGATTTTTGGTTCCCGACGTTTCGAATGCTTTACAGCAATCATGGTCACGGGAGAGACTGAGATGTTAGATGTCTCTAAGGTGTTATATAGTTGTTACAGAAGGCACCCACAATTAACAAAATGAATTCAAAAATTCAAAAATGGCACTAAAGTACCTTACAATATTTTAACTTTTAACTTTATACATTTTTATATAATTTTAATTAGCTTTATAATTGAATATAGAATAAATAATCATAATATATTAATTATTTAAGCCACATAATGTGGCTTAAATAATTAATATATTACGATTTTTTCTTTATGGTTATAAATATAATAATGGCAACACTAAAAATGTAGATTAATAATTAATATTTTTAAAATTGTAATAATTATAATAATAACAGCTTAAAATAAAATAAATAATATTCCATATTCAATTTTAAAGCTAATTAAAATTATATAAAAATATATAAAGTTAAAAGTTAAAATATTGTAAGGTACTTTAGTGCCATTTTTCAATTTTTGAATTCATTTTGTTAATTGTGGGTAGGCTGTCTGTAACAACTATATAATACCTTAGAGACATCTAACATCTCAGTCGGATCAATGACGCCTCAGTAGCCGCCGTTCGGCCGCTGATCGCCGGGCTGGGCTTCCCTGAATAGGGTCTCCCCCGGCCGGGCTGATCGCCCGGGCGACTACCATTAAGAAGTCTTAAGGGTCCCACGGTCAGGGGGCTATGCCCCGAAACCGTTTCCCCACTCCCCTTACGGGGATTGTGAGATGACCCGTAGTTTTATTTAAAATGTCAAGTATTCGCGTAAATCTAAGAAAGTATTAATATATATGTACTTAAAGTTATATATGTGTAGCGTATCAACTATCTGGTATCCATGACACAAGCCTTGTAGCTTACCATGGAACTGAGTGGTGCTGTGTGTTAATGTGTCAACAAAAAAACAATATTTACAAAACAAATGTACACTTAATTTTTAATGTACAAGTCATGTCCACGTGAAATAGTGGCAAGAATGGTAGCTGTATTCCACTTGCAATGCCGATTTTTTGGACAAAAAATGAGTCAACTCTCCTGTCACCACTAGAGACGATAAGACGAGGTGTTTTTTTTTATGGTATTCAGTGACAAATGAGCAGACAGCCCACCTGATCGAAAGCGGTACCTGTCGCCCATAACACCTACGGTTCATGCACTTAGGTTTTATGTTACAAAATTGCTATATAAATATCAGTGGAGATAAAAAATTAAAGTTATTTTTACTAATTTATTATTCTTTTAACAAACAAAGAGTTGTGACATACGGAAAGAAATCATTAGCTATTTTTGTTCTGTTACGCCAACGAAGTATAATTTTTTACGTCCGTACATAAGTACACAGTACACACACACGTTTTTTTTAAATATTTTTTTTCATACATATATTATGATGAAAAACTTATTTTTATAAACTTTATATAAATATTATAGATAGACAGATCGGGATTTTTGTATGGAGATTTACCGGATAGTGACATACGAGTAGGTTACTATAATATTAAACTCTTACTAGTACGACTTATTACAAGCACATTTGAAATGTCAATTTAGAACGTCAGTGTAGTCCGTGAGGAAGCTACCACCGGCTCGGAAAGCAGTTCTGCTGAGAAGGGCCGACGAGAAACTCAACAGTTGCTCTTTTAAATGTAGAAGTTACATTTATTTTATTAACATAACAATATAGATATCCCGCATAAGAATCAATATTTCTCAATTCCACACTTTTCTATCAACAAGAAATTCTAGAACAGTGTAATACGCATAGCTCAATAAATTATATTCAGCTAGCATTGCCCGCGGCTCCGCCCGCGTTTAGATGACCAAAAACCAAATTCTTAGGTTTTATCTATTAGTATACACTTACATTGCAGTTTTTGATTTTTTCTCAAAAATGAGATATTTTCCTTCGGTAAAAAGTATCCTATATGTTGACCCGGATGACCAACTATCACCATACCAAATTTCATCAAAATCCCTCCAGTGGTATTTCTGTGATGCGGTAACAGACAGACAGACAGACAGACAAAAATTCTAAAAACTATAGATTCGGCCTCTGTATCGATAATAATGTTTATTTCAATAAGATTTTCCAAAAAATATCTAATGTACAGATTCGGATTAGTTACAATTTTATTATATGTATAGATTTTATCTTTAAATTTTTGAAAAGGTAAATGTAGGACATTTTGTGGAATCTTATTATATATGCATATACTCAGACCCATGAAGTATTTATTCACCTTTTGGAGTTGAAATCTGGGTGTAACGGGCTCATTTCTATTCCTAGTGTTTATTGTGATAGATATTCAATTTTGCATTACATTGGCTTTAGGTTAGGCCACTTTAGTGCTAACAGCCCCATACTTATAGATTGACTAACACGAGTGTGTGAAGTGTATTGTATCATTTAAATTATTCAACAAATGAGATGTTTCCGACAAGTAATTAATGATAATATCGCTCATTCTCAGTTTACAAGCCGCAACAAATTACTGCATGTTGTTTTTCATTGTTTTCAAATGTATTCATTTTTGATAAGTAGTTTATCCATATATACGATATCCTTACAATGTTCCCTTTTAGATATTACTAGCATTGCCCGCGGCTTCGCTCGCGTTCAGATGAACAAAAACCAAATTCTTAGGTTTTACACATTAGTATACTCTTACATTGCAATTTTTGCATATTTCCCGCGGTAAAAAATTTCATATATGTTGACCCGGATAACCAGCTATCACCATACCAAATTTCATTAAAATCCCTCCAGTGGTTTTTCCGTGCTGCGGTAACAGACAGACAGACAAAAATTCTAAAAACTACAGATTCGGCCTCTGTATCGATAATAATGTCTATTTCAATAAGATTTTCTAAAAAATATGTAATGTACAGATTCGGCTGAGTTACAATTTTATTATATGTATAGATAAGTATTGTATTCCTTATTTTTGTATTTAGTAACTTACCCTCGTTTCGCTCGGGTTCCCTGGGCTTATTGTAGCCTATGTGTTACTCTACATCTAGTCTATCTGTATACGAAATTTTATCTAAATCTGTTTAGTCGTTTCCGGTTTCAAGAAGAAGTAACAAATATACAATTTTTCGCATTTATAATAGTAGACTTAGAATATTTTTTCACACTGCTCGGTACGGGTCTCCCCTCTGAATAAAAACGTCTTTCGAGGGGCAAGAGGACTCTTAGACATATGCTGAGTTCCTTCTAAATGTTTCAAGAACTAGTTAGGTACTATCAGACATGCAGGTTTCCTCAAGAGACTTTCCCTCGCTGTATTAGCAAGTCAACATTTTTAATTTTCAAAATCTTACCGTTTTCTTAAAACGTCAATAATGGCATTTTGAGAGATTTGAAGACGCTTCACTTGGTTTTCCAAGCTTGTTAATAATAGACTAGCACTACCTATAACTAATTATGAGCATACGATACGATAATTTTCATTAAAACATCCTAAAATGCGCCACGACTAAGAAAATCCATACTATATTAATATATGAAAACATAATAGGCATACTCTTATTTATACTTAATTTAGTTTTAGTTTACGTCTTAAAGTTTTTATTTTTTATATTATATAATAATATTTCAAACACTAATAAATTTATCGATAAATTTGCTATTATCTTCTTGTAGGCGTTACTCTATGTTAGAAAATTTTGTTTGATTATCTAATTAGAAGTACTGCGCTGATATTATAAAGAAACTATAATGTTACCAAATTATTATAAGCTGTCTTAAATTAACAAAGAAATAGCAGTGTGATTATTATTTAAATATAATATAGTAAAAGGAAAGAGGTAAAAGTAGGTATGTCATGAATTCGTCATATCAGTTTTAAATAAAACTATCTATTTAACTATTTATTTTGATTTTTGGTTCACAACTTTTTGAATGTATATTTTATATTATTTTCATTGATACTTTACAGCGATAATGGTCATGGGAGAGACGGAAATCATGGCGTCTTCCTTGGTGTAAAGCACTCGAAACGCCATTCGAATAAATCCGAAAAAGTAGTTTCATTTTCAAAACCATCTAATCATACTATAAGGTCCAAAAACGAATAGATTTTAAGAATATAATACGTTTATATTTCTATGATTTACTTGTATTTGTTTACAACTTCGTTTGCATGATAGTTTATTACTTATTATTTAAATAGAATAAACGATTTTCACTTGGAGTTCTATTACTTTATTTTATACTTATATATAGGAATAAAAATTTCGATGTAATCTGTACAATATACGTATAATAAAATTCTAACTGCATCGAATCTATACATTAAATATTTTTTGGAAAATCTTATTGTAATAGTCGTTATTATCGATACAGAGGCCGAATCTATAGTTTTTAGAATTTTTGTCTGTCTGTTAATTTCTCTGTCTTTCTGTCTGTCTGTCTATCTGTCTGTCTGTCTGTCTGTCTGTCTGTCTGTCTGTCTGGGAACGCATCAGGAGAAAACTACTGGCCAGATTTTGATGAAATTTGATATGATGATAGCTGGCTATCCGGGTCAACATATAGGATTCTTTTTACTGCGAGAAAATATCTCATCTCTGAGAAATCTGTACTATATTTGAAACCTACATATGTACGAGTATATACACATATATAGATGTCTTATGTCGGTCAGTTTAGTGTAAAGTAGGTGTAACCTCCCATTGTTTTATGAGATTAGGGCATTGTTCGGATTTTTACGAGACAATGGATGCTTGTAAATTAATCGGACAGCATTCTATTGTAGAGACTTAAGTGTATCTTAAATGTCCATCTTTAAATAGTATTTGCTTCTGGGGCTAATTTTTAGTGATATTAAAGGACGATCACTAAAATATCTCATAATATTAAATGAGCTTCGCCCGAGCTCAAAGTACAAAAAACAAACTTTTCTTTATCTTCCCTTTTACAATAATGTATGGAAGTCTGCTCGATTTGTTGACATTTGTGATAACTGTTCCGCTCCCATGGTAATAATATTATATGATAGTCTATAGCCTTCCTCAATAAACGGGATATCTAATGCAAAAAAATCTAATCGACAATTCAAACAAACAAACAAATGAAGAAACTCTGCCCCTTTATAATATTAGTATAGATTTATTTCATGTATCTCTGAAGCGTTCAACGATTTGGATTAATTTTTTATTTAGATAAGTATAATAATTAATAAGAATAGATAAATCACTATTTTTTTATTACGCGTTTTCGCAGCAGGGTTTTTTCGTTTAAAAATGTAAGAAAGTTCTAAAAAAATTACTCCATTTTGTAGAACTATATTTAATTAAAGTACACAGTGTTTATTACAGGAAGTAACGAAATATGTTATTTTAACGAAAGTTTGTACTGACGAGTTTTTACATATTACGAAAGTTTAATAAGATTACTCGTGAATTGGACAAGATTTGTACTTTTTTAACTGCCATAATACGCACCCATGTTACTATAATTTTTCCTATATAATAATATTAATTAATAATATGTTGTACGTATATATCTAAGAATACGTTAACAAACAGCACCATCTAGTTCCATGGTAAGCTAGGAGGCTTGTGTTATGGATACCAGATAATTGATACACAACACAAATATCTTTAAATACATACATATTATTATAAATGTAAGCACCCGACTGGAGTACAAACATTCGTGTTCATCACACAAACGAATGCCCCCAGTGGGACTCGAACCCGCGACCGCTGGCACAACAAGTACTACAAACTGAGCCAAACGTGTCTTCAAATATATTTTCGTATATTGTGACTGCAACAGCATTTTATTATTATTTATATAGCCAGTATATTAAATACTATACTGTATAATGTAATATAGTCTAAAAATAGGATTAATTAATATAATAAAATCTATTATTTAAATTAAAATGGAAATGTCTTTCATTGCTAAGCCTTCACTTGAGTAAAGCTGAGCGAATAAGGTTTTTAACGGAAAAAATTATCAATATTTTTGTATACACTCTAAGAAAAGAAACAAAAGAGTAGAAATGCGATTGTACCTCTCAGCTATTATTATTATAATTTTACATAACTTTTAATTTTAATTCAATTCAATTTTCTTGTTAGTGGCTTCAAAGCATGCCAGTTGAGCACAGATTACTTTGAGAGATTGATCGGTAAACTTTTAATTGAAAAATAATTTATTTTAACCAAATATGTCTAAACTTAATATCGATTACATTAGATATACTTGAGTTAATTTTTTCGTTAACGATTGATCTCATTACTGTACAAGTAATATTGACCGCGTTACGAAAGTAATAGAGCTATGTACATTTAGACAGAAGTTTTGGCACTTTATTGCAACGCTAAATTCCATATTAAACTATCTTAATTGCTATTGTTTAATTATAGTATTAGAAAGATTTTAGACGTGTACCTTTAATTTTGGGATCTTCTCGAGAATATAGCATCATTTTTTTCTTTTGTTAACAATTATAATATTAATAATATTTTGTTTAGTTGTAACAAAAAAAAAATTAAAAAATCTTATGATATATCGTAATATATTATATAATTAAATTATATTACGATAAATAAAGTTATGATATTAATTGTATAATTAGTGGGACACAATTACACTGCTAAATTATAATATAGAAGAAATTAAAAAGTAAAGCTGAAAGTAGTATGTTTGAAAATTAGTCTACCGGTGTTGGTATGATAATTTGAAAAATTATGTTGGAAAAATCGTATTTTAAGGCACATCCGAACTAGTGGTAAGCTACTAGTTAATATATTATTTAATTTAATAAAAATGAAAAATGAAGTTATTAAAAATTATGATTTAATTTTATAAGCTCAAAATTAAAATACATGTTATATAAATCAAAAGTATTTTATTTTAAATTAAATAAAAAAATATTTTACTTTACGAAATACTCTGATATATCTATTTTTTCTTAGGTCTATCTAAAACGCGCTCTACTTACTCAGTGATCGGGTGCATCTCGTTACTTGTTACCTCACTCGCACTTGCCAGCATCTTATGATAGCTACATAAACTACAGACTTCTACACTTTTGTGATAAAAAGATTTATATATTATACATCATATAGTTTTAATTAAATAATATTAAAAATAACTAGCGACTTACCCGATAATTTTACCGGTTTTTTAGCAAAGTGGGTAAGTACTTTAAGATTATAGCAAAGTAGGTAAGTATTTTAGAAAAACTTGAAATCGTCCCCTATTTTAAATCGATTGGTATTAATGTCGAAATGTTCTTTATTTCTTACCAAAAGTATAACTATGATGAGTTTTATTTTCTATTCCTTACTTGACAAATGATGATTCCCCACAAAAACTTCTCCTCATTTTCATCCCTTTAAGGTATGATTTCCGGAATAAAAAACTATACTATGTCCTTCCAGGATCTCAAACTATCCCCTTACCAAATTTCATCTAAATCCGTTCAGCGGATTAAGCGTGAAAATGTAACAGATAGACAGACTTACAGAAAATAAGTAACTGACAGTAAAAATTATAGAAAATACGTAAATAATATTAAGTTGTAGGTAACAGCAAAGGCAGTGGTAGCCCAGTGGTAACGCACTTAAGAAATCAAGTGAAATGAGTTCAAATCCCGGGTCTCGCACCTCCCATGTGATGTTGTCATGTGCAAATTATTTTCAACATGATTACCACTTATCTTACGGTGAAGGACAATCTCCTGAGGAAACCTGCATGTCTAAGAGAATCTAGAAAGTTTTCCACAGAAGTCCGCCAACCCGCACTTGGTCAGCGTAGTGGACTATGGCCTGTTCCTCCTTGTATTGAAGGGAGGCCCGTGCCCAGCAGTGGAACGATCACTATATTTTTCTAAAAAACCTAAAACGGAACTAACTGTAACATTACAAACTCTTAAATCGGGTAAGTTAAATAACTTAGCTTAAGTTCGTATTTGATGTAGGCAAAGCACTAATAACAAAACGAGTGTGACTTAATAAGAACGTGCGTATATAGAAACTTTTTAGTATAAAACGGGCGGGTGAAAATTTTTTTACTCATTCGTGACTTAAACATTTCGTGAATTACATTCAAAATGAAACTGGTACGTGTTTTTTTAAATTAAAATATTGTATAATTAACTTATTAAAACATAATTTGATGAATTCTATTTACAATTAAATTAATACTTTTCGTTTACAATATTTTTTTTAAACTTCTTAACGCATGTAAATAGTTATTGTAATAAGTTTTTTTGTGCTTCACGTGGTAATTGAGGAATTAATAAATATTTTATGTTTTTGTGTGATTGATCCTAAAGACGGAAAACATCCATAATATGCCAAAGCTTATAATTTTGCCTCATACAGAATCAAACCAGTTACTTCCGATTTAGTAATAACTTAACAATGGTTATATTTATGTAATTTACATATTGTATAATTATTTTAATTTACTCTTAACTATACATTCTTTAGAAAGTTAAATAATATTTGCCTATTTGCGTAATTGCCTATGTTTTATAAAAATATTTGTTATTTCAGTTTACTTCATTCACTGCTATCATTGCTGCGGCATCTGCAGGACGTATCTTTAGTCAGCCGCAAGAAAACCAGCACGCAAATGTCGCTGACGTCTACCAATCAGCTGTTGAACACCGAGGGGTGTATGCTGGACAGTCCCATTCGTATCCTGAACAGATTCAATACTCTGGTCATTTAGATGGACAGCAACATAATTTAGGTCACCAAGGTCGTTTAGGTTACGAAAGACCATCTGCTGAGAAAGTAGCCAAAATTTTGGCGTATCATTCGGAAAGTAATGATCATGGATACAATTATGCCTATGAAACTGAAAATGGTAAGTCCAATATTTTCTATTATTTCTACTCTTATTTGTAAGATTTTATCGTCTTCTTTTTATCTAATACACGTAATATTTTAGGTCTTGAGTAATTTGAAAATATAAAATTGAATACTTTCAGGTATCAAAGCCCAGGAAATTGGCCATGTAGCTAAAGGCACAAATGCAGAAGGTGCCTTTTCTTACACCGGTGATGATGGACATACATACACAGTGACATACATTGCTGATGAACATGGTTTTAGAGCTCAAGGTGCCCATCTCCCAACCCCACCTCCAATTCCTGAAGCCATCTTAAAATCTCTGGAAGAAAATGCGAAGGCTGAAGCCAATGGAATTTACGATGATGGTACGTAAATTCCAAATAACATTGTCATTTTGGAAATATTATCCGCAATTGTTCAGAATGTCGATATAAGTCATACAATGCAAGAACAGTATAGTAACACATTATTCTTAACTTTCTTATTATTAACTGAACTTTCTTATTATTTACCAATTTTTTACAAATTATTCTTCCTTTTTTTTAAATTTTAAAGGAATCTTTTTATGAAACAAGAATTCATAACTATATTACCAATACAAACGTTTAGTTGATTAGATGATTTTATCTATAAAACTCTGTTTGTAATGACCCTGCTGGCTGTGCTAGCGGTCGCGGGTTCGAGTCCCGCTGGCGGCATTCTTATGTGTAATGAGCAGGATATATTTGTACTCCTATGTATTTAAAGTTACTAGATGGGCTGTGTGTTAATGTCCCAACATATTTGTTTATTTATACAAATAAAAAGCCGTAATCTATTTTCCTTTAATATATTTCAGGTCATTATCATGAAGAGCAACAGCCAGCTCAAAATTACCAATATGAAGGTCATCAGCAAGAATATGCTCAAGCCCCAGCATCCAACACTGGATATCACCATTAAATTCCTCTGTTAAGCTTTTGTTATAATATGCCTTGTTAATATGTTTGTTTGTTTCTAATATCCAGATTATTATATTTTAAATTATAGTTGAACCAGTTTTGATGAGAATAAGGTACATATATAAACTATTTTATATAAAAACTCAGAGTTACGCAATTATCCTAGATAATAAACTATAGATGAAGCTATTACAGCATTCGAATTGACGTCTTGACAATGTTACGTACTCTATAGAAAGATTTGTGAAGAAAACCTAGTCTTAGTGGAAGCTGTTACCAAAATTGTTTGTTGTTGCTAGAAAATAATAAAAAAATAAAATGTTCCCCGTATTTTTTCTTTCATGGAAAGATCCGTTTTTGGCAATTTTCTTCTCTAAGTATATATTAAAAGGAAGACTATGGTAGAACTTATTCTTAATTAAACTCCTCTCTTACAATTTTTTTTTTCAGTTTAAAAAGGCAAAGAAACCTAGTTTTTGTGGAAATATTAATTAGTATTAGCATAATTACAGGCTTATATTGTACAATGTACATGGTTGCATAAACAGTTATTTTGCAATCAAATATATATACATATAATAAAATCTATACATATAATAAAATCGGTACAAAAAATATTTTTTGGAAAATCTTATTGAAATAGACATTATTATCCATACAGAGGCCGAATCTGTAGTTTTTAGAATTTTTAAGTTTTAGAATTTCTGTCTGTGACCGCATCACGAAAAACCCACTGGACAGATTTTGATAAAATTTGGTATGATGATAGCTGGTTATCAGGGTCAACATATAGGATACTTTTTACTGCAGGGAAATATCTCATCTGTGAGCTAAACGTTATTTTATTTACTACTGCACAAAACCGCCAACGATTTGAATAAACCACAAAAACTTAATATAGTCTTCAATGTCATATAACATTTAATATTAATTATTTTGTCTGAAAATAAGCAGGCGCTATCAACCACCTACGTATCAAATATTTGAACCCACATAGTGCATTGTAATTTGATAATTTGTATTACTTCGAACGATTTGTTTCACTACGACCTAATGACATTTGATTTTAAAATTTATTTCAGTTGATTTGTCCGCTTAGGTCTAGGAAATATTATTTAGTGTTAGTTCGCGACGAAAAAAGTATCAAAAAACTTAAAAAAAGTATCCTATATGTTGACCCGGATAACCAGCTATCATCATACCAAATTTTATCAAATTTCTCCAGTGATTTTTCTGTGATGCGGTCACAAAAGACAAACAGAAAGACAGACAACAATTCTAAAAACCATAGATTCGGCTTCCGTATTGATAATAATGTCTATTTCAATAAGATTTTCAATAAAATATTTAATGTACAAATTCGGCTTAATTAAATTCTATTATTTGTATGGATTATTAAATTGGACGTATACATTTTAGAATTTGGGATAAAATTTTATATGTGCTACAATGTTGGGCAGATCTTTTTGCATTTTTAATGATTTGTTAAGGCAATCCGCCATAATAATGCAAGATATTTCACCAACATTTTATTTCGACTACCAAATTCTATGGCGTCTACTGTAGTTAAATAAATTCAAATACATTCCATAATATTTTCTTAGATTTACGTCTTGATATGACTAAATTAATGAAAAACTATTTCTTCGCATTTTCAACCCTTTAACATTAGAACAGACTCACGAACGAACAGTGATCATTTCTACACCTTGGTACGCAACAAAAATGATCAAAAGGAACAGCTTTTTACTATGAAAAAAAATGTAATATATTATATAAATTATTATATAAAAGAAAAAAGTGTCTGTCTGTGTGTTTGTTCCGGCTAATTTTCGGCTGGACCGATTTTGACGCAACTTTCACTGGCAGATAACTGATGTTAAAGGAGTAACTTAGGCTAGTTTTATTTTAGAAAAAGAATTAGGGTTCCAAGCAAAAAAAAAATAAATCTATAAAATCATAACCAAAATCTGCGTAACTTTTTAAAATTTACCTTTGATATATTAATCTAGTACCTATTTTAATGGTCAAATTTTGAGGCGAATATTAGTAATTATTAACTCATTAAAGTTTTGTTCAGATCTACAAAAAGACCAAGTGGAACACAGCAATGATTGTATTCCGCCCTTCAAGGACTTAGATTATTCAGCAAAGATTCTAACTCACATCTAACACAAGAACATTCAAGATTACTCATATTGTTGGCCGACTTTAAAAAAGGAAGAGAGAAGGAATTTATTTTTGGTGTAGATTATATTATTTTTCATGTGTATGATACATTTTTTTTATTAATATATATGATATTTTTTGTTTGCTACATGATAATACTAGCATTGCCCGCGGCTCCGCCCGCGTTCAGATGACCAAAAGCCAAATTCTTAAGTTTTACATATTAGAATAATCTTACATTACATTTTTTGTATTTTTTCTCAGAAATGAGACATTTTCCCGCGGTAAAAAGTATCCTATATGTTGACCCGGATAACCAGCTATCACCATATCAAATTACGTGAAAATCCCTCCAGTGGTTTTTCTGTGATGCGGTAACAGACAGACAGAAAGATAGACAGGCAGACAAAAATTCTAAAAACTATAAATTCGGCCTCTGTATCGATAATATTGTATATTTCAGTAAGATTTTCCAAAAAATATTTAATGTACAGATTCGGCTTAGTTACAATTTTATTATATGTATAGATAACGCCAGTGACTTGAGCCTGATTTTTTCTGTTTATTTTATCATTCCAATTTCTACTTAAGCTCAAGTCGTATCTTATTTAGACAACTAGCGATTTACTCTCACTTCGCTCGGGTGCGTCCCTAGTAGGTTTTAATTTTTTTGAGCGGAATCCTAATTATTTTTTTCTAAAATAAAAGTAGCCTAAGTTACTCCTTATAACATCAGCTACCTGCCAGTGAAAATCTCGTCAAAATCAGTCTAGCCGTTTTGGAGATTAGCCGGAACAAACAGACAAACACACAGACAGACAAACATTTCATAAATTGTGTTTTTCTTATAAGTACCGTATATTATTTCATAATATGCATTTAGTAAAAAGCTTTTATTTCGATAATACAAACAGACAAGTAGGTTTTATTTATCTATATACAGATAGACACCAATTTGCTAAATAAAATCTCAAATGTACGTATTTTTTAATAAAATAGGTCTCTGTAGAGTCTAATTTTGCTTAAATCACCTATACGTTTTACTATACATTTAAAAACACCCATAACATACTTAGTAAAACCTAGGAGATCTATAAATAATCTATGCCTTCGAACTTATGACTTTGACCTAAATATTTGCTTAGGAATGTTATTCATCACAATTGTTTTTGAACTTTCACGATTTAGGCGTATACTCTATCATTGCCTTAATGCGTTAGCTGTCGCTGTCTCTATCTGCTTATTGCAATTGGGTAAGACGAGTATATTAGCAGATCATCTCGTCATTAGTTAACTATGTATGTAAAAGAAACTTTCTTACATTTACGCGAATGCTTTACATTTTAAATAAAACTATCTTTACGGATTTTGTCGTGGATTTCGTTTTGATTTTCGGTTCCCTTTAAGACGTCTAAAATCTTAATCTCTCTCGTAACAATGATTGCTGTAAAACATTCGAAATGTCGGCAATCAAAAATCTAAATAAACCGGCGAAAAAAACCGAAGAGATAGTTCTTCTTATAATATTTATGTCAAGTTTATAATGCAATGCTGTGAATTCTACTTATTTACAGTAATTGTACAACTATTGTAAATGTGAATGAAAAGTGTGTGTATTTGTTCCTCGTGCTAAAACGACTGAACAGGTGAAGATGAACTACACAGATAAACTATGGCCTAAAGTGTAACATAAAAGCTGCGATGTACATATTACGTATATCGCTAGTGGATATGAGTTGCTAAGTGAGTATATGTATTTATCTTTATTTGTTGATGTTACTACCTCAGTCGTTTAGTGGCTAGCAAGTACTGTAAAGTCTGGTTCATTTCTTGAGATTTTCTGTCAAAAAATTCTCAGTAGTAGCCCAGAGTTGGAAAATTGGCGGTGTTACAACCCGAACCTCGAAGCACATAAAACTGTCGGGCCTGCGCCTTAACTCTCACTGGTCGTGTCGAATTATTACCTTATGGGACTTTAAGAATGAAAAATGAATAAAAAGTGCACTTGTGTTATTGTGTCTTGAAAAACATACCGAAATAACTATGTATGACTGTCTGTTTATTTGTAACGTATGTGATTCAAAGCCATTCGTTCGATTATGATAAAACTTTTAACATTCGTGTATGTAATGAATGCATTAATAATGGTGCGTGAATTTTATAAGAAAGATAGCAGCGGGTAAATCCGGCAGAGACTACTAGTCTGTATAATAAATATTATAAATGTGAACGTTTGTGAATATGTATGGATGTTTGTTACTCTTTCACGCCAGAACGGCTGAACGGTTCTGGATGAAAATTGGCACAAAGATAGATTATAGTCTGGAATAACACATAGGCTACTTTTTATCCCTAAAAAATATACGGATCCCGAGGGATAGATTTGATTTTGTTTTACTAGAGGCGAGCCTGAGCGAAGCGAGGATGAGCTGCTAGTACACTTATAGTGATAAGTGTAGTGACTTATAGCGATAAGTGTAGTGACTTATAGTGATAAGTAAATAAACTTTGATTAAAAATCAATTAGAGAAATAATTTTAACCAATTTAATGGCCATTTGAGTTCGTACCGTGACAGAACCTCTTATTGATCCTTGCCCCGAGGTGTCTTATTATAACTATTACATAAAGCGTTTCTAAAGTTCAAATGTAGGTACTTGTTGAATATCATCTCCATACAAAGTAATATATATTATATAAATTGATTGACTGTCTCGGTGGTCTAGTGGCTAGCATATACGGTCCGAAGGTCCGAAGGTACTGGGTTCGAGTTCCGGATCGGGCCACATTTGATTATCGAGTATTTTTGTCAAGAATTTTTTTGTAGCAGCCTGGAGTTGGGAAGTTGGCGGAGTTTCCCCCCGCGATTCGAAGAGCACAAAAAGCCGTCGGTTTTGCATCTTAACTCCCACCACTTCTAGCAAGGTCGTGTCGAAGTATCGTCCTATCGGACTTTGAGAGTAAAAGTAAAAAAGAGTGCACTTGCGTCTGCGCATACACTTGTGCAATATCTCCTGCGCATCTGGCTAGTTTCAGTGAGATTGGCCGACGTGGCGCTAATCGGTCATTAGGGACGTTATTATAAATTTATACTTTGTTTGAGAATTATTTTGTTTCAAACTATATTTATTAAGATTTTCAGTATTACTCAAGGCTAAGTATTTTTTTAAATTTAAGTAGTACCTATTAATATTAATCTGGTGCGTCCTTAGTACAGATGAATTTTTCCGACTTAATTTAAAAATAACATCATACTCGTAAATTATTTTTGCGAAATGTTTTTAAATTATAGCTTATAGGTGAAAAAAGTAAAAAAAAAACCTTGCAGTAGTTTCTGTGATTAGGCTGAACAAACAAATACAACACTAATTTATGTATATATAGTGAAAATTGAAAATGATACAGGCTACTGGGACTTCTCGATTCAGGTCGAAGCGAATAAACGAAAACAGACGCTAGTTAAATAAAATCTTATAATAGTTAATTTAACCTTTTTATGTATTCAGCCCTTTTTAACGCCCCACTGCTAGGGTGGGACTCCCGAATACGAAGCAGATCATGTCATAGACCACCACAGTCTTTTGAATTTGCTGGGTTATCTCAGACATGCAGGTTTCCTTACGATGTTTTCCTTCAACGTAAGACAAGTGGTAATATTGTTGGAAATGATTCGCACATGAAATTTTAAGATTTGAACACGCTTCACTCGGTTTCTCAAGCGAGCGCGTTACCACTGGGCTACCAATGCCTTAACCTTTATAAATATGTAATTTTCTTCAATGACAATATATCACCTGAATCAAGCTTATAGTCCTTGCAAACTTTGATTAATGGATATTGCTTATATCATTTTCATTTTATTTCGGTGTTAGTTTTGCAATAGTATTTGTAACATGTTATAAAAACCGATAAGCTCAAGTCAAACTTTTGTGAGAGAGTTCCGTATTATTTCTGTTATTTTTATACACTTTTATTATTATAAAGAGATATAGATTTGGTTTATATTTGATACTAGCGATTTACCCTCGCTTCGCTCGGGTGCGTCCATGTGTACGATTTTGTTCACAATTTCCTTGGTTTTATTTTTTTTCTTCAGGACCCTGATTATTGTTATAAAATAAAAGCTTAGCCTAAGATACTGCTTACAACATCAGCTATCTGCCAGTAAAAGTGTTTCGGAGATTAGCCGGAACAAACAGACAGAAAAAGTTTTTTCTTATTAGTACCTACCACATATATATTCAATTATATAGGCATATGTGTACATTAATAAAATTGCTAAGCTGAATTTAAAACGTCTTTACTAACAAATATTACATTTTCGTCAACTTTGTGCTGTTTTTACTAACGTTTTAAATGAATAAAAATCTATACATATAATAAAATTGTAACTAAGCCGAATCTGTACATTAAATATTTTTTGGAAAATCTTATTGAAATAGACATTATCATCGATACAAAGGCCGAATCTATAGTTTTTAGAATTTTTGTCTGTCTGTCTGTTACCGCATCACCAAAAAACCACTGTAGGGATTTTGATGAAATTTGGGTTGATGATAGCTAGTTGTCAGGATCAACATATAGAATACTTTTTACTGTGGGAAAATATCTCATCTCTGAGAAATCTATAGAAAACCTTAAAACGTAAGTAGGGACGAACCCAAGCGGAGCGTTAGTCGCTAGTATATAATAAAATTTGCCTGTCACATAATATAAAATAATTATATAATAAATAGATTAACTTAATATTTTTCTGGTTAAGTAAAGGTCTTATAATTTCAATAGTTTTTCCCAAGCCGGGTTCGACCATGTGACCCCGAGTATTGAGAAAGTTATACATTTATTCTAGCCACTATAATACTAATATATAGGTATGTAATTACTAATTCGTATAGTCAAGGACGACTTGCTAATGAGTGTTGAAAGAAAATAATTTTGGACAGTTTTGTAAGAAAATTGTTTTAGCCACTACACCGCGTACCAGAAAAACTATTGAACTTACAGCCCTGGTTAAGCCAAGACTTAATGCTATAATGAAGAATACTTTTAGAAATTCTATTCAAATTACTTTATTCGTTACGTCATACAATAATTATGTCACTAGCAGAACCCGCGGCTTCGCTCGCGCTAAAACTACAAAAAAAAACTAAAAAGGTAGGTTTCATACAAACTTTTATCCTCTATTTTACCCCTTTATGGGGTGAATTTTGAAAAATGCTAAAACACATATTTGTTCAATTGTATTTATTGAAGAGCATTAAATACCAAGTTTCAAGTAATTCTGATAATATTTTTTTTTTTTTGGTTGTATTATAACGTGTTTTCCCGAGGGTGTGAGATAATCTCCGGCGATAAAAAATAGCCTATGTCACTCTCCAGCCCTCCAGCTATCTTCTCACAAAAAATCTCCGTCACTTCGTTTCGGCGTGAAAGACAGACAGACAAACAAACAAACACACTTTCACATTTATAATATTAGTATATAATAATAATAGTACCTAATATTTCTATTTTTCGATCATTGTAGAATGAAATGTTGTCTAACTTCTTACCCTTTTCCCTTTATCTCATGTAATTTTAATAATAAATTAAGTAATAAATTAAGTTCTTTTACTTCTATGCTTTATGAAGAAAGTCAAAATGTCTTATGTGAGTTTGTGTGTACGTTTGTTATACATTCATGTTAAAACGGCTAGACCGATTTGAATGAAATTTAGTACACAGATAGCGACCTGGTGTGGCTCAAAGACTGTTAATCTAGGGACCCGAGTGAATAGAGGATATGTTAATATAGATACTCGTACATATGTATTTTGATTTTCAAATTAACATCTTAATAAGTGTCTGCACTATGTCGATTTGTCTTACTACAAGTTGTAGGACCAATAATCTTCTAATGTGATTTAATATAATGACCGTTATAATGTTAAGCATAATTTAATACTTTATTACTATACAGAGTGTCTATATTAGAATATTATCATGTAAAGCTAGATGAGGTCCGATGCAATCGCTTTGTGCTCATCTGTGTATGTAAGAGAGTGGTATTTTGTGCTTGTATAATAATGAAATTTAATAAGAATCAAGAAATTACAATGAATATTTATTATTTAAATGTTTAGAAATTGACGACACGCTTAGTTCAGTTTGTAGTGACGCTACTTGCAGTGCCATCAGTCGCGGGTTTGAGTCCCGCTGGGGGCATTCATTTGTGTGATGAGCACGAATGTTTGTACTCCAGTCGTGGGTGTTTATATTTATAATATGTATGTATTTAAAGTTATATATCTGTAGTGTATCAACTATCTGATATCCATAACACAAGCCTCGTAACTTACCATGGAACTAGATGGTGTTGTGTGTTAATGTCCTAACATATTTAATATAATTTATTTATTAAAATTATACTACTAAGTGGAATAACTTTAACGTTAAAGTTTGAAATTCTCGAGAAGTAATAGATATATTAACTTTTATAATTAATTTATATTTCTTTAAATTACAAAAGCTTTTTCTAAGCGCTATAATTTATCTATCTTTCAACACATAGGCTACTGTTAATAATAAAATTTGTCAAACAGTGACGCTGTCTGTATATAATCTACTAGTTTAATACAATGAAAAAACAGATTGCTATACATATAATATGTACACAGTAAAATAAAATGTTCTTTAACGAGTTGCTTTCTACAAGTAAAGCCTAATAATTTTTAATTATATATTACCAAATTTTTAATGACTATTACGAGTAAATATATGTGTAAGAAAAGTATAACAGTTTATTAATGACAAGGCATTTTATGATAAAGACAGGTCTACACCTATTTATGCATTAAAATAAAATTTAAGTGTCCGTTTGTAATTTCAACATACTTACTTATTGAATACTTATATATAATATTGTAAGCCTGTTTGTCGATTTTAACAAATCTTTTTGAATGATTTTAATAAATCTTTGAATATCAGATAAAGGGTTTAGCTAAGAAGCATAATTTCTCGTTGTTTTAACTGTAAGAGACTAGGGACTCACCTTCGCTCCGCTCGAGTTCGCTCCTTGTTATGTTTTGACGTTTAGTATAGATTTCACAGAGATGAGATGATTTCCCGTAGTAAAAAGTATCCTACATATTGACCCGGATAGCCAGCTATCATCACACCAAATTTCATCAAAATTGGTCTAATAGTTTTCTCAAGATGCGTTCCCAGGCAGACAGTCCAACAAAAATTCTAAAAACTATAGATTAGGCCTCTGTATCGACAATAATGACTATTTCAATAAGATTTTCCAAAAAAATATTTAATATACAGATTCGACCCAGTTAGAATTTTATTATATGTATTTATTAAATGTATAGAGTTATCTAATAATGACATATAATACTATTTATTTGGAAGAAGTTCTAACTTTTTGATGCGATTTGTCATTTTAAATAAATAACAGGAAAAAGCTTTGAATTCTTTTAAAAGCTTTAAGTTTTGAAACTTAAATCGTGGCAAGTTAGGGCGGATAACTAGTGTATACTCTAAACATATTATTATATTACGATAAGTTGCGTAGACTCCTATTGATCTTATTAGTGAATGTTACACAATTTTTGGTTAAGTAATGTTAATACTTATCTAGTTTTGGATGGTATCCGTCAAAGTTAATAGCAATGAACTGCGTAATTATAATAATTATACTTAAATTTACATCTGTCCTTGCAAATATAGAGTTAGAAATAGCTTTGTTACTATGCAACTAAATTTGGTAAATATTGAAAGTTTCAAGGTTTAGTTTACTTTAAAACTAAATATGGACAGAAATTTGACGACACGTTTGGCTCAGTTTGTATTGACCCTAGTTTCTGTGCCAGCGGTCGCGGGTTTGAGTCTTGATCGGCATTCATTTGCGTGATGAGCATTAATGTTTGTATTGTACTTATGTCATGGGTGTTTATATTTATAATTTCTATGTATTTAAAGTTATATATTATGTATAATGTATCAATTATCTGGTATCCATAACACAAGCCTCGTAGCTTACCATGTAACTAGGTGGTGCTGTGTGTCAATGTACCAACATATTCAAACAAAAAAAAAATATAAAAAAATATTCTATAGCTAGAGCAAAAACAATGAAAAAAATAAATTTGGGTTAGATATTTCTTGTTTAGGTGTTTAAATTACATTCGCGCTGGTTCATTAAAAGTAACCTTAAGTGTTATCTAAAATAAATTAACGAAAATATAATGAAATCTCCTTGGTCTCTATCTATCTATCTTTTAGTATGTGCGAATATGAATGTGGATGCTGTTTTTTAATCCCCGATGCAAAAAGGGGGGTGTTATAAGTTTGACGTCGATGTCTGTCTGTCTGTGTGTGTCTGTGGCATCGTAGCTCTCAAACGGATGGGCCTATTTCGATGCGATTTTTTCATTTGAAAGCCAGTTTCTTTGCGGTGGTTCTTAGCTATGTTTGGTTAATATCGGTCCAGCAGTGTAAGAGTATCAGCTCTTTTCCAAAATGTTGTAAGGCATTTTCGCGTATGTTTACTCAACTAAGTGCTTCACGCGTGCCAGTGTAATTGTTAATTGACAATTAATTTGTGTAGGGGGTTTTTTAAATTTTTAATTTATAATCTGTTATGATCTACAATCGTCTATAAGGATTTAATTATATTAAAAATTAATATTTGTAGTTGCTATTGTTTTGTTGCACTGTGCTACCACTGACTTCAGAATGTTTGATTTAAGAAAATCCTCTTTTTTTATAAGTTTATAACTGGTTATCCGGGTCATCATATATGATACTTTTTATTGCGGGAAAATATCTCATCTCTGAGAAATCTATACTAAACGTTAAAACACAAGTAGGGATGAACTCGAGCGGAGCGAGGGTGAGTCGCTAATTTCTATAAGTTTCAAAAGATACTTATAATAAAAAATAGAGGCATGGTAAGCCTTCATTACACCATCTGACATTGTAGACTTATTAGAACACTAGCGATTCACCCTCGTATCGCTCGGGTTTGTCCTTAGTTGATTCCCCTACAAACTTTCATCCCCACTTTCACCCCCTTAAGGGGTGATTTCCAGGATAAAAAGTATTTTATGGCCTATCCAGGATCTCAAACTATCTTAACAAATTTCATCTAAATCAGTTCTGTAGATCCAGAGATTACCCCCTACAACGTCACAAACTCACAAACTTTAACTCTTTATAATATTAGTATAGATAACACTCCAAAGAAAATAATCTATTATAATAAAAAACATTTTTTTAGGTATAAAAAGCTAAGCCGATTTTTTTTATTTAGTAAAAGAAGCTAACGAGCAAACGATCTAGCTGTTGGTAATGGCTATCGTCATACATAGACATCTGCAACATAAGAGGAATAAATGCGTTGCCGGCCTTTAAGGAACCTGAGAACACGACTTTTGAGAAATTCTATATTATATCGCACAGGAAAAACATGAAGAGGAAGATCGTTTCACAATTTTCAAAGAACTTTTAAGTTCCATTCATTAACAAGTGAAAATTTGTATGAAAATTGTTTTTCTTGAAGTCTATACATATAATAAAATCTGTACATTAGATATTTTTAGGAAAATCTTATTGAAATAAATATTATTATCGATACAGAGGCCGAATCTATAGTTTTTAGAATTTTTGTCTGTCTGTCTGCCTGTCTGTCTGTTACCGCATCACAGAAAAACCACTGGAGGGATTTTGATGAAATTTGGCATGATGATAGCTGGTTATCTGGGTCAACATATAGGATATTTTTCATCGCGGGAAAATATCTCATTTTTGTGAAAAAATACAAAAACTGCAATGTAAGAGTATGCTAATATGTAAAACCTAAGAATTTGGTTTTTGGTCATCTGAACGTGGGCTTAGCCGCGGGCAATGCTAGTTAAATATATAACAATTATGTAGCATAACATACACAATACCAATAAACAACCAAATTGAGTATGTATCTGTCTTTTTTGAAGTCGATCAAAACCGTATTTAAAGATTCTTTTATTGAAGAAATATTTATTTATAGTTCCTTTTATAATAATTGAAATACATTAAATGAAAAAAACTATGAGAATAAAATTAGTCTGCAAAATCTATTGAGCCATTAAATTGGAGGTCACAGTTTCCTAACAAGCGAGGAATGAAGTATGTACATTTGTTTCGGCCTTTCTGTTTACGACAATAACGCATTTTGAACAGATGCAACGTATCGTCCAAATTCGTCTTGGCATCTATGAACGGTATAGATGACCATAACATGCTTATGCATTATGAATTCTTACATTAGTAAAAGTCACTATTTCATGGGTTTTAATTTTTTGGCGCGGAACTCTGATTCTCATTCTATAACTAGCATTACCCGCGGGTCCGCCTGCATTCAGATTTTTTCTCAGAAATGAGACATTTTCCCGCGGTAAATAGTATCCTATATGTTGACCCGGATAGCCAGCTATCACCATACTAAATTTCATCAAAACCTTTTCAGTAGTTTTCTTGTAATGCGGTAACAGACAGACAGACAAAAATTCTAAAAACTATAGATTCAGCCTCTGTATTGACAATGTTTATTTCACTAAGATTTTTCAAAAAATATCTATGGTACAGATTCGGCTTTGTTACAATTTCATTATATGTAGGTATAGATAAACATAGTATAAGTTACTCCTTATAACATCAGCTATCTGTCAGTGATAGTCTCGTCAAATTCGGTCTAGCCGTTTCGGAGATTAGCTGAAACAAACAGACAAATTTTTTAACAATGTTTTTTTCTTATAATCACCGTCTATCTATATCTTCATATACATTTTAGTAAAACGCTCTTAATTTGACATTACAAACAGACACTTCAATTTTATTTATTTGTATAGATAACTGTGATATTGATTAATGTATATAAATAATAATTAATTGCATAATATACATATATATTAGTTATTTATGCTTATTAAATAATAAGGATGTAACTATACAATAGACGTTGTGGAGTGTATTATATGTATATTTGTTTTTGAAATTTGTATTTTATGTATCTTTAATAATATTATAGTCTACGTTTTGCACCGTTTAATATATTTATATTTTTTAACACATTAATTCTAGTCTCTTTATTGCTGTAAAGCATTCGCAACGTCGGAATAAAAAATCAAAATAAATCCGCGAAAAAAATCCGACAAGATAGTTTTATTTAAAATGATGTATTTCTGTTGCCGCTATAACGACAAATACTAAAAAAAAAGAATAAAATAAATATTTATGGGGGCTCCCCTACAACAGACATGATTTTTTTGCCGTTTTTATAGATAACGGTACGGAACCTTTCGTGCGCGTCGGACTCGCACTTGCCTGGTTTTTTAGTTACAATTCAAAAATACATTGTAAAACATTATGTTTGCTACATAAATATCATAATTTTGTATAAGTGGGTTAATTTCCTAGATAAAAAACCTTGCTATTTATTTGCATTTTTTAAAGTGTTCATTAAATAACAACTTTTCAATTATACTTCGTGACTTCTGAAGGTCTCTGAAGGTTAGGTACATCAATGCATTGTTATTGTATAGTATTATTATTATAGTACCTATATAGAGATTTTATGTGTTCTTAATATCTAAAGCTTATTATTTATTTTGAATAGATCTTTTTTTTTAATTAAAATTTTTTATAGAACTCATCCGGCTTTTGCCTTTTTATAGCCTGTTTATTGGAGATGTTAATCTATCAAACATAGGAGGGACTAGGGACCTTAGAAGCGGAGGAATTATAAATAAATAAATAAATAAAATAAATATGTTGGGACATTAACAAACATCACCATCTAGTTCCATGGTAAGCCACGTGGCTTGTGTTATTGATAACCAGATATTTAATACACTACACATATATAACTTTAAATACATACATTTTATAAATATAAACACCCATGACTGAAAGTACAAATATTCGTGCTTATCACACAAATGAATGTCCTCAGCGGGATTCGAACCCGCGACCGCTGGCACAGCAAGTACATAGGTTCCCTACAAACTGAGCTAAACGCATCGTCAAAAATAAAATAGTAACGCGACTGGAGTCGAGGGCAGAAGCTTATAATTAAATACTTTTTGATGTTTTGCCGACTGTTCTAAATAGTGGTAGTGTAGTGTAAGAATACTGTTTATTTAGGAGGTCAGTAATCCAAGGTTTCTATTGTTTAAAATGTAGGTAGGTACCCCTGATACTCTTCGTACTGAAGGGAGGACCATGCCCAGCAGTAGACGTTAAAAAGGGCTGAATACGATGCACAGATTTCAGATATTACCCTAAAATCTGAAATATTTATTTATACTATATAGTACATTTGGAGAAAATAAAGTGTAACTGTCCAACACACGACACAATAGTATTATACGTAGTATTTTTTTTAGTAACAAAACTTTAAAACCAAAAATCGTATCTGAGTAATTCAGTATAGCAAATAGTTTAATCTGTATATCTCCATAAATGTTTTAAATGTGAAAGTTTGTGAGTATGTATGAATGTTTGTTACTCTTTCACACTATAACAGCTGTACGGATATGGATGATACTTGGCACAGAGATAGATTATAGTCTGGAATAATACATAGGCAACTTTTTATCCTGAAAAAATGCATGGTTCCCGAGGGATAGATTTGTTTCTGTTTTTTTAACAATAAGTTATTAATAGACGGATACAATAAATACTATCGATAAAATATTTACAATTCAAATGTAATTAAGCTTATACAGTATCTATGCGGATCATCCACTCCTTTATTAATCATCACGAGATAACTTAAATGCTAGTCGCCCATTAGTACTGATTTATTCTCTTTAAAGGGCTCTTGTCAAGGCTAAGATGTCCAGTTATATGGAACATCTAATATCCTGTAGAAATATATTACTTCAAGGTACTTCAATACTATGTACCTATTTCCTAGAAATTAAATGCTCGATCAAAAGTTGATATGCCCAAAGCTGGGTTATGACCGATGCTTATGGTCTCATATTTGGTTTTTTACGTAATTGATTATGGATGAGATAAATTATTGACTATGGGTGAGATCAGATTCGATTTATATATAAAATACAATTTTTACCAATTTTAAAATAGGGACGTAAAATATGTAATATAAAATAGGTACTTATTAGGGTGTATGTTTTTGTTTGTTTAAACGCGCTTATCTAAGGAACTACTGATTCGATTTGAAAAATTATTTTTGCATTAGATAGCTCATTTATTCAGGAAGGCTATAGGCTATATATCATTATGCTACTACTCAAGGGATCGGAGCTCTAATATAATACCTATATAGTCTATCTATTCCATATTAACCGTTAAAACGTACCTAGGGACGAACCCGAGTGATGCGAGGGTGAACCGCTAGTCTCATATAAACAGAAAACAAATCACGATGGAAAATTTACTTTTAGCGTTAATACTTTGAAGTCACTATACCTATTTTGGTAAAATTGTGCTTTTAATGTCTTTTACAGAATAAGGTATCTAATGCAGATACAATATGGTTTTACAATATCAAATGCGTTTATCGGAACTCTGAGTACAGCCCAAGTAATTCTTTCATTTAAATATTATTATGTAAAATATTGTGTGAAGTTAATTGATCAAAACAAGTATGGACCGACATACCTGGATGTCGTTTTTTTTTTTAGTTTTTATTTTTCCATTTTTAGTGTAGACGTAATAAGTAAAGTTTGTAAGAAGAAAGTTTTTTAATAACATTCGATTAAACAATTAATTTAAAACAAAAACAATTTATTGTTGTTTTTTTTTAAAAACCGCCGACCGATTTCGATAAAATTTATATGGAACCACCTGGGAAATATACCCTTTGATACAAAAAATCCAAATCGGTTCAAGCGTCTTCAAGTAATCGGTGAACATACATATAAAAAAAGATTCTGACGAATTGACAACCTCCTCCTTTTTGGAAGTTGGTTAATAAAACGATTCTGCTTAATGAAGAATAAAATATTGCGTAATAGCAAAGTTATTGAAGCATCTAGTTAATGATAATCATAATAATCTTAGCGAAGGAGTCAAGGAATTTTGGTGATTTTATATAATATGATTTAATGATGTGAAGGCTTGAATATTTTTCATTCGGTTCCTTATTATATATAATATTTGTATAAAATGTATGTCTGTTGGTATATAACAAATAACATTCTGTTAAATTTAGTAAAATTGTAGCGTAGTTGAAAATGTTCATATTTTTTTTTATGAAATTAAAAAGAGAAAGTACTTAAATTTAAGTGTTTGTTATTGTATAAACGCGATAAGTTCGTAATCATTAATTTTTTTTTATTAAATGAACTTCAACAGTTCCATGTAGATCCATTGTTTAAATTGTCTAAAAATATCTAGGACCGAATAATTACTTGAATTTAAAGTAAATAAAACGTTTTTGACAAAAGCTATCTAATTTTGAAAATACATTCAAAATATGTAAAAAAAACCTTAAAGGTTAGTGCAGAATCTTTATAGTCGCACTATTATTTTATGCATATACAGGAGTAACAAACATACAGTCTTTCGTATGAAAGACTGTAAGTTTGTTACTCCTTTACGTTGAAATAACTGGACGTATTTAGATGCAATTTAGTACACAGACAAACTACGACTTGGATAAGCACATAGGCTATTGTTAGTAAAAAAACCAAAGGTAGCACTGCCTACTAACACCTAGGAACGAACAAACTAAGGTAGAATAGATCGCTATCTATACATATAATAAAATTGTAACTGAGTCGAATGTACTTTAAAATTTTTTTTTGAAAATCTTATTTAAATAGTCATTATTATCGATACAGAGGCCGAATCTATAATTTTTAAAATTTTTGTTTGTCGTTCTTTCGTTTTGTTTGTCTGTGTTTGGGAATGCATCATGAGAAAACTACTGGATAGATTTCGATAAAACTTGGTATGATGATAGCTGGTTATCCGGGACAATATATAGGATACTTTTTACTGCAGGAAAATATCTCATCTCTAAAAAATCTATAGGTACTACGCATTATATAAAAACTTATTCTGTTAAACAAATTCACAGTTTTATAAAATAATCTCATCCATTTTAAGTTAAATCAGCTACTGTTGATAAATATCGTGTATCTGAATAATATGATTAGAACATTAATTATATTAAAGTAGGCATGTGGCAAACTTGACCCTTGTTTCTAACCTCTTGACATTGTACAAAATCGAATCTAAAATTAAAATCTTGCTTTAAATCTATATAATCTAGATATTCATACTATTCTACGTCTTTTTGAATATTAATTGCCTTTAAATAGTAATTTAAAGTGCGATAAAGGATCCAAGTTCGAACCCTGCGCGCATCACAAACACTGGTAAGAACTGTCTTCCGTTAAAAGTAGTATATATTACTATACATATTAATCTATGTTTTAATATATTAAAAATAATTTGTTTTAATATATTAAAAATAGTACTTATCGGATTAATAGTATTGATGTGGTTTGTGTGTTTGTTACTATTTCTCGCTAAAACGGCGGATTTGGATGAAACTCAGTACACAGATAGGCTTCATTTACAAACCTAGTATACACCAGCGTAATACAGCTAAACGATTAATATTACATAGAGATTTTTTGATTTTTGTCAAAGAGCAGCAAAGTGCATTTATGAAACAAAACATATTAAAAAACATCAAAATCTATAAGTATAAAACCAGATAACTATATAAAAATAAATAAAAAACCTTTTTTTTCAAAATAAAAGCCTTAAAATCATACAATACACTAATTAGAAAGGAAAACTATATCTAAAAACCTGTCTATAATGGTAATATCAATAAGATAAAATTTAATGTACTATAATAAAAAATTATAGAAGATGCTATGTTCATTGAGGAATGTAACCTTTCCTATCACAGTCTCTGCGTTAGTCATCAGTTAGCTGTTCTATGTATTGTTTTCTGAAGGTTGTAAACAATTATGATATTAAAGTATAATATGATTTGATATTAACTTTATTAAACAAAAAAATCGATTTAATAATAAAAAAAAACTTTTTTTTAATTTATCAAATAAGTAATTTGATATAAGTGTAGTTTTTTCGGTGTTTATATATTATTTATAGACCAAAAAAGTTACCGGTTAATAATTGGTCAACTGGTCAATATTTTTTGAAGGTGTATAAAAAGATTTTTTTTTATTTTATTTAGGATCTCCAACAAAAGATACAGACATTTACAACATCATATAAAAGCAAAAAGCAAATAAGAATCACAGTGCTCCTTCACATATAGGAGACCACAGCTTACTCATTTATATAATATTATAAGTTATAACTAAGTTTAAACTAAGAAAAAAGTAATACTTTAGTTAAATAATTATAATTTTTCTATTATTAGTAAGATTTACTTTTGCTTGATACTTTATTAATTGATAAAATAGAGTATTTATGGTGATATTCGACCATATTCTGTATTAAAAAATTATAAATAATAATACTGAACTATTTTGTCTTTATCATTCTACGTCGATTTTTTTTTATTGATAACACTAAATCTCGTCGCGGCTTCGCCCGCATTAAAAGTGCATAAAACAAACTCTTCTTTACCTTCTCTTTACAGTAATGTCTGCCCGATTTGTTGACATTTATTACAAATGTCAGGTCATGTCGGTTTAAAAGTTCCAAAAATTAGTACTTTCAAACAAACAAACAAACTCTGCCTCTTTATCTAAGCTGTACATAGAAAAGAAATGGTAAAAACCGAGTCAGGGGGGTAAGAAGAGAAATAGAACAAATCTAGTTTTTTTTTCAAATATTTGGTTATGTGTCTGTTTGTACGGGCTAATCTCCGAAACTCTTGGACCGATTTGAATGAAATTTGCATGGTGGTATCTTATATCCTCCGTCAACATTTTAGATACTTTTCATCCCGGAAAATTAAAGAGCTCCCGTGGGATAGTTAAATAACTATAGTAATTTATACAATTTAGTACACAACAATTTATGCACCTAATTTAGTATTTAGCATGCTGATCTCTTATATTGCCGTTCAAACAACAGGTTAATTTTTATCCCGAAAAATGAATGGTTCCCTTGGGATAGATTTGTTTGTGCTTTTCTAGAGGCGAACATACGTATATAGATATAGATTACCTAAATATATTTATTTTACGTAAGGAATCACATCCAAAATTCCTAAAAAATAATGAAGTTTAATGAAGATATAAAAAATGAAACATTTAAATGCAATATTTCTTAAACCTAAAATCGATAACACTAGAACTAATTTCTTCATGACTACATGGTATTTAATACTTCAATATTGCATTTTTTATTTATTTAATACTATTCAATACATTCTAAAATGAATAAATTATTGTTATTTATTATAGTTTTCTCTTTGTTTCAAGGCTAAGCCAAATATAATCAAACATTTTAAATATAACTGCTCCTAAGGCGTGTCAGGATTTCTCAACAACTTGACCTCTTGCGGTCGATATCAGTTTATCGTATGACAGGAAATTCGATATTTAGATTTGATTTATAACATATTATTAAAATATTAACAAATCCCTCTACAGTTAATTAATTTATTAATTAAATTAATGGGATTCGATTAATTCTAACCAAAAACTTAGTTTTAAATGAAGAAACTCCCAATTTACGTGTTTTTGTGCACTTGTCATGTATTTTTGTCGTTTTTATATTCTTTTATTATTAATTATGACCTTTTTTTAGTTTTTAAAACTTGAAATAAATTTAAACTTGTTAAGTGGAACATTCCCTGTTTTATTTTCTTTGAGTAGAATAAATTTTTGTTATAAAATATCATTATATCGTACCTACATACTTATTTGATCCTACAATTAATCATTATCCAACAAAATATGTAGGAGTCAGTGTTCAGTTAGAAGCATAATATAGGGATTTGCATATATTTTTACAGATTTCTTTACAGATTTTAATTGTTAGCGGTATTTTCTTTCAAATTATTAATTGTTGAAAAAAAATGTTTTTCTAATCTGACAGGTAATTTTATGACCGTTCTTATCAAATTTATCTATTGTGTTTTATGCTTCGAATTTTCACGTTTCAATAAACAAATATAAATGTTTCTACCGTGAACATTGGTCTTTAAACGAAGAAAAAATCCGCAGAGCCTTTGCAGGCGTATACAGTACCTATAACCCACCAGAGTTTCAACACAATCGGAATAACGGCTTAGGAATGCTTAGAGGACAAACTTACAAACATTCGCTTTATTTATATATAATTTAAAAGTATACATAGTATATATCAGTAAATCACACTAATAATACTACTAGCAGACCCAGCCACGCGTTGCTTTGGCACATATATGCAAATCGTTAATTTTGCAATGAAAAAAGAAAATAATCGGGATAAAAACTATCCTATCTTTTAACTTTGTAACTGATAAGTGGTTTCGGAGTTTCGGAGTTAATCATCGTGACACGGGAATTTTATATATTAAGATGTACATTTCTGAAATAATTCATTATTATTATTTTAATTGAAAGTTTAAGATGTGTACTAGAGTGCACGTTAATTTTAATCATTAGATGCATGCGTTTTATATAATTTTGAAAGTCTCGTAATTGGTTTTGCAAAGTTTAGCCGTAAGCCATATCAAATATTATTTAATAACAATTTATTAACACGTCTTTGATCATTCGTCTAATTATGTACGTAGAAGATATAAATCAGCTTTAGTATATGTCTAAATGTTTTAAAAGCTTGCTTCTATGATCCTCGAATATTGTGAATGTTTATTGATCACACGGACTATCCAATTTTGGATATCGAATAGCTTTTTGTACTGTCCAATTTAAATTTTGTTAAATATAGGCAGAAAGCCAAGAATATAGAAAAATTAACAACTCACACTCGCTCCGCTCGGGTTCGTCCCTTCGTTTTAACATTTACTATAGATTTCTCAGAGATGAGATTCTCGCAATAAAGTGTATTCTATATGTTGACGCGGATAACCAGTTATCATTATATTAAATTTCATTAATATCCCTCCAGTGGTTTTTGCGTGATGTGATAACAGACAGACATACAGACAAAAATTCTAAAAGATTCGGCCTCTATATCGATAATAATGTCTATTTCAATAAGATTTTCCAAAAAATATTTAATGTAGAGATTCGGCTTAAAATGTAATATTTAATGTCAAGGCTTAACTCGTGACCTATGAAAACCAACTAATGTACCTATAGCTTGTATGGTGTTATGCAAAATATACCATTACGTTAGTTATCTTTTGTTTGACCAGTCTAAATATCAATAAGGAATAAGTAGGTATATGAAATACGAGTCAAGTATGAATAACTCGACTTAATTACATTATAAACATGTAATAAAATTATATGCATATAATAAAATTGTAATTAAGCCGAATCTGTACTTTACATATTTTTTTGGAAAATGTTATTGAAATACACATTATTATTGATATATAGGCCAAGTTTATAGTTTTTAGATTTTTTGTCTATCTGTCTGTTTGACTGACTGACTGTGACCGCATCACGAGAAAACCACTGGACAGATTGTGATGAAATTTAGTATGATGATAGCTGGTTATCCGGGTCAACATATAGGATACTTTTTACTGCTGGAAAATATCTCATCTCTGATTTGATTTAAAAAAAAATCTATTCAAATAAATGCAAAGGCTGACAAAAATAGCAATTTTCATGGCATATGCTTTAAAAGCTAAAGCTGTAGTGCCATCTCATGGCCAATTACATCTAGTTATACTCGTCAACTCTAACGCCACTTCCCGACTGCCATATAAAAGAAAGTATGGCAGTCGGGCGCACCTCACCTGCGTCTGAACTAGCAAGTCCCGCACGATTGCTTTGTCTAGACGCCTCGACAACCTTGTACCTTGTAATAATTGTAAGGTATACGTTATAAGAGAGTATAGTTCCGTTGTATCTTATTATTAGTTTGAGTAATTCAATATGTTTAAAGTTAATCAAGTTTACGAGTAGGTATTATATATTTAAGTTATAAATAAGTAATATATAAAGATAAATAAATTGAAGTGTCTGTTTGTAATTTCAAAACAACAGCTTTTTACTAAATGCATATGAAAGTATATACGGTACTTATAAGAAATTTTATTTTTTATTTTTTGTCTGTCTGTCCTCCTGTTTGTTATGGTTTTTTTTTCTATATTTAAAAATACAAATACATATTATTATGTAATACTCTAAGAATGTATTTCGTACCGAATAGTCGCACTACATAAATCTTAGTGATTTTTAGGGTTCCCTACCTAAAAGGTGCCAACGGAGCCCAATTACTAAGCCTCCGCTATCCGTCCATCCGTCTGTCTTTCTGTCAGAGGGCTGTATCTCATGAACCGTAATAGGTACAGAGTTAAAATTTTCATAGAGTATTTCTATTGGCGCTATTACAACAAATAATAAAAATAAAAAAATTAAATACAAGAAACATTTTTTAACGTTCATAATCGATCATCGAAATTAATATACTACATACATAGAGTAAAAGTCATATTAATAAAAAGTACATATACGATGGTACGGAACCCTTCGTATGCGAATTTGACTCGCACTTGACAGATTTTTAATGTTCCATTTATAAAATAAAAATATAAAACTTTGAATGATACTAAAGAAAAAAAATAACCTCGTAAGTATTCCATAACTGAATAATATTTATTTTATATTTAAATAAAAGAACGGCGTACTCGTAAAATACGTTACTAATGTTATTTGTTAAATCTACATTAACATTGCTCTGGTACATTGTAAAGGTCATGGGTGGAAATCAAAACGCAGTCAACGATGTTAGAGATTCACATTATATTTAGGTTGTACTTACTACCAAAAAATGGAAACCAAATTTTGAGCTTAACTATGCTGTGTAGCGTTTTGATAATAATTAATTAAATTAATATATTTACTAGCGACTCACTCTCGTTTCACTTTAGTCTAGAAAAACAAAAAAAATCTATCCCACGGGAACCGTACATTTTCCGGAATAAAAAGTAATCCATGTGTTATTCTGATATATTAGCTATATAATTGTAAAGTTCTATTAAAATCTATTCAGTAGTTTTTGCGTGAAAGAGTAACAAATATTCATACATATAAATACATCACAAACTTCCGCATTTATAATATTAGTAAGATTTTAAGTAATATAGAATTTTGAAAGTAATATCAGTCTTAATCTGACTGTTGATAGTTTGAGGTTGTCAAGGTTTGGTGACCTGTATATATGCAGATTGTATGCGTAAAGGCATTTTCTAACCATAAAAAAAGTTTGTTAAGATTTTTGAAGCATCTATTCTTCTGGCCTTTTCTCCATTTTTATTTGAGGTCAGCTCTTCTAATCATTTTTCTCCAAACATGTCTTTCTTGGGTCGTCCTTGGGTCAACATTATTGATTTTCATGTCTTTCCTAACTACAGACATCCACGTAAGTCGGGGTCTTCCACGCTGTATTTTTGAAGCAAATATATGAAAATAAAAATTACTTGAAACTTGACTAAAATATTCAACAAAAAATTATGATATTAATCCCTTATTGGACGATACTACTCGTAATTATATGTCCTTGGATAAAAAAAGTTTTTAAAACACACCGATCGATCTTTTTTATTGTGATTTTATGCAAAATGTGTAATGTAGAAAAGTGTTGTGACACACTGGATTCCGGTCTTTAAGAGCAGAGCATGAAAGAAGCTTACTTATCTTTATAAATAATAATATATATTTTTTTATTTATTAATTATTAATTGCTGTTGATAATAATTAAGATAATTAAGTATGAGAACCGTCCAATCAAATTGGCTTTATGGGAAAAAAATGGCAGTATTGGCCAGAATTGAAAATATGGGAAAAACTGAAAGAGTTTTTGTATGAAATCATAAATCTCAAATCAATTTATTGAATTGGACAAGACATCTCAGAGATTGGGATAACTAATCTGTATAAATATTATAAATGTGAAAGTTTGTGAGTATGTGTGGATCTTTGTTACTCTTTCAAGCCAGAACAGCCGAAAGGATCTGGATGAAATTTGGCATAGATATAGGTCATAGTATGGAATAACACATAGGCTACTTTTTATCCCGGAAAAATATACGGTTCCCGCGGGATATATTTATAATAATAAACAAAGAAGATATTGATATAAGAATAAATAAATAAGCTATAACAATAAGTCAAAATAATATTAATTAATCATTTATTATTTTTATTCTAAACAATTTTATGAAATATTTTTTATTTATTGCGAAATATTGCGTGAGAACTTTCAAATAAACAATAACCAGGCAAATTTATAAGTGGAAAAGGAGTAATAATTTTATATATTTTAAAAATAATGAATAGAAATTAGAATAATGTATTTAACTGTTTACCTTGAAAAATTTTGAATTAAAATTTTCTTCTATTTATTAAGGAGTTCCATTGCTTAGGTCCAGAACTAAGTAAAACATCACTAGGTGAGATCATAAGTATGAGACCTCGCAAATATAATATGTAGACATAGAAATAAAAAAAAAAACAAAATTTCTCGGAGTCAGTAATATAGTAATATACAAAAATACCTTTTCTTTTGTGGAAGTTGGTTAAAAACACCGCCTATGGATACGAAAATCCAACTAACCTATAGTAGTAACATATTCGGACTAGCCCGAGAAAAAGGGCAAAGTTTCAAGCTCCTCTTCTTCCGCTCAATAAAGGGACTATAGTGCAGTACCGGAAGTAATCATAAATATAAACAAATCAAAATATACTTCATTTATATAGATTTTTAAAATCACTTTGTTTTAGTAAAATGACAGTATTATAAGTCCGTGATGAACCTACCATATTAATTAATTATAGCATTTGTCTAATACCATCATTTAATTTCTGGATAAACAAATAAGATCATAATATTATGTAAATTATAAAGTTCCACAAATAGAAAAAAAAACATAAAAAGATACATTTTTGCCTAAGATAATATGTACGCATTCCTATTGCTATGTTTTGCTTTAGTAGAAATAGTTGCCATTTTTAAAGTAATTTTCTCTTTTAATAGTGAATCCAAATTGGCTTCTATTTCCTTTATGATTTAATTATATAAAACTAGCTGTAAACCCATATGTAAATTTTTATTTAATCATATCCAATACATAATATGTATATTATACATTATAATGTTTAAAAAAACTAAAAAGTTGGCTTTTCAATAAAATATATAACGTTTGGGGCAAAATAAATGAATTTAATTTTAGCCCAAATCCGTTATAATTTACATTTAAAATTTCCACTATTCGCCTCATGGTTGTTAAAATTTTAAAACTAGGTTAAAATTGCCTTATAAAGTTTGTTTACAACTTTATAAGTTAAGCTAAAAAATCATATATAATATTTTAAAAACTAATAATGCCAGCCAGGTATTTCTGTAGAATAAACATACCTACAATGTTCAAGTTTCTATTGTTAATATTAAAAATTAACAAAAACAAGTATTGCTATATAAACTATTAGAATTTTGTACCACGTCTCGTTGAAGTCTTTTATAAGAAGAAAAATGTAAATCTATAAAGAATGTTGATTAACTAAGTTATTTTTCGAATGAAAATGAAAGATACTCGATTTTCATGTTCAATTTTTTGTCTCTATGTTATGTGATGTCTACGAATGTCTGAATCGATAAATAATTTTTTTACCATGAAAATAAGTTAATAGAAAAAAAAACATTTATTTCGAAATGAACGAAATGTTTATAATTTACTTATCATATCCTAAGCGTAATCTGTTAACAATATAAATAACTATCGATCGTATAAGCCTGAAACTATAATAGAGGCGCTTCACAAGGAAGCCACGAAGAGAAATTCTAAGGCGTTGACGAGGACTTTTCCAGTCTTTTTGGTCAAAAATCTACCGAATAATAATAGTCAAAAAATCTTTGAAACCGTCAAGCTAAAAAATATAGACATACTTTTATTAAAAAATAAAAAAAAAACATTTAAGAAATAAATTAATTAAAAAGGTACGGACACACGTACGTTGTATTTAGTATACTTATATAATAAAAAAATTGCAACTACAAGCATACATAATACTTATGCAAATCTAAAATAAAACTCAAAGTACAATGAATAATAAAAGAGCAAAATAATAAAGCAAAATATTGTATGAAAAATCGTAACTCCTGCGCGTATCCTTGACATCTCGTAGATGAAACTGAAAACTCTATAAAAATTATAATAATATTCAAAAAATTGGGAAAAATATCCTCAAATCTAAGTTCAAACATCAAAAAACTTACGCAAAAAAAGTTTCTAAAGTTCATTTATTTATTGGGAAAAGTTACATTATAATGTTGAATGAATTTTGTAATCGTCCGCCGTATATATAAGTGAATAGGCAGTAGGTGCTTCATTCGAGATCTTACCTTCGACTTGAACTAACACATTGCAAACATGCAGCTGGTAAGTTGGTTTACATATACTAAATGATTAACATATTTTGATATAACTTTATTCTAATAATTTGGCTCAATCTCAATTATTGTGATGATAAAAGCTAGATCGATATTGATAAAGTTTTATAGTTATATGAAAACTATAATAATATATAAATATTGCTAATATTATAAATCCAATTTTTTTTGTAAACTTATTCTAATAAAATCTATTAAATTAATGAATAAAAAAAAATTATTACAGTATTACCATATTTTATACAATTTAATTTATTTTATTTTTATGTTATTTTATTTAACATTGTATATTTTATATTGATTTTAGAGTGATTTATAACAATTAATAATATAATTAACGGCAAAACACGTATAGTAAATGAATGACGTAACATTTTATTCTAAACTAAATCATTTTTTTTTATTTGTTCATAATAATTTAGTGTGTGTTAGTCTAAAACTACTTATTAATATACTTCTATTTACCATATAAAAAAAGGTATTTAAATTGCCATTGTACATAAGTTTGCCATATGAGAAATACAATAACATATTAATATTCTTTAATTCGTTATCTGCGAGGACAAACATTGTAACTGAATATTAAATTAATATTAAATATTTACTTCAAATTTAATATAAGAAATAAAGTTCATTTTTTAAATAATCTTAATAATGTGTTTCAATATTATCAAAACTAAGAAAACTTAAAATTTAAAAGGGTACTAGAAAACCTTTGAGTTTAAGCTCATTTTTCTAATAGAAGTCACATTAAATTCAATCCATTTTTTTATATAAGTACTAGCGGCTCACCCTCGCTTCGCTCGGGTTTCGCCGCTAGGTATGGTTTAAATAGATATAAATAGTTATTAGCCAGCGTTAGCCGTATAATTTTTTTTTCGTGAATTTTTCTGATGTTTTAATAGCTATTCTGCTATTCGGGGCGGAGACAAATCTAAGAAAATAAAGATCATAGAAATCGGTTCAGCCGTTTTTGAGTTAGAAATGGTGTTACTAACCCGACTTTGTCATATATATATATATATATATAATATATATATATATATATATATATATATATATATATATATATATATATCGGTATAATTTGAGTCTTTGAGTTTTAGTTCGCTAAACTTGCGATGATAACCAACATAGCATTTATGGCCAAGTTAAACGAGGGTTGTTATTTTTTTCATACAATATATTATTCTGATAAGAAAACAAATGAGTGGCTATCAAGATTTAATAATTCATTCCAAAATCAACTTAAAATTATGGCTCATTAAGATCAATTTTCATTGCAGCAATACAAGTTAATATGAGTTTTCAGGGTTGTATAGACAATGACTATTGCATCCGAGATAAAATTTACATTTGATAAATTGTGGGAACGGTAGCAAGTTTTTTCTATGATTTTGACTGAGATGGTAATTAGATATGTATTGTACAGTTTCGATTGAATAAATTAAATTCGCAATTCAGTAGTTGGGTCACACGTTCGATTTTCAAGTGCCATGCTTAAAGTTATTTTTTTTAAAGAATTCTCAAAATATTTCTTTATTATTATTATATTTATTAATATTTTTAAAGAACTCGAAGAAATCTTTCTTAGATTTACGCCAATATTTGACATTTTAAATAAAACTATATTTTCGGATTTTTTTGCTACAGACAGTGATAAGTATATAATGACCTTTGAGACGTCTGAAACCGTAGTCTCTTCCGTGAACATGATTGCTGTAAAGCATTCGAATCGTCGGGAACTAAAAATCAAAATAAATCTGCGAAAAAGTCCGAAAACACAGTTTTATTTACTCGAAGGAATAATTTTTATATAAGTAATATTAAAAACCAACTAACCTGATAGCCTGAGGTAGTGGTAGCCCAGTGGTAACGTGCTTCCTTGGGAAATCGAGTGGAGCGGGTTCAAATCCTGGGTTTCGCACCTCTTATATTTTCTTGTGGGAATCATTTTCTACATGATTATCATTTGTCTTAGATCAAGGAAAACATCGTGAGGAAACCTACATGCTTGACAGAACCTAGCAAGTATTCGAAAAATTAACTTAATTTCTTCGAAAATTGCCAATTTCTCAAACCTATTCTCATTTTATACCTAAAAACCTTATTCGAACTACTACGATCATTTTAAAACTAAAATATCTTATTTATTCCAGCCTTTCTCACGTATTGTCCTTACCCAAGCACAGCAGTTGATTTATATTATATAGATTGTTGATATTTTCCTTTTAATTTTTCAGTTCATCATCGCCACCGCCTTCTTCGGCTTAGCCGCAGCTGCCTTCTCGTCCTACCCCGAACGCCCTCAAGCCGCCTACGAGAGAAATGCTCGCATCCTTTCATACGATTCTGATTTAAAGGATGACTCTTACAGATTCAGTTATGAAACCGAAAATGGTATCAAAGCTCAAGAAGAAGGGCGTGAGGTAAGATTATTAAACGATTAAATCTCTATGTGTGTGTTAAAGTTAACCCTTTAAGGGTTCATAGAATAATATTGAATAACTTGTTATTACTCCATAAATAAGCTATAAAATAAATTTACTAAAAACCTAGTAGTTTCAAAAATTAAAGCATACAAATAGACAGAAAAACAATATCTTAAGCTATAATAATTAACAACAAAACAATAACTTCTTAATAATTTTTATCAATATTATGTTGTAATGCTTAATAAACATGTCACAACTTGCATAGTTATAAATATATAAGCTATAAATATAACAGATTTGATCTTTATGTATGTACATTTAATTTAGTAATCGATTTAATTACATAATTACACGCACAGTATTCAGTCAAAACATTCATGTATACATTAAATAACGTGTATATATACATAATCAGGTAATCTATAAGTTTTATGATTATCTTCACCCATTTTTACTTGCGAAATTAACAAAGAGGGCTTCAATCTATTTAGCTTTTCACCAGTATAAAAAATCCTATAATAGGGACATAATGTCATAATGTCACATTTTTTAATAGCTACGCCAAGATATGTGTTTAGTATTAGTCAATTTGAAACGTGAACGGAAATCGAACCTATGCCAACTGTGTTAGACTCGTAAATCACATTATATCGATTTAATAATAGGTATGTTTATTAAAAAAAATGCATTTATTACGTTAATTTTGACCTAACATGCAAAACATCTAAAGAGTTTTTATGTTTACATACATACATATTTCATGAATTGTTTCACCATAGAAAGATATACAATATGTACAACGTAGTTACGGGGTAATAGCAATTATATACAAATATTATCTAAAGTAGTTGAAATGAATCATACAATGCGTAACCAAATCGATAGCTATCCTGCCTCTTTAGCAAACTTGACTTTCTACAATTATTATAGCTAAAATAATCAAAAATAAGAGAATGAAATATCATGGTCACATGATTTATCGCTCTTAGAGTGAGTTCTCGAAAGAAATACCTATAGAGCCTATAATCCATACTTGGCCAGCATAGTAGAATATGGCCTCTCCCCCACAAATTGATGCCATGCCCAGCTGTGGGACTTAAAAGGCAGATTTATTATTTTAAATGTAATTTATAGATTTGACCTTTAAAATAATTTAGACCTAACCTATTTATATCATATGTTACAATCACTTGAAAGGGCATCGGTCATCCAAAAGGTCGTCGTTGCTAAAGCTTTACATTTTTAGATGTAGCACCATCCCAAACTTACATCATACATCAAACCGTTTCGTAGCTTGATAGGTTGATTGATGTTCGTGGTCAATTTGAAATTTTACATAAATGACTTAGAAAAGGAGTTTTTGCTGTCCTTTTTTTGAGTCAACACTTGCCTATATAATCAATCAAATTAGGAATTGAAAATTTTACCTAGTTCCAATGTATTTTTGGTAAAATTTCATATTAAAATAATTTTGGGACATCTTTAATCATTAAAATTAATTAACATAAAAATGCAGGTCAAACGTACGAACCTACATAGCCCACTTGACATACACCTTATGACTAATTTTAGTTACCAAATGAGCAACTTTACCGTCATGTCGCTTTCAAGGTATTTATTAAAATATAAATTAGAAAGTATGTTTGTTCATCATATATTTAAACAACTTGACTTAAATTAAACACGGATACATTACTGTCAACATAATGTCAAATTACGGATAAACTACTTATTAAAGCATAAATTTTATCCGTATCCTTAATATGATTTATATTTATAGTCTTAACCGTAAGTTAATAGCGTTAATTGCAACTTGTCTTAACATGAACTTTACGCATATTAATCATGTACATATGTACATATGTAAATTAAATGGTAATTTTGCTTTTGCTAAATAAATCGTATGCCCCAATAAAATTTGGTAAAAAACTAATCTAATATGCGAATAATTTAACACAATTTTGTAATTTGTGTCATCTTTATGTCAACACTGGTTACAGCATTTCTTTGAACATATAGAAGGTTATGGTGATGAGTTACTACATATTGATACGTCTTGATTTTTGTGACACTATGCAAATCGATTTGATGGACTGTTATGAGAAATTTCACTTATAATGTATTTCAAAAAAATATTATACATCCATATCCATACTAATATTATATATGTGAAAGTGTGTTCGTTTGTCCTTTTTTTTACGTCGAAACAGAGTTATATATAGACGTGATTTTTTGTGTGGAGTTGGAGTGCTGGAGAGTGACTTATACTTTTTATTGCGGCAGATTATCTCATTCCCACGGGAAAACACAACAACATCTACATCATACCTATGCATATATAATATATAGTCTATCTATTCTATACTAACTGTTAAAACGTATGTACCTAGGACGAACCCGAGAGAAGTGAGGGTGAGTCGCTAGTATAGTATAAAATAATCCCAAAAATCCTTTAAATAACACTTCATTATTTCAAAACAATTCGTACATCTATTTAATCTATCATAAATTTTACATTGTTTTTGCCATCTTACTATCCAAAGTCATTAAATTATAAATACTAAATAGAATATTCAGTTATTTATCATCTTAATTATCTTTTTCCACTTCATTCAAAGAGTAAATTGTAATTTCCAGGTTGATGGTATCGAAGCCCAGGGTGGTTTCCAATACACTGGTGATGATGGCCAGATCTACTCCATAAGCTACAGTGGCGGCCAAGCTGGATTTGTACCTCAGGGAGCACACTTGCCCACTCCTCCCCCAACTCCTGAAGCCATCTTGAAGGCTCTGGAACAAAATGCTCGTGATGAAGCCGCCGGTATCATCGATGATGGTAAGTCACCAACATTCAAGATAAAAGATAATATAGAGATAGAAATGTGATAGAATGAATAATAGTACAAAATCAGTAATTTTACTTTACATATTCGATCATAATTAATGTTATATTGATTCAAAATTACATTATAAAATATCCGCGTTCTTTTCAATTTTATTAGGAAATCGAAGAAATAAACAAAATTCCTATTTCAAAATTTTAATTTAAAAGCATCACTTATATTATCTACCTATATTGATTAAAATAATTTGAATTTGTAAAAATCAAAAAATAAGTTAAGTATTTCTGAGTAATTGTATGAAACAATGTCTATGTGAAATATTAGCTCAAAATTAAAAAGATATTGAGAAAGAGACAGATTAGATTGGAGTCAAAGCTCTCAGACGCTTCACACTGACCTTAATAAAATATTAGGCGTTTGTTGAATGATTGCACGAACATTCTTTCAAATTCAGGTTTTATTCAGTATGTAATTATTAAGATTGCTTCTTGAGTCATATTTGCTATTACACTTAGTTATGAACTTTGAACAATGTGTAGTAAATGTACACTCGACCGACTTTACAAAAGAAGTTATGATTATGTTAGGTGCATATAATATTTTTTTTATTTATTTATTTAATAGACGTTCTGAAGTCTATATTATATATAAAAACATACTTAAATGGTATCCAGATATAATAACAATTTCAATAGAAAATGTTCTAAATTTGACTATTTTTTTAACTAAACTATATTTTCCGATTTTTTCGCGAATTTACTTACAATGTAATTATTGTCTGTAATTATCTGTATAAAAACTTTAATCTTTTCAATGATCATGATTGCTGTAAAGCATTCGAGATGTCAGGAACCAAAAATTAAAATAAATTCGCAAAAAATCTGAAAAGACCATTTTATTAAAAACTAGCGACTCACACTTGCTTCGCTCGGGTTCATCCTTAGATACGTTTTAAATACATATAAATAGTTATTAGCCAGCATAAAAAAAAATGTGTGTTTGTTTTAATAGTTATTCTGCTATTCATGGCGGAGACAAATACAACAAATCAAAGATCATAGAAATCGATCTAGTCTTTCTTCAGTTATAAATGGTGTAACTTACCCGACTTCGTTTTATATATGTCGTAGGATGATTTGATTAGTCGAATTTTCGCAAAATACCTAGGGATATCGTGGAAACGCGGATAATTAGACAATGGTGAAAAAAATTCTCAATCTTACTGGAAAAAGATAGGGTTTTTGTAAAAACATGTTCTAACCTAACCTACATAGAATGAAAGGGTTGTTCTGAATAAGATGTAGCTCCCGCCTTAGCCTTTTCTTCTTAGCCTTCTCAACCTACATTATCCAAGTCGGAACTGTCACATTATCAAAAAAAAAAAAAACTTACATAACCATTATCTAACTATCCGTGTTTTCGCAATGTCTCTAGCGTTTTCACAAAAATTCTAATCATCAAATCATCCTACGACATATACATACAATAGATGTCAAATATTCGCGTAAATATTTTTTACTTTTGTTACATCTTACATTTTTGAATAGCAATTTATGCATTTTACAAAAAAGCTAGGTTATTTTAGGTTTAAATAGCTAAAATAATACCTATATCTTAGAGTCTATTTGCTTAGAGAAATGGACATTCCAATAAAATGAATGGATGACTGCAACCTACATAGGCTTTGGGCGTAACATATGACCTTTTCTGCTTTACTCAAGAATCTCTGGGAAATATTTGAACTATACGTTTCATCTTATTTATTTTATATTAATTCTAATTGTTTTTATAAGTATTTATCAATACTATCATTATGCATATGGCTTGGATTACCCTCTTATTTAACCATAAGTATATAGGGATAGAGTGCATGTACGAGTATACCAAAATATTTGCCCTGTTAACGTGTCACTTAGACTCAGTAAAACTGTCAGCATTGTATGATTATGATGCAAAGGACATGAATTCAAATTCGGGAAACTAAATACTAAAATTTTGCTTTAGAAGCAAATTGAAGATCATAACCCAACACACTTTGGCCAAAAGTAATTTAGTTAGAATATGCATACGGTAAAAAAATATGGATGAAATCAAAGTTTTAGCTTCGCATTTATAAATATTCTTGAGAAAATTTTTAATACAATGGCGTGAATTGTACAATTATTATGTTCAACGCTTAGTGTGAAATTTGTTTTTGTATTGTATTTGTTTATTCTTTTTGTTTGGACATGATATTGTTAGAGATAAAAATGTTGAGTCAAACATTTGATGTTTATTTTAAAGTATTGTACTAATACGTTCGGCGACACGTTTGGCTCAGTTTGTAGTGATACCCTACTTGCTGTGCCAGCGGTCGCGGGTTCGAGTCCCGCTGGGGGCATTTATTTGTGTGATGAGCCCGAACGAATGTTTGTACTCCAGACATGGGTGTTTATATTTATAATATGTATGTATTTAAGGCTATATAGGTATGTATAGTGGATCAACTATCTAGTATCCATATCACAGGCCTCGTCAATTAACATGGAACTAGATGGTGGGTTTTTTCATATAACTACAAATCATTCTAATTCTTTATCAAATTATTTGTCAAACCCAAGTAATGAAAAAATAATTTATAATAAAGATAATGTATCTAAATTACGATATTTTTTTATTATTTTTCTTTTTAATTATTATTATTTAAATTCCAGGTTCATACAACCCCGGCAAATATGGTACTGGTGCTGCGTTTACCCCTCAACAGAACTACGCTCGTGCTCAAGCCACAGCTAACTTCCGTCAACCCTACAAATTCTAAGCCGTATCGCTAAACCCCGTTTACATTTAGATATATTAATTCGACTAAGAGGCTATTTTATTATCATTTCATATACAAATCTATTTTTTAACTATTTCCTTCTAATATAGTTAGTTTCTTCTTTTACTCTACTTTAAGTCTTTATGTAAACAGAGTTTTATGAGATACGACTAGCTTACTTCAATACGACATGTAAATGTGATAATAATTCCGTATTTAGTTTTACTGATCCAGTGAATGGACATAGATTATTTATTCTATGAATAAAATGAATTTTTGATATGTACACAGTGTTTTATAGCCTGTTTAAATTCTTTCCTTAGTTGGGAAGAACTCCCTCTTATTTTTTTCTATTTTCAGAATATCTTCAATATTATCGATAAGCTTAATACTTATTTATTCATTTTACTAGCAGCTCACCCTTGCTTCGCTTGGGTTAGCCTCTGGAAAAACAAAATCAAATCTATTCCATGGAAACTGTACATCTTTCCGGGATATACAGTAGCCTTTGTGCTATTCCGGACTATAATCTATCTAAGTTGTTTTCATTTAGATCCGTTCAGCCGTTTTGGTGTGATTGAATAACAAACATCCAAACGTCCATTTAAACTTTCATATTTATAATATTAGTAAGATTGCATTTATCTGCATTTTTTTATCAGACCTATCCAGTATCCACCCACTCTAATCTGTATAATATTATAAATGTGAAAGTTTGTGTGTATGTATGGATGTTTGTTATTCTTTCACGCTAGAACGGCTAAATGGATCTGGATGAAATTTGGCACAGAGATAGACTATATAGTCTAAAAAAACATATAGGCTTTTTTTATCCCAGAAAACATACGGTTCCCGAGGGATAGATTTGTTTTTGTTTTCCTAGCGACGAACCCGAGCGAAACGATGGTAAACCGCTAGTATTACATATGTGAAAGTTTGTGAGGATGGATGGATGTTTGTTACTCCTTATATAAATGACCTCTACATATAAATAAGATTGTTCAAACCAATCTCCTTTGTGTCTTTCCCATTTTACGTGACATTGGCGAAGTAATATGTGCTCAACTTACACGTTTTAAAGTCATTAACAATGAAATTGAATTGAGGTTTTTTAAAAACTGTTTAAAATGAAATCATTTCTATTTTTGCGATTGTAGAAATATTGGTGACCAGCATGGCGCAATTTTGACTTTTAATTTTGAAAAAGCTATACATATGTATGTATGTATGTTTCACTATTTTATTGTGGAGCGCAAAATAAATAATAAATAAATATGTTGGAACATTAACACACAGCACCATCTAGTTCCATGGTAAGCTACGAGGCCTGTGTTATGAATACCAGATAGTTGACACAACACATAATATGTATTACATAACTTTAAATGCATACATATTATAAATATAAACACCCAGCAAGTAGGGTATCACTACAGACTGAGCCAAACGTGTAAAATTTTAGTAAATTTGGATGGAAAAGTTCTACTCATATAGCTTTATAGCCCGTATTCACCCATTTTTTATATTTTCGAAGATACAATATTAATTTTACTTTGATGGTTTTTATAGACATAGAGATGTCAAAATATACAGAAGACCAAAAACCAAATTCTTAGATTTTACATATTAGTATACTCTTACATTGCAGTTTTTGTATTATTGTCTGAAATGAGACATTTTCCCGAGGTAAAATGTAGCCTATATGTTGACCCGGATAACCCGCTATTATTATGCCTCATGAAAATCCCTCCAGTGGTTTTTCTTTGATGCGGTAAAAGACGGACAGACAGATAAAAATTCTAAAAACGATAGATTCGGCCTCTGTATCGATAATAATGTCTATTTCAAAAAGATTTTCTAAAAAATATTTAATGTACAGATTCGGCTTAGTTACTATTTTATTATATGTACAGATGTACTAAACCTTTTATAATGGCGACATTGAAGAAAAGATAATATATAAAAATATTTTTTTATTTCCAAGGAAAAAAGTTATAAACATTTTACATGTACAAAAAAATGTATAGATTAATAATTATACGATTAAGTATAATATCTATCTATAGCTAATAAGAGTATCCAGAGTTAGCATTAAAGCTGCCTTGATGATTGGTGGAGCCGAAACTGCCGGATCCTGGCTTGCCTAGGTTATCATTTTCTGGGTGATATTTGCCTGTTGAAATATGAAATATAAATTATAATTGATACAAAATATTATGAAGCTATAAGCATTAAACCTGATTTCAGGTTCGATTTCGGTTTAGACAAATGGTATTGATGAAGATGCTCTTATAAAAGAGGTTGATAATGGAATGAATATCTAACTTATTATATATATGAACATTATGTGATCAGGATCTAGAATATTACTATTGAACTTTTATTTTAGTAGTACTATTTTTGACACTGAGATTTGTTCTTGAACAGAATACGTTTGTATTTTCGTGAGATATAATATGTTCATATTATTATATTTCTTCAGAATAGAAACTATTGTTATTTTAATTTATTTTTTAAGTTATTTAAAAATAGCCTTCATACGCTATAATCAATACATTTTACTCACAAAAAAGTCACTTAAGATTTTTTAAATAGATTGTATAATGTATATAAATATTTTTATTCTAAATGTTAATATACTTACCGTCATCGAAGATACCAGCAGCTTCATCGCGTTCATTCTGTTTCAAAGCCAAGAGAATTTCTTCAGGAGTTGGAGGTGGAACTGGGAGGTGGTCACCCTGTGGCCTGTAGCCATCTTCACCAGCAGTGAAGGTCACTGAGTAAATCTTGCCATCATCACCTTTGTATGCAAAACCTCCACGCGTTTGACTTACATCGCCTGATTCTTCTCCTTGGATTCCATTGGAGGTTTCGTAGGAGTAATGGAAGCCTGGAGTTTAAAAGTGATACTCAATTATTTAGTACTAGCGACTCACCCTCGTTTCGCTCGGGTTCGTTCCTAGGTTTATTCCCCATATAAACTTTCGATAAAAAGTATCCTATATCCTTCCCAGGGTATCCCAAACTATCTTATTACCAAATTTCATCTAAATCGGTTTAGTAGATCCAGAGATTACCCCCTACAACGTCACAAACTCACAAGTCACAAACTTTACCTCTTTATTATATTAGTAGAGATAAAAAGCGAAAATGCTTTATTAGCGTTTTTTGTTCTGATTCCCTTTTAAATGTCAAATAATTAGGTTTTAAATAAAAGAAAATATTCAAATATGAACAATGAACATACTATTTTCTTCAATAGCTTGGTCCAATTTTAGTATAGCTGCATTCTTTTCCACTTCTTGTTGAGGCCGTGTGTTGACATCTCCTGCTCCTGATGATCCTGAGCCTTGTGGAGCGTACGTGTTGGAAGGTGGTTTAGCACCGAGATTGCCACTCCCCTGAGGCCTACTTATCTGTAACCCTGGTCCTCCTTGAGGTAGATAAGTAGCTGAAGGAAGTTGTGCTGCTGATGTAAAAACTAAGAGTGTAGATACAAGAATCTAGAATAGAAAATTAAGATGAAGGTTTTACGTTTTATTTTTCGAAATATTTTATGGGATTCTTTTGGAATTAACATCCAGAGAAAGTGTTCTAAATATTAGTTGTTTGTCTAATATCTTTGCAAATACAAACGGCTAGACAAATTTTAGTTATTTTATTAATAGGTAATATTCGAAAATATATAATAAGCTCTAATATGAATATGATTATAGCTTTAGGAGATATAAGCTTTGAAAATTAAATGTAACAGTAGTTAACTTACCAAAGTATTCATTATGATTAGATTTTTTTACTGTATTGTTAATTCAATGAGTGTAATCGAACTGTGTCCTCTTGAAATTGGGATGCGTTTTTATATGGAACAAAAATATGTAATGATATAATTAAGAGACTGTTAATAGCGATGTCGCTGTAAGCCTTGAGTTTGAAGGTGCGAAAACTTTCAACAAAAATTTGCTTCAATAATTTGTTATTAAGATTTTTTTATTATTATTCCAAATAGAAAATAAAAAATAAGGTAAATAATAAGAAAGTATCTAATACTATGATTAATATTTTTTGACATATTTAGGTTTTCTGAATTACTTATTTTAACAAGATTTAATTTTTTCATAAATCCTTTATGAATATCTCTATCTCAGTGGGCGTAGTGTATTTATTTAGTTTTAATATGTATGTATTTAGCTCATTTTAATGTCCCACTGTAGTGCACGGTCCTTCCTTCAATACAATCAGGGGTCATCCCAGTCCACCACGCTGGTCAAGTGCGGTTTGGAGGAGTTCGTATGTTTGTCCTCTATGCATTCCTAGACCACTAATCTGATTGTACTGAAATTCTGGCGTATTATTCTGTATACGCCTGCAAAGGTAAAAAAATTTTTCTTTGTGCGTTTGCCTTTTACGTGTTTCTAAACCATTCAAGTTTAGAGACGCACCCGAGCAGAGTAAGTCGTTATTTTAATATTTTACTTTATTTCATCATCAATGTTTATAATTATTATTGTGTGTAATTGTCTAGTGTTTTTACAAAATATTTTAAAGTGTCGTAAGCTTATTCTATACAAGAAAAAACCTTTAAAAAATATTATACGTTATCAAATACTGAACGTAAGCAAGATTTTTCTCCTAACAAATAATAATAATCATTAGCATCTACTTTAAATATTTTAAGCATATATTTCCTCTGATAACTAAATATTCTTACATTTAAACATACTCGTATCTTTTACTAGCGACTCATCCTCGCTCCGCTCATAACTAGTTGCGTTATAAGCTTTATCATAGAATTCTAAGAGATGAGATATTTTTCCGCAGTAAAAAGTATCCTATATCCTATATCCGGATAACCAGCTATCATCATACCAAATTTCATCAAAATCTGTCCAGTGGTTTTCTCGTGTTGCGTTTCCAGACAGACAGACAAAAATTCTAAAAACTATAGATTTGGCCACTGTATCGATAATAATAACTTTTTCAATAATATTTTCCAAAAAACATTTAATGTAAAGATTCGACTGAGTTAGAATTTTATTATATGTATAGATAGATTTAAAATACGTAGTCAACAATTAAAAGCAATTAACAGTTTAAAAAACTTTTGTGTGGCTGTCGGCTAGTTTACATATAAGCTAGGTGAATTTTATTGATTAATATTTTTAGCTCGAAAGCTAACTTAAACAAGTTTTATTTTAATATGCCCAGTAATTCAAATCTATAAGTTTCTAATTAACGCTATATATTGGGGCTTATCTCCAAGTTACGTTACATCAGTAATAATTGACGACTAATGATTAAAATTATTCCATACTACATATTTATTTTCCATGTAAATTTCCAATCTTTTTTCATATAATGTAATATTATATTTTTCTCGCGTCTCTGCTCACGTAATTTATTTATGTGATAGCGACATACGTAACTCACGTTAAGTACGCAGAATTTGCTTACAATTTCATGGGTTTTAATTTTTTTGCGCTTAGCTCTAATTCTTTTCCTAAAATAAATGTAGGCTAAGTTACTCCTTATAACATGAACTATTTTCCAATGAAAGCCCCGTCAGAATTCGCTTAGCCAATTCAGATATTAGCCGAAACAAACAGACAGACAGACAGACTGACAGTTAGACAGACATTTTATTTTTCTTATAAGTACCGTACCTATATACATACTTTCACTAGCGACTCACCCTCGCTTCGCTCGGGTTCGTTATTAGGTTAGGTTATTTTAGTAAATATTATAAATGTGAATCAAAAGCATATTAAAATTAGTCTTTCATTTTGTTGGTTTATACAGGAATAGATTACAAGTCATAATTTGTATTATATATTAAAAACTTAGATAGTTGCTTATAAATTGAAAGAATGAAATATATCTAATATATAACATCTTTTTGTAGTTATAAAAATACAAGTAAAGTCACAGTTCATAACAAGTACATGGTTGTTGAGAAATGTCGTTATATATGCGAAGATCACGTACGTAACGATATCAAGGTGAGGTGAATGTCGCATACGAGTACCGTGTGATAGTCCCGTTTGTTAGTTTCGCGTGACTGAGGGAATTGGACCTTTAGAATTTTAACAATCGCATGTTTTGATAATATCTACCTGTATATAAATAGGTAAAGACAAAGTAGGTCAGTACCTTTTTCTCCTTTGTTTGTCAACAGATTCTCTCTCTTTTTTTGCTTAGGAGCTTTTAGATCCAGAAACAGTTTTTTTTTATATTACACTGCATTCATAAATAGGTAAATTCTATTCATTTAGCTTTCCTCTTAATGATAGTAATGGTCAATCACTAGGCGAACTCTAGTTCAGATTTAAGTAGATTACTAACAGACCAGACAGATATAGTCTAATCCCAATTTCAGTAAAATTTGTCATTTTTGATGTCATACAACATACATACAAAATATAGAATTTTTTGCATACAATTTTTGTACATGCTCCAAAATCACTTTCATAAAAACAAAAAATTCCAATTACTCCCGAGTTTCTTGATTTTCATGCAACTTTTCCAATTTATTTTCAACCTTATTCGAATTATCACGAACATTTTAAAAACAAAATCAACTAAATTGGTCCAGCGGTTTTCAAACAGATAACTAATAAAACACACACATGAAAATTTTTGTTTGTTAACTGTCATTCTGTAACATAGCAACAGAAAAAAGATAATATTAATTAATATTTATGTATAAATTTTACATACACAACATATAAATTCTTAAAGACTTATTTATATAACTTACTTATATAGGTTTATTAAATACATATCCATACTAATATTATAAATGTGAAAGTGTGTTTGTTTGTTTGTTTGTTTGTTTGTTTGTTTGTTTGTTTGTTTGTTTGTTTGTTTGTTTGTTTGTTTGTTTGTTTGTTTGTTTGTTTGTTTGTTTGTTTGTTTGTTTGTTTGTTTGTTTGTCCTTCTTTCACGTCGAAACAGAGTGACGGATTGGCGTGATTTTTTGTACAAAGATAGTTGGAGAGCTGGAGAGTAATATAGGCTACTTTTATCGCGGGAGATTATCTCACTTCCACGGGAAAACACGTTATTATACAACCCAAAAAAATATTTATGATCAAAATTACTTGGAACTTGGCATTAATGCTCTTCAATACAATAAAATAGATATGTGTTTCAGCATTTTTCAAAACTTATTCCATAAGGAGGTAAAATAAGGGATGAAAGTCGTTAACTTAATCTAACCTACCTTTTCAGAGGTTTTTTTGTAGTTTGAGCGCGAACGAAGCCGCAGGTACTGCTATTATATAAATATTTCTTTGATTTCTTCTCAAACAAAGGATTTAATTATATGAAACATTAACTATTTACATTAAGATCTCTCAGCAGAATCATGCAACAACCACAATCATGCGGATCCACGAAGTACAAATAGAATAAGGATACATTTTTAGTAAGGAACGATTTTGACAATTCATTGACCCTAGTGGTTAGGGAAAGAAAGTTTGTTAAAAATAGCATATATGTATGTACTTTCTATAAGATAAAAACGTAGATTTTTGCCGGAGAACTAAAATCACCGACATCGCGTGCAGAATTAGCACTCTAAAATGAAAGACAACATAACCCGATGGATCCCACATGTACTAGACTTAAAACTGCGCTTATGCAAATAAAGAGTAGGATGGTCTGCATTATGATGCACTAAAGACAAGAAAAAGTTGCATGCAGCAGATAGAAACGGGCTTCCTAAGATTGAAATGGCTTGTGCTCACTGGAAAACACTTTCATTCAGTATCTGGACAGCTACTTAGGCTGCTTAGCCTGAAACAATATATTATCAGATTTTATAAAGCAAAGTTTCATATCAATTTAATTGATCTAAAGATCCACCAGGAGTTATAAATTTATGTAATATACTAGCGGACTCGACAGACGTTGCCCTGCTCGATCATTAGCTTTTCATTTGGGTGACAGAATAGATTTTGACAATAAAACAAATACTATGAGGCAAACAATTTCATCAAAATCGGTTCAGCCGATTAGGAGATGTTCAGTGACATATACATGTACAAAAAAATTATTTATAAGTTCAAGCAGGCCAACGTCGGTCGGGTCTGCTAGTAATAAAAAGAAATTCTAGAACCCGACTGCAGCGCCACCACCGGGTTCAGTTGTGTATCTAAGCCACCAATTCAAACACACTCAAAAATTTCATCAAAATCGGTCCAGTCTATTATGAGAAGCTCAGTGACATACACACGTACAGTAGTATTGTAAATATTTTCTGCTTGCTTATAAAGTATAATGTCATCCCTTCACCATTAAAAGCACAACAATAGTACTTATATAAATAAACTACGCGAGCGGAGCCAAGTGCATAAAATAGTTTGTTACATCGTAGAACTAATCACAGATCGATAAGTAATGAATCATTAATTTTTTCATATCAATTTGTATAAAATAAGAGAAAAGCTCTTAAGTAGTTAAAATAATACAAAAAAATGTGTAAAAAATCGTAAAATAATCAGTAACAGGTGCTTTAGTCTTCCTCAATGTAAAATTAAACCAGTTTTCAAACAATGAGCCGTAGCAAAATCTTAATGGTCGTGGCTAATTTTGACGAGAAGATGATGTAAAGCTTCGTTATCGTTTGTATATTATAATATATGATGATAAAAAAACAAAGGTACAATTTAGTTCATTAGTAGAAATGAAGTCATTTTTATTTCTTGTTAATATTTGGTTTTATTATTGATGTGATAAAAAAACTTTGGCGCAAATTCTCGTTTGGGCGGATAGTAATATAAAGTAATTTTACATCCGGTTTTCTCGGAGAAATTAATCTTTTAGCGACTTACCTTTAGGTAGCCAAGAACCGCACCGGGAGGCAGCCGACCTCGGTGGTAGTGTGCCATGCCGGTTGCTTCTGGTAATTTTCTGACAGCAGAGTGGACCGTTGGAGCAACCCCATGGCTGTTGTGGTCTGCTTCGGTAAATCTGCCGTCGGGACGTTGAGGTTGAGCGCGCAAGTGACCCTGCAACGCCCCATTAAGACGGGGAAGGTTTTATTGGGTAGTTCTGATTTTTCTAGCTGGAGAGTCCCACATAACCACGTATGTATGTATATAGGTATTGTGCGTAAATGCATTTCCCAACATTAAAAAAAGGTACTTTAATAGTAGGTTATGTGCTACTCTAGGTCAGAGTATATTTATGTACACTAGTATAGTGTTATATGATCTGTGTATATACAAAATTTTATCCAAATCTGTCGATCCATCCCAATGTGAATAATTAACGCATACATAGTAGTGTGATAAATATGAAAGTTTCGATTCCTAGGTATATTTGATTATCCTTTTTCTTAGCTGATCGACTGATCTGACAAAATAAGAATGCCTAACGTATGCGAAAGGAATAATATGCAGAATATCAATTCAGATTAAAAGTAGGAACCACTATAAGTACATCACCCACAACTTTTTTTGGTAACGGTACCAAGTGAGTTATAGAGAAATACAGCAATTAATGCCGTAGTAGCCGAATATCATAGTACATTCATATTATATATATACAGTATACACGTTACCGTTACTGATACATATATTTGACATTATTTGGTAATAATCTCATGCCATTAGTTTTAATAATTAATTTTAATAATTAATTTTAATTATGAAAGTTCTTACGAAAAATAAAACCGCTTATGATTTAAAAACTCTTTGCCACTACAATTAGTTAAGGCGTAGATGAAATATTTAGAAGATAAAAATTAATACGAGTAAATCGTAATCATGAGGAAAAAATTAAATAACTATTATAACTGGCCCTAAAACTAATATTTATATATTCTAATATTGTAAAGAGGAAAAATTTTTTTTTTTGTTTGTTCGTATCGAATGGGCACCGAAACTGCTGAACCAATTTAGATGAAATTTAGTAAGAAGATATGTAGTTTGAGGTCCTGGGAAGGACATATGATAGTTTTTATTCCGGAAATCATCCCTTAAGAAGGCGAAAATGGGGTTTAAAAATTTGTATGGGATAGCAACTTAGGAACGAATCCGAGCGAAGTGAGGGTGAGTCGCTAGTTGAGTATATAATAACAAATCATTTTTTGTATAATATCAATTTATTTTGTACATTTTGTAAATCTATACCAATTAAAATTTTGTAAATAAACAGTCATTAGAAACCTCCTTGAATTAACTATAATTGGACGTTTTTAAAACTTCCTTAAATATTTTTAAATAAAACAAACAAAATATAATTTTAATGAATATACTATTGATGGCTGTTGGGGGTTTTTACGAGTAGTAAGCTAATAACAAAAGTTATAAGCTAAGTATTTTGTTTTTAAGTAATATTTTTGGGAAGTCTTTCGTCAGCAGGCAGCAACATAGTTGTTTTGTTTGGGAATTAAAGTTACTTTAAATACAAGAGAATTGTGATGGCCTTCAAGAAAAAAATAATTACATAAAATTTTCTATTTTGGATTTGCTAATACATTTACGATAAATTTAAAATATTTTTTCTCATCATAACTAGGTTTAAAAAGAAAAAATGCCAATATACAATTATATCATTTATTTTATATGAACACATTCACAATTGGAGTAACTTTCCTCGTTTTTTACTGACATTAATAATGGTAGCCAGTTTCTTCATCGAAAGGCTGTTGAGGAATATTTTGGTTGGAAGAAGAAAATTTAGGAGTCAGGTATTGACGGCTGGCAGCACCGGACTGGCCAAAGTGTGATCCTTGCTGTCCGAAAGACGATGAACCGAAGTTTGATGGACTAGATCCGAAAGAGGATGGACCACTCACAGGGACGCCGTAGTTGGTGCTGGGTACGGAGGCCTGAGACCCCTTGTTATATTGTTGGCTAACTCCAGCTGTAAAAAACATATCTGTAAATAACTTATCTCATAATTTAGACTTGACACAAGAAGCAAGTCGTGGCGAAACTATTTTTTTTTTTTACTTTAAATAATGTTTCAATTTAAGCTAAACTTGTAGATATGTATCTACCAAATATAGTTTGCTCCTGTTTCGTCTACGCTTTCTAAAATAGCCGTATACGCAGGTGCGTAAAATTGAGAGTTTAAGTGACACCGACCAAAATATTGTACTTGTAAAACTATAACTTATTTTAAATTATTTTTAAAATTATCACTATAAAATCAAGTAAATGGTACCGTTCTAGACAATACACTTAGTATTAGTGTAATGTATTTTTTACGGAAAAAGTTAAAAAAATTAATTTAATTGGCCTTGTTACGATTGTTTTATTTTAGGTTAAAGTAATTTATGTATACGTACATTGGCTGGGAAAATGTCCAGCGTAGCTATTAGAAGAACCAGCAGGAGATCCTTGGAAAGGTGGCAAGTATTGGTTGGTGAGGCCACTTGAGCTGCCCAATCCATTTGAACCTTGAGAAGAACTGAGTCCTAAAGAGCTGTGACCATTGGCACCGTTTCCATGAGCACCCTGGCTGTTGGCACCAAATCCGTTGGAACCCTGGCTTTTTACAAGAAATCCATTGGAGCTTTGGCTATTAGCTCCAAAACCATTGGAGTTAAGTCCGCTAGATCCGAAACCATTAGAACTGTGTCCATTGGCACCGAAACCATTAGAACTGTGTCCATTGGCACCGAAACCATTTGAACTGTGTCCATTGGCACCGAAACCATTAGAACTATGTCCATTGGCACCAAAACCGGTAGATCCTAGGCCTTTGGATCCAAAAGAGCTATAGGTATTTAAGCCAGAGCTTCCAGAGTCAAAACCTCCATTGGCTCCGAAGCTTGTTGAACTAGCGCCATTGAAATTTCCCTGGGCATTGTTGTCGGGTGGAAGGTATGAACGCTCAAGGTGTTCAAGACGACCAGCAGAAGCGACAGCGATTAAAGCAGCTACAACGAACTGAAAAAATAAGCATTTATTATTATCACTAAGCACAAGATAGAAACACAATATTTTCAAATAAAACTATCTTTCCGGCTTTTTTCGTGGATTTATTTTAATTTTTGGTTATTGACGTCTCGAATACTTTACAGCAATCATGGTCTCGGGAGAGACTATCCCAAAAAAATAGTTTTATTTAAAATTTCAAATATTCCTGTAAATCTAAGAAAGTATAAACACAATACTTATTACATTCTAATAAGTAAAACATGGTATTTTTTTAAAGATAATGCTAAAGAAATATGTTTTACCAATTTCATTTTTAGGTCGGTGGAGGTACTATCAAATGTGAAGCTCACAGTGAACTGTGCTTCTTAGAGGCGAACTGATCTAATATATATGAGACCAGATCTTAATCCTGAAGATCGCTCGTGGTCTGACGTAATAAAGATAATAAAACCATATGATAGGACGAATAATTAGCTGATTTTTTTCCTCAACCGACCTCGTCTGTCAAACACTATTTCAAGGATATTAATTAATTTCAATAAGTACTCGATTTAATAACGAAAGCCATAGGTATTAGGCCTTACATTATGATCGTGCTAGTAATTGTAAGTTCGTGAATAGAAGAGCATTAGTACAAATTATAAATTAGTTCGTACAATTTTGCAATCGTTATATGGTTTTTTGGTATGATGTATATACGTGATGTGAGATATGAGTCACGTACATAGTTTTAAGGTAATGAAGAGTAAAGTTTCATTAAATATAGCTTAGTATGTATGCTATATAACTACATAATATATAGTAAAATATTTGAAATATTATAAATTAGATATAGATAGTAAATTTTATTTTACGATTATAGATTCGGTTTTTATTTCCGTGAAGAATGCTTAAATATCTAACTGTTCTTTTAATATTATTATCGCAAAGTTTAAAGAACTTTGATATCTATTTCTTTTTTCAAATATCTGATGCATTTTCTTTACAGAATTCTTATGATATAGTCGAAAAAAATATAAAAATAAATTAGGCGACAACATTACAATTGAATACTTTTTATGATTAAATCAAATAGGTATATTTTTTATCTATTTTTAATGAATAGTAATTAAAAAAATCATTTACTGTGAAGATGATATGAAATAAACTTAAATTGAGTAACGTATCTTTTGTTAAAAGTCTGTCGAAAATTTTATTAAAAATACTGTAAACGGCATCCCATCAAAAACATAAATGTGAAAATGGAAGTCAAGTTCAATATTAAGAACATGCGTGGTTGTCAACTTCGTCTTCAAAAGAATTGAGATCTAAATGGTTACCAAGTTCTGTAGATAATAATTCAATTGTTTAAATTCAAAAAGTTTTATTTATAAATATGTAGCAAACATTGTGGTGGCAGAAAAGAATAAGAAATTGTATTTTAAATTTATTTTAGAATGTTTATGTCCTTATAAATGAATTTCAGGATTATCTACAGAACTTGAAACCCATTTATATCTCAATTCTTTTTTCGGCGAAGTCGACAACCATGCATATTCTTAATATTGAACTTGGCTTCCATTTTAACATTTATGTTTTTGATGGGATATCATTACTTTTTGTAAAGAGATAATTATTATTCATCATTCAAAAGTGAGCTGTAAAATTTACAGACTTTTACTATTTTCAAACATAAGTTGCAAGATTGTGTAAGAACGTATTTCTTTCATAATACAATTGTGCGCAATGATATCAGATTCGCTGAGCCGGCGCGGCGTTGCCAGTTGCAGTTTGTGTCATTATTGGTTGTCTAAATTTTGTAAATAATCTGATATACAAACAATAAAAGCGACCTTTCGTCATAAAACCTATTCTCCTGCGAAGGAAAAAGTTTTTGCTATTATAATTTTGACAGGCGCTAGGTGTCAATATTTGAAATAATTTCAAATCGTAAAAATTCACCGTTTTAATTTTTTAGATTAGATTGTACCTCAAGGGTATCATCATATTATAAATGAATTCGAGAACAAAATCTAATTTTTATTTTAATCCTGTCTATATATTAAGGATATTAAAATAAAAAAAAAATAAAGCAATTGAATACTTAACTTTGAAATACCAATATGTAATATAAAATGCACCTTTTTCCAAAATAAAGTCTGTATAATCTGTTTAAATATTATAAACGTAGTTTGTGAGTATGTATGGATGTTTGTTACTCTTTCAGGCCAGAACGGCTGAACGGATCTGGACTAAATTTGGCACAGTGAAAGATTATAGTGTGGAATAATACATAGGCTACTTTTTATCCCGGAAAAAATATGTGGTTCCCAAGGGATAGATTTGGTTTTGTTTTTCTATATATAAATATCTCTATATATACATTCATATCTCTACAAATATAATATAGTATCTCTATATATAAATAGGCAAAGACAAAAACAGTTCAGTGCCTTTTTCTCTTCTGATTGTCAACCGATTTTTTTTGTTTAGTAGCTATTGACGAGTTTTAGTGTTATTAATAAAAAAATTGAAACAGTCATTTTTATATAAAAAATATATTTGAAATTCTATTCAAATATATTTTATTCAAATTTTAAGTAATGATTATGGTCGGTAATAATTTCGACACAACACTAGTGTTTTAATGTCCTTTGAAGCATACAATATAAATAACATAAAGTAATATGTTGGGATATTAACACACAGCACCATCTAGTTCCATGGTAAGCTACGAGGCCTGTGTTATGGATACCAGGTAGATGATACACTACGCATATATCACTTTAAATACATACATATTATAAATATAAACAGTAAACACCTATGTCTGGAGTACAAACATTCGTGATCATCACACAAATGAATACCCTCAACGGACTCAAACCCGCGACTGCTGGTACAGCAAGTGTACTGGGTCACTATAAACTGAGCCAAACGTGTCGTCAAAGTTAGAGCATAAATATTACGTTAATAATATGTGAGTAAAAAAATCCTACATACATAAATTTTATATATAAATATTGCTAGTTAAAATAAAGCAAAATGACGTGTATGTAAAAGGAAATCAAAATTACAACTCTTGCTTTAATCCGTATAACGATGTCAATTATAATACATTAAATAACTACTGTACTAAGCTTATGTGACCGGATTTAGTGCACATAAGTTTTATTACTTTTAAAAAATTACCTACATATTATTCTGTAATAGACATAAATAGAAATAAAAATTAATGTAACTTTATATGTTTGTACTATATAGGCACATAAATTATTGATCCGATTGTATGAAACTTTGCTGAGTTGTTCTGAGTACGCCTACGACGGTAAAAAAGTATTATTCTTTGTTTGTTTGTCTTCTATGCATTCCTATACCATCTATCCTTAAGGATGCAGGACGAGGCCGCTAATCTATACTAATATTAATATGAGGTAAAGTTTGTGAGATTGTGAGTTTGTGACGTTGTAGGGGGTAATCTCTGGATCTACTGAACCAATTTAGATGAAATTTGGTAAGAAGGTAGTGTGAGACCCTGGGAAGGACATAATTTATTTTTATTCCGGAAACTACCCCTCAAGGTAATGAAAATGGGTATGAAATTTTGTATTAGGAAGCAAGCTAGGGACGAACCCGAGCGAAGCGAGGGTGAGTCGCTAGTTATAAATAATACTGAAATATTTATGTCTGTGAATGCTTATGTCATTAGTATTAAACTAGCCGAATATGTACATTAAATATATTTTGGAAAATCTTATTAAAATAGACATTAATATCAACACAGATGTCGAATCTATAGTTTTCAAAATTTATGTCTGTCTGGACTGATTTTAATGTAATTTAATATGATAATAGCTGGTTATCCGGGTTAACATATAGGATACTTTTACTGCGGTAAAATATCTCATCTCTGAGCTAAACTTTAAAACGTAACTAGGGCCAAACCCGAGAGGAGCGAGGATGAGTCGCTGGTTAATAATAAAAGCTATAATTATATAGTTAATAATAATAGTTTTAATACATATTATGAAATTTGATAATAACGGATCTACATAAAAGCTTTCAACTTTTTATCTAGTAAAGTAATTATATATAAATCAATTTTAAAGTTAAGTGCTTAAGACTCATTTAACTAAGTTTTAAATTTTGGAGGTTACCACAGATACTATAATAAATGTCATTGTCATGCTTTCGTTCAGTTCAGTTTTAAATAATAAAGTGTTCTTAATTTAATAATCATTATTATTTAGTGTACTACGGTGACAGAAAATATTGTGAGGAAACCTGTATGTCTGAGAGATTCTAGCAAGTTTTCGAATGACATGTGAAGTCCGCGAACCCAGCAGCGCTTGGCCAGCGTCATTAAATTAGTTTACTAGTTCCAGAGATTAGCACCTTCAAACAAACTAAAAACAAACAAACACTGCAGCTTTGTATGCAAGTAAATATTATAAAGAGGAAAATTTTGTTTTTTTGTTTGTTTGCTTGTATCGAATAGGGTCCGAAACTACTGAATTGATTTAGATGAAATTTGGTAAGACGATAGTTTGAAACCCTGGGAAGGATATAGGATAGTTTATATTCCGTAAATCATCCCTTAAGAGGGTGTAATATGTATGTATTAAAAGTTATATATGTGTAGTGTATCAACTATCTGGTATCCATAACTCAAGCCTCGTAGCTTACCATGGAACTATATGGCGCTATGTGTTAATGTCCCAACATATTTATTATTATTATTAATCAACCTAGGGACGAACCCGTGCGAAACGAGGGTGAGTCGCTAGTATTTGAGTAAAAAGAAATCAAATCTGACTTAAAGTTGTTAAAAGTAGCATGTACAAATATTATCCAAATATTAAATATAAGCATTGAACATTATAATTAAACAATCTATCAATTAATCAGAGAAAAAAAAATTGTACTTTTAATATTTTAAATGTATTGATTTCTCAACAGTTTTCAGCAAAAAAATGAGTAAAAACTATCCATGAATGAAACCACTAAGGCAATTACGATATGATTTAAGTTTTTTGTATCAAGTCAGTATAATATTAATTTGGTTTATTTTGAACCTTTATTATTGTTATCGTAGCAAAAATACTTTTGCTTTTTTAATTAATTGTTGTACAGATAGAAATCAACGAGATAATTGAGGAAGAAATATTTTTGATGTCCAAGTTTGAAACTTGATTAAACTAAAAATAAATAAATATGTTGGTACTAATGTACCAACATATTTATTTATTTTGTTAATACACACAGCACCATCTAGTTTCATGGTAATGTACGAGGCTTGAGTCATGGATACCAGATAGTTGATACACTACACATATATAACTTTAAATACATACATATTATAAATATGAACACCCATAACTGGAGTACAAACATTCGTGCTCATCACACTAATGAAAGCCCCCAGCGGAATTCGAATACGCTACCGCTGGCACGGCAAGTAGTAAGTAGGGTCACTACAAACTGAGCCAAACGTGTCATCGAATTCGTCCATTCTTAATGTGTTTACTGTCAGAAATCATCATCATCAAGATAATTTTAATTGAATTCGAAAAAAAACTGACTATTGAGTAGATCTTATTGACGTATCCTTTTAGGGACGTATAAGGCAGTATCCTTTTGGTTTGAAATAAATTATTACAATGTATTTAAAATAAAAATATCTTTTTTTTTGCGCATTTATTCGAAAATTCATTCACAAAATCTGCTAGCAGTATCCGTTCTTCGGCTTCGCCCGCGTTCATGCTTTTGATCGCTACCAAACTTCACAGGATCACCAGCTGGGCTAATCTGAAGATTACTTAAAAATTTCATCAAAATTGCTGCAGCCGTTTTAGAGACCATACACATTAGAAAACACACATACACACATCGATTTTTATATATATACCATATACACAGCTAGAGTTAGTTAAAAATTATGTAAAATAATGCCCGTTCGCGTGTGTTTGCCCACGCAACCGGCAGCATTACAGACATAGCTTTGCCAGTCCCACTTCCAAATCTTGTTTAAAAAATCATATAATATTATTTTATTTAAGATACCGTTGCAGTATCTTAAATAAAACAATATTTTCCGATTATTTCGGGGATATAATTTGGATTTTTGTTTCCCGACGTTTTCCTCGTTTTTATTTAAATCAGCGGCTCACCCTTGCTTCACTCGGGTTTGTCGCTAGGTACGTTTTAAATATATAGAAATAGTTATAAGCCAGCGTTAGCCATATGAATTTTATTTTTTTGTTAATAATATTGACAAATATTGAGATTAATATTTATACGATACTAACGTCACTCAGTTGTTTTGCCTTCCCGGAACCTCTCCACTAACACTTTAACTTTATGGTATGTTATTAAAGTTCAAATTGACTTTTAAGTATTATTACGAATCTTTTGTATGGGAGTATAGAAAAGTGTTGTTTTTAGACTTTTTCAGGCAATTTTTTAAATTTTTCTGTCCGTAAGAACCATCCTCGTACTTCAAGGAATATTCTAAAAAAAGAATTAGCAAAATCGGTTCAGCTGCTCTCGAGATTTGTGCTTACCAACACATTCAGCGAGTCATTTTTATATTATAGATGTCAAATATTCGCGTAAATCTAAGAAAGTATTAGAGTCGCAGTAGTTCTCATACTAGCGCATTAGCAATTACAATCAAGAAATAACTTTATGTGTACTATTTTGCCAACAGAACAATATCCTCTTGACCAATTGATACCGATTGTGATCCGGCGCCCAATCTCGAGGTTAACTGGGATATATAGATATTACAGTACTTTGTATTCCTTTCACTCCCAAAGTTCAAAGAGACAACTACGTATTCATCTAGTTACAATTTTATTTTATTATATAGCTACTGGTAGATCCAGTAGGTAGATATTGTCCTGCCACAGAGTTGATCTGCATAAAATTTAAAATCATCCAGGTGAAACCTAGGGCTTAGGAGAAGGTAAAACACATGCCTAAAGATATGGATTATTATCTATACATATAATAAAATTGTAACTAAGTCGAATCTGTACATTAAATATTTTTTGGAAAATCTTATTAAAATAGACATTATTATCGATACAGAGTCCGATTCTATAGCTTTTAGAATTTTTGACTGTCTGTCTTTCTATCTGTCTGTCTGTTACCGCATCACGAGAAAACCACTAGAGAGATTTTGATGAAATTTGCTATGATGATAATTGTTTATCCGGGTCAACATATAGACGGTAACGTATTTACAATTTTAATTATTACTTTTAATTGCTATTTGAAGTATTATGTTATATACAAAAAAAATATATTTAAATAACCACCTGATAAATACTCATTTGAAAGTTTTGATAACATTTTATTGTGTATAGAGCAAGTAGGAGTAGTATACATATATGTCTTTACGTTTTCTATACTAATATTATAAAGCTAAAGAGATCAAGCTTTATTTTTTAAGTTTCAAAATATTCTTACAATATTTTTTTTAAAGATTTTTGTTACATTGTATAATCTATTTACTAAGGAAATATATAAGATATCTTACATGACGTTAAAGCCTTAAAAAGCGAAATGAACAAAAATTATCCAGAAATAAACTATGCGGGAAAAGTCACGGTGCAAAGTTAGTAATAAATATTTTAATTGAGTGCTTAGTGCAAAAAAATGTAACATCAGTTTCAAATGTAAAGATTCTGTCCGATTCGATTTCGTGCTAAAATAATTAATTGCGCTCGTACAAATCAATTACGCCGCGATGTTTTTTTTTTCTTCATATGGCTAGCCACAGACGTAAAAACTTAAATGAGATTTTTGAAATAATATTATTATTATTGTAATATTATTATTATTTAGCTTATTAAATTTCATTAAAGAAAATAAAAAAGTTTTGAATGTAAATAATTTATAGGATTATATGTAAATTTTTTTTGGGCATTTTAGATTCTATTGATTCTGTTTTAAAATTAAATTGTACATATATAACATTGTTAGTAGTAAGAGTTATATTTTTTTATTCTGCTGGTTTTAATAATTTTTATTTTGATAATATCGTTATATATAATAACATCGTTATATATTCTTACGTTAAATATACAGAAGGCAGTGGTAGCCCAGTGGTAACCCGCGCGCTTCGGAAACCGAGTAAAGCTAGTTCAAATCCCGGGTCTCGCACCTCTGATATTTTCATGTGCGAATAATTTCCAACATTATTACCACAGACTTATCTTAACGGTGAAGGAAAACATCGTGAGGAAACCTGCAAGTCTGAGAGTACCTAGCAAGTTTTCAAAAGACATGTGAAAGGAGGCGCGTGCCCAGCAGTGGGACGTTAAAAAAAGGTCTGAATACAATATCGTTATGAAATTTTAACTTGAGAATCAACTGATAGTTTCAGATCAAACGAGCTCCGCTTGATAAAAAAGTCTGGAGAATATTAGAAAAAATCACATAATAACAAAACTTCCTTAACATATATAAAAATATATATTTAAGTTAATCATATTTTTAATGCATATATTAGATATTATATACCTACTACATAACCTTTATTCCGAAAACCTTCTTTCTAATAATTTTATATAATTACGTGGTTAAAAGGCTACCATTCACTCGTCTACTATAATATGATACCCCTTTCTTTTCAAAACAATAGTTAACTCCAAAGATCTATCTATCGTGTATAGACATACATCAAAAACAAATTACGCGTTTGCAGAAAGCCTTAATACATATTAAATATTCTATTTGATTTGACCTTTTCATCAATTTTGTGGGAAACGGAACTGGTTGTGTATAAATGGTCACGAATCATTACAGCTATTGGTTGCTTTAACGTAGTTTTTACAAGTAAATATTCTAAGAGCTACTTGCACGAAATTCTTTACTTGATGTTATCATTTATATCTATTCATAAGAACTGCTGGAAAATCGAAAAGTTCAAAACTGTCTATTTTGTATGGGAATCACTACTCCGGATTATTTTCAAAAGTGGCGGACAAGACGTTTACAACAATGCGTCAAGTTTAAGTTGGAAAAAAATATATATGTATAATGATATATGATAGTATATGGTCTATTTATTAACCGTTATATCTACTACTAACCGATAAAACGTATCTAGGGACGAACCCGAGCGAACTGAGGGTGAGTCGCTAGTTTTCAATTAATATTGAACTTTTGAACTCGAGTAACCATACATACGTGTAACATCCATATTTAGATGGATGGATACAATCTAAATCTACGGACAGATTGTAATTATATGCATGATATGTTTATTTAACTTTAACATAAATCTTCTGTAGAAATAGCATGACGTCTGCGTGTTTCAGAATTAATATAAAATGTCATTTATAAAGCTACTCTGGTTCATTAATTGGACGATTGAGTCATATAATAGTACTAGTTAGCAACAGCGGCTTTAACCGTGTGTTTTTTATTTAATGGCTAATCATAATATGTAAAATAGAATAATTATTATAGTTAACCATAATGTCTTTATTTATGAATAATCAGGACATTTCATAAGGTGTTTTTACTTGTACCATAAAAAATCTATTCAAAATATCCGTTATTTCTGAAGTAATATGTTACCTATCTAATAAATATATAGACAAAACATTATATAAAAATTTAAACTTTGCTTCTATTACATACAGAAATCTTGAGAAACATTTAATTATTATTATTTTTTGGAAAAAAAAAATCCATGAACAACTTTGAAGTCATTAAAATTTTATTATAATATTAGATTGCTCAGAGATGAGACATTTTTCTACACTAAAGAGTATTCTATATGTTGACCTGCATAACCAGCTATCATCATACCAAATTTCATCAAAATCAGCCTAGCGGTTTTCTCGTGATGCGTTCCCAGACAGACAAAACAGACAAAAAATCTAAAGTCTATAGATTCGGCAGCATACAGCTGACAAGCCGACAATATTGATTATTCCAATAAGATTTTCCAAAAAATATTTAATGATTCGACTCAAAATTTTATTATATATATACCTAGATGTTTAGAGATATCAGCAAATGAATTATAAATTAATTGTAAAAACAAAGCTTGTGTAAACACGGACATTTGTTGAATAACTACTTGAAATAAGTAGAGTCAAATTACAAAAAAACACAAACGCATTGTATGACGCTATAAATAATGTATTTTCAATTAAAAGTGCCGCCATACGGTTTTCTCAGCTTCTTAAGATATAGGCGCAAACGTGATGGCTCGCAGCATCCACGTAATAGAGCAACGAGGGAGACGTCACATTTGTACGCATGTGTACGTCGAAATTCTGCTAATAATATTTTTGAGATGTACGTAAATTTAAGATATTTTAAATAAATTATTAAAGAAATTAGAATTATATATGAAATTTTAACATGTATTTTTTTTTCTTTTCTGGGTAGCCGTTGTTTGTAATAAACATAATATAAAAACTTTTCAGACGAGAAAAACCTCTCCTGTGATTATGTTTGCTGAATTTGAATCGAAATATCGAGAGCCAACAGCCAAAATAAATTCGTGAAAAATCCAGAAAGCTTAATTTAAAATCCTGTTTTTATTATGATAAAACTTCGAAGATAATATGCTCGATATGATATTTCCTATGTCGATATTTTCATAATTTCAGGTAAGGTTTTTAATCATTATATTTTTTTTTATTTAATATTATAACAAGAATTTAAAAAAAAGTTATAGCCCATTTCCTACTTCTAGATTGTTTGATTCTCCAAGTATTAAAAAAAATTACCGAGCCCTATAAAACATAATATTATGTGAAATTTTGGTAGTATTGATGTAGCTCCAAAATTAATTTTTTTTAGTTTTTTTAGTGAAGTTTATTAATTAAGATGCATATATGCAAATAGTGTCATTTTTATTTAATAACAAACTCTTTCATCTCTAATATCACTTGAATTGCTGTGAAAAAAAATATTAAATATTTGTAAAATATTTTTTGTAATTGTATATATAAACAATTAAACAGCTAATAAGTAATATAAAAGTTTTATATTAGTTGTTCTTTATGTATTTCGATATAAGTAATTCACTGTTATTAAAATATTATCTAAAAAATGGGTCCGGCGCAAGTTCGACTCAAGTGAAATGAGTGCGAAAAAAGTGTGTTTTTTTAGTAGTGTACCAATATGAAAAAAAGTCTACTTGTGTGGTGCGGACGGAAGACTTTATAATAAAAATAAAATGTTTATATCATAACTAACATTCTTGTTCAAAAATTTCTATTATAAGTAATAATGTGTATAAACAAACTTATGGGATATCTGAATTATCAATCTACATAATATTAAAATTGAAAAAGTTTGCAATTATTTTGTTCCACATAAAAATATTTTTATTTTATAAGATTATGATGAATGAATGAATAACGTGCACAAAAGTGCATTTATTTTAAAAAAAAGATCTCTCCAGTCAAGCCAATATTTTTTTATATTTTATGAAACTAGTTTATTATTATATTAACATATATATAATGTAAACATATTATAAAATCTCCGTATTTGCATGTGGTATCGACCTTAAAAGATAATGCAATTAGCTATAACTACTATTGTACTTGTATATAATAATAAATTGTAATAATATTGTAATTGTCGCTGGTGAATCTAATAAATAAAAAAATAACATGTTTGTGAGAATAGTTTAAGTGAAATTAATAGTGGAGATAGCTTTAACCAATTACTCGAGCGAAACCGCGAGCAAAAAGCAGGATAATTAAAAAATAGCAGACACAATAATCCAATATTCATTAATAAGGCACATTGCGTACGAGTGTGTATTCTCCCTATATCGTCATAGCCACTCACATTACATTAAACACCTAATATGGGCTTACTCCTTATATGTTGAGAGGTCAGATCTTCTTCAGATCATCATTTGAGCCAAATAGATAATTTGCTTAAGTAATGTAATGATTTATCGGTGTACGGACTTATACGGTATTTATTCATATCTGTCTTTCTGTCAATTTTAAATGATACATATATAAAGAAGTGGAATTTATCTTAAAAAGGAATACTTTAAACAACTATTTATCAACTTTAACTCGAATGAAATCTCGGAATTTGATTTCTGCTTACTTAAAATTGCTGTTTCAATTTTAGACTTTCTAAACATGTAATCTTGATACAATATTTTAATGTTATTTATCTGTGCTAAAGTTTATTATACAATTAATGATTTTATAGAAGACTAGCGACTTACCATCGCTGGGCGTGGGTCCCTACGCACGTTTTAATTTTTTGAGCAGAACCCTAATTCTTTTTCTAAAATAAACATAGCCTAAGTTACTCCTTATAATGTTAACTATCTGCTAGTGAAAGTACCATCAAAATCGGTTCATCCGTTTCGAAGATTGGCCAGAACAAACCGACAGAGAGTCATAAATGTTAAAAATTGTGTTTTCTTATAAGTACCTACCCTATATAATTTCATATGTGTTTAGTAAAAAGCTGTTATTTTTACATTATATACAGACATTTCATTTTATTTATCTGTATATATGGCACGCCTTGGGAATAATGTGATCGCCTTCAAGCTACTACGATGTTGTAGGATTGTAAAAAAAAATAAAAAAATCTAGTCCCGTAGAGTTTCTTTTGCCAGTTTTTCACAAGTCTGATTTTTCTTTCCAAATTGGTAATAGACTCATGACGTTCAGTAAAAATTGTAATAATTTAATCTATGCTTTAATATAATATAATAAAGAGGTAAAGTTTGTGAATTGTGAGTTTGTGACGTTATAAAGGGTAATTAATCTCTGGATCTACTGAATCGATTTAGATACAATTTGGTAAGAAGATAATTTGAGACCTTGGGAAGGACATAGGATACCTTGGTGAAAATGGGGATGAAAGTTTGTATGAGGACGAGCTACGATGACCTAGGGACGAGCCCGAGCGAAGCGATGGTGAGTCGTTAGTGCTAAATAAAATATTGGAAATCGAATTTAAATTTGACGTTATCGAGCTTATCTGATGATGGTTCTGATTTATTTTGACTATTTTGTTCTATTTATCATACCTACCAAAGAACGGGGCTTATGTGGATAATACGAGTATGTTAGTTTTTCAAACTGGAGTTGCTGAATACCTAAATTATTATATATCTAGATTATTGTAAGGTACCGTCATACTACTCGCAGTGTTTCAATATTAAAAGAATATAAAATATAATGATTTAGAAGATAGCCAATGATTTATTTTCATTTGTTTATAATAATATTTAAAATTGTTATCATAGGTACAGTCATTGGTACTTTTATCTGGAAAGTTTTCCAGGAGTTTTGGAAATCAGTAGTTTTATAGATTTCGACTTTTTCTGATTTCTAGGCATGGGTTTTTTCTCAATTCTAAGGGGGTTATTTCCCTTATGATGTTATATGTTTTTTTTTATTTGTAATAATAATATTTTTTTAAATGATTTCTATATGAAAATCTTATTGGTATGCGAGTCGGATTTTTAACAATCACTTTTCAATTTTCAGGTATAAAGATACCTGCATATTTGTGTTACCTATATCTAGAACATAACAAAAGAACTTATTTATCTACCCTTAGTTTTCTTTAAATTTATACTGAACCACCCTTAAGATATTATAATACGTTTAAAAGAATGATAATCAAGTAGCATACATCCAAGAATCCGTATATTTAATTGAATACCTTCTCTACATGTTATTAAAAATGTAGTGATTTTTATAATAAGCATGTTCATCATTAATTTTTTTTAATTTACATTGCGGAAATAAAACATAAATAATAATTATAATAACTTGTAATTTTTTTCAATTATGACATTAGTCTTATACTTACGTCAATGTATGAATATGATTTAATATCACCGATGAGTAATATCGTATTTATTTCTTAGTAACTTCCTACGTCCGAATGAAATAATTAGTTATTTATTGGTTTCCAGACACTTTATAAATAAGCTTTTCATTTTGTATAGAATTATAAAATGAGGGAGCTCAAGAAACATTAGTTTTAGTATAACGTCAACAAAAAAATCAACATTTAAAGTGTCTCATGTTAAATTTAAACAGTATTTTGAATTGAATCTTTTTTAGAATCGGTGTGATTTGAAACCCGATGAAACGAAAATGCAACACTAAAAAGAGACACATAAATATATAGGACTAGCATTGCCCGCGGCTCCACCCGCGTTCAGATGACCAAAAATTAAATTCTTAGGTTTTACATATTAGTATACTCATACAATGCAGTTTTTGTATTTTTTCTGAGAAATGAGATATTTTCCTGCGATAAAAAGTATCCTATGTGTTGACCCGTATAACCAGCTACCATCATACCGAATTTCATCAAAATCTCTCCAGTGGTTTTCCCGTGATGCGATAACAGACAGACAGACAGACAGACGGACGGACGGTTGGACAGACGGAGGACGGACAGACAGACAGACAAAAATTCTAAAAACTATAGATTCGGCCTCTGTATTGATAAATTGTCGATATCGATAATGTCTATTTCAAATCGATAATGTCTATTTCAATAGATTTTCCAACAAATATATAATGTACAGATTCGGCTTAGTTACAATTTTATTATATGTACAGATTAAGCCGGCGGGAGAATGAGATAGAATACATTGCCATGTTACTATGGTAACCGTTGTTATTGTATGACAAATATATAATATTATATTCTTACCATATATGGTATTCCATAAATATATAATTTTAATATGCCTAATATGCCTTATTTAATTATTGGTTTGTTTTAATTTAATTGAGATATTTGCCAAAGAAGTTTTACTGATTTACATTGACTACTTATTGAAGTTTTCACATATTACATTTTTATTAAACCACAAATATATAATTATTGTCATGACTGAGTCCATAATAGGGCAAAAACCGTCACTTCGATAGAAAGCGAAGCGTGCCCAAGCCTCCCACTGGTGGACCGACGATTGGCCAAAGCCGCTGATGCCCACTGGATGGGCATGACACAAGACCGGCTGTTGTGGAAACCTTTGAGTGTGACCTATGTCCAGTAGAGGACATATTTCGGTTAAAACGAACGAACGTCACTTCGATTCCCCTCACATAGTAAGTTAAAGAATAGAGAAGTTTATTTTAAAAATCTTATATTACTCCTTTTCTTCAATACATGAACTAGCATCGTCCAAAATATGTACACAATTAGACATGGTTTATGTATAAAAACTGTTTACTCTAATCTATACCCTGTACCTTACTATATACGAATACGTTTAAAATATGATGAATATTTTGATTTGAAAGGCAGTGGTAGCCCATTGGTAACGCGATCACTTGGGTAAACCGAGTGAAGCGGGTTCAAATCTCGGGTCTCGCACCTGTAATTTCTTATGTGCGAATCATTTTCAATATGATTATCATTTGTCTTACGGTGAAGGAAAACATCGTGTGAAGTCTGCATGTCTGAAAGAACCTAGCTAGTTTTGAAAATATATATGAAGTCCGCTAACCCGCACTTGGCTAGCGTGGTGGACTGTGGCCTGATCCCCCTGGTGATGAAGAGAGACTCGCGCCCGGGACACTGGGACATTAAATACATACATGCATACTTCTCCTACTACTATTTGATGAACTCACGGGATTTTTCTTAATAAAATTAAAATTTACATATAATCTACGTAACAACTAATAATTAAATCCGCTATCCCTGACTAGAGTATACACCCACCAGACCATCTTGACTATAATAAACAAATAATAAATTGATTGATGCATTCATATTACAAAACGTTGAGATTATATCCTTTCGAATCCAGGTCAAAGCGAAATAAGTATTATGTCGGACGTGTATGAATGTTAAGTAGTGTTTAAGATGATATTCGTTTAAAACTTGCAAAAGATGGATATATTTACTCCATTGCCTTGTGGTGCATCTATTGCTTTTTCTCTGACAGTCCAAGGTTTGATTTCATTAAAGGAAATTCATAATAATATATAATATAATGACTCAGTTTCGTTACAAGATCGAATCAAAAATGATACGAAGGACCAAGGTTACTGACATAGCCCGCCCAATCTCCAAGTTATAATGGCCGAAGTAGATTGCTTGCAGAACAGATGGTCGCTGGGAACGAAGAGTTCTCGAATTGTGACCATATAGCGGAAGACGAAACATAGCTCTCCCACAAGGTGGACCGAAGACTCGGTCGAACTTTCTGGTACCCATATATGTATAGGTATAATATAATGTAACTCCTTCCAATTGCTACATTAAATATTTGGAAAATCTAATTGAACCAGACTATGATCGATACAGAGTCCTAGGCTATAGTTTTTAAACTATTGTCGCGCTGTCTGTATATCTTTATATATAAAGTTCCCATGTCACGATATTAGTCCGCAATGAACTCCGAAACTACTTATTCGATATTAACGTTTTTTTTTAAATATGTAATTTGCTCTAACTTAAAAGAAATTGATATTTGGGTCAACATATTGATACTTTTTATTGCAAAATATCTCATTTCTGAGAAAAAATACAAAAACTGCAATGTAAGAATATAGTAATATGTAAAACCTAAGAATTTGGTTTTTGGTCATCTGAACGCAGGCGGAGCCGCGGGCAATGCTAGTTTCTAACAAATCTAGAAATGGTAGGCATACCTATATGTCATTTAAAAAAATATGTAATACTGATTTCTGAAGAAGTTATATGTGCACTATTTTAGGGGTGGATATTTTAGTCGCATTTCATAATCCCATAGTTTTTTTTTTTTTTTAAATCATGAAAATCTGTTCATATTTAGTATAAAAACAACATACATACATACATACAAATTTAGTACCTACTTTTTAATTCGGTTAAAATATATATGTACAAAAACCCATCTACTAAATAACTATTTTTATTACAATACGGTTTTCATGAAGAATAATAATCATTTACACTTCTTCCTAGTGAGATTGGTACAGACTAGCATAATTACAGTAATCTTGTGCTGTGAGCTAAGTCTAATAATTTGTCTAAATCTAGATTAGACATGACTTATGCTGAATCTCGAGGTCCATCATTAATAATTTCGGCTGATGTTCAAGATGTGAGGCCGTTTTGATTCATATTATGATCTATGTTGCATCACTTGAATTATAATCTATACATATAATAAAATTGTAACTAAACCGAATCTGTACATTAAATGTTTTTTTGAAAATCTTATCAAAATAGACATTATTATCGATACAGAGGCCGAATCTATAGTTTTTAGAATTTTTGTCTGTCTGTCTGTCTGTTACCGCATCACAGAAAAACCACTGGAGCGATTTTGATGAAATTTGGTATGGTGATAGCTGGTTATCCGGGTCTACATATACGATACTTTTTACCCTGGGAAAATAACTCATTTCTGAGAAAAAATACAAAAACTCTAATGTCAGACTATACTAATATGTAAAACCTAAGAATTTGGGTTTTGGTCATCTGAACGCGGGCGGAGCCACGGGCCATGCTAGTGTATCTATAAACATAATATCGACATCTACTAGGCGTTATAATTGAGTATTGCTGTAATTTAAATTGTTTTTTATTTTGGAGATCATATAAAGCCGTCCTGCTCCTTATCAAATGATAAGGACCGCATAATACTTTCATAATAATAACAGCTAAAATTAAACAAATAATATTCCATATTCAATTACAAAACTTATTAAAATTATAAAAATGTTTACAATTGAAATTAACAAATATTATAAGCTACTTTGGAGCCATTTTTGGATTTTTTAAATTCATTTTATTTTGTAGGTGGGCTGTCTCTAACAACTATATAATACCTTTGAGACGTCTAAACCCTTAGTTTCTCCCGTTACCATGATTGCGGTAAAGCATACGAAACGTCGGGAACCAAAAATCAAGCTAAGATGGACGAAACGCGTGCGAATTTAGGTATTTCCTTTGTATTATTAAAACAAATACACATTTTGAAAATGTACAGTGTAAACGATATAGAAAACGTATATTTTTTTATTATTAACAAACTGATGAACTTCCTTGAATTATTTACGCCGCACTAAGGGTTTATTTTGTTTTTTAGAGATCATTTTGGATGTTTTTTCTATCGAGGAAACTACAAGTAACCGTGTTTCTAAAGTGTACGATTTATAGAATAAATCCTTAAATATCCTACATATTAATTACATAATTAAAGTTTTAGTAATAACAATACAACAATTATTCCGTAATTGCCTTGGTGCGCCCTTAAGGATAAACCACGAGAGGGTAGACTTGTAAATATCTACTAATCTATACATATAATAAAATTGTAACTAAGCCGAATCTGTACATTAAATATTTATTTGAAAATCTTATCAAAATAGACATTATTATCGATACAGAGGCCGAATCTATAGTTTTTAGAATTTTTGTCTGTCTGTCTGTTTACCGCATCACAGAAAAACCTAAGAATTTGGTTTTTGGTCATCTGAACGTGGACGGAGCCGCGGGCAATGCATAAGCATATGACTTGTATATTATAATGTACTAACATTATAATATACAAGTCATATGCTTATACGCCATGTTTATTGCTTATGTATTATATGAAATTTCAAATGAGCAATAACGACCAACTTCGTTTCAACTTAATTACTTAATTAGTATTATTGTATTATTAGAAGAGTATCTTTATAGTATTCTAGCTGTTTCTAGAGACCTAGACTCAACTTAATTTTTTGTATGAGAATGCATAGCAAAGAGAGCTATTTTAATTCTGTAGTGAATTAAAGACCGCAAAATCTGGAAAAGCATCGTAACAAGTATTTTTTAATTCCCCTTCTTAGTATGGAGAAGGGGGGTGGGGAGGGGCAGAAGGTGGGGGGGTTAATACCGTCCTGCATTCCACCTGGGAAATCTAGATACAATAGGTAGCTCCTGTTATTTTTCCGATAGCAGAGTGGACCGCGCATCTGCTGAGTTGTTGTGGTCTGCCTCGATAGACCAACTATTGGGCAACATGGTTGAATCCATTGAGTGATCCTGTGGTACCCATTGCGTTGGATTTTATCCATTATCCCTATAGTATCGTTCGTTATCTTTATCCCTATATAATCATCTATAATTGAAAAAGTATGATTTATTTTTAAAACACGTCACATTATAAACATACAAGCGAGTGACTTTCACTTACTCTTTGTATGGAAATACATAGCGCTATCTTAGCAGTGTATTGAAATTAAAGAATTTCAGCCTAAAACTATATTATATATTTTGGGTCAAACAATATAATAGATATAGTTGTCATTTTTGTGGTGTTTTTTTCACACGGCAAAGGATTTTAATAGAATTTAAGTTACATAGCTTACCTTTAGCTTAAACATGTAGAATGTGTTTAGATTTCTCATACATTAGATATTCATATCTTAAAATATTGTACGCTGGCACCGACTTCGAAAATATCTGATTAGGTATCTATTCTAAATGAAAACCCCCGTTTTGTTATTTTTTACATTTTAGTGTCTGGATGTCGGTTCATTTAAATGTTTATAAAAATAAAAGTTGAATTTTTTCATTCTAATTATTTGAAACAAGTTCTCTTTGATTTTAATTGTGGTTAAATATAAGCTAACTTAACTATTATATTTTGATAAAATAAAAACAAAACTACATATTGCTATACAATATTTATTCATTACATATCATATTTACAATCGTAATAGACTATTTTTTATATTTTTTAATACATTTTCCTCTTAAGCCTAGTACTGTCCATTTACATAGCCTTGTAAACTAAGAACTTATAACTAACAAGTATTTAACAAGAAATGAAATACAGAGAGCATGGTGTTATGAGATCATTAATGAAGATGAGAGGCAAGAAAGACTTTGTAAACAGACATGAGTATTAAAGTCGGTGCACGGCAGTGCAAAGCCAAGTTCTTTGATACTGCCTAGCATTTGTACAAATCACATAAACGGTTCACAGCATATTTCGTTGTCAAATTGACAGGGCGCTATAAATATAACAATAAATTCGTTTATTAAAAATATTAGCCAAGTATTGGTATTTAAGATCTTAAACGGAAGACTTCATATGTGAAATTCGGTGGTACTTATTCAAAAGTATAATAAACTTTCCTACTTATACCGAAAACGAAGCTAATATCTTTAAGTGGCCAATTTAATAACGGTATCCGGACTGTGAGTTGAAGTTGCCGTTGCCATTAGCGCGTAGACCAGCGTTAGGGGCGAGGTATTGGCGAGAGGCAGCGCCTCCAAAACCAGAACCGGAGCCTCTAGAACCACCGAAACCGGAACCAGAACCAGCTGAGCCACCGAAACCGGAACCGGAACCAGCTGAGCCACCAAAACCGGAACCAGCTGAGCCACCAAAAGCGGAACCGGAACCAGCTGAACCACCGAAACCGGATCCAGCACTAGCAGAGCCTCCGAAACCACGAGCAGGAGCGCCATATTGGTTTGAAGATCCAGAGTTTCCTCCTTGGCCGGAGTATCCTCCTTGACCGGAGTAACCACCGGCACCTCCAGCACCAGCGCCTTCACCGCGGTATGAGCCTGTAAGAATATTTAAAATTAGCTACCCGTCTAGACATATTTAACTTAAAATGGATTAAAGTTTTATTTGAAATAGATTAACAATACAAAATGTTTTATTAGTTTGAACTTAATTATTATTAATTAACAGTCTATGGTTAGGCTAATTTTAGACTGGTAATAATAAAGAGATAGAGATATAAAGTTCGATGTCAAAGTTAAAAAAATACGAGATGGCTTACTACAAAGTAATTACTATTATTAAGATTCTAGTTTAAATTTAAACGTACAAACGACCTTTTCGGAACAATTGAATAATAAGCGGTATAACAAGTGGGCCGGTAATCGTGGACCATTTTCACTTGCAACATAATGCTTCGTACACGCATATATTCTGAATATTACTTCGAGGCTCTTAAAATAGAGATTTTTATTATAGATTATTATAAATTGCTCCATTCTCATTTAAATGAAAATTGGTGTAGTAGTGTCCTTCTATTTTTCTCGCTTCAGGTTTGTTCCTAGTGACAAACAGAAAGAAATCTATCCCACGGGAACGGGATTTTTTTCGGGATAAAAAGTAACTTATGTGCTATTTCGGACTATAATCTATCTCTGTGCTAAATTTCATCTAGATCAGATTGAGTAAAAACATTCATCCAAACTTTCGTGTTTATATTATTATCAATGATCTTATGATGGCGACATTGCTTAGTTTTATTTATAAAAATCGGTGTAGTTTTAAATGTTGAACTAACATTAAAAAATAAAAATATACATTTTGTTATAGTAAAATCGCTATTTTCTGGCCGTACAAAACAGTCTCTTCCGAAAGCTTTTCAAGGCTGCGATCGGAAACGAATTTGCATTAACGGTGACCTTTGATTCACATCTTTTACGCGTACTTTATCTAGAGTAAAATCTGTAAACTCTGTAGTTTTATAACTTTTATAATGAATTTTATAATGAACAATACAAGTATTTGCAGGTGGTCGTGTCCATTTATGGAAATAATTTCGAAAATAGAAAAATTACACTTTTGACATAATATTTTGAAAACCATACCACAGAATAAATTTCATCTCAGAAAAAAAAAGAAAATAATGAACTTTTAAAAAAAACTTTTATATGTAATCTGGCAACAAAAAATGAAAAAAAAAACCGATAGTTTAACCTACTGTTGATAACATTAAAGCTTAATTTCATTTCTCAAACGAGCTTTAAAACACTTTTTGTCAAGTTTCAAAACGATTTCGCTACTGCGATGAACTAAGTCATTCAATTAAGTGTTATACAACCTTAATGATGTATTTGCGGAAGGTTACTTTAGAATATTACGTAAAAGGACTTGACCTGAATAGACACATCTAAGACACGCTCGCACTTGTAATTAAACGTATGTATGTACATAGTTCATCTTCAACCAATATCTAACGATAATTTTAGATATTGACATTTTACTTAGAAAAATCTTATATTATATTTATGGTAGATCGATATAATTACAGTTAATTAAAAAAAAAATTGACAACATATTAAATGTGATTTTAAGTTTTGCCGTTTTTGTGCAATAATACAGCTAATTTTTAGTCATATTTAGTTAAAAATTTTAAGTTAGAGGAAGAGAAATGGTACTTTTTTCGATATATAAAGTGGTTTCCATATTAATATTTCAGTATACATATGTAAAAATTTGTTAATAATAAATAACCATGAATAAATCATACTTTTTAAATAAAAAATATATGTCTAATCACTTTAAACTAATTGTTCTAACATTGTGTGCAATTTTGAAAAAAAAAATTAGTTAGATTTCTTCTTCTCAGAATTCAATTGTATTTCCTTTCTTAAATTCGAGCAAAAAATAGATTTTTAACGACATTAATTATAACAACACAAGCATGTACATTCTGACAAAAACTAAGAAAACTACTAATAATCATCTTTAAAACGTACAAATCTAATTCTAGGAAGCTTTTCTCAATTAACCTCACAATGACCATACTGTTTAGACACATGTGAGAAATATACTAAGTGGTTCTTTAAAACAAGATAACCTAATGCTCTCTTTGTTACAGTTTCCCATACGTTTCCAGTTATGTGAAATGATTTTGTCATGACAGATTACATCTCAGGACAAAACGAACATGTCGAAACCATTAATTAAATTCAGATTCACTTAATAAATAATTGGTGTCAAAGTAATACTAAATAAACTATTTTTCCTCTATATCGGGAGTAGTAGATTTGATTCCTGCGTAGAGTAAATTTTATAATCGATGTGTAATCGCACTAAACATCGCTATTCAACATCCGTTTATTTAAGACAAAGTACTTAAAGATCATGTACAATAATAGAATAAGCAGAAAGTTCTAGCAAATCTTGTATATATGATTTTAATATAAAACTGTCGAATAAACTACTTTTTGCCCGCAGCCTCGCTCATGAAATCCTATGTCCGTACTCAAGATGCAATTTATATCCTTAAAGTTTTATCGATATCTGTTCAGCGGCTTAAGTTAAAAGGTAATTACAGACAGTGTTACATTATAATGCATATTATGGATTAGTGTTAAAAATTTATCGATATTTTTCCACTCTTAAGAGTAGAATTTTTTATTTTTTTAAAGTCGATAAAAGACTATTTAACGGATATCATTATACATTTTGACTTATAAGTGTTTGCTCATCTATCGCTGTATTACAAGTAAATTATGCGTAATCATCGCAGTTGTATGAAAGCATGTACAAACGTTGAGAATCCGATTATCATTAGATACTCGTAATTTTATATTGCGTCTAATAGCGTTTCTCTAGGCCGATCTGCCATCGTTTCAATATTATGACACTTCCAGTTAAATTATGTACGCACTAAAAGTTGTTGTATTTTCGATATATTCTCTTGGATTACATTTTGTACTCCAAAGCATATCTTAAGCGATTTTCGAATCTAAAAACAACAAAATTTTAAATTCTAAATATACCTTGTGCGAAGCAATTAAATATTTTACTGTAAAAAAATATAAAAACGCTCAGGGCTTTCTTTTACATATATTTTTAAAATTATGTTTTAATCTAGGTAATTATAATTTAAGTTTGATAAAACTAAAATAATAACATATCTAATGTAATTACAAAATTATATTTGGAAAGAAATTCTACAAGCAAAATAGGTAGGCTACATAAAAGCAAAATAATTTAAAGTCCGCGCCAAATCTTATTTTACGTAAGTAGAGTGAGATATTTCTGATTGCAAAAGACAGTAGCATCAAAATGATGCCTCACGACTGCCAGTTTCAACAAACATACATATATAGAGCTGGCATTTACTTTCAGGACTAACCTTAGGATTTGAGCCCGTCTCTACCACGCCTCGAACTCGGCTCGATGTATTTCTTATTGTAATATCATGATCGCCACTTTCACAATATTCTTTGCTAATATTTACTCGATAGATACCTATTAATTTATTAATAAACATGTCTCAGATTCGATTCTCGTATGAGGTATCATTGTTGACTTAACAGTTGTTTCAGTGGTAAATACGAGAGTATGATATTTGGAACATTAAACTATATTTGGTTACATGGAAAATATAAAGAAATATAATAATTATACTCTATACAGTATTTATAATTATTTAGTATTTTAAACTAACATACGCCACGCTTGAATTTCAAAGACACGAGCTCAACAACATCTTAAGTACGTACAAGCACTACAAATCTATTAAGTTTCAAAATTATTCTTAATGGGACATAATAATTGCTATGAAAGATAATTAAAGCAAACCTTTGCCCTATCTGTCTTGAAACGGTGGCTAACGAACTGATGCAAGCTATATTCAGATGTAATTGTAGGGTGCCCTAGTACGTGCTATTAGAGAGACTTTCTTGGTTCATTACTAACAGTTAATTATGTGGTAAAATTTACTGAGTGGTTATTTATAATTTAATATATAAAATTTTATCGGTAAAGTGCAGTATATTTTTTTTATAATTTTTTATTTTATAAAAGACGCTTCGCTTATTTTATTTAAATTAAAATTCTTCGTAGTTTTAGTTAGAATCTAATTACACAAAGGTCTGTAAATGCAATGAACCGCGTTTTCCTTCGGACTTGAAAAAAATGTTTACTGCTAACACTCTGAATAGCTCTTAATATCATGTATATGAATTTCAATTAGGATTTTAACCGCATTTCCGTAACAAACAAACGACAGATGTAGAGGGTTGTTTTTGTAATATCAAGTAGAGATGGCTCAAAATTTAAATAATTTGTGTCTTTACTGGTTTAGTCTTAAGTAAATGTGTTGTCATCCTAAAATAACTGATGCACAGTACTAATAGCTATCGCAAGGTCGAGTCGTGGTTCTTCTCCATATTTAGTTTGGAATTACTCCGATCTTTATGACTATCATACTTAGTGGTGTATATACAAACAGCGGTTGCGAATATATTCTCATTAAGTATAATGCTTCATTGGTATATGTTTTTTGTTTCATCAAACTAGTCCAAAGTTTTTGCATGAGCGTAAAAACTTAAGTGGTCAGCTAAATATTGTAGGTAACATGAGATGATTACTTATTTTTTATATGTCTGATATATTTTTTATAAACATACTTATACGAAATTATCGAGAAAATTCGGCCCTGGAAATAAGGCTTTATGTGCAAATTTCTGACTTCGATCATCTTGATTTATGACCATTCATGTTATATAACCGTTACAAAATCAATACATACAAGAATGTCCATAAATTATATGAAGTAATATTGGCTAGTGCATATAAAGGTATATAACTTACCATCATCAATGATGCCAGCAGCTTCATCACGGGCGTTTTGCTCCAAGGATTTCAGGATAGCTTCGGGAATTGGGGGTGGGGTGGGCAAGTGAGCGCCAGTAGGTCGGTAACCATTTTCGTCAGCGGTATACTGAATGCTGTAATCTTGGCCATCGTCGCCTTTGTACGAAAAGCTGCCTTGAGATTGTACACCATTGGTAGCTACTCCAGATGCATCGGCTCTAATTCCGTTAGATGTTTCGAAATCGTAAGAAAAGCCTTCAGCAGTTACTTCGCTGTTTAATCTGAGGATTTGGGCGTTAGCGTCAGCAGAGTTGCTCCTGCCTCCTGCTTGATAACTACCTTGGTAGTTTCCGGCTCCAGCTCCAGCCCCCGCTCCTCCAAAACCTGATCCAGCACCCCCAAAACCAGACCCAGATCCTCCAAAACCAGAGGCTCCACTGCCTCCAAAGGCACCACCATTGGCACCTCTACCTATGCCAGACCCGAAACCAGCAGGTCCATTGCCAGCACCATAGCCTGCACCTGCTCCTCCTCTAGGAGGGAGGTAGGCATTATCAAGGCGGGCTGCAGAGCAGACACCAAGTATAGCGGCTACAATGAACTGTAAGAAAAGATAATATGCGTTTTAATATATATATATATATATATATATATATATATATATATATATATATATATATATATATATATATATATATATATACCTTGAAACATTTATAAATTACACTTTATGAAAAAATGTAAAAGAGTTATTGATGTTAATTGTGGTAATAGTAAAAGTTATAAAGGATCCATGCAGTTTTCTATAAAAGGTCGAGGTTCATAAACAAAATGCCAATAAATGTGGTTTAAATGTTACAGAATAAAGCTTATTGTTCTTAAGTAGTAACTTGCTTGGGGGTAAAGTATTTATCTCTGTGATAGATCATTTAAATTGTCTGACTATTGAATAATATGCTAAATGTTACGTCTAGAAAGAAAATGACCATGCATAAACAGAAATGAAATTATAGTTTTGCATTAAGACGTCTCTATTGCATTATAAAGTTAATGAAATAATAAAAGAAAATGGCTTATTCTATATTCTTCAAGGAAAGCTCAAATTTAGAAGTAAAGCTCTAGATGAACATTGCTAATTTAGTGTTAGGAAACAATCAGATTGTGACATAGCAGTCCATTTCAAGAATACGATGCTTACAATTAAAGCATAAAAAAATATTATAATACATTTTATATACAAGAATATCTTTATGTTTGTATGTATACTTTAAAAATAGAGCAAAAATTTTAAAACACTTTATAAAATAGAGAGCCATAAGCTCTACATTTCTTTACATGCAAAATTTTATTACCATATAAGTTTATATGTGAATTTTTGCCAATTTAAAAAAGGCTTTAAGGATTTATTTTTGCAAAGCACGCCTTTAACGCAACTCTACCTTTTGGCAAAGATATTCTTTCTAAGAATTAGTTCAAAGCTAGTACTCACCAGTTTCATATTTGCAATATTTACTGATGCGTCTTGGATGGTTTGCGATGAACTGTGCTCTCCATTCGTGTTCTGATGGTTATATACCCCTTACTTAGAATGCTTAGCTCACTGAAAAGGTATCACGGTCACTATGGCGCATCTTAAGGTCTTGTAGAATGTATAAGGGATCAAGTATACTGCTTTTTCTGCATTTTTCTCGTATTTCGTAATATTACAATTATATCGTACTATTCAATAATTGAGTAGGGATTTAATTGTTTTTTAAATTATAATTAAAAGCTAAGCTTCGATATTAATGTAAGCTTTAAGTTTAAGGTTAAAACAAAATAATGTCAATGCAAGAAAATTTCAAAATTATATATGTATATGACATTGTATTTTTATATTGTTGTATCAGTTTCTCAATTATACGTGATCGATAGTTAAGTAAGCTTAGGTGTGTTACATTTACGGAGTTCGAATTTTGTGGCAACATACCGTTATTACAATATTATACATAAATATTTTATAAAAGACATTAAATTTAATTACATTAAAATACTATTTATGCATTCTTTACACTATGACTTATAGTAAATTTGATTTAAAAATATATATTGTATAGGTGAGAGTTATGAATATCATAAAAGATTATTTTTTTTACTTCACATTTAATTACACGTCAGAAGCGTCAGATTAAATAGTTCCATTCGATTAGTTGTAATTTATCTAATTCACAGTATGTAAGCTCTTTTAAAGTATATATTATTTACACTTTGTATTTAAATGGCAATATTCCTACATCAAAAATACGAAAATGTAGGCACGATTTCTTACTTTAGTTAGAAAATATATTATTTTATCTACTAGCGACTCACCTCGCTTCGCTCGGGCTCGTCCCTGGTAGTAGGATTTTTGGTGATAACCACACCTCTGCAGTCGTGTTTGTTGATATGTTGTATGGTTTAAAAAATATATTTCGCCTGACAAAATAATGAGGGGTCCACCACATATCACTATAGGTGATTTTTTAAATTGACATAACTTTTTTATTCATGAACCGATTGAAATAAAACAAATTACTTAATTTTAGCTGAAGCTTACCACAATACATTAATCAAAAACCGCTAAAGCTGTTTCTGAGATTAGCGCGCACAAACGCACAGACGAACAGACTAAAATTCTAAAAATCATTGTTTTCGGTTCTATTGCGTTAATAAACATCCCCAATAGTTTTTCTCAAATATCTTCCAGGAACAGAAAATGACCATTTACATTTTTATTATATGCATAGATTACTAGCGATTTACTCTCGCTAGATGGCTAACAGTAGCTTATGTGTTACTGCAGGTCATACTCTGTATACTAAATTTCATTCGAGTTATTTCAGTGTGAACGAGTTAGAAGCATACACAGACAAACGTTCGCATTCTTAATAGCAGTCGAATATTATTCACTAAACTATCATAGAAATAGTAACTATGACAATGGTGATGTCATGGTAGCTTGGTGGTAATGTGCTCGCATGGGAAACCGAGTGAAGCAGGTTCAAACCCCGGGCTTCGCAATCTGATCTGAAATATTTTCAACATGATTACCACTTATTTTACTTTAAAGAAGATCGTGAGGAAACCTGTATGTTAAAATAGTAAGTTTTCAAAAGGTATGTGAAATCTGCCTATCCGCATTGAGCCAGCGTGGTAGACTATGCCCTGATCCGTCTCGTACTGAAGGAAGGCCCATGCCCAGCTGTGGGACATTAAAAACAGCTGAATACAATAAACACAAAACAATAACCAAGTACTGTGTTGCAGTCAGCTTGTACATATGTCTCTTAAAATAACTTTTCGATTGTTAATTGATGTTAATCAATAATTGCATGCATGATAGTATTTTTTAAAATCAAAAAAAAATATATATATTTTACTTATATTATTAGTTTACTAAAAATCAATGGGTAATAAGGTGTACATTTTACTCTTTATAATCATATAGTCCATGGATGAGAGAGAAAAAGATAATCGATTAACTATTCTGCGTGCTTTCCGTCCCCGGATGTAACACCACACGCCTTCTAACTCCAAGTTGCGAAAACCCAGTGACTATATGGTTTGACCTATGACCTGAACCCAGGATCTTAGAATGTTTAGCTAAGCATGCTATCCAATATAGACAGATGAGACAGTCAAAATTATATTAAATAAGTGTATCAAAACAAACAGTTGTATAGCTAATTTAAATATTTGCCGCGACGAGAATCGAACTTCCCACCATCTCACCATCATACTGTGTTTATTTTTACATTTATGTCGCCGATTATTGAAAAGTTCGCATGTTATTCTAAAGTATAATTATTTTTAATCCTAAAACGGATATCTCCATTTATTCTATCGCGTTAGAGAAACAATCAGTAGCTCACGTTAAGAAACAACGGAGATGCGACTTTATATTATCTATTATGTTATTGTGATGACAGTAATTACTTACATTCTTACGGTATATCTATGAAAACATACAGCTTTGTATTGGCGTGAGCTGAGCTTTGTAATTTTTTTATAGATGCGAAAGCTTCTATGTGTGTAGAATGTATGTGTATGTTTGTTACCACTTTAACACCTCCAGGTAAATTTCTAAGAAATTATTTAAATTTTTAAGAAATTAATTGTTAGCAGTAACACCGGTGTGCCTACGGCCTTTACCCAGTAGTGGGGCCTTTTAAAGGGCTGAATAAAATAACAGTTAATTATTATTGTTTTTTTTTTTAAACAATATTTTAATTCTCAGCTTATCAATAGATGGCGTTGCTAAAGAGCTTTTAAAAATAATAAAAGTAAACAAGTTAAATGTTCGACGTTTTTCTAGACAGCACATTTGCAACTCAACGTGAGAATCTCGAGCGGTTTTGAAATATTTTTTATGCATCAGTGTATAGTTATTCGTGAATGATTTCATTCTCGTGCATTTAAAAAGGTGTAATTTTAACGTTAATTTGGCAGGTCAATTTATTGATGTGATTATTTTGATAAATCTTGTTGCAATCTAATCACGGTTTTGATCACTTTTTATATTAATTATATTTTTCTCAATTCTTTTTCTTAGAACAATCTAAACTAGTATAATATTTTCAGATTGATACCAAAATGGGTAATTCTAAATCTAGAAATTAGTTTTTAGATTACTTTGACTGTTTTCTGTCGGGTATATACCTACTATTATTGATATAATTTAATTGTATTACAACAAGATAATACGTGTATTGAACTCTTATGTAAGATACCATGTTTCATCCCATCATTAATCGAGAGAGATCGGGCTATGGTTCAGTACGCTGGCCAAGTGCGGGTTGGCGAACTTAACTATATGTCTTTCGAAAAGTAATTGGTTTCTCTCAGATATACAGGATTCCTCACGATGTTTTTCTTGATTTGTTTACTAAAATATAATACAAGTGGTAATCATGAGATCATCAGAGATACGAGATCTGATATTTGAACTGGTTTGCCAAGCCATTCATTTAAATATAAATATGTTGGGACTTAAACACACAGCACCATCTAGTTCCACGGTAAGCTACGAGGCTTGTGTCATGGATACCAGATAGTTGATACACTACACATATATAACTTTGAATACATAAATATATTATAAATATAAACACCCATAACTGGAGTACAAACATTCGTGTTCATCACACCAATGAATGCCTCCAGCGGGTCTCGAACCCTCGATCGCTGGCACAGCAAGTAGGTTCTACAAACTGAGCGATACGTATCTTCAAACGTTATTGAACTCGCAAGGATATGCATAGTATGTAAATTACTTTAAATGTAGGATAATAAAATAAAACTATACCAAAGAGGATTTTAAAATTTTATTATGTACATATATGATCATATGTATGTACGTATATATGTATATAAATGGTTTTTACATAATATATGAGAATTACATAAATATTTATACCTGCAGTTAAAATGAGGGAAGCTAAATGACGAACAAATTATTAGCGTTTAGAGTTGACGTATACATCCGATATAACGATTGCCTTCGGACGATCGCCCTACGCCTTTTCCATGCATGTATGGAAGTGACGACCGGGTCTTAGACAAAACATAAACAAAAATATCATTCCACGTTACGTTAAGGAATAGTAATTTTAATAAAAAAATTAAAACCTTTACAGAAAAGAAATACAGTGTTAATTAGGACTATAAGATATAGATGTTTAATTTATATTTTATTTAGAAATAGAGATAACTATACAAGAGAGTTCGTTAAAAATATTTTATCTATTGTTCAGTAAAAAATATAATAATATTATCTAATTTACAAATCTAAAATTTAATATAAGAATTCTAAAATATATTTAAATCTTTTTAATTCCCTCGACACTAATTTGGTCAAGTGTGAAATTAAATGAAATTTGAAATGAAATTTATTTATTTAGTAACAATTCTTATACATTAGTAAAACAATGGCTACGATGATGCGGCAAAAGTATAAAATGCGTTCCAGATATCAACACCCGCCTCCGTAGTACGTAATTCTTCAGTCTATTCATACGAAATTGATTGAAGCCATACTAAGCAATCAGATTTACAACGATAAGAGACGACTGGATATATCTGAATCTCGGAAAAGGCTCCAACGATTTTCATGAAATTTAGTACACAGGGGGTTTCGAGGGCGATAAATCGATTTAGATTTGTCTTACGTCTGAGAAAACGCGTGTTTTTGAATTTTCATGCGGTTTTCTTTCGCATTATTCCACGCAAAATATGGTGGATAATTTCGGACGCCCGTGCATAAGCATCATGGTCAAGCGGCCAAGGCGTAAGGTTGACAATGATAGGTGTTCGGGTTCAAATCCCGGTCGGAAACAAAGGTATTTTTTTGTATTTATTCAAGTTTTTAGTTTTTTTAAAAGAAAATTTTACTGTTGACCATAAACTCCGAGCGAAGCTCGGTGGCCTAGGTACTATTTAATAATTCATTGATTATATTGTAGAGTAAACAGCTTAGATACGGGTAATGTCTTTTGCGACCGCGGTTCCTAAAAATATGTTATTACTATATACTAGTAGTAGTAGTAGTGTTGCTTAGTAATTAGTCTTTTTAAATAATAGCAAACTAAATTAAAATTATCATCTAAGGATATGTATAATTAATTAAGATAAATTTTAACTTTTTAAATTACACATAGAACATTTATATGGCTTAAATAATTAATATTATATTTTATATTTTTTCTTTATGGTTATAAATATAATAATAGCAACACTAAATATAGATTACTAATTAATATTTTTAAAATTGTAATAATTATAACAATAACAGCAAAAATTAAATAAATAATATTCCATATTCAATCATAAAACTAATTAAAATTATAAAAATGTTTAAAGTTAAAAAATATTGTAAGGTACTTGGTGCAATTTTTATTTTGTTATTTGTGGATAGGCTGTCTGTAACAACTATACCTTCGAGACATCTAACACCTCAGTCTCTTCCGTGACCATGATTGCTGTAAAGCATTCGAGACGTCGGGGACCAAAAATCCAAATAAATCCGCGAAAAAATCCGAAAAGGTAGTTTTATTTAAAATACAAAATTTTACTTTAAATATTCTTTAAAATTTATTTTAAGCTAAATTACCTATAATGTTAAAAATAATCGATTAATTTTGTTCTCGAGGTACTTTTTATAAATGATGTCTTCGCTCTATATTATATTTTAAAAATATCATTTCTATAATTTGTAAATCTAGTTACTTAACAAAGCAAACGTGAATAACATTAGAGTTTTGCCACAGTATTATATTTTAACACCTAATAAGCCTTCCTTTTACTAAGCTGTCGTAATTTTCCTAAAAGAGATTTCCCAGAGATAGACAGTGAAGAGTAGTTTCTTTACAAGAAACGACACGACACCGACACGATAGTCTAATTATAAATAACTTATATAATAATTTTACTGTTAGTCTATGTAGATTCTGTTTCATGATACATTGCAGTTTAGTGCGTGTGTATGCCATTTTAAGTGCACTCTTTATTTATTACACTCGTATAGTTAAAAGCTCTATAAAATCTCAGGCGAACAGAGAACAACTCAGGTCTACCTTCAACTTCGTAACTCCGAACTCCTACTGAGGATTTCTTAACGAAAAAATACAAGAATCATAATAAGTATAATATTCATATTGCGGCCCACGAACCGAACCCAGGATCTTATGATTTACAGCCATACATTCTAGCCACTAGATCATAGAGTTAAAAACATTTTTTATAGTAATAAGAAAATTCACAAATATGCAAGTTGTTACAGATAGTATCTATCCACAAATATAATAACCACTGAGAAGTCTAAAACCTCTCGCCCGTGACTATGATTGCTGTAAAGCATTCGAAACATAGAAAATCAAAAATCAAAATAAAACCGCAAACAAATCCAAAAAATTGTTTTCCTTAAAACGTCAAATATTCTTAATAAATCAAAATATCACGTTAGCTAATATAATATTACTTACCACGCACATAGTTTATGATTACTATATTATAATCCAAGTCAATAAAATCATTCCAGTAGGATTTTAATAAAAGGTCTTACAGCTCTAATAAAGTATTTAAATTAAGTCATAAAACGTCTAGTGTAAAATACTCATCGATTTAGAATGCTAGACAAGCCCGAAACAAACATTAGTGAACGTCTTATTTGGTTATTTAATACCATAAAATAATAAGTAATGGAGTAAAATTTACCTTTTTCACAGCCTTTGTGACAGAAATAGTTATTATTATTTCCTTTTATATTATACATAAATAACTTACACATATACGGTGGAGTTAAATTAAATTCACAGACGTTCGTACTTTGTTTGATTTTCTATAAATGGACGGTTTCAAAAGGACTGCAAAAACAAAATTGTGTAAAAATGCTTGCAATAAATTTTAATGAACATCGTCTTCGTCACTAATCGAATGAATGTGTATAATTGAACATGTAGGCTTTATTACTCTATTGGTAGCGTCAAGTAAAAAATTCTTGTTAAGACAGAAATATGGTTATCTAGAATTTAATATATTAAAAGAATTTTTAAAGAAACCTACACACTTTTAAAGTAACTCTTGATTATAAAATACAATGAGGTATCATTATGAGCCTTTTTTAATGTTATAAAATTGATGTATGATGTTCTCCTAGCCGATTCCGGCCACGGCGGCCAATCTCATTGAGACTAGCCAACTGCACAGGAGATATTATAGTGTACAAGTGTATGCGCAGACACAACGTGCACTCTCTATTCCTATCACTCTCATACTCCGGTGGGACGATTGCTCCACACGACCAGTAAGAGTTAAGGCGCAGGACCGATGGCTTTGCGTGGTCCCGAGGCACGGGGGTGAAACACCGCCAACTTCCCAACTCTGGGCTGCTACTGAGACTTACTATACAGAAAGACGCAATAACTAAACTTGGCCCGACCCGGGACTCAAACCCAGGACCTTCGAGTGTGCAGCCGTACATGCTAGCCACTACACTACCGAGGCAGTTGTTTATGTATACCATCTGTATAACGAATGTTTATATTATATAGGTACTCACCGGCAAAAAAAGTCAGAACTATCCACTAAAACTCAATGGATCTATCCTCGTCTTAATTGGGTGTAACAAGACTAATTACGCACTTAACGACAAGGCCCTGCCATCCGGCCTTTTAAAGCACATCATAACAACCACCACTCTACTATCAAAGTATCAGGAGCAACCCACCGTATTTGTCTATATGTGCTTCTCTTATAGGTTTCTGACTGGGTTTTTAAATAAATATGTTGAGATATTAACACACAGCACCATCTAGTTCCATGATAAACTACGAGGCTTGTCTTATGGTTACCAGATAGTTGATACAGTACACATATATAACTTTAAATATATACATATTACAAATATAAACACTCATGACTGGAGAGCAAACATTAGTGCTCATCACACAAATTAATGCCCCCAGCGGGACTCAAACCCACAACAACTCTCACAGCAAGTAGAGTCACTACAAACTGAGCCAAACGTATCGTAGATTGCACCCCAACAATATAGTACATTCGAAAAGAGCATCTTTATGACCTTTTCCTATAAGAAATTTGTCATTTCAAATATTTCTAGAAGAATTAATACTATCTACAATAAACCCAGAAGAACCATGCGCCGGGGCATGCAGATTACAAAGTGTCTCATAGCATCATCGTCATCTCAAGCGTTCCACCATGACATCTCGCCATCCTAATCCTCTCACTTCATACTATTTTTACTTAAACACCACTAATATTATAATACTAGCTTTGCCCGCGGCTTTGCCCGCGGCTCCGCCCGCGTTCAAATGACCAAAAACCAAATTCTTAGGTTTTACATATTAGTATACTCTTACATTGCAGTTTTCGTATTGTTTTTAGAAATGAGATGTCTTACTGCGGTAAAAAGTATCCTATATGTTGACTCAAATTTCATCAAAATTTGTCTAGTGGTTTTCTCGTGATGTGGTAACAGACAGACAGACTTACAGACAGATAAAAAATCTAAAAACTATAGATTCGGACTCTGTGTCAACAATGTCTATTTCAATAAGATTTTCCGAAAAAATATTTAATGTACAGATTCGACTTAGTTACAATTTTATTATATGTATAGATTACCTTGATATTATTAAAAGGTCGCTTTATAAAACTGTTATATTTTAATCTTATTCAACATATTCTTAATACTCTTAATGCTTGAATAAATGGTTCAGAGAGTAATTTTAAATTATTGTAATTTCAAGAAGTGATACCGTTTATTTTCGCGCTTTGTTTATTTATGTATATCATTTATTTTATACAATCTTGTCTCCATGGGGTACTTATTTTTGGGAAAATGAAATTGTATTCATTTAAAACCGAGGTATCTGAATGCGATACTCTTATATCTTAGCATTAGTTTTTTAATTACTATATTTTAATATAAATTGTGGAAATATATACGCAAAAATAATTATTTTAAATATTCAAATATTCTTAAAAAAGGACGCTTGAATTAGTAATTTACCTTCTTAATATAATCTATACATATAATAAAACTGCAGAGGTCGATTGTCTGTACATAGAAAAAAAATGCTGACAACCGAGTCAGGGGGATGTAAGAAGAGAAATAGAATAAATTCAGATTTTTTCAATTTTTTTGTTTCTATGTCTGTTTGTCTGTCTGTACGGGATAATCTCCGAAACTGTTGACCGATTTAAATGAAATTTTTCATGGTGGTACCTTATATCCCCGGTCAATATTTTAAATTCTTTTCAGCCCGAAAAATTAAAGATTTCCCGTGGGATAGTTAAAAAAACTATCGTAACTTATACAGCTTAGTACACAAAAACTACTGATTGGATTTTAATGAAACTTTATAATAATAACAAATAGGCTACTTTTTATCCCAGAAAAATGTACGGTTCCCGTGGGATAGATTTGTTTTTGTTACAATATTGGGCAAGATAATGTAAGTATTTTTAAGCGTTTTTTGTTCTTAACACTAAAGCTTGTCAAAGGCTAAACAAAAAAAAAAGAGAATCGGTTGACAAACAAAGAAGGAAAAGGTACTTAACTGTTTTGCATTTACCTATTAATATATACATAGAATCATTGTGTTGTTAATTTTAATATAAAATATTTAAAATTCAAATCGATATGAACACTTAAGCAATAATTAGTTATAAATCTTTCGTCATATTTGTAATAGCAGAGAGAATCACGCCTTTATCGTTCAATAAAATCACATTTCTTGCCGCGAGCTCCATCACTTTAAAGTGTACTTTAAAGTTCAAACAACAATGTTAACCAAATAATGTGTTGAAAGTTGAAAAAATAGTTATGAAGATGTACAATTGATATTATTTACAATTATAGATGATTTTGAAATGAATTTGGATTTATTTATAGTGATTGCTTGCGGCTTCGCTCGTTTTTAAATTTTATAAAAAACAGTCCGGTCTTTTAGGCTCTAATGTGATGTGAGACAAAAAGAGTTTTTAAATCGGGTCCATAGATCCTAGGATTAGCGTTCAAACAAACAAAATCTAGCGACTCACTCTCATTTCGTTTGGGTTCTTCCCTAATTATAAGCATTATTTTTATATACAGGCATCAATTTGACCAGTTCGGACTGCTAAAGCTGCTGTTTAGTGCATTTTTCTCTGACTTCATTTGCAAATATTAAGATATAAAACTGAAAACTTTTTAAATAAAAATAAAATATAGCTTACATCCGCCAGGGATAGTATATGTAATATTACCGTGGTATAGCTTTCTATAAGTGAACGAATTCTTGGAATCAGTTCAGTAATTCCAGAAATTACCCTCTATATACAAACAAAGTTTACTTCTTCATTATATAAATATATAATATAGTAATGTAGATTAGTATAAAAGTATAGAACACTGAAAGAAAGGACTATTTCATGCAAACGAAGCCATGAGACACAGTTAGTATTAAAATAAAAAAAACTCTATCCTATTACGGTTAAAGACGAGTCGAAGGTGATACCGATCACGTAATAGCAAGATAGGGTCACTCGATCGAATTCTTCGTACACGTGCATGTAACCAAGGCTGCATGATGACTTGCAATCGCATTCTTTTTCACGTCGGTTGTCTTGGGTTTGATTTTATATTTTATATTGAAGCGAGTGTAAAAAAATTCAAATGCTTACCAAGCAATACCGATAATCATGTCAAATATGTATTTATTTAAAGTTATATATGTGTAGTGTATCAACTCAACTATCTGGTATCCATAACACAAGCTTCGTAGATTACCATGGAACTAGATGGCGCTGTGTGTTACTGTCCCAACATAAAAAAAAATACATCAAAATTAAATGTCTAATAATGACAGAATTTTCAAACAGTTTTTTTTTTCAAATATAAAGTAGCATAATCTTCTACATATTATGTATGTTCCATTCCACATCCATTATTTCAAGACGATTTTGCGACAAATTTGTCAAGTTCAGTCAGAAAATTATCTGTATAGAAAATTTTCATCGAACCCACGACCGCCTTTATGTTAGTAGTTTATTAATTACTTTTAAACTCCAAAGGTACAACAAAACTGTCGTTTTAAAATCACTGTTATAGTTATTACATCAACCTTAATTTTACTGCAGTCCTCATCTATCCCCAATAAAAAGATAAGGGTTGACTTTTTCATTGAAATTTACAATATGGCCACCCTTAAAACTTAATCATCATTGAAAAACACCAGATAAATCTGATCACAATCGGCAAATATGTAGCTTAATATGAATATATACAAAAAATACATGTACTATTCTGTTTTTTTAAATATAACGGGATTTACCAGGTTTTACTTATTTTCATGAGTTTCCGATTTTTCAATACTGCTATATATATATATAAGAATCATGCTCACAAGTATATTCGCAAACCGTAAAAGCTAAAAAACTACCGTCCTGTTCAAAGTCGTTCAAAAATTATTTAAAATCAAGAACAAGCTAACCGTAGCTTAATACTAGACTAGACCAGATAATTATAATATATAATTTATTTTTAACCCGCAACTCACCCTCGCTTCGCTTCGGGCCCGTGCCTGGCCAAAAACATATCTATCCCACGGGAACTGTACATTTTTCCGGGATATAAAGTAACCTATGTGCTATTCCAGACTATTATCTATATCTGTGCCAATTTCATCCAGATCCGTTTAGCCGTTCTGGCGTGAAAGAGTAGCAAACATCCATCCATCCTCACAAACTTTTACATTTATAATATTAGTATGGACATTGGACAAGCTTTTAACTTTAAGACCTATTTATCTAAGAAAATAAATAAAGTATTCCTGTAATGTAATTACACTTGTTAAAAGAAACATAATCGTTAATCAATTAGAAGTTGCCCGTGACTTCTTCTGCTTGATACATATAAGGAAAAATGATGATTTTTATAGTACGCCTTGATCTAGCTAATAATATTAATACTGTACATTAAGAATATATATATATATATATATATATATATATATATATATATATATATATATATATATATATATATATATTATAGAAGATTTTTTTATTGTGAGTTTTTTAATATATGAGCCATAGGAACACTACGCTGAATTTTTCACAATTTCAAATGTTTTCATTGTTTTCTACAAAACCCAAATTCAATTTTTAAAATAAAAGCCTAACTTATTTCTTATAATATCAGCTATCTGTCAGTGAAAATCCCGTCAAAATCGGTTTGGCCGTTTCAGAGATTTTTGTGTAGATATTTTACTATCTAAAAATGTACAAGAAGAAAATAAAACCTAATGAAACTATAAAATTTATATATTATATATAAATTTATTGTAACCGGGAATCCTACCAACTTCCGATTATGAAGGCAGATATTTATGTACTAGACTTCACTCTAATTAATCAAATCCATATTATAATATGCTAAATTATCTATATTTGCAGTTCAGTTGACTTATGTAAGAATAGGTCAAATGCCAGAATGATTTGCGATACTATTGACATGTCATGTTCTATCTGACAAATAAAATTAATAGAAATTACTAGCAGAACCCGCGGCTTCTCTCGCGTTAAAACTACAAAAAAGGTTAGATAGGTTCCATAAAAACGTTCACCCTCTATTTTACTCCCTTATGGGATGAATTTCATAAAAATGCTAAAATACGTATTTATTTAATTTTATTGAAAAGCATTAATACCAAGTTTCAAGTAATTGTTATCATAAATATTTTTTCGTGGGAATGAGATGATATCTCGCTAAGAAGTAGCCAATATCTCTCTCTAACTCTGCAACTTTCTCCACATAAAAAATGACGCCAAATCGTTACTCTATTTCGACGTAAAAGAAGGATAAACAAATAAATAAACAAACAAACAAACACACTTTCACATTTATAATATTAGTATAGATTACTTAATAAGATATTTTCTTCTTATCAAAGCGATCTATTTATATAATATAAAGATATTTTCACTACTTTGGTGTTTATTGGATAGCATGTACGGCTGCAGATCTGGAGATCATGAGTTCGAGTCTCAGATCGGGTAAAGTACAGAAAATCTTCTGTCAAAAAAATCTCAGTAACAGCTTGGAATTGCACAGTTTGTTTGGTGATTTACTGCGTGAATTGACGAGTTTGTAAAGCCTAAAGAGCATTTGTCCTGATACAAGTCTTGATAGTAAAAAGTATAAAAAATTTAGTTACGTTTTAATAACCAGTTGGAATTATTTTCATATGGGTTTAAAATATAGTAAGTATGGGAAATTCAAGTGTTAATATAATTTAATATCCATAATAATTTGATCTAATGATCTATCATTGGCTCTAGCCAGGAGGCTAGACTACAAGAGTAATCTCGTCTAATTTTTAGTAAAATCTTCAAGTTTATGCAATTTTAATAAGTTTTAACAAGTCCCATTCACAACAGTCGGTCAACATTTTCTGTTTTCAGTATTTTTAGTTTGTATAAATTGACACATGTCTTTTGACAACTGACGTTGTTCTTATTCACTGTATGACAATTAACAAGTGGTAATCATGTTGGAGATGATTCGCATATGAAAGTTAATACTTCAGAGGTGCGAGAACCAGGATTTGAACCCGCTTCACTCGGTTTCCCAAGCGAGTGCGTTCCCGCTGGGCTACTACTGTAGTACATTTTACTTAAATTGCCCCGCCCCTAATTTTTATAGTGTGATGTGAGATTATAAAAGAGCCTTATAAATTAATCAATAAATGAACTTTAAAAAAAATAAACTAGCAATTCTGGACATAAACGTGTTCAAATGAACAAAAGTTTTTACCTTTGGCATATTAGTATAGATTTGTAATATTGAATCATGTACAAAAAGATATACAAAAGTTAATTACAAATTGCTTTCACCCCGTGAAAATATTTATGAAGCAACAAGAGCAATCCACGTACATGTGATGTCCTCCTTTTAATGTATTTAATAATGTTATAAACTAAGCCAAATCATATAACTTTTGTGTAAATCTATATTCTAATATGTTTTGTTTTGTAGAAGTGATTTTTCTATAATAAACTGGGAACTTAGATATCATCCTACAATCGTTGCAAAAATAGAAGTTTAAACAAATATTTAGGAATGTCATTATATGACACTAGCGACTCACCCTTGCTTTGCTCGGGTTCGTCTCTAGGTACGTTTTAACGGTTAGGGTGGAATTGATACTCGATCCCTTGCTCGGCGAAAAACAAAAACTATCCCACAAGAACTGTACATTTTTCCGGAATAAAAAATAATCTATTTGCTATTCCAGACTATAATCTATCTCTGTGCCAAATTTCATCTAGATCCGTTCAGCCGTTCTGGTGTGATTTACGGAATAGTTTATATTCATAAAGAATACATACCTACTAAAAATTTTTTTTAAGCTAAAATACTTTCCAGGCGTACACAACGTAACCCACCAGAGTTTCATCACAATCGGAACAATGGTTTAGGAATGCATAGAGGACAAACATACAAACATTATTTTTATTTATATACATAGAAGATATGGAAGATTAGTTATTATAGGTTTAGACTTCTTTGAAAAAGGCTAAGAATACATTAACATTTTCAAAAATCGTGATGATCACGCAAAAGTAAATAGATGTCGAGTGTAATGGTATCTTAAAGCAAATAACAAGGTTATATTTTTATGTCCTGATATATTCCTAGATTTAAATCATGATATCAGAAAATTTCATCAGGATTCGTAATAACTGTTTTTATTTCTATCGGTTTCTATTTTTTTTAATAATTTCTATTTTTATAAACAAAACATACGGAACCTATAGACAAAAGAACAGGTTGAAATTAAAAGGGTGCTTTTTGACACTTAGCTACGGATTCCTAATATCTTCTATGACTTCATTAGTTAGCATTTTCAATATACTATCATTTAAACGTCTTTAAAAAGAAAGAGGTACTCAATTCGATTGTATATTTTTTTTGTAAATTATTGTTATTATGAACGTAATTGCATGATGTTTTATTTATCGATTTGAATAATTCTATCCTTAAAAGCGAGATTCATAGATCGCCCTTACATTTTGTGATAAAGTTTTAGTTTTAGCTAATTTTTCATGGCCTTGTCAATCCATTACTTTACTTTAGAAAACCGCACTTTGCTTAGTAAAGATAGAGCAGTCTTAGGCTCTCCGGATTATAAAAAAAATTGTTGGAACATTACTAATACACAGCGCCATCTAGTTCCATGGTAAGCGACGACAAGGCTTACCATGAAACGTTGTGGATACCAGATAGTTGATACACTACACATTTATATAACTTTAAATGCATACATATTATAAATACAAATATCCACGACTGGAGTACAAACATTTGTGCTCATCACACAAATGAATGCCCCCAGCTGGACTCGAACCGGCGACCGCTGGCACAGCAAGTAGTCAAGGGTCACTACAAACTGAGCCAAACGTATCGTCTTTGTAAATATAAGATTTAGGTGTTCTTATGGTGTAAAATATATAATTAAGAAATACTATAGGCTCATCGTGGCATCTAAATTATTTAAGACAGCAATGAGTTACGATACAAGCAACAACAAACATTTGTAATTAATTAGAGTTCTGTTTAGGAGCGTGAATCACGAGCTTGAGTGATTAATAAGAGCATCAAATTGTTTTAAGCTGATCATAGAAATGAAGCCGCTTTAAAAAAGATATTTTTCGTATAATAAACATTACTGTAGATATTTTAAAAGAAAATTCTTTTTTGCATTATACAGCCTGTTATTGAGGAAGGTTTATAGGTTATATATAAATAAATATGTTGGGATATTACATTGTACTGACACTTAACAAGGATAAAACCACGTGGCATAGCTAGTAAAAAAATATTCGAATTTGTATCTCCTTCTTTTGTGCTACTTAGTTGATAAAACATAAAATTCGCGTATTGTAAGAAGTATATTGTGGTATATGGTAGTGGCTGGAACAATATTACTGAGAGAAATCGAATATAAAACTTAATTTTTTGAAGTCAGTTATAAAGCTAATTTTAGTACAATTTTAAGCTTCAACCTCGATTTCCTACATGGTTCATCAATGTCGTTCTAATATTCTGACTTACTTTATTTAACATTTGTTCAATGTTCACTGAGTGTTGAGATTAATATAACATAATTTTTTATTGATAGTATCTAGAAATAAATAATCAAAGTGCAGTACCATTTTCTCCTCTGTTTATCAAAGGTTTTTTTTTTGTTTAATACCTATTGACAAGCTTTAGAGCTATCAATAAAAAATTAGAAACAGTGTTTTTATACAGGGTAATTTTTAATTTACTAAAAACCTTTTGGAAATATACTATTTACATCATAACAACAACATCTGTAACAAGAAAAAATAATATTTCTTAAATTTTTATTTTCATACAAAAATAAAAATATTTTTTTGCACCTTCTAAACTTTAAAGTTCTAGCATCTGGCCAAGTTTAAATGAGTAAGCGCGGCTTCCTACACCCCTCCCCCCCCACCAGACACGCACTTTCTTTTGCTAATGCTGGACTATTACCGTTGAGAAGGTGCAATATAAATACTTTTATTTTTGTTAAATTTAAGATATATTATTTTCTTTCTTACAGATGTTGTTGTTATGTTGTAAATAGTAAATTCCCAAAGGTTTTCAGTAAATTAAAAATGACCCTGTATAGATAGGTAAATTCTATTCATATAAGATTTCCTCAAATTTTGAATAATGATTTTAGTCGGATTTCGATCACTGGGTGAACACTAGTATATTATTAATCTGCCTAACTGTAATGACTTTCTTATGTCATGACTAGCGGCTCATCTTCGCTTCGCTCGGGTTCGCCTCTAGAAAAACATTGACAGAGAACTATTAGTTCCCACGGGAACCGTTCATTTTTTCGGAATGAAAAGTAACCTGTTGTTTAACTGGCAATATAAGGTATCAGCATGCCAAATTTTACTAAATTAGGTGCATAAGTTGATGTGTACTAAGCTGTATAAGTTACTATAGTTTTTAACTATCCCACGAGAATTCTTTACTTTTCCGGAATGAAATGTATCTTACATGTTGACGGGGGTATAAGGTACGATCATGCGTTTTATTATATTTAAAAAAAATAAGGTATAATAAAACTAAGAAAAAATAAGGAAAAAATAAGAAAAATTAAGAAAAAATAAGGTATAATAAAACAGTAATATATAATAATGAAAATAGTTATAGCGAGTGTACCTTAGGAGATAGACATATACTATTGAGAACTTTTCTATCGACCTTTTTAAGACTTACAATTTTCTTGTACAATGTTTTGATCTATCTCTTAAGGTTGAGCCAGCGTCAGCCATATAAATTTCTAAGGACAATTCGATAGAACCAGTTGTTGTGTTTTCCCGTGGGAATGAAAAATTTGCCTGTCGTAAAAGGTACCCTAAATGTTGATCCGAATACTAAGTTATCACTATACAAAATTTAGTTAAAATCGGTTCAGTACTTTTTGCGTGAAACACGCTCATCGATTTGACTAAGTTAGTTTTATTATAGGTATAGATAAGAATAGATATTGCTTATGAGATATACATATACTATTCGAAACTCTCCTGTAGGACTTTTCAAGACCTACAATTTTTTAGTATATTGTTTTGATGTATGTATGTCTTAAGGTTTAGCCAGCGGAAGGTTTCTAGGGATGACTCGATAAAACCAGTTATTGTATCTTTATCGCGAGAAAGAAAGATTTTCTTGAAGTAAAAGCTTTCCTAAACATTGACTCGAGTAATAAGTTATCACTCCACCAAATTTCGTTGAAATCGGTTCATTACTCTTCACGTGAAACGCGCATACAAAAACAGACAGACATACAGGCAAACAGAAAAACAGACAATTTTTTTAATATCTATTGTTTTGGGGTCTATGTTGTGTACATGATACGTTACAAATAAACGAAAACATCTATCATACGGGAACCGTACATTTTTCCGGGATAAAAAGTAACCTATTTGTTATTCTGATCTATGACCTATATTATAAGTATATATTATAAGTAATAAAGTTTCATCAAAATCCAATCAGTAGTTTTTGTGTACTAAGCTGTATAAGTTACTATAGAAATCCAATCAATAGTTTTTGTGTACTAAGCTGTATAAGTTATTATAGTTTTTTTAACTATTCCACGGGAACCATTTAATTTTCCGGGATAAAAATTTCATTTAAATCGGTCCAATAGATTTGGAGATTAGCCCGTACAAACAGACAAACAGACAGAGAAACAAAAAAATTGAAAAAAATCTGGATTTGTTCTATTTCTCTTCTTACATCCCCCTGACTCGGTTTTTAGCATTTTTTTGCTATGTACAGACATTCGACCTCTACTCTTTTATTATAGTATAGATAAAATATAAATGAAGTTCTTGGAGTGAGGCCAGAAGCGCTTCTATTGTAAGGTCTAATGTATGTAAATGAAGTTACATTTATTACTTGCCTTTATAACTCTTCGCTGTTTATTAGTCATCGTGCATTTGTTAGTAATAGATGTTTGAACGTACAGTCATATTTGTAACGTCTCTAACTTTATATTATTATCACTAGGAGTTCGACACTATTTTATTAAATAATATTTATTATATACTATTACGTTTTAACGTTTAGTATAGATTTTTCAGAGATGAGATATTTTCTCGCAGTAAAGAGTATCCTATATGTTGACCCGGATAACCAGTTATCTTCATATCAAATTTCATCAAAATCTGTCCAGTGGTTTTCTCGTAATGCGGTATCAGACAGACAGACACACAGACAGACAGACAGATAGACAGACAAAAAGTCTAAAATCTATAGATTCGGACTTTGTATCGATAATAATGTCTATTTCAATAAGATTTTCCAAAAAATATTTAATGGACAGATTCGACTTAGTTACAATTTTATTATATGTATAGATTTTTGCATCGGATATAATCTTTTCTTGAACGTTGGAAAAAGTATTTATGCATACCACCTGCATATATACAGGTGGTAATTAAAGTCTCACCCAGTAAGAAAGAAAAAAGTACTTCCCCACTAACACCCAAAAGAACCCTTCTCATATGGGGTTTCATAGGATCGCTTACGCACTCAACTATGACGCCTTGACAGCTGTCTGTCGGCAGACCACAACATCCATTGGGTTGTTCCAACGGTCCACTCTGGTATCAGAGAAGTACCAGGAGCAAACTGCATGGTACACCACACACCGATGTGAATCGCTACCTAAGTTCAACCGTTTCATAGCTTCGAGCTGCAGGACCTTAGACTAGCTCGTTGGACACAGTTTAGTTCGCCAATAGCGTGTAAATTACAGAAGACACGATGAACATTGACCAATATAACCTAATTAAAAAATAACCCAGTTGAAAATTATTGGTAAATTATCATGTTATACCTATATCAAAAAAATCATACACCCAAACTATGAACCCGTTTTAAATTCAATAAAAGAATAAGAAATAATTTATTTCCATTTTAAAAATAAACACGGTTGTTAAATAAATATTTATGAGAATTCCATTATGTCACATCATGAATAATTTATATGTGATATGAATATCCGCTCGAGATCTTAAGCTGTCATAGTTCACTGTACTATGTCCAGTTATGCTTTTATTTTATTGTCTGGAAGTCGGTTTTTTTTAAGTTTTTAACTAAGGAGGTTGGTTAAAAGTACATGGTTTTGATGCCGGCCTTTTTTTTCTAATACTTCTTGTCGTTTATAGCACTTGCCGGCCTATACTGCGGTACGCTCACTTCGCTCGTTCGGCTCGTGTGTTGTGGTCACTGTTCTGTTCTAACTTAATCTAGAAAGAAACAAAGGGTCCTTCCGAGTATCCTTTGATTTACTTACCTCCTTAACGCTTTAAGAGTTTTTACCGATATGAAATTCAAAACTATTTTTGAATTTTTTAGACTGTAACATTTATAATAAATGGATTATATATATATATATATATATATATATATATATATATATATATATATATATATATATATATATATATATATATATATATATATATATATATATATATATATATATATATATATATATATATATATATATATATATATATATATATATAAACAAATAATATTAAATGATCAATTGTTTTATATACCTATGTATATATAAATTTATTTCGTATATCTTGGAAATGGCTCTAACGATTTGGATCAAATTTTGTTTTTAGATAAGGTTTTGCTTTTCAAGTTTATGTCTTTTCCTAAAATACATGATCTTACATAATACCGAACGAGGCTCGCTCGCTAAGTTACTATATAATAAAGTTATTAATGAAAGAGAAAGGAATTTACACTTATCATAATATATAATACTTATGCCTTAAACATTATAACTGCATATTTTAGATTGTCACGCTCGAGCTCATATTACCGATGATATCACAATTTGTTGGAAACCTGTTCTCTGAAATGAATACCTTTACATATCTCTTTTACTTACGATTCAACGAATAAATGTTAAAAGATCTGCTTCCGCTACTTGCACATAATATATTGTACTAATAAATGTATCTAGGTCGGCGTGATGTAGAATTATTTTAACGAATAGGGACTCTTACGGTATGTATATGAAATCTATAGATAAATAAGCACAGTTCAGTAACTTTTTTCCTGTGTTTATCATTAATTTTGTTTATTAGCTACTAGCAGAATCCGCGGCTTCGCTCGCGCTAAAACTGGTAGTAAGGTAGTTTCATACAAACTTTCATCCCCAATTTTACCCCCTTATAGGACGAATGTCGAAAAATGCTAAAACACGTATCTATTTAATTTTATTAAAAAGTATTAATACTAAGTTTCAAGTAATTCTTATCATACATATTTTTTGGATTGTAATATAACGTGTTTTCCTGTGGGAATTAGATAATCTCCGGCAGCCTATGTCACTCTCCAGCCCTCTAACTATCTTCATACAAAAAATCACGCCAATCCGTCAATCCGTTTCAATGTGAAATAAGGAGAAACAAATAAACAAACAAACACACTTTCACATTTCTAATATTAGTACGGATTGACGAGTTTTAGATAATCTATATACATAAAATGAATGCTACTTTGTATGTTTTTTCTATATGCGTTCCTTCACCATTATATCCCAGGAACGCACCTAAGCAAAGCGAGTGTAAGTCGCTAGTCTAATCATTATGCCTATCTAATATATAAATATCTCGTGTCACGGTGTTTGTGGTTGCACTCCTCTGAAACGGCTTGACCGATTTTAATGATTTTCTTTTGTATATTTGGTAGGTATGAGAATAGGTCGTAAAGTATTCACTCTTCTACCACCACCTCCATTTTTTAATCGCAATTTTAGTATTTTTGTATGAACAATAATATATAAATATATAGCGACGAATCCGAGCGAAGCGTGGGTTAGTCGCTGTATAACATAAGCCCAAAGAGATTTTTTTTTGTAGATTGAACGCGAACGTACCTACTGAGCTTTAATATTGTTTTTATCTGCATCATCTGCATACAAAAGAATATGGACGAACTTTAAAGGATTTTTAAAATCGTTTCGATCATGAGTAGTAATTGCAAATACCTATGAAAATGCTAAAGGTTACAAGTTATAGCTTACAGTACGAAGAAATTAGTCCGTTCAAATCCGTTTTTGCATCCGCTAACGATAATAACTGTGGATAGGTTATCTATGAACAGAGTCTGTTAAAACAAACAGCGCTTATTATTTTTTGTTTAAATTTCAAAGCTATCTATACATATAATAAAAACCTAACTGAGTCGAATCTGTACATTAAATATTTTTTTTTGGAAAATCTTATTAAAATAGTCATTATTATCGATACAGAGGCCGAATTTATACTTTTAGAATTTTTGTCTGTCTGTCTGTCTGGGAACGCATCACGAGAAAATCATTGGACAGATTTTGATAAAATTTACATAGACACATTTAGGTACATTACAAAGGATTACATAGGAACGTAACTAGGGACGAACCCGCGCGGAGCGAGGGTTAGTCACTAGTATGTGATATATTTTTATCAGAGTTGCCTTTGAAAAATAATAATAAAATTAAACAAAAGCAAGTAAAACTACATTATAGGCCTTAATTACAATAGTTTTTAGAACTTATTTTTATTATAGTATGGGTACTATTTTTTTTTAAATAAAAAATAAGCCTAACCATAAAAACTGCCTCCGATCTAGATTTCAAAGATACTTTTGTTATTGCACAGATAATATATCCTATTAAAAACATAGCTAACATTATCTGCGTACTTGATCTAAAAACGTGAAGCCATACAAATACACACAAATACATACATACATACATACAATTTTTGCATTTTTTTTCATTTACAATAGTAGTCGGATAGTTTAATTTAATACAAAAATAATATGCAGCTTATTTAACATTTAAAACACTTTATACAAAGCCCACAAATATTGCGAATATTCTCTATATAATATTATGCATTAGCATAAGTATAGATCCTCAATATCGAAGTTATACCAATTATTGTAATAACGTAAGAACATAAAATCTAGGGAATTTTAATTACCGAAGTATATGTGATCGTAAAACGTGGGTTGAACTCTATTTAAATTGCAATCCTTTCATCTTTGGACCTTTATAATAAAATTTGCTGCATCGTCACGTCTATCTAAAATGTTGCCAATAAAAAAACTATTTATAAGTATAGTAAAATTAAAAATAATAATAACAAAAAAGATTATTATATAAAAAATAAAATGTAAAATTAATAATAATCTATCACGTGCAACATATTTTAATCGACCATTGCAATATTATATGGCGATCTTCGTAGTAGAGACGTATTTAGTTCTGGATACAATAGCGGAGATCGTCGGTTCTTTTGGTTTTGGTGGGTGTTTATATATTATAATATATATGTATTTAAAGTTATTTAAGTGTAGTATATCAACTTTCTAGTATCCATAACACAGGCCTTGTAGCTTACCATGGGACGAGATGGTGCTGTGTGTTAATGTCCCAATATATTTATTTATTCTCTTTGTAGAGTAGGAAGTGAATAAATAATCATATTTAACTAATTATATTGATATGGAGGAAAAGAAAATAGAGAATGAGTGTGAAATAAAGTTAAAGAGTAGGAAAAATGGACTTTAACTCAATATTACTTACTTCTTGACAAAATATGTTTGTGTGACGTATGTGTGTACGTTATTAGTGAAAACTAGTAAAATCGTCAATATACTTATATTAAAAGTACAAGAGTACAAAAATTACAGAATAGATATAAAAAATATCCTCCTGAAATATAGCTCTTTTTTTGAAGTTGGTCAATATATATACTAGCATAGCCCGCGGCTCCGCCCGCGTTCAGATGACCAAAAACCAAATTCTTAGGTTTTATTATTATTTTAGTAGGTATACTCTTACATTGCAGGTTTTGTATTTTTTCTCAGAAATGAGACATTTTTCCGCGGTAAAAAGTATCCTATATGTTGACCCGGATAACCAGCTATCACCAGTTTTTCTGTGATGTAGTAACAGACAAACAGACAAAAATTCTAAAAACTATAGATTCGGCCTCTGTGTCGATAATAATGTTTACTTCAATAAAAAATCCAAAAAAAATATTTAATGTACAGATTCGGCTTAGTTAGAATTTTATTATATGTATAGATATTATGTACACCGAGCCTTATTCATGAGTTATTCAACGATGCACATCAAAATTCAGTAATTAACGCATCTTAGCGTAATATATCTTTACTGCTGCGACTGTAACTCGCCTACCTCAATTATATATCGGTTATCTGGAACTATCAGAGTAAGAATTAATGAAAGTGGCATCAGTACGATTTAGAATTTAGTGCAGATTTTTTATGACATTTCCGAAGTAATATATAGTGCTCAAATGGATGGAACTTTTTTTGGGTCGGAGTTTGTCAGTAGATATGAGAAGATTAGAAAAAGAAAGAATAAGGTTTGAAATAAAAACTATATCGTATAAATAATCTAACAGATAAATGGTAACCTAAAAATACAATGTTTTGCTATATGTAAAACCTTTTTTAACATTCAAGCCATCAATCATCTTTGGGTGCTACAAAAAGTGTTTCTACACGTTATATTTATGGTGAAAGTTTCTAGTTAAATCCTATTGTTTTAAAAGCGTTCATCAAATATTGTAATTAGTGTCTGTGCGATGACAAGACGTATAATGTATAATAATACTAGCGACTCACCCTCGCTCCGCTCGCGTTCGTCCCTAGAAATGTTTTAACGGTTTAGTAAAGATTTCTCATAGATGAGATATTTTCCCACAGTAAAAGTTATCCTAAATGTTTACCCGGACAGCCAGCTATCATCATACCGAATTTCATCAATATCAATGCAGTAGTTTTCTCGTGATGCGTTCTCAGACAGACAGATAGACAGAACAAAAATTCTAAAAACTATAGATTCGGCCTCTGTATCGATAATAATGACTATTTTAATGAGACTTTCCAAAAAAATATTTAATGTACAGATTCGACTCAGAATTTTATTATATGTATAGATTAAAACTTATACTACTCGATGTCACTTCTATAATTCTTCATATCCAACAAAGTGATGGAAAGTTGTACAAAAGGTTATAAGGTTACGAGAATTACGCGTTTCCTAAGCGTTCAACTAGCCTTAATGCACCTATATATCAATACTATAATCCTTGAATTCCATACACGTATTTATTATAAATGAGAAATTTGTTTCTCAATCTAATTGACAAATATAACTTTGTAATGCGATCTTAATGTTGCCTAGTATTATGTTATGGGTTTATTTTAACTTATTATTTGATAACAATACTTAAAATAATATATAAATAGGATTATTATATATGTATATAATACACATATCGGACTTAATATTATATATGTACGTAAACTAAAGAAGTATACGTAAGCTAGGTTGCTTGCCCATACAAACTTTCATCCCCATTTGCTCAAAGGATGATTTCCGGGATAAAAACTATGTTCTTGCCAAATTTCATCTAAATCGTTTCAGTAGTTTCGGAGCTTAGTCGGTACATAAAAAACAAACAAAGAAACAAACAAACAAACAAAAAACAAAATTATATTAGTATAGTTGTGAAAGTTTGTATGTATGTATGTATGTTTTACTCTTTCACATTGAAAAGGCGGGACGGATTTGATTGATATTTAGTACAGAGACTATGACCTGGAGTAGCACATAGGCTACCGTTAGACACTAGAAGCCCATTCGAGGTAAGTGAGCTTTTATTTTGGGACTGAAAAAGAATTCATCTAGGTTATAAATTATAAATTGTAAAAAACTTTAAACGATTTAAGGAGGTTTCCCTAGCGTATTAAAGATTCGCATGAAAGTAACATGCGTTGTTTTTATTCTTCATACTACGCAAATGGAAATGTAAACTATATACTCGTAATTAGTACTTACGAGTACGTAAATATCTTACTTTGATAAAATATCTCACGTAAATAAATGATTTCTATAATATTATTTTATAAGTATTATACATAAATAACTTGAACTGTTTCTAACTTCTACTTGAACTGTTTCTAACTTCTTCAGTATCCTCATCATCAGCTAAGCTCGACAGAATCAAACTATTTTATTGCCCTGAGGAATTCACATAATAACAAAATAAAATTCAACCCAGTTTAACGTCCCACTGCTGGGGCATGTCTTTTGAAAACTTGCTAGCTTTTCCTTCCGTGAATAATCATCTTGAAAATGATTCGCACATGAAAATATCAGAAACGCGAGATTTGAACCCACTTCACTCGGTTTTACAAGCGAGTGCGTTCCACTGGGCTACATATATGTAGGTAAAATGCCCATTATACTAATTATTTTAAAATTCTAAATAATTTATTCTGTAAAAATAGGTTAACATATAAAAAATATTGAAGACACAATAATTAAATCTTTATAAAGCATCTTAATAAGGCGTAATGCTTGTATGTATACTTCACACGACGCTCCTTCTGCATTAATTATTTTAATTGCCTCCACTCATTGGATAACCTTTACCTAGCAAAATGAGAGCGAAAGGCATCATCAAGTGAGTATTTCACTAAAGGATCTATTTAAATGCGAGAAACTAGTGCTTTTCTGTGGTTAGACTTGCGTGAAACCTGTTATTTTTATTATTACGGAAATGATTGAACGTTTAACTACTTGCTAAGACGGCGAAGGAAATATTGTGAGAAAACTGCATGTTTGAGAGGACCTAATTGTTCTCAAGACATGTGAAGTCCGCCTACCCGCCGGGACTTTGGGCCCGGATTTGGCCAGCGTGGTGAACTATGGTCTTCGTAAAGAAAAGAGGCTTTGCCCAGAAGATTTGCATATTTAGGATACAAAATGTATCTAGTATAACCAAAAGATCTTCATACATTTCAGACGGATTTTTATGATCTTCACAATCCTTCTAGTGGAGACTGGCATATATATTTATAATATGAATAAAACAAACATTCACCTAGTGTGGGAATCGAACCTGCACTCTAAAGCAACTTAACTTTGAACTGGTGGTGGTTGGTAAAGAGCAGTAACAATTAACAAAATGAAATAGTCTTCATTTACATATTACTTTGTATGTTACTTCTAATTTTGAATGTCAAAGATCACTCTTAATTTTATGCAAGTTTAAAATTAATTTATAATAAACTGAAAATTTAATGGCACAGTTAAATCAGATGTTCATTATATAGCTTTGATTTGATGATTTCTCATCCACTGTCAGTGTCGAAATATCCTAGATAGTTCAATGACGTAAGTAGCCTTTTAGGGCCCCAATGCAAAAAAACCCTATTATGAAATAAAAAAAGGAAAAGGGGAAACCTATCCCAATTATAAAATAAAATGCGGAAATTTAGGACACTTTTTTGTTGCGGTTTTTTTTAAACTTCTACGAGGGCCGTCTTCAAAAAATGTTTTGAAAAACAAGAATCGTTTATAACCCACTGAGACCGCCTTGAATCAGTGGCCCCAGCGACCACATTGGTTGCATTGCTATAGCAACGCCAATGCTAGTTGGTCTTGCTTCATCAAGAATCAAACCAGTGACATAGAAAATGTACTGTAAGGATTTGCTTATAGTAAATTTGAAAATTATTTACTTGATTTTATTTGACCGGTCTTGTTAAAAAACATACACACTCGTTTTTGATTCGAGATTTCATACTAAATAAATAATCTATGTCACTCCCATATTTGGGAGGAATCTTATGAAACATTATATTGTATTAAAAAAAACAAAGAATTTATGCTATTAATTGTACCAAATAAATAAACATACGTATAAATATACTTGAAAAACATTACCCTCTTTTGGAGAGTTTGGGTAAAAATAGATACTCGGACAGGTACTGTCCGCATAAATGTTAATACCATTTGATAAAATGTCATCCATAATTCGTGAAATGATCCCACGGAACTGAACTTACTAGAAATATTTGATATGACGTATCTGTCATTGAAAATTCACTTGAAATGTCAAGAATGACTTATGAATAGACTAAATACTAGTCGCTACCTACGCTTACTTCGTGACCCTTTATACAAATTAATTAATTACACTACCATTATAAATGTAAGTTTATGTGTATGTTTATTTGGTACTCCTTCATGCTGAAACGGCTGGACTAATGAGGATAAAATTTAGGCCACAGATAGACTATAACCTGGAGTAACATATAGGCTACTGTTAAAAACCTAGAACGCTTGCTTGGATGAGTAAAACAAGGGTATCTTTCTATTCTATGTAAACAGAAATGTAAATGTTTGTTTGTTCAAAATCCGCTAAATCTTTAATTTTTGGTCCATTGGTTTGTTTGTACACATATAAGTATTTTTATATAAACCAGATTTCAATTCAATTATCTTGTTAATTGGCTTCAAAAAGTGTCATTTGTGCACAGATTACTTCGCCAATGTCACGTAGAATGGAAAAGACACGAAGGAGATTGGTTAGTAAAATAAGATTATTCAACTAAAAAAGGGAAGTTGAAGCTACAACTAAAGACAGCATAATTACTATATATGTATATACAAACCTGAAGTAAAAGTAAATTCTAATTTTTATCTACCTATGCTATTTATTTCGCTGTTACTCGCCACTATATGTCGCAGCAGGACATTAGCTGATGTAGAAACATCATTAAACTGATCACCATAAAAGCTGGTATTCAGTGTAGTGAATATATTTTCTACATTATAGAAAAATTTAGCTACTTTAAAAAGTAAATTATTGCATACAACATTTTAAACTATACATAATAATATGTATTATTTATATTTATTACCTCATCGGTTGTTCGTGACTGATTCAAAAAATAGTTGCCTTATAGGTGTTACTTACACAAGTTTATTATTATTATTGATTCTTGTTTTATTGATTTTGTAGTGTAGTGGTTCGAGTTGAGTTCTTTTTTGTTTAAAGAGTTTTGTAAGATTTAATTTGAATGGTAACTCGCGTCAAATTTGAGATGATTCAAGCTAGATGATTCCTCATGGCTCGGAGCTTTGAGAGTGTTGTGTTACAGTTAGTGATGCGCTCTCACGTCTTCTTTTTGTGGAATGCTACCATTTTTGGATACCACCTTTTTGGTGTAGGATACTTCATCTCTCTGCATTCTCGGATCATCTTGGTATAATACAGAATGGCAGTTTCCCGATTGGCCTTTTTGTCTTCCTGTGCTGCAGGTCTTCTTGGTGAGGGATGCTGGCGCATTTAGTTATCCAGAGGATGCCAGCGTTCTGTTGCCTTTTCGTTTCTCTGATTGATTGCCATGTTTAAATTGTAGTTTATTATAGGCCTTATGGAAGGAAATCTCTTCAGGAATTTTTATATACATATATAGAGAGGTAAATTTTATTATAATAAATTTTATATATATTCTATAATAATATATATAGGAAAACATATATATATATGTTTTCCTCTAATTTTCAATAACTATTATGATTGAATTTCAACCATTATTTATACACTAGTAGTATTTAGTACATATTTTAAAATAACCAATGAAGATATGATGTTACAATCCTTAGAAAATTGTTTTTGTACCTTTTTTATATAGTTTAAGGCACTTATTTACTGTTTAACTTAAAGTTTCATTTGCAAAGTAATAAGGTGGGTAATGACATTTTAATACTATAATAATATCCACTAGGTTAAGTGACAATAACTATTGAATTTCGATTTTAGTGACAATAATTTATATTTATCTATACTAATATTATAAAGAGGTAAAGTTTGTGAATTTATGAGTTTGTGACGTTGTAGGGGGTAATCTCTGGATCTACTTAACCGATTTAGATGAAATTTGGTAAGAAAATAGTTTGAGGTATGGGAAGGACATAGGAAACTTTTTTATCGCGCAAATCATCCCTTGAGGGGGTGAAAATGGGGATGAAAGTTTGTATTGGGAAACAAGCTAGGGGTGAATTCAAGCGAAGGCAGGTAGAGTAGCTAGTTTATTCATATAATAGAATCACTATAACTTAATCAAATCGGAAATAATTTAGGTGAGTCCAATTTAATTACAACTTCACGCTAAAAGGGCTGGACAGATTTGGATAAAATTTAGTACACAGGTACACTATTACCATATGAAGTAACACATAACCTGCCATTAGGTATCTAGAGACGATGAGTGGGCGTAAGTCGCTAGAATATCATAGAGTTAAAACATTTATGGCTGATTTCACCAACGTCACCTAAGTTTAAGGGATCCCCTAAGCATGGTTAGGGGACTGTTAGGGGACAGTTTCTGTTTCATCGACAGTTAGGGGTCACCTAAATGTTAAAATGCTACCTAAATAGGTACTAGAAATACGGGCCCTGACGATGGTAAAATGAAATTTAATTTAAGGGCTAGTTTAGGGGAACTTTTAAGCTAGGAATCCCATACGTAGGTGGTAGTTTATGGGATGTTGGTGAAATCGGGCATTAGTGTTTTCTTATTTAGATAAAAAAAAATTATCTTAACCTTTATTTAAATGAAAGTATAGAAACAAATAAATAACTTGAAATTGTATTTTCCTATAGAAAATCCCAATGGCTCTTTTCGGCAGATTCAAGATATAAATATCTTCAGACGCACAGATGGTCGATGGAGCGAACACTTGTTAGAGTCAAGGCCACGTTTAACACGCGTAGTACATATAGTGTTCTGCAGCACGATGGATAATGACTCGAGAAAGCTTGCAGATAGCAGGTGGATGCTGCCGAGGACTGGGATGTGCTTTTTGGAGAAGTTCTGCATTTGGCAGTAGCCAATAGGCTGACGATGATTAAATAAATCCCAGACCCCATGATCATCAGTATAATATGAGCAAGCGACTAAGCTAATGCTTATATGAGTATTATGTTCACTATAGTATAATTTATAGAAGTACATATTTTATATTTTATACAATTTTTTACATATTAGGTACATATTCTAAATTATTTTTTAGCTTAGTTGTTCAAATTCTTGATATCAATTTACTAAATATCATGTTAAGAAATATTTTAATCTTATTTAGAAATGCAATATTCCTATTAAAATGAAATATTCGTCGATTTCTAACTATTTTAATAAAAGTTCTATCACATATTGTCCATTAACTTAACGTTTAATAAATAATCGAAGAGGTACGCTATTTTGAAATATAGATTTAGTAACACCCAATAGCCGAAATCCACTCAGAAAATTCGAAATGCGTGCATCAATTTGCAATCATAACGAAATTTGTATATGAACGTCAATCTAACAATGAGCGAACTGATTTTTATCTATTACTTGTTAAACTTAAGATGTTAACATTACTTAATACATATCTATACATAGAATAGAATTAGTAAGTTTGTAATGCAGTTGCATTTACTTGTAGGGGAATGGCTACGCCGATTTTAATGAAGTTTTCTTAGTTATGATCGTATTAACTTCTGTAACAACAAATCTGAACAATATGTGGCAAAATATGTCTGTAGAGAAATTAAAATCGCGACCTCTAACTTAGTTTTTTTCAGCCAAGCCCATTTTGACCCCAAATAAACTGCAAATTAAATGATTAAAAAATACTTAATCATATTTTTTTAATAATGAGATATTATCACAGTGAACTTAGAGTTATGGCGCGTGAAGCCTCAGGCAAAAGCTTGTAATTACTTAAGCTATAATTGACCTCTCTTGACTATGTAATATTAAGTAGATAGTTCGAGGTATTTGAAGTTACTATGTACTTTAATCTTTAAGTTTGTTCATCTGTAGCTAGAATGTACGGCAGATCTGCTGGTCTTAGGTTCGAGTGCTGGACCACACCAACTTGTGTGTGTATGTATAATATGTATATTAGTCCCGCTGAGTTTCTTTCCCCAGTTCTTCTCAGGTCTGAGGCTTCTTCTTTCTGAACTGGCAGTAGACTCATGACGTTCAGTAAAAATTGTAATAATTTAATGCTGAATAAAATATTTTGAATTTTGAATTATGTTAAGATTCTCTGACAAATTCAATTTTGGTAACAGCCAAAACTTAGAAAGCTGAAAGCATGCTAAGCTGTAAGAAAAAGTATGAAAACGAAACCATATCATACAGAATGTAGTTATTTTTTTTACGTTACTAATATTATAATGAGGTAAAGTTTGTGAGTTTGTGACGTTGTAGGGGGTAATCTCTGGATCTACAGAACCGATTTAGATGAAATTTGGTATGAAGATAGTTTGAGATCCTGGGAAGGATATAGGATACTTTTTGTCCCGGAAATCATCCTTTAAGGGGTGAAAATGGGGGTGAAAGTTTGTATGGGGAATCAAATAATATATATTTGACAAGGGTAATGGACGGATTTCTCTCGCATTGAAGAGGAATTTTGCCCAGTAGTGGGAAGATAAAAATTGCAAAATTAATAAATACATAGCAATAATAAAATTATTATTTAGTTATTATAATGATGGTTGAACATTTGATTTGCTAGTGTAGTACAATTTATAGGTGGAGTAATATAATATAAAACATTCCATTTAGATCCCCCAGGCATTATAACATTACATCTCGATATCTTATTAAAAGCAATTAATAATTTCAAACTATTTGCAATAACTTGTTCTACATTTGTTTGACCTTTATAAGTAAGGCAAAATCAGTAAAATAATTATATCATCATTTAACCAGGTTTTGAACGTTGCAAAATATTTTGTATTCAAATATTACGTTAGTTTAAAATGATGTACTTAAAAATTTTAATTTTACGAGTAGGTATAAAATTGACTAATTTCCTTGGCGGGTTCTTCTACGGTGTTTTTATTCCAAATCAATAATTGAGACGGTAGATAGAATATATTTATGAGTGTAATGGAAAAAAATATTGAATCTTACAAAGATTTTTGGATTCCCATCCAGTACAAGTAAGGCCGATTATAAATTCTCACTAATATTATTATTGTATGTTTGTTTGCATGTTAGGTTATAAGTAACATAATATGTTTTCTGAACTTTTTAAGGTTCCATTGCTGGGGGTGGTCCTTTCTTCAATACGAGAGGGAACAGGCCCTAGTACACCACACTGGCCAAGTGCGGATTGGCGGAATTCACACGTCTTTCAAAAACTTGCTAGGTTCTCTCAGAAATGCAGGTTTCCGCGCGATGTTTTCCTTCACCGTAAGGCAATTATGCTATAAATTATTCGCACATGAAAATATCGGAGGTCCCCCGGGATTTGAACCCTCTTCACTCGGTTTTCCTAAGGAGCGCGTTACTACTGAGCTACCACTGTCATAACATTTAGTAACATATACACTTCCCAAGGCATCCATTATTTACTACGGGCTTACTAGTTTATTATTTATTATTAGTTTATTATATTTTTATGATTAAACACGTCCGTACTGGATGGTGATTTCTTATATAGGCTAGAAATGTGAACGTGCCGATCTACTACTAATACCGCGGAAGATAGTGATTGCAGGTCTCTATCATGTTAACACGTAAGCTATCATATTTTGTGGGTATGTGCTGTCTGTAACAATTTTATAATCTTTGAGACGTCTATAACCTTAGTCTCTCGCATGACCAGGATTGCTCTAAAGCATTCGAAACTTTTGGAAACAAAAATCAAAACAAATCAGCGATAATAGATAGATTAATTATTTTAAAATTTCAAATATTCGTGTAAATCTAAGGAACTATTGTATCACATTGACACAAGCTCTATCACGTTGATGCATCAGTTGTATGTCATTAAATTTATTACATGGCACTACGGAATCTCATGTCGATATATTTGTCGGTGAGAAAACTGAAGCCGTGACTGAGAGACACGAAGCCTTAACATTGTGTTTCCTTTGCCCTTAAAATAATGAAGCTTTTTAGACCTGATCTGCCATTTTATTTCCTATTTCTTCTCATATGTTATATTAAAATTGAATTTCGACCACTAGGCAAATACTAGTATTAATAAATACTATATGATTGCATTATATTAGGTCCAATAAATCTCAATTTTTTATCACATACAGTTAACGCGGACGTTTTGATAGAACGATAGTTCTATCAAAGTACTATATAAAAATTGCAAAATATCTGAAACCTTTGTAGGTGTACATACATACGGCTTACTAATGTATTGATAATATGTTGGGACATTAACACACAGAACCACCTTGTTCCATGGTAAGCTACGAGGCATGTGTTATGGATACCAGATATTTGATATACTACAGATATATAAGTTTGAATACATATATATTATAAATATAAGCACTCATGACTGGAGTACAAACATTCACGCTCATCACACAAATATATGCCCCCAGCGGGACTCGAACCCGCGACCGCTGGCACAGCAAGTAGGATCACTACAAACTGAGCCCAACGTGTCGTCATTTGCATGAATGTGTACAAAATATATAATTTACAAACAGATAAACATATTATATTAAGAATATTACTTATTATTAATTTTTCAGGAATTTTCGATTCATTGTTGTATTTTTTTTACATTTACACTACTTTCATTTTATAATATTATATTTATGTTTGTTTTATTTTCATCTCGCCTACTATAATTAATTATTGGTGTCAACGTAATTACGTTTACTAACAAAACCATAGTAACTAATTTTTTTACCAAACATTTTTGCATAGATTATTTTATTATTATTATACATATAACTAGCGACTCACCCTCGCTCGTTACGTTTTATTATTTATTATAAATTTCTCAGAGATGAGATATTTTCTCGTAGTGAAAATTATCTTATATGTTGACTCGAACAACATGCTATCATCATACCTAATTTCATTAAAATCTGTACAGTGGTTTTCTCGTGATGTGGTCACAGACAGGCAAACAGACAGACAAAAATTCTAAGAACTATAGATTCGGCCTATGTATCGATAATAATAATGACTATTTCAATAAGACTTTCCAAATAAATATTTAATGTACATATTCGACTTAGAATTTTAATATATGTATAGATATAGATTTAAACTTGAAGGCTTAATCCGTAAATTTTATTCGTGAAATATTTTTCACACTATGTCATGGAAACGGATAAATTTTTCATCTTCCCATACACAGCGTCATCGTGAGAACAGACGTCGATACCTAAATTAATAATGCAACGCAATTGCCTTTTGAGAGAAATTACTCAAACCGCACTTTAACCTGTCTACTTTGTTAACTTATTGGTCCTTGCTTAATTCCAAAATATTTTACCAACTTCACAAGAATGAGGTTCTTAATTTGGATGGTTTTTGTGTCTGTTAATATTAAATAAATTATATAACCCTAGCAGCTCACCCTTGCTTCGCTCGAGTTCGTCCCTATATTTTAATGGAATAGATAGATATTAGATATATACATAGGTATGATGAGTTTATGTGGATTATAATATAACGTGTTTTCCCGTGGGAATAAAAGAATCTTCCGCAGTAAGAAGTAGCCTATGTCACTCTCTAGTCTTCCAACTATCTCCACACAAAATCACGCCAATCTGTCAATCTGTTTCAACATGACAGACGGACAGACAAACAAACACACTTTTACATTTATAATATTAGTATGGATAATCACATAAAATAATATAAATAACATAAATTTGCCAATTATAAATCGGTTTAATATTTTTAAGGTCACATGTCCAGGCTGTCTTACACATCACCTTTTACCTATAAGAACGGAAGTTACATTTAAAGTTAATTCGGTGTACCTTTTGGAGGTAAAAACTAAGCATTATAGTATTTTATGAACTAAATATAAAAAACTCGTTATAAAAATATAGGAAAGTATATTTTTATTGTAACAATTATTATATTAAAAGAGCAACAATTGAGTTTCTTGCCGGCTCTTTTCAGCAGAACTGCCTTCCGAGTCGGTGTTAGATTCCTCATGGACTGACGACTACACTGACATGTAATTTAATTTAAATTTTAAAATTAAATTGACGATTCAAAAGTGCTTGTAAAAGTCTATTTGAATAAAGTATATTGTGATTTGATTTGTTTTTTATTAGTTAGATTTATACATATTCCACAGAGTTTTTACATGATAGGTATAGTATATGTTACAAAGTATTTTATTTTAGAGATCACGATTTCGATTCCCGATTGGAACAAGTATTTGTTTCAGTGTGAAAGAACCTCGTAAACTAATGCGGCCAACATGAAAATTAATTATAACTTCATGATAAATGTAAATTATTAAGGAGCATAATACAGTTGAAGGATGTCACGGGTTTGATTAACGTACATTGTCTATTAGCGAGAGAGAAGGGCGACTTTAGCGGAGAAATAACTTGCAAAGATATGTTTATAAAATCTAGATTTTTAGAGCAGGACCATATGACAGAGACGAACTCAATAATTTTCAAACTGTAGAAGGGCAAATCGTGAGAACACAACGCCGATACTAAAATTAATGTAACGCAAGCCATAGAGTATATTGTGTGAATTATCCGCAGCCCTGATGATCTACATTGTGTAACGTGAGATTGACGGCAAGTTATTTATGGTCTAGTGTATACTTGCGATTTCGGTGCGACATTTATGTCTTACCGATTTATTTTTATATTCTTAATATATTTTTTTATATTATCGATAGGTAATTATTAATACAGTTTGCATGACAGATGGCGTATAATAAAAAATATTCATTACGTAAATCGATATTTATAAGCAAGTTTGAACCTTATTATTATTAACTACAAAGATAAATAATTAAATTTGAAAACATTTTATTTAAATAAAATATAGATTTCACTACCATATTCTTGTTTAGTTACATTGCTTTATTTAATTATTTTTTTAATGATTTAATTTTTGATACCTATTAGAACTTGTGAAAAACACAATATTATATTTCATCAATGTTATATAAGGATACATCTCTGGTTTGATAAAAGGAACAGATCAGATATTATGTTTATGACAACGATTTTTTTTAATGTTAGGAAATTCATTAACGCATACCACCTGTATACATATAGGTTACATTTATACATATTACAGGTGTTTGTGTATGAATTTCTTACTCCTTCACGTTGGAGAAGCTGGACAGACTATAATGAAATTTAGTATCCTGAAAGACGCATAGGCTACTGTTAGACACCTAGTTATAACGGTATATTTAAAAAAAAATAAACAGTCGCAAGTCTACTCCCTTCATGCAAAGCACGCGCTCCACCTCGGGCGAAAAACGTCTAATAAGTTTGACTTATAACGCATTTAATACTAACTGGGATTCATCGAGGTCAAAAATGATTGCTCTATATAACTTGTGTAATATTATAGTAAAGTGGTCAAGGCCAAAATAAATTCCCGTATAACTATCCTGTATACAAAATTACATTAAATAGTATAATTATTCGTAATAAATATTATATTGTCATTAGGAACTTTAGGTGACTGCTATAGAAAACTGGTTTTAGTGCGTAATTTTATTTAAGTGGTAGATATTCACATAAAAACAAACTTTTTCTTTTATAGTAGTAACACGTTGTACGTTGGTTAGTTTTTAGTTAGTTACGTTGTAACGTTTAGCATGTATTTCTCAGAGATGACATATTTTCCCGCATTAAAAAGTATCTTATATGTTGACCCAGACAACAAGCTATCATCATACCAAATTTCATCAAAATCTGTTTAGTGGTTTTCTCGTGATGCGTTCCCAGACAGACAGATAGACAGACAAAAATTCTGTATAGATAGATTATTCCTATCCTACCCTACTAATATAACAAATGCGAAAGTTTGCGAGGATGGATGTATGTATGTTTGTACTATTGGATTTTACTGAAACTTTACAGTAATATAGCTTATATCAATGTGACAAATATTTTATAATTCCTAAAGATGAAATAAACGAATGGTGCCGCGAGAAAACACTCGTAAAAGTAATAAAACAAATCGGCATCATCATTTGCGTTGAATGTAAAAAATCGATATTTCCAAGGTCATATCGCTGTTTATCTAATTAAGTAAGCCCCCAAAATTAATGTATGAGAAACTAAAGAACAAGATATTTAAGTTCACTACGTACTTGTTTTTTAAATAATAAATTACTATAATAATATGTAGTTGTTGCTGAATTCCGATACGAAGTACCATTCTGCTTTCCATCACATTTGAAACTTTAAATTAGGGGACTTAGATGTTAGGGGAAATATCATTCAATAATGGTTGAAGAATGGAAATCTAATAAAACATATGGGAACTAGCGATTCACCCTCGCTCTGCTCGGGTTCGTCCCTAGTTACAATTTAAGGTTTAGTATAGATTTATCAGAGATGAGATATTTTCCCGCAGTAAAAAGTCTCCTATATGTTTACACGGATAACCAGCTATCATCATACCAAATATCATCAAAATCTGTTCAGTGGTTTTCTCGTGATGCGTTCTTAGACAGATAGACAGACAAAAATTGCAAAAACCATAGATTCAACCCCTGTATCGATAATAATGACTATTTCAGTAAGATTGTCCAAAAAATATTTAATGTACAGATTTGACTCTGTTAGAATTTTATTAAATGTACATAATGACATATTATTATCATAATTCCATGACTTTATATCCATTTCAATATTAATTTTAAAGCCATTTTTTAACTGTAGAATGACATGTTGTCTTGAAGCTAAGCTCAAAACGAATTTTATACTGTTTTTGTAACAGCAGATTATGAAGATAGCCTTCTTAATACGTTTGATATTAAAATAAAACATCTGCCCAGGTCGGGAGGTCAGGATCTCGGCCACTCTTTGTACCGTCACAATAGAGAGCATTACAACACAATGCAACTCTAATTTTGAACAACCTTGTTTTTTAAATATCAGTACATTAAATTAAAGGCAATATTTCAATATTTTAATTGTGTTTTAATCGTGTTTATTTTTAAAATGTATTGGCCCTTATTATATATAAAAACTTTAAAAAAGAAAATAAAAACCGACTTACAGGCACTAAAATGTAAAAAATAACTAAACGGGGGTTTTCATTTAGAATAGATCAGATCAGAATCAGATATTTTCGAAGTCGTAATAAGCAGGTAATTTGTTAGAAGAAAGTTTTTTAATAACATGTTCGATTAAGCAATTTATGTAAAATGATAATTTATTTGTTGATTTAAAAAAACCGCTTGACCGATTTCGATAAAATTTATATGGGGCAACCCGGGAAGTATACCCTTTGAAATAAAAAAAATATTTCCAAATCGGTTCAGGCATCTTCGAGTAATCGGTGAACATACATAAAAAAACGATTGCGACGAATTGAGAACCTCCTCCTTTTTGGAAGTCGGTTAAAAATGATTCGCGGTAAGTTTAAAACATACATATTACGTGTCGCCAACTGCATAGTACTTGTTTTTGATCTTTGTTTCTATCTCTTTAGTTCGCATTTTACGCCGTCTAATTTTTGTTTATTTTTGGAATTTGATTTTTAACTGCATATCTGTATTTTATTTCTTAAGTAGACTCTGTGTCTTGAAGACTTGTTGAATTTGTCTCCAACATTATTTTTTCTTTGTTTTTTGTTTAATTAAAAAAAAAACACAAAAATCTTTGAACATATTTTCTTGATTACTTGGTTAGTGTACTGATTCAAAGTTAGTAAATATCCAGTTTAAAATACATACATGAACTACAATTTTTATACAAACTGTTAAAGATACATCTGTAAGGTACTTAAATGTATGTAGTTTATAATAGACTGAGACCACTAATACCCATTTGGTATACATAGATATATAGATTAACTGACTGATTCTACGTTGTATTATTGCAACTTTACTCGTATTTGTATGATTAGGTCATACTCGTAATAATATGGTGTATTTCTTGTACGTATTACTCTGTATTCCAATAAGATTTATATACTTTCTTTTAGGAATAAAACTCCATATATATGCATAACTACCTTGTGCCTGTACAGCTCCGATCACAATGACATACATCGATTATTAAATATGTTGGGACATTAACACACAGCACCATCTAGTTCCATGGTAAGCTACGAGGTCTGTGTTATGGATACCAGATAGTTGGTACACTACACATATATAACTACTAATACATACATATTATAAATATAAACAACCATGGCTGGAGTACAAACAATCGTGCTCATCACACAAATGAATGCCCCCAGCGGGACTCGAATCCACGACCGCTGGCACAGCAAGTATGATCATTACAAACTGAGCAAAACGTGTCGTCATTATAAATACTTCTGGTTTAAATTTCAGTTATGGTGACTTTCAACTTTCAATATACAGACAAAAATTGGCAAAGTGGCAAAATTGAATCCACTATCTATAGCGTAATAAGTAATGCTAATCATACTCCCGTCCTACTAAACCATGGCAGTCTAAAAATACATTTTTTATTTGTTTACTTTAATAATGAACTACCAAGAGTTATATTTACTTAATCAAAAAATACTCGTATGTGATTATTATAATAAAATGTAATAATAAAAACAAACTTAAGTATTGAAGTCGATTGTCAATACCGATCTTAATTTTTGTGGGCGTGTGAAAATAGATTTAGCCACGACATGGCGTTAAATCTATACATATAATAAAATTGTAATTAAGCCGAATCTGTACATTAAATATGTTTTTGGAAATTCTTATTGAAATAAACATTATTATCGATACAGAGGCCGAATCTATACTATTTAGAATTTTTTGTCTGTCTGTCTTTCTGTCTGTTATCGCATCACAGAAAAACCACTGGAGGGCTTTTGATGAAATTTGGTATGGTGATAGCTGGTTATCCGAGTCAACATATAGGATACTTTTTACCGCAGAAAAATATCTCATTTCCGAGAAAAAATACAAAAACTAATATGTAAAACCTAAGAATTTGGTTTTTGGTCATCTGAACGCGGGCGGAGCCGTGGGCAATGCTAGTATACCTATATGAATTTAAATACGTACGCATAGCGTTTCTACAGTTTAATAAGAAGATCTTTTTAAGTGAAATAATTCTGTAGTACATTGTTTTCCTTGTAACTCTTTTCCTAAACCTAATTCGAATTTATTACGACAATTAAAAAATAAACAATCTTAAATGTTATGCTCATCGACAAACAATTTTTTTTTTAATTTCTTATCTAGATACTAATATTATAAAGAGGTAAAATTTGTGAGTTTGTGAGTCTGTGAGGGTGTAGGCGGTAATCTCTGTTTTATTTTATTATTTTTATTTATTTATAAGTTCACAAAACCGACATACAGATGAAATAAATTATAAATAGCTTAATTATAATTATTCTAAAGTATACAATCAGACAAATGATGTCTTCTAAGATGTGAACATCACGTGCATATGAAGCGAACTAATAAAAATATATACTGTTAAACAAGGCTAAATTAAATCTGATTATTATTGTATTATAACATAAAAACTTTTTAACAAAAAATAAAAACCGACTTCAAACAAAAGCACTAAAAAGTAAAAAATAACTGATTGGTAGTTTTCATTTACTATACATACCTAATCAAATATTTTCGAAGTCGGTGTGCTTTGGCTAAGTAATTAAAGCCTACCTATTAAATACATACCTAATCAAATATTTTCGAAATCGGTCCCAGCCCATACAAAGCAAAGCACACCGACTTCGAAAATATTTGATTAGGTATGTATAGTAAATGAAAACTACCAATCAGTTATTTTTTACTTTTTAGTGCTTTTGTTTGAAGTCGGTTTTTATTTTTTGGTTAAAAAGTTTTTATTTTTCCCTTTTTAGTGTAGACAGTAGTAGCAAAGTAAGGATTCTAACGTGTTAGGCTTGTCAAATCAAACAAAATAAGCCCAAACTCAAAGTATCTACTATTAACCGTTGAAGAGTTCCACCTATCCACCTTCTGGCCTTGACATCAGATCAGGTCAACAACACCAAACCACTGTACTATCAACGGAAATAGAAATACTTGCAAAGTTTCAAGTCAATATGACAATTAGAAGTAGGTTAAATTCATTATTAGTTGTTTTTCCACCCTTAGGGGTGGTATTTTTTTTTGAAATTTAAATGGGACCAATCTGGAAGTATACCCTTTCAAACAAAACAAAAATTGTCCAAATCGGTTAATAAATGACGGAGTTCTGAGGTAACAAACATAAAAAAAAAAAAAAAAAACACATACAGTCGAATTGAGAACCTCCTCCTTTTTGAAGTCGGTTGAAAATATTACATAAAATATAGCACAATCCCACTTAACTACTTTTGTTTTATGCAACTAAAGTAATATTTAAACATTTTTTTTAACGAAGACACGGAATCTACTAAACCGATTTAGATGTTTGGTAAGAATATAATTTGAGACCCTGGGACGGTCATAGAATATTTTTTATTCCAGAAATTATCCTTTAAGGGGGTGAAAATGGAGATGAAATTTTGTATGAGGACAACCTAGGCATGAATCAAATCAAAGCGAGGGTGAGTCGCTAGTTTTTTATAAATAAATATGTTGGAACGTTAATACACAACACCATCTAATTCCATGTTATCACGACGAGGCTTATGGATACCAGATAGTTGATACACTACACATTTAACTTTAAATGCATACATATTATAAATATTAAATATAAATATTATAAATATAAACACCCATGGCTGGAGTTGGTACATTCGTACACATAACAGAAATGAACGCCTCCAGCGGGACTCAAACCCGCGACCGCTGGCACAGCAAGTAGGGTCACTACAAACTGAGCCAAACGTGTCGATTTTTTTACTAATAGGATAGGATGTACTTCAATAATAGTATCCAATAAAGAATGTAGTATTGCAAAATACCTTATGATGCGCCGGCGCATTAATGAATCGTGTCGAATCGTCCCTCGCGTTGGAAATTCCTTTTAAATAAATGCTTACAATACAATGTATGCAACTTGTTTCAAATCCTCATTATATGTTGAGAAAATGATACAGTTTGTAATGATAAAATTGTTTTATATTTTATCGATACATATAATAAAATTCTAAGTCGAATCTGTACACAAAATTTTTTTTGGAAAATCTTATTGAAAAAGTCATTACTACATAGTATACAGAGGCCGAATCTATAGTTTTTAGAATGTTTGTCTATCTCTCTGTCTGGTAAGGTATCACGAGAAAACCACTGGACATATTTTGATGAAATTTGGTATGATGATAGCTGGTTATCCGGGTCAACATATAGGATACTTTTTACTGCGGGAAAATATCTCATCTCTGAGAAATCTATACTAAACGTTAAAACGTAACTATCGACGAACCCGAGCGGAGTAAGGATGAGTCGCTAGTGGCTGACTGTCGTAGCCGAAATAGATCAGAAAGACAATTAGGTATATCTTTATTTTGACTTACACCATAATTAGTAAAGTATATAATTTATAATAATAATGTATAAGTACGTATATTTTTTGTAACTTTTTAATACAAAGTAATAGCCGGTTAGCAGTTTAATTGACCCGCAACACGGAACTCGTTTGTACATCGTTTTTTTAACTTCAATTTGTCTTGACACAAAAAAGTTGTTTGATCTAACAATAGCCTTTTTTACAAATTAGCTTTAAGTTCTTGATTTTTTTTAATTATAATAAATACTATAATAATATACAATAACCAATACTAATATAATCAATTCAATTCATAATACTTTCTTAACCGACTTCCAAAAAGGAGGAGTTTCTCAATTCGTCGGAATCTTTTTTTAGATGTACACGAATATTTAATATTTCAAATAAAACTATCTTTTGGAAAAAAAAACTCATTTATTTTTGGTTCAATTCAATTCAATTTTTATGTTAATGGCTTCCAAGTGTACCAGTTGAGTTCAACTTTACAAGTATAAGATAAAAGATTTTTTTTCTATATTTCCACGCCAGAAGGCACTACTGTCGAAATACTCGTTAAATTTCATGTCCTTAAAATCATAATATACTCGTAAGTACTTCCATATAAATAAAATAAATAAATATGTCGGGACATTAACACACATCACCATCTAGTTCCATGGTAAGTTACGAGGCTTGTGTTATGGATACCAGGTCGTTGATACACTACACACATATAACTTTAAATACATACATGTTATAAATATAAGCACCTATGACTAGAGTACATATATTCGTGCTCATCACATAAATGAATGCCTCCAGCGAGACTCGAAACCGCGACCACTAGCACACCAAGTAGAGTCACTACAAACTGAGCCAAACGTGTCGTCAATCAATGTCAAGAGAACCGCTTTCATTAAGAAAAAGATTCCAGATCCAAAACAAGTCAGCGTCTATCCACTCACGAAACTAAAATTAAGGTGTAAACAAACAGACAGGTAGACAAAGCTCAAAATTTGATATTTCAGAATAGCTATTATTAAATAACAGATTGACCGTACAATTTTATATATATATATATATATATATATATATATATATATATATATATATATATATATATATATATGTATATATATATATATATATATATATATATATATCTTAGTTCTATTACATATATTCAAGCTAGCAACCGTTTCATAGAATATAGTGACACTGTTCCAATGTCGTAATCTTGATGGAGAAATATGTCAATCAAAATTTAACATTAACTCAAAAGCCATAAACAAAGAATTATATAGAAACCAAAATTAAGAGGTGCACGCCATAATCTATCTTCTATATTATTATTATCCATACTATACTAATATAATAAATGTGAAAGTGTGTTTGTTTGTCCTTCTTTCACGTGGAAACGGAATGACGGGTTGGCGTAGTTTTTGTATGGAGATAGTCGGAGGGCTGGAAGTGACATAGGCTAATTTTTTTATAATACAACCCAAAAAAAAAATTATGATCAGATTTACTTGAAACTTTTTATTAATGCTCTTCAATAGAATTAAATAAATACGTGTTTAAGCATTTTTCGAAATTCATTTCCTAAGGGGTAAATTAGGGCACAAAAGTTTGTATGATATCTACTTTTTTAGAGTGTTTTTGTAGTTTTAGCGCGAGCGAACCCGCGGGTTCTGCTAGTTATAAATATAAAAGGCAAAAGTGATCGACTGATGTATCAACGCACAGACCAAATACATATGTATACATACCCTTAAGGCTAGAAAATTGAAATTTTGCACACGTATTCCTCATATGACAAAAGCATCTACTAAGAAAGGATTTTTCAAAATTCAACCCCCATGATTCACCCTCATGGGGGTTGAATTTTGAATAGGGGATAAAAGTTTTTATTCCTTGGACATATTTGCCTAAAATTTCGTATGAATTGAGTACGGTAAAAATAATGGGTTACATATTTCAGCGTTTTCTAAAATTCAACCCCTGATAGGGTAAAATAAGGGATGAAAATTTTAGAAACCACTTTTTAGAGTTTTTTAGTAGTTTTCGCGCAAGCGAAGCCGCGAGTTCTGATAGAAATAAATATCAGAGATGATAAATTAAATGAAGAAGTAGGTAATTATTACTTTAAGTAGAATGTGGATAATTATGTTTATATCGCATTAAATCATAAAATATTTATGACTAACTGTTGTTTCTTAGAATTATGATTCAGAAATTATACTTATGAGTTTATAGCATTTATTAATATTTCTATGTTTATTTTGAGTGCACAATGAAGAGGAACGAGTATTTAACAATTATTTTTTTTTTCACTTGATATTACCCGACTGCACTAGAAGGAGGATAAATTTTTTTAAGTGTTGTCTAAATGGCTTGATGCAATTAAACGTATGTGGGAAGAAATGGGTTCGAATCCTGGGTTTGGCTAAGTATATTTCTTGAAATTTAATATCAAGTGAAGCACAAAGTTAGGAAGAAGGCAATGTTACATCCCTACCCCAAAAAAAAGGACTACTTAGTTCTTCTATTACGATATAGCGATATAATTTGTTTGTTTGTATGTGTTTTACATACACTGCTCTAGATGATAAGAACCGGCTCTAAAATTATGGATTCGAAATTTGATCCTAGTCATTATTGAAAATTTGAACATATATGAATAGAATGTAGCTATAAAAAAACTAACTATTTCTAAAATGTTTTTAATTGATAGCTCGTTAATAGCTAGTAAAAAAAAAACATACAGCCGAATTGAGAACCTCCTCCTTTTTAAGGAAGTCGGTTAAAACAAAAAAAAAAGAAAACCGGTCGATAAACAGAGGACATAAGGGTACTGTTAAATAACTGCTATGCCTTTGCCTGTTCATATATAGATATTGAGAGTATATTCCTAAACTGTTAGAAACATATTATAAGAGTACACGATTCGTTTAAAATCTTAATTTAGCTTTAATCGAACCTACTAAATGTACTATTACACAAATTATATGAAAAAATTACTTACTCTCGCTTCGGGTGAGTCCCTATAGTTGAATGGTATTTTTAACGTGTAGATGACAAACATACAGTGAAAACATATATTTGTACCAGGAACCTTTAGTAGGTGTATGCAGAACAATTTACCAAAGTTTCATCACAATCGGATGAATAGTTAGAAAACGCATATATTGTAGTAGGTATATGTATAAGGAAATATTAATTTTTATTTTCATAAATCAAAGCTATTTATAAGTAAGAAATCTATGCCATCTAGCGGCAATAACTTATATTATAAGTGATGTTTCGCACTCAACTTGCTAAGCTGTATTGATTACGAGGTTGTCTTACTTATCGATTAGATGGAGCTTTTGTTATACAAAAATTAAAAGCGTTCGCTGAAAGTAGATACTTAAGAAAGTAATATATAATAATATTGTTGTTATGTAAATATTTATATAACAATAATAATTATTATTTCATATATGTTATATAATAGTTTTAATTATTTTTTAATTTATATAAACTTATATTCTTTTATAATTATACGTAATTTAAATTCTCGTTTTAAATTTAAAACAAACGAACTGCATTATAGATTTTTCGTAAGCAATTTTTTTTTTATAAATATGTATTAATGATGTAGCTGTATGTAGCTTGGCTTCAATAGAGAACTTTTTAAATAATATTTACCCCATAACACTGAAACAAAATAAATGTAAAATAAATTTAAACAAAATAAATTTCGTAGTTGAAAGTATCCCATATCTCGAGTAGTATAATATTTTTTGGATCTCAATTTTTAAGAATTAACACGCTATACTTTGGAAACTAAGAATATGGTGATCTCGGGATTGGTTACATATTGTTCACAAAATTAGAAGCTCCATAATAATAAAAAAAGCTCCAATAGTCTCCGACAAGAAAGAAAAGTAAAATGCATAAATGTATAAAAAATAGTACGCGGACAGAGAGATATGGTGAAATTGTTATCACGGGATCCTAAAATACATAATATATTATGTGCTAATGAAAAATAAAAATATATTTTCTTAGTCATTTTAGTCTTATAAATATGTTGAGACATAAACACACAGCAGCAGCACCATCTAGTTCCATGGTAAGCTACGAGGCTTGTGCTATGAATACCAAATAACTACATTTGCATCGAATACTCGGCCTATTATTCGGTATTCGGCCTATTCGGCTACTTTTTTCCCATTTGGCCGAATACCGAATATCTAGATACTATTCGACCGAATACCGAATACTTAAGTAATGTGGTTTGTTGTAATCAGATAATAATAGTGAATATGCGTGTGATTTAAAGAAAAGCGATTTTTTTTATAATCTTAATTAAACCTATAATAATATTTTTTATTTAATTTCTTTTTGATCAAGATAAGAATTATTAAAAAGTGCAAGAACAGGTGGGAAATTCAAAGTAGTTGAAACGCAACGCCATTGGTCAGACCGCATATGACGTCAGAGTATATCATAACAGAGCGATTTTGTCGCTTAATAATTGAGTCATCATATCTGTGTATATCATACTATGACGTCACGCCAAGCGCGCGAAATAGCGAGCGTTTAAAGTATCCGTAACGGTATGATAAAAAAATACTAAATTTGGTTTTTGGAGCTGGATATTTTCTTTACAATTATATAAGGATGTAAGCTATTGCCATAAAAAACTAAAAAAAAACCATGCATATTATTTCCTACTGGTAAAATGAAAATATTGATTTATTCTATAATAATATATTTTTCTTATAATCATTAAAATAGTCATATTTAATATAGTAATTTCAATCAGCTGTCCATCCGCCGAATCCAGCATCTAACGGTAAATCCATTCACAATTGATGGAATGGTTTTATTTTAAACCAGTTAATAGTTATTGTCTTTTCTCATTGGAATGAATCATCCTGTAGTAAAAGGTATCCTAAATGTTGACCCTAGTAAGAAGCTATAGCTACACAAAATTTAGTTAAAATATATTCAGAACTTCTTGCATGAAATGTAAACAGATATACAGATAAACAGACAAAAATTTCAACAACTATCATTTTGGGGTCTATATTCTGTACACAGTACGAAATAGTCATTGTTTTTAAAAAATATTTCATGTACATATTTCGCTAAATTACTGTTTTATTATATGTATAACTAGCATTGCCCGCGGCTCCGTCCGCGTTCAGATGACCAAAAACCTAATTCTTAGGTTTTACATATTAGTATACTCTTCCAATGCAGTTTTTGTGTTTTTGTATTTTTTCTCAGAAATGAGATATTTTCCCGCGCTAAAATGTAGCCTATATGTTGACCTGGATAACCAGCTATCATCATACCAAATTTCATCAAAATCTGTCCAGTGGTTTTCTCGTGATGCGGTAAAAGACAGACAGACAGACAGAAAGACAGACAGACAGACAGACAGACAAAAATTCTAAAAACTATAGATTCGGACTCTGTATCGATAATAATGTCTATTTTAATTAGATTTCCCAAAAAATATTTAATGTACAGATTTGACTTAGAATTTTATTATATGTATAGATGTTAATGCTGTCTATTGTCAAAATAATTTGAAACATAAAATGAAGTGCTTTTCAACCAATGGGAACGCCATGAAAAAAATAAGCATTGAGAGAAACTAACGAGTTTTCTTAATGGTTATTGTTTTACTTTATAATTGTAAATCATCATGTTAACAAAAACATCAGTAAATAATGCAACAATAAGCTTTTATTTGAAAATTTAACTAATAAACTTAAAATTTAAAATAAAATATTATCAATAGTGATATCCAGTTAGTGGATCAAAGGTTTGTGGTCGTTTTGGTCCGCTGAAGTCTTCTTCAATATTTTTATCGGTAGTATAGGGAATTGCGTTATAATTGGAAATCATTAAATCGATATTTGGTGAATAAGATGCTTTGAATATTGGAATATCCGGTCTTGAAGTTGACACAATTTTTGGTATATTAATCATATTTTCTTTATTGATTCCATAAGCATCATTGAAATCGTTAATTGTAGGTGTGTTAGTATTTCCATATTCGTTGATGAAGTCAAGTTTCGTAGTTGAATAATTCGGAAACGAAGTAGGATTTAGATTTTCACTTCCTTTTTCTTTTATTGTTGTACTACTAGGTGTAGTAGTCGATTGGGGCGTACCCGAGTAATATTGATCAAAATTTGGTTTTTCGGATTGTGAAGAAAATTCAAGAGGCCCATTTGATGATATGGGCAAATATGGACTTACATATTGCGAGAATACTGTCTCTTCTGAATTCGTCACTTTTGGGTAAAAATAACCATTATTTGTCAATTTCAAGCTATCATTATTCTTAGAAATATCAGAAAAATCGACTTGTTTTTTTAAAAAATCTTCACCTGCGTATTCAGCATTATTATAATTCAGCTGGGAACCATCATTGAAGAATTGTCCTGGTTTTTCATATATTTTTTCTTTACTGTCAGAAATTTCTATTTCATCGTCTTCATTACTAATTCGTGATACATAAGGAGTCATAAAAGGCTTTGGTGTAACATTTACCTGTTGCTTATTTTTATTTCTTATACCCTGCATTTCAGAAAAACGAGATGGAAATTCTTTTGCTTCTTCATTTTGGTTAGAGATATACCGATGACCCATTTCAGTAAAAGATGTTAACTTGGTAATTGGAGATGAATTAGTTGTATCATTAGTAGTATTATTAACTTGGACAGGGATTTTTTTATAGAATTGTTTTTTTATTTTTTCAGGTATATCTTTCATTTTTTTAATGTTTGTATAATTTATGTCATCTTGAATAACTTCCTGGTTGTTATCTTGATTCAGCTCTAATATATTTTTAGAATCACTCTCATTTATTTTTGATAAGCTTTCCGGCTTACCTGCTTCTTGGATTGGTTCATGCGGTATATTATTTCTTGAATTCAAACGATCGATTTTCTTTTTTTGTCCCCTTATATAATTGAAGAAACTAGGTTCGTAGAGGTTTTTTTGATATTTTTTGTAACCATATTTATTGTCGTCATAGGAACCTGAAATAATTTAATTTTTTTATACGTTTTGTACTCAATATACATATTACTCTCAAAATTGACGATTTGTTTACTTAATTTACACAAATGAAATAATATAAGTAATAATAGCATTTCTAGATAAAACCTCTTTCTATTATTTATTTATTTATTATTGATAAAAACCTTAGAAATATCTGTATAGTAAACACAAATTTGACGCGACAGGGGACTTAAATTTAAAATATGTAGGGATGAGATTAATTGTTGGCTTAAAATTTTCATGTCTTTTACTTACCATCATCAAAAATTCCAGCTTTTTTATCCTCAAAAGCTTTTTCTATAACCTTTAAAATTGCATCTGGTATTGGAGGCGGTGTAGGTAAATGATCACCTTGCGGCTGAAAACCATTTTCATCAGCTGTGTACACAACACTGTAACGTTTCCCATCATCTCCAATATATGAATAAGATCCTTTAGCTCTAACACCGTTCACTGCAATACCTCTTTCGTCGCCATGAATTCCATTTGATGTGTCAAAGCTATATGCATAACCTTCTGGTGTCAATAAATTTTCATAGTTCAGAATAACAGCTTTTCTGTCAGCTTGAGCTTGAATTCTTTCAGGGTGTTTAGCAATAACGTCGAAGTTCAAAGAATTTTCATTGAATGGGCTTTTAATAGTCGGAGAATTAAAAGTAGAAGAAGCTGTATTAATATAGTTAGGTAACTTGCTTGGATTAGAAAAGTCGGAAAACTTTGGAGTCACAGATGAAGGCGATGATGTTGTAGATATATAGTTAGTGGTAGGACTCAACGTTGAAAAATATTGGTTAACATTGTTATTGTTTTTGCACATGTTATTTATAAAATCAATTGGTAAAGATCTATTGCATGGTACATAAATTACATTGTCTACGCCCCCAATGGATTTAGGTTGAATTGTTGTAGTAGGCAGTGAAGACTTTGTATCAGCAAATATGTTACCAGTTTGAAATTGTGATGGATAATTATTATTCTCTATTATTAGATTTGCAGGAAAACGATAATTATTTTGATTTTGATCCTGCTCTTTATGAGTATTTTGAATTATAGGACTTTCACTATAAGAATAATTAGGAGTATAATCAGAATTATTGGGTTTGGTTTGAGTTATTATATTATTCATTACAGGTAATGTATTCTCAGATTCTTTTTGTGCATCTAAAACTTGTTTTGGTCCCACTCTATCAATACCTATAGCGATTTCCATATGGCCCATGTAATCATTTTTGTTAGGATATTTTAACGGTACTTGAATATCTTCAGGTCTACCTCCAGAGTATTCCGCCCCGGGTGGTAGGTAGGTCCGATCTAGCTTGTCGGCACAAACAAGACTTAGAATGATTAAAACCTGTAAATATATAAAAAAAATTTGTATTATTTAAACTAAAAATTACCGCTTTCTCTTACCTTAACTATATCAATTATGATAAAATTGTACAAAATTCCAAAGATTTTTTTTAAATCTACCACGAAACTTTTAAAACATCTTCAAAAGATATATTGTGATCACAAAAGTGTAATTATTTATCCTACAGATTTAAGAATTTTAAGTTAAGTTTACAGTGAAATAGATCAATGCTTAATTATAATTTTTATATTAAAACACACCCAGAACATCTTGGTTGATCTTACGAAGACCGAAATCAGAGATGATGTGTGATTTATCCTAACAAATATTTCTATATATATGATCCTTAAAATCAACTTTAATAGTTTTTAATTTATAGGACGTGATAAACGTACATACAACGTGACAAAAGCCTAATCGTTGCTGTGCAATTCATGGTAACCATTAAGAGGGGTTTTTTTTATTTGGTCACGTTATGGCATTAAAATTATTTATTATTGATACCTTGACATTTTTTGGGGAATGTGTAATTGATAGTAATGTATGATCAAAGCTTACAATGAAATCGAAAGTGACTTCGAGCGTGTCGTGGATCAGATCAAGATATATTTTTTTTAACTTTCTGCATTAACTAATAAGTGTTTTATATTTACGAAAATTACATTAAAACACATGGCATAATTTACCATAGTAAAATACAGTAACTAAAACCATGGATACTATTATCACCATAATATAAATTAATATCAATAATATTATTTAGTGAAGAATACACTTTAGTTATTTGTTTCTTTCGTAACGTAAATGAAAGTAAATCGAATGAAACATAATTTTAAAAATTTAGCTTTTTGCAATATTAATTCAATACTTTGTTTTGTAATACTTAAAAAAAGCTAACTTCCTGAGCTCCTTTCTATTTCAGGTTGGCTTAAAATCAAGCTACAATACATGAACTAATACATTATTACAATAAATATAATAAACATCTAGAAGAATAAATACGAAATGACAATAAATACATATAGTAAAATTCTAACTGAGCGGAATCTGTACATTAAATATTTTTTTAGAAAATCTTACTACTGGGCAGATTCATATATATATATATATATATATATATATATATATATATATATATATATATATATATATATATATATATATATATATATATATATATATTTTACACGTAATAGTTTCCGTCAGGATTCATTAACTGTAGGTAATGCTTAAAGCTTATAATAATTGCAAGTTCAAAGCTCATGGCTGCATACATGATATGAGACGGCATATCGTGAGGTAATCAACCTCATTTGACTTATATAATTTATTTATTTTCAAATTAATAAGTGCGAATGTAATTTGCATGCTTGGGGTTCCGTATAGAATGAACTAGTGGTTTACATATGGCATCTACTACCTTTGACTATGGAATAAGAAATATTTATAATATTTAATTAGGTTATGTTTTTCTGTTGAAGTTGAAATTTGTAAGTACATTAAAATTAAAACATGATTTCTGGTACAAATTCTAAAACCTATCATCTGTTTTATAAGACTACGTTCTACGTAGGATTCTTATATTATATTATAATATTAGATTATGGAAGATTTATTCGTCTGCATAGCTGATGTATATATGTATGTATGTGTGTATCTATGCTACTTTACACCTGGACGAAGCCAGGTCAAATCATTAGTGTAAAAACACTTTTCTAAATAATAAATAGCCTTTTATGTCCATTTTTTTAATATCATATAGACATTTACTTATTACAATTGATAATTGTTAAATAAAAATATTTTTCCGTATCGCTATATCGCCGTATACTCGTAGTAGTACAATCGAGCGTTGCAGGATCGCTTGCATGAACACTAAACACACTAATTGCCATTGAGGCATAACTTCAATAGAGATAGGTGATTGAAATTAAAATTAAATTTCTCAATTCACATATTGAAGTATCCCTGAGTCAGGTGTTTATAATTATTCATTATACAAAAATCATGTTAAAGTATTATTACATGTATGTATGTTTCTGCTAGGCAAAACTTAAAGATTTAGCTGCAACTCTTACGCTTTGATTTAAAAAGTATGTATTCATATTATAAGAGGTGTCCTAAAAAAAATACGACGATTAAACTATAATTTATGTAGTTTATGGCGGCTCTGTTTTTTTTTTTGAGAATAAAATGAGTGAAAAAATCAAATTCAAATTCATTATTTTAATTAGCATTAAAATATTTCAATTTTTTACTTAACGTCATGAGCACGAACTTTCCGAACTGGTAGTACAGTTCGTAAAGAAGAAGCCTCAGACCTGAGAAGAACTGGTGAAAGAAACTCAGCGGGACCAATATTAATTCTATTGAAAAATTATTTCTTTTAATATTATTTCTATGAAATAATAACCACAGTTGAAGTCAAACAGGAATCACATCACTCTACATACGAGTACATACATACTTAATTATGTATATATATATGGCTTGATGAATATCTTTTATTTTTGTTCTTTAAAATCGTCATATAGATGAAAGTTATGTATTTAATCTTTAACTCTATGAATAATGAAGTAATGAAATGCGAGAAATAAAAATCAATCTTAAAAAAATAAATTAAATACTATATTTAGGAAATGTACATCTTTCGTAGTTAAACTAATACTGGTATCCGCTTTTCTTACTAAAGCTTGGTTTGCGTTTTTTGCTTCCAAATTGTCCATTTTGTGATGATCGGTCTTCGATAACTTTATGAGCGATTGATGGTAAATATGTTTTGGTTATTTCTCCGTTTGAAGTTTGAGCAACTGGTGGCAAGTAAGCTTTATGTACTCCAGCATTTGAGGCTTCTTGAGGTGCATTTGCTTCAACATAATCAAGATCCTGTATATTTTGGATAACAACACTTCTGTAGCCTCCAGAGAGAGCAGGTGCAGCATGAGTTACGATAGAATCTTCATCAGTGACAGCATGTTGTTCGTTGACAGTTACGTAGTTCGCTTGTTTCGCTTTGTTGGAGTTGGTAATGTATTGGCTGTAGCTGGATTCTTCACCGTACTTTCTTTCGTCGTATGATCCTAAATAATTGTAAGTACATTTTTAATCATATCTTATTAAATATTATATCAATTTGTTTAGCAATTATGTATATAATTTTAATCAAATATATATTTTACTTTATGTTTCTACGAGTATCTTAAATCTATTAGAAATAATTAGATTGATGTGTTTGTTATTTAGACTATGATATTTTACCATCATCATAAATTCCAGCTGCTTCATCGCGTGCGTTTTTTTCGAGTGATTCCAGAATTTCAGCAGGAATAGGATGAGGTGTAGGCAAGTGGTCACCTTGAGGTCTGAAGCCATTCTCATCAGCTGTGTAACTTAAAAGAAAAAATAAATATAAATGTTACCAATCCTAAAATTAACGCTTTTACAAACTTTTATTTAACTTGCAATATTTGTATAAATGTTTCTCCGGGTCAAATCTTACAACTGAATTTTAAAGCTGTTATCCTCAACCGATTCAGCTGAAATTTTGCATACATGTTTAATTTAGATGACAATGCGTGGTTAGATAAGTGATGTCATTTTAAATCCAATATGGAAACTTAGAATTAAATCATACCCATTTATTAAATTACATAATTTTTATGTTATAAAACCTTGTTTTTAATTAAAAATATTATTTTAATACACATTAGAGCACGTTAGGTTATTGACACTTTATTTTCTTTCTTCAAACCTTAAGCGTAAAAATAATGAGAAAAATGCATATTCATGTATACAATCAATAAATAAAAATCAAATCTAGTTTCCATAGTTACGTTACAACTAAACAAAACATATTTATTTACCTGATGCTGTATTGCTTCCCATCGTCCCCAGTGTATGAGAATCCACCATGAGCTTTCACACCATTTATTGCTACACCACTTTCATCAGCGGATATGCCGTTCTCCGTTTCATAAGTATATGCGTAAGATTCACCATTGTTCTGATACTCTTGACGAAGAATTGCTGCGTGTCTTTCATAGGCAGCTTGGGGACGTTCTGGTCTTTCTTCGTACTTGATGTGGTAGTTCACATTTTGCAATTGTTCCACACTGCTTTGAGCAATATTAACTTGGTTTTGTACATGCACTAATTCGTTAACAGATTGCTGTTGCTCTGAATATAAACTGTTAGACTCAGAACCGGTTTCTTGTGATGTTGGTATATCAGCTACGTATATAGGCCTTGATATAGGGGCTTCTAAGAACTCTGATCCACCAGAACTTTGGGCGTGAGGCGGAAGATAGGTCTTACCCAATTTAGCCGCATTTGATATGGCTATTATTGTCAATAACACGATCTGTAAGAATGCCAATTTACATTTAGAAAGTATTACGTTTAGTAAATGGACGATATTTATGATAATATTTTAGAAAAGCTTGCGTTTATTAGTTTTTTATTCAAATTATATAATATATAGTTACGATATAGTCTCATATCGAGAAATATATATTTATTATGATTGTTGTAATATTTGAATTTTATTTACAAACTTGAAATATAAACTTTACCAATTTCATGTTGCTATTTTCTAATACACCTCACAAAGGCTAACGATTGAATGATATAATTTTAAAACCGTGTTTCGTATATATACTACATCCTGCACTTATTGATCTACATTAATACTGTGCTCTTTATCTAAAAAGTCGTGGCTTCTATTGCCTAATCAAACAGCCCACGAGGATGGACGCATCTAATTGTTTTGGATGGTTGTATACAAATATTATTGCATTTCTTATATTATATACACCTTTAATTAAATATGTTTTTATGTTGGATAGTAGAAATTTCTGCAATTTGCTATAAGTACATAGAAGTTCGCTTTTACAATATTTATTAATTTGTATGTATGTGCAATAATTAATCAAATAAATTTTTTAAATAGTAATAAAGTTAATTGCTAAGAACAATAAATTCAAGAGTATTCTAAATGTGACGATTTAGTAAATAATATCAAATACTAGCGACTAAAAGGGTGATTCTTTAAATAGACATAACTTTTTTATATATGCACCGATTGAAATAAAACTAATACTAAATTTTAAGTGAAGCTTACCACAATATATCAGTGAAAGCCGCACCCAATTCCGTTAAGCCGTTTCTGAGATTAGCTCACATAAAGACACTGATAAACAGATAAAAATTCTAAAAATCATTGTTTTTTGTTAATAAAAATTATAATAGTTTTTTTTTTCAAATATTTTCCATGTACAGTCAGCAATCAGTTACACTTTTATAATATGTATGTAGATTACTAATATTATATTTATTATTTGTATCTTTACGGATTTTACGGGCTCGAAGGAAGCTCCTTTGGAAGGCTGGCGTGGGGACACAGGTCCAACACGTAGAGGCCTCTTAAGAGATTTAAAAATTAACAAATGATGCGTCATCCGAGTTCCATCTCTAAGTAAGCTATAATTAGATGCCTAAAGACGGCCTTTAGATAATACGTTTGGAAAATATGAAAAAATACGGAAAAAATCTGTGTTATGTGTTAAATTATTACATTTCTTTTCCGAAAATGTTGACTTGGCTCTTTCTAGTATAAAATGTTCAAACGAAGAGATGCTACCAAGTACACGTTCATATCATAATTTTGGCCTTGTTGCATTCCAACAGTAACTAGTCTTAATGTTAAAACGTTATAGTTAATTAGAACATCATTTAAAAATTCGTGATGCTAGAGCCTTGTAGTGCAAATGTGCAATTTCTAACCTTTTTCATCATCATCTTTTCAGCGAACAGATTTAATTGAATGCTATGGACATTGATTAACTTACACCATAATTGATCGATTTAAAAAAAGAAGAATATACTCAATTTGAATGTATATTTTTTTGTATTTATGTTACACAGTATCTTCGTTAATATATTTGAATGATTCTTTTTTTTATGGGTCAATAACAATTTTTTTTGAAAAGAATTGACAACGTCAAAACATAATTTATTGTGTAATCAAAATTTATTTTAAAATAATATCCGAAAATAACTTTAAAAATTTAAGTAATAGTATAAAAAATGTTTTAAAAGACAAAAAAATCTAAAGTGCATATTACAAGACTTCCGCTATACCATTCAGACAAAGAGAGACATTAGCATTCCCAAGGAAGGTTGACTGACGTCAGGCAGGCGGCCGGTCGTAAAACCTTTGCCAAATCCTATCAGCAGTACAGAAGATGTACTGCGCCGACCCCAAGTGACTGGAAAATGGGCAGGGAGATGATGATGAACAGTTTTCATAAAATTTCAAGACAACCATCCCTAAGGGTGGATAATAATCATGTAAAGCGATTTGAAAGGGTGCAAGGATATTTTAATTCTTAAAAAATTATCAAGTTCAAGCATAATATTAAATCATTTCAATAACATAACTTTTTTAATTATAATTTGATTTTTAATTAATTGACCCGACGCGTACGTACCTTGTCCTGTCAATATTAAAAAAATATTTTTTTTATTTAATTATTTCGTGCGGGATCGTTTGAGAATTCCAGCATAATTTTTCGAGCTATTTTTTCCATTTTCGTACCTCAAAACCATATTTAGACTATATCAGCCATTTTTAAAAAAGACCAAACTCGATCCAGTCGTTCTCAAACGATGCGCGTACCAACGGACAGCATTTCATTTTTATTATATCTATAGATAAAAGTACTAAATTAAATGTATTTTTATGTATGTATATAACTATGTATAAAGCTGTAATTAATTCTATGATTATTATATAACTAGCGAGTCACTCTCGTTAGATCTAGTTCGTCCCTAGGTACGTTTTAATGGTTAGTATGGAATAGATAGACTAGAATATATTATACATAGGTATGATGAGGTTTATATCTCTTACTTGAGGAATGATGGATTCACCATAAAAACTTCCACCCCCCTTTTCACACCCTTAAGGGATGAGATTCGGGATAAATACTGTTCTATGTCCTTTCCAGGGTCTTAAACTATCTTCATACCAAATTTCATCTAAATCGGTTCAGCGGATTAAGCGTGAAAAGGTAACAGACAGACAGACAGATAGTTATTTTGGCATGTACAATGTTAGTATTAATATGGATATAATGATTTTTTAGTTTCATTTGATGAGATTTTTCTGATTTTCAATCATATTTCATAAATAATTCACACTAGCAATTTTTTTAATACTTTGCTCACGACTTCGGATTCAGGACATCAATATAGAAATCGGGGCAAGTTTTAACACGTGTTTAATACTAATTGACGTATGTATGTCTGTTATATTGGCAACATAATTACGTCACAAAAAAAATGAAACTGAATATTAAATAAACTTTTTTAATCTGAAAGAACTAAGCTCCTTAACAATATAAGTAATTATTTTTGAGTCGTTGGTTGATTTTTTGTCCAAAAGTTGTTTTGTTTATTTTCGCTTATTAATATACAATACTTTTACTTTACTCATTAATATCTATACATATAATAAAATTCTAACTGAGTCGAATCTGTACATTAAATATTATTTGGAAAATCATATTGAAATAGTCATTATTATCGATACAACCGAATCTATAGTTTTTAGAATTTTTGTTTGTTTGTCTGTCTGTCCGTTTGTTTGTCGTGTCGCTAGTTCAATAATAAAACTATGCAATAGTAATTAAGGACTTTTTTCCAAATTGAAATGGGATCAAGTTGGAGGTATAACCTATATAATAAAAATATAAGTCGTAGTCCGAAATAAAAACATACACGTCAACTTCATTATTATTGCTATTTAATTTTCAACATTATATTTAAATAATAAGGTGATTCTTTAGATTGACATAACCTTTTCTTATGAAACAATTGAAATAAAACACATACTAAATGTTAAGTGAAGCTTACTACAATACATTAGTGAAAACCGCACCCAAATAGGTTAAGTCGTTTCTGAGATTAGCGTATACAAACGCATAGACAAACAGACAAAAATTCTAAACATCATTGTTTTAGGTTCTATTTGCGTTAATAAAGACCCCCAATAATAGTTTTTCTCAAATATCCGCCATGTACAGACAGCGACCAGTTACACTTTTATTATATTATGTATAGATATGTAAGTAATATTACCATTTTTATACCAACTTTGAAAACCAATTTGAATTATATTAGCAGTGCACGTATGTAATTTTTTAGTCAGTTCTATGGACACCTGTAAGAGACTAACATACTAGAACTTGTGTATGAAGAATGAATTTAAAATGTATTCGTGTGTTATCAGTTATGTTGTTGGTGTTCTTAATAAATTTAAAAAAAGTCCAACCTATATCAAAATTAGTTTCATCTATATAAAAGCAATTCTTAAAAAAAATAAAATGGTTCGAAATGTATTAAATGTAATCTCTTCTATAGTCAAGTTTCATAATTTGAATAATTCTCATCGATTTACTCTCAATTGACCGATCTCAATTTAAAATTCATACTCCCCAGAGGAGAAAAAGGTTCTAAATTCATTTGTCTTTGTCTATTTATATATAGTATAGCGACACACACTCACTTTGCTCGGGTCCGTCCCTGATTATAAAAAAAAAATTCAAAATTCAAAATATTTTATTCGGCATTAAATTATTACAATTTTTACTGAACGTCATGAGTCTACTACCAGTTCGGAAAGAAGAAGCCTCAGACCTGAGAAGAACTGGCGAAAAAAACTCAGCGGGACCAATATTAACTTATCTTTTTTTGTAAAGTAAAATTATAATTTACAATATTTCTATCAAGTTGAAGTAGCCTGGAGGCGATCATTTCATTCCCAAGGTGTCCCAAGGTGTTCTATAAAATAATTTATTGTATAATAGCCTTTAGCACACAAACGTTCTTTAACAATTTTTTTGAATTTGGCGATAGAAGCCTTTTGAACATTTTCTGGGATCCTGTTGTAATATATAGATATAATAATATTCATGTTCTAATGTCATTTTAACAGTGTTAAAACGCTTCCTACACTCTTTCACTTATAAAGAACACTGCAATATTTAAGCAACATGAACGATTTTAGTAAAGCACACCATTATGCAAATTTGTATCGTAATACAATTTTAATTTATTTTTATTACAAAAGAGAATAAAAATATTTAACTCATCTATATAATATCACTAGCGACTCACCCTCGCTCCGCTCGGGTTCGTCCCTACTTCCGTTTTGACGTTTAGTATAGATTTCTCAGAGATGAGATAATTTCCCGCAATAAAAAGTATCCTATATGTTGACCCGGATAACCAGCTATCATCATACCAAATTTCATCAAAATCCCTCCAGTGGTTTTTCTGTGATGCGGTAATAGACAGACAAAAATTCTAAAAACTATAGATTTAGCCTCTGAATCGATAATAATGTTTATTTCAAATAGATTTTCCAAAAAATTTTTATTGTACAGATTCATCTCAGTAAAAATTTTATTATAGGTATGTATAGATTACATGAGACTCATTGGTCATCATGTTTGTCTTCAGATCTTAAGTTCCTGGGTTTGAGTCTCCGGTCTGACCAATTATAATAATGTGTTTTTTTCTTTCGTCAAAAAATTCTTAGTAGCAGAAGTTGGATAATTGGTGCATTTTAGTATTTGCCTGTTTCAAATTATGGGAAGTGTGGTTTTTTTTTTCAACTAATTTATCCGCCTATCAATCAGGCAACAAATAACAGATCGTTATAGTACAGAGTGCTTGCGCCGGGAAGGGAACAGATTTTTATCTCATTATCCCATTTTTATCCCAATCATGGTTCCCGTGGGATGTAAGGATATTGAAAAACTAAAACACACCTAGACTAAGCAAGGCCTAAAACTAGTATAATGCAAAAAACCTACTAATTTAGTAGTGTCGCAGCATAATTCCTAATTATACAAACGACAACGTCTCTCTGCAAACGCTTGCTATTATGTAAAATGACTAAAATTTTAAAACGTTGGTTTTAAAATACATAACTACCCAAGGGTTTCTTGGTTCAATTTTTTAACCTTGTAAGGTTTGTTTTTTATCCTTACCTTAAAAATCATGTTTACATATTTTGGCAAAATCAATTAAGTTCAGAAGTATCATCAATTTGCCTTCGTCATTTTACAAGCCAGCGAGCATTGTATGACGAATTATACAATATGCCTGGGATAATAACATCTATTAAACCGGAAATATTAAAATCAGTCCACAGCCACTTATGCCTGCTGGAGGCAAAGGCCTAATTAATTTGATATTATGAAAGCGAAAGTGCATTCTTAATGATTACGCAAATTACAATAATTATTTAATTTCTATTAATATGTATTAAGAATTTCACTATTTAGAGACATTGATTATATTTAATATTTGTTAAATGGATGTATGTGTGGTCTCGCACCTCTGATATTTTTATGTGCGAATTTCCAACATGATAACCACTTGCCTTACGGTGAATGAAAATATCGAGAGGAAACCTGCATGTCTGAGAGAACCTAGCAAGTTTTCGAAAGACATGTGAAGTCCGCCAACCCGCACTTGGGCATCGTGGTGGACTATAACTTGATCCCCCTCGTGTTGAAGGGAGGCCCGTGTCCAGCAGTGGGACTTTACAAAGGGCTGAATATATATGTGTCACTTTATTCATAAACGAATCCGTTAATATACATTCAAAAACAGTTACATACAAAAAAACTGTTTTGATTTTTTTATTGATAACAACACTCAACAAAGCCAGACAATAGAAAAATCGGTTGACAGATAGAGGAGAAAATTGTACGAAATTGTTTTGCTTTGGCTATTTATATACAGACTAGCTACGTTTAAAATTAAAATGGATATAGTATGTTATCCTTAAGAGATAGACATATAGAACTTTTCTATGGACCTATATAAGATACACAATTCCGCCATACATTATTTTCTTATATCTCAAAGGGTTTAGGCAGCGTTTTCGTTAAAAGCTCCCAGACGGCTTATTTTTTCCGACACCTCCAACAAATATCGTTATATTTTAACCAAAGTATACAAACATTTAACACATTATATTTTAAAACCTTCCTCGAGAACCAGTCTATCCATTGGTGAAAGTAGCATGAAAATCCGTGCAGTAGTTTTTGAGTTTATCGCGGACCGACAGACAGACAGACGTGGCCAAGGAGTTTGTTTTATAATATGTAGTGATTATAGTTCAAGTTTATAAAGCGAATTAAAATTTATGTAACAGTCTTGAAACAAGTTCTGTTTAGTGTGACTGTGAGCTTTGGCGCTATCGCAGAGAACTTCTTTCTTAACAATGATATTATTATAATAACAACTTGCGATATTATTATATGTGTAACTGAGACTTGTGCAAAATTATTATTGTACTTTTAAAATTATTTTACTTTTTCAATGTTCTGATATTACAAATATTTATTACAAAGTTATAAAAAAGTCCTTAATTCACAGTAAAGTTAAGAGTTATTTCTAATAAAAGTTAATATTTTATTAGCAGAACCCGCTACGCCCGCGTTCAACCAACAAAAAGTATGGCTTTAGTATGTTATAAGGCGATTCAACCTCGCTTCGCTCGGGTTAATCGCTGTGTATTTATATTGATATAATATTGTTCATACAAAAATACTAAAATCACGATAAAAAATGGGGGGTGGGGGTAGGGGGATGAAAAATACTTTACGACCTATTCCTATACCTACTAATATACAAACAAAATCATTAAAATCAATCGAGTCGTTTTGGAGGAGTGCGACCACAAACATCGTGACACGAGATATTTATATATTAGATGACTAGGACTGCCCGCGGCTCCGCCCGCGTTCAGATTACCAAAGACCAAATTCTTAGGTTTTACATATTAGTTTACTCTTACAATGCAGTTTTTGTATTTTTTCTCAGAATTAAGATATTTTTAAAAAGTATCCTATATTTTGACCCGGATAACGCGCTATTTCATGAAAATCCCTCCAGTGGTTTTTTCGTGATGCGGTAACAGACAGATAGACAGACAGACAGACAAAAAATCTTAAAACTATAGATTCGGCATCTAATATATCAATAATAATGTCTATTTCAATAAGATTTTTCAAAAAGTATTTAATGTACAGATTCGGCTTAGTTACAATTTTATAATATGTATGGATATAAAGTGAGTTCTGCGATGGCGTCATCTCTCGTTTATGAATAATTTATAATGAAAGATAATAATTATGTCATATATGAAATACATAAGTCCATAGACACTTCCGACTAATGTCACATTCTTGACCGACTACAAAAAAGAAGGAAATAGATATAGCTTCTTTTCCAAAATAAAATAAACTAGATTTTTGAAGTTATACTTCATTTGGAACGTTTGGACAAAATTATGACAGTAAAATTATTAGTATTATATAGTAAAATTTTTACGATGCGCGCGCACACCGACAGCCAAAAAGCAACATGATGAAAACTGTTTGTTGCCATGGTAACCGTTGTTATTGTCTGACAAAATATATAAAATATTATATTATTTCCTTAAATGATATTTTATAAATATAATATGATTGTAATATGCCTAATATGCCTTATTTAATTATTTTTATTAATTTATCATTCCTTTTACAAACAGAGTTGTAACATACGGAGTGAAATGTTTAGCTATTTTTGTTCTGTTACGCCAAAGAAGTATAACATCTTACGTGCATACATAAGTACACACACACACACGTTTTTTTTTCGTGTATGGTTATTTTATCTGTGCTTTTATATTGTGTAGGAGTACAAACATTCGTCATCATCATGCCCCCAGCGAGACTTAAACCTGCGATTCTGGCACAGCAAATAAGGTCACTACAAACTAAACTGAGCCAAACATGTCGCCAAATATATACATAATATGTAAATTTATTGTATAATTCATATTAATTATATATTTAACTAGCTCTTACTACGCACAAATATCGATAAAAATATCATTCTCATACATTTTATTTTTCTATTATTAAAACATCGCTACAATACTTCCAGATACTCCTACATATAAACAAACAAATGTCGCATATTTATAATAAAGATTTTTTTACATGAAATATCTACAATTCGTTAAAGGTTTTAATTGCTAATAATTTTAAAGTAATAATAATAAGCTTAATTTAAAGCGCCTGTAAAATATTAACATACATAGCACATAAAGTAGAAATATGGCTATTTTAAACTATAAGGGGTTTTTATTATAATTAAATGAAAATTATAATTTGAGAATCTTTAAGTCCATTCCCACATATATAGAAAATATAAGTTGTAGTAGTTTTAAGAATATATGAATTTTGAAGTCAATATACGTAGCAGTTTAGCTTCTTTCCAAGAAATGGTTGATGGAATGTTTGACTGTTTCGAAAGAATATCTAATAATTTAGGAACGCATCTCGTTAGATGATGAAATCCAGAACAAATCACGAGTTCCGAATAAACCTTATGAGTACTAAATACTAATCAGATAAAACCCATTTTTGATTACACATAGACAACAATACAGACACCGAATCTATAGTTTTTATACTTTTTGTCTGTCTGGGAACGCATCACGAGAAAACCACAGCACGGATTTTGATGAAATTTGGTATGATGATAGCTGATAACCCGGGTCAACATATAGGATACTTTTTACTGCGGGAAAATATCTCATCTCTGAGAAATCTATATTGAACGATAAAACGTATCTGGGGACAAACCTGAGCGGAGCGTGGGTGAGTGGCTAGTAATAAATAACTTTTTATTTCTAAACATTTATCTGTACATAAATGGTAGTATTAATAATAATAGCAATAATTATATATAATTTTATCAATGATTATTTATATCATAAATATTTTGTATTCTAAGTGTATTTCTATTTAGTTATTTCTTAATAAGATTAAGATGTACTCGCAAGAATATTAGGTAAGTAGCAAATAATAGTAAAAACTTCCCAGATAAAATGTTTAATATTATTAAATGCTAACTAGCAACTCACCCTCGCTCCGCTCTGGTTCGTCCCTAGTTACGTTTTAACGGTTAGTAATTAGTGTAGATTTCTCAGAGATGACATATTTTCCCGCAATAAAAAGTATCCTATATGTTGACCCGCTCTAATCCTACCAAATTTCATCAAAATCTGTATTTCTGATTTGAAGTGGTTTTCTTGTGATGAGTTCCCAGACAGAGAGAGAGAGAGACAAAAATAAAAATAATAAAAGATATAGATTCGGCGTCTGTGTCGATAATAATGATTATTTCAATAAAATTTTCAAAAAAATATTTAATGTACAAATTCGAATCAGTTACAATTTTATTATATGTATAGATTAGGAACACGCCAGATTTGTAATAAGAGTAAGACGAGCTCGAGCACCTGTTCTCGCACCCCTACGAATGACTTTTACTTCCTAAAATGAAAATCTTTGAATAAACTAATTTTCTAGCAGAAACAGGCCAACTCGCATCAATTGTCCAGCACGCTGAAAACCCAAGCCCAGCAGTGGGACATAAAAGCGGCTTAATCCTTACTAATATTATAAATGCGAAAGTAACACTGTCCGTCTGTCTGTCTGTTACGTTTTCATACCTAAACCGTTAAAACGCACCTATGAGTATAAGTAAAGTTCAAGCGTAAGCAAAACCATATACAGTAGCCAGTGCTCACTACACTTTATGATATTCTGAAAAATTAATCTCACATTATAACTGTTTCGCACGATGCATCTAATGATATTTCGCCATAGTAATTTAAGATAACCATTTCAAAATATAGGACTTAACACATGATGCTCGAAATGAGTGTTCGTTAAATAAATATGCCACTTAAATAAGTTGGTACGTGATATTTACGGTTAAGTTAATTGGCTCGGCGAATTTAAACGTTACAAGGTTGTTCCTAGTTGTTGTGTTATATACTACATATTGCTTCTATACTTGATTACCAAATTTCATCTGAATAGTTCAGTAGTTTCCAAGCTTATTCGTTACAAACAAACAAACAAACAAACAAAAAAACTTTTCTCTTTATAATATTACTAGCATTGCCCGCGGCTCCGCCCGCGTTCAGATGACCAAAAACCAAATTCTTAGGTTTTACATATTAGTATACTCTCACTTTGCAGTTTTTGTATTTTTTCTCAGAAATGAGATATTTTCCTGCGGTAAAAAGTAACCTATATGTTGACCCGGATAACCAGCTATCACTATACGAAATTCCATCAAAATCCCTCCAGTGGTTTTTCTGTGATGCGGTAACAGACAGACAGAAAGACAGACAAAAATTCTAAAAACTATAGTATCGATAGTAATGTTTATTTAAAAAAATGTCTAATGTACAGATTCGGCTTAGTTACAATTTTATTATATGTATGTATATAGATTTCAAAACATTTATTGTGTTAAGCAATGTCATTGTCAAACGTAAATTAATTTTAATAATTATTTAATAAATGTTGTATACATCACCTCCTATATAAATATCAAGAAATAAATATATTTCGAAAGGTAGAATAAATAGTTTTAAATTGATTTTAAAATCGATGTAGCTTTTTATAATTGCAATATCCAAACTATAAATACTACAATAACTGTCACAAAGCGACACGTGACATTTACTGAATTCTTAGCTTCCATCGTCTCGTGAATCGTGACGGTCTCAGTTGATTCTTAAACATAAAATGTGTTAAGTCTATAGGATAGTAAGCTTTAAGCTTCTATAAATAAGAACTATTGATTAAGTATCTTTTTATTAGCCCTTAGAGTAAATAACGCTTTACACATTAAAAGTTGATTTGTTTGTTTTTAAGCAATAGGGTTTACCTGTTAATATATGGATTAAGGCCTTTTTAACATCCCACTGCTGGGTACGGGCCATAGTCATAGTCCACCACGCTGGCCGAATGTGGGTTGGCGGACTTCACATGTCTTTCGAGAACTTGCTAGATTCTCCCAGACGTGCAGATTTCCTCACGGTGTTTTCCTTCACCGTAAGAGAAGTGGTAATCATGTTGGAAATGATTCGCGCATGAGAATATCAGAGCTGGATTTGAACCCGTTTCCCTTGGTTTTTCAAAAAAGCGCATTATCACTGCCTAATATTAATAGATTGAACAACTTCGAAATGGTCGAAATCGAGCACTTCCTGTACTCGATTCTCTGAATACAATTCGAGATAATACGTTTTGTGTGTATGTTACTCGGTATCTCCAACAACTCTAAACGATTTTCTTTATCAAATGTATTTAAATAAATTAATTAAACTCTAAGTGTGCCATAGGCAGCCATATAAAGACAACAACAATAACAAATTTATATAACAAGAATAACTCCAATATTCAAGAAATCATTACATTTACTATGACTTATTTTCGTCCAGTGATCGAAATTTGATAATATTCATTAATTAATATTTCAGGCTAACATAATATATGAATATAATTAACCTATTTATTCAAAAAAAAACTGCTTGCAATTTTTTTTATGATAATGCTAAAGCTCGTCAATAGCTACTAGACCAAAAAAGCAAATCGGTTGACAAACAGAGTAAAAAAATAGTATATGTACTGAGTTGTTTTTTTTTTTCATTTATATACACATATATGTAGATTTTGAAATCAAGGTACTTTTTGGTCAAAACGTAATTATTACAAATATTTTTAGTTCAGCAAGTGTAGAAGTAACTTTATTACTCGATATTCTGTGACCCCCTTAGCTCGCATCCGCTTGACAAGTAACGAGTAGAACACACGTCAATATTTCTTACTTGAACCTAATATATCTGCTTTTGAAATGATACTCAAAACAAGCTCCTGCATTAGACTTTGCTTGTTTACAATAATTATTATTTTCACTTAAAATATGCTAAATGTTAATTGCAAAAATATAAGAATCAACTACTTTTTGGGATGAATATTGAACATTTCACAATACATACACATATTCAAAACTAAAAATACCACTTTTCGTCGTCAGGTCATGTAATAGAAAATAGTTTATGTGTCTAAAAAAACTATGTACTAATAATAAATAACTCTACATATTTTATCGAAACGAAGTGAATTGTGAGCTGCAGATTCAAAAGAACTTTTTATTTATATATATTAGCGACTCTCCCTCGCTTCGCTCGGGTCTCGTCCCTAGCTTCCTTCCCCATACAAACTTTCAGCCCTATTCTCACCCCCTTAAGGGGTGATTTCAGGGTTAAAAACTATTTTCATAGATGAGATTTAAGAAAAAATCTTATTTTGGTAAAAAAAAAATATTTTCTTCTATACAAAGTTTGTCCTGACAATAACAAATACAAAAAAAGAATCATCCAATTTTGGTGCAGTCGATCGGAAGTTATGCGCGTACATACAATTCGGTGATTCATTGTTATTTATATAGATAGATTTACTAACCGTCATCTTCTCCGCTTTGATGAACTATCAGATAGATACCTTAATATATGCACATACGAGTATGTTTATTTTTTCACTAATAAATTAAATATTGAGATTAAATAAAATAATAATAGTAATAAAAGTGTGTGTGTGTGTGTGTGTGTGCGTGCGTGCGTGCGTGCGTGCGTGCGTGCGTGCGTGCGTGCGTGCGTGCGTGCGTGCGTGCGTGCGTGCGTGCGTGCGTGCGTGCGTGCGTGAGTGCGTGCGTGCGTGCGTGCGTGCGTGCGTGCGTGCGTGCGTGCGTGCGTGCGTGCGTGCGTGCGTGCGTGCGTGCGTGCGTGCGTGCGTGCGTGCGTGCGTGCGTGCGTGCGTGCGTGCGTGCGTGCGTGCGTGCGTGCGTGCGCGCGTGTGTGTGTGTGTGTTCTTATATACGCACGTAAGATATGCTTCTTTGGCGTAACAAAACAAAAATAACTCGAAAAAATTTTCCTGCGTGCCAATACTGTACATTTGTAGAAACGTCGATAAAATATTAAATACAATTGATAAATGTTTGATTAAAAATGTATTTTTTTTATAAATGTGAATGGTTACCGACAAGCAAAAAGAACTTTTGCTATTTACATCATAATCTTTTGCTATTTATATCAAAAAAAATCAAACTAGATATTTGTTTATTAAGTAATAAAGTAGTAATTTATAAATAATGTAAAAAAAAGAATACATATCTAAGTTAACCTCAATGATACAAAAAATAAATATATATTTTTTTTAAGATATTCACAGTTATTTGATATCAATCACCACTGTATGTTATAAATAAAATACATTTAAATAACTTTTTATTTTTTAGTCGGTATAAAACACGTATTGTTTGTTGATGATTATATACAAATACTGGAATAAATATCTTGATTATAGACATCACTAAAGGGAGATCTATCGACTAACTTTATACCGTAGTCTAAATCTGTCACATCGTAAAAATTCATGCTCATCATTTTGCGTCAAAAGAAGTATAACTTCAAAAGAGTCTTTTGTTTTTAGTGGCAGAAAAAATATTTATGAACAAAATACAATTATAATTACAATCATTTAATTGTTTATTTGAATTTTATTTTTTATAACTAATAAGATTAAAATTAAAAAAAATTCAAATTAAGATTTATTGAAACAAATTGGAAATGATCTACCACATAAAAGCCCTTTCTCTTGCAAGATCGTAAATATAGATATTTCTATCAATACTGACTACAGACAAAAACTAGTTTAAATAAACTTAATCTATTTTTATCTATCTATTTATATCTTTAATCTATTTTAACAACTCAGAGATTTCATGTAAACCGTTACGTAATGTTAAATTCCGCGACCCATTAACAGTAACGAGTTCGGGTCATTCATGTCGATGATTTGTAAATCCTTAATGTGAAGGATGAATTTGGTTAAGTCTAGATCGATATTAGATCTAGGTAAAAGATAATTGCTTTATAATTTTGGTGAGTTCATAATATTAGATAGCATTAGGACGATCTTATTGTTTTAATGTGAAAGGTTAAAGTTTGTAGAATTTATGAGTATGTTATTGTAAATTATGTATGTGATGGCTTAGTACTAGAAAGGAGATCACCACTTAGATTCTTGTACAAAGAAAATATGTACTTACTCGTAGTACTAGATATATGTATCTCATGAATAAAACGATAAGAGTGTAGCTAGAGTCAATCGACACACAATATGGGAAGAGGTGTGATTTACTAATAATGCTCTCTAGGTTAGACAAAAGTAATGTTGTAAGCTACTTGTGTTTTATTTATTTTCTAAATAGTGTTATCTTGATTTATTCTTAAGTTGTAAATATTCTATTATAAAAAAAATTGAAGACATTATTTTTTATGACTTATTACTCCATATAACAATGTTAGGTATAATTCTCTTATATTATAAAACTGACCTAAATCTAAAAGGTTTATAAGAATGCATTACTACTAATTCTGGTAATTTAGATGTATCTGTTAGGTTAGATATCTTAGTTGAAAATAATTTGGTAATTACTCAATTTTGTTCTAACTCAATTGGTATTGTGGTAATTACGTGGAAGTAATTGTGGGAATGTAATGTTATGGAGTACAAATAAAATATATATACATTTTGCTAACGTTTATTCGTTTCTATTCAATCACACAGTGATTTATTTCATCGTTTTTATACAATCATAATGATATGTACAAAATAATATTTTTTATATTTTTCTTATGCTGATTTATGGCTAAAAGAATTTAATGCCGATTATATGTCTAGGAATTCGCTAACTTTGGTCTAATACTTGTAACCTTCCTGTGGACTGAAGCTTGGGGGTTGTCGAGGACCACCAAATTCAGAGCCACTTGTTCCTGAGCTAAGTCCTCCATTTGATTGAGGCCCAGAAGGACCAAACGCAGATTGCTGACCAGGCTGATTATATTGAGGTTGTTGATTTGGTTGAGAACCTCTGGATGGAGACGTACCTGTAGCACTTAGCCCGAATTGACCGTTCGGTCCAAATTGTGAACCTTGGGTTGGAGTATTAGATCCGAATGAAGATTGTTTTCCAATTTGTTGATATTGAGGACGAGCTGCATTTAAAGATCCATCTTGAGCTTCAGGAGAAAACGGTAATCCCTGACCAGAGCCTATACCAGAACCAGACTGCTTGTTGTTACCAAACTGAGAATCCTGTCTAAATTTATTGCCAGAGTTAAATGCAGGTTGATTAGCATTTAATCCATATTGATAACCTTGATTAGACGAGCCTGCAGAACCAAATGTCTGTTGTTGAGATTCTGAAGACTGGCTGGATGCAAATGAGGGCTGGTTAGATCCAAATGAAGATTGGCTTGATCCAAATGCAGTCTGTTGTCCTTGTTTAGAATTTCCTGCAGATCCAAATGATGGCTGATTCGACCCAAATGAAGATTGTTCTCCTTGTTTGGGAATTCCAGCAGAGCCAAATGAAGATTGGCTAGAACCAAATGAAGGCTGTTGCCCTGGCTTAGACGTTCCTGCAGATCCAAATGATGGCTGCTTAAACCCAAATGTTGGTTGTTGTCCTTGTTTGGAAATACTAGCAGCTCCAGATAAAGATTGGCTAGATCCAAGTGATGGCTGATTAGATCCAAATGATGGCTGATTAGATACAAATGATGGCTGATTAGATCCAAATGATGGCTGATTAGATCCAATTGATAGCTGATTAGATCCAAATGAAGGCTGTGGAGATCCATTGCCTAGTCCAATCTGAATTTGATTACCCTGGTATGATGTACCAACATTGGGGCGGTTTGACGATGATCCAAAAATACCTTGTTCATTTGTTCCAGAAACTTGTGCTGAACTTGATGTATAGCTAGTTGGCTTTTGAGCATTTATTTGTGGACCATTTTGTGCTGACGGACGTTGACCAGCTGAAGAGCCAAATCCATTTTGAGGTTGATTATATTGATACCCGTTGTTTTGACCTTCTTGCATATCTTGAGCAAAGTTTTGTCCTGATGAACCTTGAGCTACACCTTGACTGTTACTTGCAAAACTTTGTTGAAATTGACCATTTTGCCCCTTAATGCCATTTGTTCCAGAAGAAAATTGGTTAGACGCTTGATTCGATTGTGTCTGACTATATGAGCCAGATGGACCACTAAATTGCTCTTTTCCAGAAATATCTTGGCTTGTTGGGTATTGATTACTCTGAGGCTGGTTAACTCCTTGGCCTTGAAGAGAATTAATGTTCTGGCCTTGTGGTCGGCTATAAGGTGATACTCCCGCGTTGTATTGCTGTGCAGAATTTCCAGATTCATATTCTTCAGGTCTATACGCACCTGTAAAATTTTTAATAAATTATTATTTTTTAAATAAAAATATATCATTTCACTGATAAAAATTATTTTGAACAGTATTTAAATTCTTTTACCAAAACAATATAATAGACCCTTAAATATCAAAAAATACTAAAATTAAATGTATTAACTAAGATTAATATAGACAATAATCTTAGTTAATACATTTAATCCTGATATTTTATAACATATTAGTTAAAAATATTACAATAATCTACTAATGTATAAATGCGCTTTTTGGTTCGATCGTTTTTAAAACTATCACTACTAATACTACTACTACTAATAATAATAATAATAATTCCCTAAACATCATTTTAAAATAAATTCATTAAATCTACCTTCTTGAGTACCAGCTGCAGCTGCCTTTGCGTTTTCTTCAATCGATTTTAAGATTTCCTCAGGAATAGGATGAGGGGTAGGTAAATGTTCGCCCTGTGGTTGGAAACCGTTTTCATCAGCGGTGTAAGTTAGTGAATATCTATTGCCATCGTCACCTGTATAAGCAAATCCACCCTGAGCTTTTACACCATTTGTAGCGACACCAGTTTCTTCAGCCGATATGCCATTAGAAGTTTCATAACTATAGTTATAAGATTCACCATCGTTTTCATTTATATATTTCAATATTTCAGCGTTCCTGTCTGCGGCTGCTTGGGGACGATCTGGTCGAGGAGCTGAGTATACGTTTGCTTGTCCTGAGCTAAATCCTACTTGAGACGATCCAAATCCATTGGATCCAGAAGGCCCAGATACTGGTCCAAATGATGGTGCTCCAGATCCTTTAATAGAACCAAATCCATTTCCCTGGAAGTTTCCAGAATCAGATGGACCAAAATTAGACTGCTGTCCTAATCCAGGCTTATTCTGAATACCTTCACTGCCGCCTTGGGCGAAACTTTGGGTTCCACTAAGTCCAGCAAATCCAGGTTGTTGTCCGGAAGAAGAAGTACTTTGACCTATATTAGAACCAAAGCTACTAGCACCTGAAGCCTGAGCAAATCCTGATGATTCAAAACCGGGACCACTTTTAACTGGTCCATTAGTACTTCCTTGATTAAAACCAGATGCTCCAAAATTAGATGAACCAGACAACGAGCCTGACGATGATGGAAATCCTTGGCCAAAAGTAGTTGGAGCTCCTGGAGCAATTAGAGATCCAGGGCTACCACCAGCAGTGCCAGCATTGGGCGGTGGGAGATACGTCCTATCTAATTTATCCGCATAGCCATAGGCTACTACTGATAGGATAATAAGCTGAAAAGAAATAGAAAAATTAAAAAATAATAGTGAAACAGCTTCTTTAATTACTTAAACTACATACAAAAAGAAAATAATATTGTCATAGTCACGGATATTTGTAAGGTTTTTAATATTATTAAAGGATTTTATTATTCTAAAAAAGCAAAGCACTGGCATGACGGTACTAAGCATTACTTTATTAATAAAATTAAAAAAAAAACTATTGTACTAATATCTAATATAACTTTGGTAAAAACATAAAATCTAATATTTGTTTCAACTTTAAACCCTACAGTTATATTTGCTACAATTATTTAGATTAATTTCTTTAATATAAATTAATATATAAAATATTACCAGCTTCATAGTAAGCTGTGTGAGTTACAAAGGATGAACACTGAATGTGGTTGAGATGTTCCATCCAATATTTATATTGCGAATTCGTTCACCTCTTCTTACTACGAGTATAACCTTTGACTCGCAAGTGAATCTTCAGCGTACTCGTGTGGGTCTGTTACACAATTTGTGATCGATTTTGTCGATACAGTAATTATTGTGATCTGTAAAATGGTTATCGGATATATTCTATTGGACCGTAGCTTGAAAAAAAAATGTAATCTATACATATAATAAAATTGTAACTAAGCCAAATAAGTACATTAAATATTTTTTGGAAAATCTTATTGTAATAGACATTATTTGCGATATAGAGGCCGAATCTATAGTTTTTATACTTTTTGTCTGTCTGTCTGTCTGTTACCGCATCACAGAAAAACCACTTGACGGATTTTGAAGAAATTTTGTATGATCGTAGCTGGTTATCCGGGTCAACATATAGGATACTTTTTACCGCGGGAAAATATCTCATTTCTGAGAAAAAAATACAAAAACTGCATTGTATGAGTATATTAATATGTGAAACCTAAGAATTTACTTTTTTGTCATCTGAACACGGACGGAGCCGCGCGCAATGCTAGTTATCTTCTAACTTTGTAATAACATATATCAACATTTACAATTAGCAATAATATATTCATTAAAAATATTACTTGTTTGTTAGTAGTTCCCATACACGATTTACCACCCTTTTTATCCCTCTTGGCCCGTTTCCTTTAATTTTAGAAAATCCTTTCTAAATAGTGACAAATCATTTTTGGAATTTTGAAATCTTTATAAACATATATATGATTAAATAGTAACTAGGCTTTGTTCACTGTACTGCTTTTATTATAAACTAGCGACTTCCTCTCGCTTCGCTCGGGTTCGACCCTAGGTATGTTTTAAATAGATATAAATAGTTATTAGCCAGCGTTAGCCATGTACAAGTTTTCGTGAAGTTTTCCGATATTTTAATAGTTATTCTGCTACTTGGGATGGAGACCAATCCAAGAAATGAAAGATCATAGAAATCGGTCCAGCCGTTCTTGGGTTATAAACGGTGTAACTGACCCGACTTTGTTTTATATATATATATATATATATATATATATATATATATATATATATATATATATATATATAGATAAGACGCCAAAAAGATGATTTCCCACTCAAATTTTGCCACTGTTTTTCACATTTATGGATTGAAATAAAAATGATTTCTTAATGGTCATGTTATTATATGAATACGATGTAAAAATTCTAATTCGATACGTCCAGCTGTTTGAACTGGGCGATGTCAACAAGAAACTTTTTTATATATAAAGTATTATTATAAACATTGCTTCCTCTATTACACTAACAGACGGTATAATTAAAATATAACAACTTAAAAATGTACTTGAACCCCATCACATCATCAGATTTTATAGAATATAAAAGCTAAAAATGCATTTGAACCCCATTAAAGATTTATTTATAAAGCAAAAACAAATTTACATATGTAAGTATTAAAGCATTCCAAAAATTTCTTGAAAAAAATCTCGATTTCTTATACTAGGTACTCGTTTATTATCCATATTAATATATTTGTGTTTTGTAATGTTAGCACATAAATAATGATTGATGTTGTATTATAGTTTCATTCGTCCTTAATTTTTTCTTTTAGGCCAAAACTCCCTCAAGCAATATTTATTATCTAACGCCATAAGATTTAATTATATGGGTGTGTTTAAAATGAAACACGTAATTTAACGTCTCAGATTCGATTCTCGCCTGCAGTAAGCATTGATAATATTTATTTTGATATATATCTAAGAGAAAAGTGGTGATCGTTTCTCTCCTCTATCTGTTCTCCGTTATGAAAAGTGCATGAAAATGGAACAGAAATTACATCCGACACATTCATAGACCGAATCTGTACATTAAATATTTTTTGGAAAATCTTATTCAAATAGACATTATTATCGATACTGAGGCCAAATCCATAGTTTTTAGAATTTTTGTCTGTCTGTCTATCTGTCTGTCTGTTACCGCATCACGGGAAAACCACTGGAGGGATTTTGAAATTTGGTATGATGATAACTGGTTATCCAGGTCAACATATAGGATATTATTTACCGCGGGAAAATATCTCATTTCTGAGAAAAAATACAAAAACTGCATTGTAAGAGTATACTAATATGTAAAACCTAAGAATTTGGTTTTTTGTCATCTGAACGCGGGTGGAGCCGCGGGCAATGCTAGTACTCTATAAGATTACTTATCTACGCTCGTCAATAGCTACTAAAAAGAAAAAAAAAGAAATAAAATCGCTTGCCAACAGATGAGATAAAGATACTAAACTGTTTTGTCTTTACCTATTTATATATAGACTAGCGACTCGCCCTCACTCCGATCGTGTTCGTATCTCTAGGTATGTTTTAACAGTTAGTATAGATTTCTCATAGATGAGATATTTTCCCGCAGTTAAAATCATCCTATATATACGAGTACACGGATAAGCAAAATTTAATCAAATTCTATCCAATGGTTTTCTCGTTCCCAGACAGTCAGACAGACAAACAAAAATTCCAAAAACTATAGATTCGGCCTCTGTATCGACAATAATGACTATTTCAATGAGATTTTTCAAAAAATATTTAACGTACAGATTCGAGTCAGTTCGAATTTTATTATACGTATATATTATAACAGTGCTTATAAATAAAGTCGATAAAGTCACTGATATCCACTAGTTAAAGTATCAATACTTCAAGGTATCGCTTAAAGACTCTAATTATAACGGTAATGTATAATAAAAAAAATGTTGCGTTTAATAATTTATTAACCGTCTATTAAAGACCTTGTTTTAAAAACCAATGTAAGCTATATTTGAACTAGACTAACCATCTCGAAAGGTTGGCTTATTGGACCGCCTTCCAAGCCGATGGTAGATTCCTCACGGACTTACATACTGACATATAATTAAAAAAAATAACACTTCCAAAGTTCTTGTATCTATTTGAATAAAAAATATTTTGATTTTGAATATCTAGTTAAATATTCTACTCATGACGCACCCATATCTTGCTCCTTGCTAATCTTACACTCTAGGCCTTTGGATATCTCCTAACAAAAAATATCAGTTCAAACTCATTCGTATTTTTATCATAACGTGATATTTTACGTTGAAATAAGTTTTTATTTCCTATTACTTTATTACTTACTTGTTTTTGCCTACGGCTTCGATCACATATAAGCGGGGTAAAGAGAAGCCTATGTTCGATCCTAGGATCTATGTCCTTGTAAAATTTCATCGAAATCTGTTAAGCTGATTAAGCGTGAAAGTTTAAGATAGTTACTTTCGCATTTATAATATTAGTATGGATTTTTGAGTTTAATTATGATTGGGTTATCCACGTTCTACTCTCATTATATATACTAATATTATAAAGGGGTAAATTTTGTGAGTTTGTGACGTTGTAGGGGCTAATCCCTGGATTTACTGAACCGATTTATATGAAATTTGGTAAGAGGATAGTTTTAGACCCTAGAAAGGACATAGAATACTTTTTATCCCGAAAATCATCCCTTAAGGAAGTAAAAATGGAGATGAAAGTTTTTATAGGGAATCAACCTAGGGACGAACCCGAGCGAAGCAAGGTAGAGTCGCTAATACTTTAATAATTATATTTTATTACTGTAACAATTATAACTAAATGAGTTAGTAAGTGTTATAAAAAATTTATATCGCCATTGAATATTTCCGTCTCATATGTTTCGTTGATTTTCGTTAAGTATACATATAAGCAATATGCTAAACATATGTAATACTTTACAATTAAAACCGATTAACGAAAGATCGATTAAACCTTCTTGAAAGCTTAAAGTTAATTTCAAATAATTTTATGTGAAGTGAAAGTTTCTTGAAAATGGCAATCTACCGTGCTTTGGTAGTTTAGTTTGAATTTTAATATTAAAGAATAAATAGCGTCACTTCAAACATCTGAATAAGTAAATTTCGAAAGAGTTAAATAAAATTTTATGGATTTTTTTGTGAGTAACAAATACTCGTAGTTTTGTTTAATAATAATTTATGTTTATGATTTTTATTGAAGAGAAGAAGGTTTTACATTATGTTGAACTTATAATATGCATTAAAATTAGACTTTTGGACTCTTTCTGCTGATTACGTTTGATATAAATGTATAGTGTATACCTAGTGGATATAATGATAATATGAGCTTTGCAGATTTAGATAGTCTTGTTAGAGGGTTCATTACTCTCCTTTGAAATTAAAATTAAATATAAATTTAAATATGTTGGGACATTAATACACAGAACCATATAGTTCCATTGTAAGTTACGAAGCTCATGTTATGGATACCAGATAGTTGATACACTACATATATATATATATATATATATATATATATATATATATATATATATATATATATATATAATATATATTATATATATATATATATATAACTTTAGATACATACATATTATAAATATAAACACCCATGACTGACTTGAATAATATCATTCATTTTAATCTAAGACTCAAAACTCGTTCATATTTTGATCAAAAACTCATTTTTTGTTACTGTGTTGCCTACGACCGGCTCACCCTCACTCCGCTCGAGTTCGCTTCTAGAAAAACAAAAACAAGTGTATCCCACTAGCCTTTGTGCTATTCTGATGTATAAGCTATACGATTGTAAAGTTTCATTAAAATCCACTCAGTAGTTTTTAAAGTCTTCACTTTTAGCTTTTGCAAAACGAGGTAGTTGAATATAAGCTCACCGCTTATGTATATATGTATGTATGTGGTAGCCTAGCTCTCAAACATATAGAGTATTTTTTATGTATTTTTTTAATTAGTCTAATCGAAATGTTTCTAATTCTAAGTCCAAGTAATCAATAAAATAATATCCTTTTATCCTCTTAAGTAATTAGAGCTATTTTCCGAGGCGCTGTGAGAATGATTTATCCACTAATCTATACTAATATTATAAATGTGAAACTGTGTTTGTTTGTTTGTTTATTTGTTTGTTTGTCCTTCTTTCACATCGAAACGGAGTGACGGATTGGTGTGATTTTTTGTGTGCAGATAGTTGGAGGGCTGGAGAGTGACATAGGCTACTTTTTAACGCGGGAGATTATCTACTTCGTACAGGAAAATACGTTATAATACAATCCAAAAAAAATATTTGTGATCAGAATTACTTGAAACTTGGTATTAATGCTCTTCAATTAAATTAAATAAACACATGTTTTTTGAAATTCATCCTATAAGGGGGTAAGATAAGGGATGAATGTTTATATGAAACTACCTTTTTAAAGATTTTTTTTGTAGTTTTAGCGCGAGGGAAGCCGCGGGTTCTGCTAGTATTTTATATTCGATATAATATAGAATTAATATTATTAATTCTTAAATGGATTGCTCGTAAGCTCGTAAGCTCTTGCTGCTAGTAAGCTCACAACATTGACATTTGATGCCAACAGATAATAAAAATCGGATAATAATTAAAGAATAATAATTAAAAAAAACTATTATTTTCACTTTTAAGGCATCTTTTAAAAGGTTTGATGACTTGATTTTCTTATGCTTTATTAATAATGAAAATATTTTTTTTTGTTTATCTGAGAACTTTTGTATCATTAGAGAAATAAAGTTCACATGATCGATTTCCGCCTTGCTAATAATATTTTGTCTTGCGAAAAAGAGATATAAAACCAAAAAATCAGCTAAAAATAGTATTTTGTCTCTGTTTAGCAAAATTATAGATTGTAAACACTTAACAACACTTTGTAATATTCACTGTAAGTACATTTTGATATACTCTATTATTACTAGTAACATATAAAATCGCTGCACAATTCAGTGGTTTTACTTCAACAAATAATTTTATAGCTTCATAATGCAATAAGTAGAAAAGTCGAATTGTAAGCTATTGTACTAGAGTCGTTTACAGTTATGTGCCAAATGACATAAACGCCAAAATATTACTATTTCATAACAGTTTTAAAGCAAAATTACACATCTTCTTATGAATTGTGAAGGAAAACTGATTTTATTGATTACATAGAAGCATTCAATAAAAATATCTTCAAAGCCAAACATAACAAACGCGTTATTATATATGGAAAAAAACAATGACTAATGGTAAGTATTTAATTTGCCTTTATTTTGTTCTTTTATATGATAAGTGGTAACGCGTGCTTGGGAAATCAAGTGAAACCAAGGATGTGAGTAATGTCTGATAGCCCGCACTCGGCCAGCGTGTTGCACTATGGCCTGATTCCACTTGCATTGAAGCATTGAATTGAAAAATACCTGAATAGATAATCTGATTAAAGGAAAATATTTCAAACTAACGACTTACTCTTCCTTTGCTTGGGTGCTCCTCTTGGTATCTTTTTGCCATATATTTTATTGCTTCAATTTAAACTGTTTAAGCAGCACTTGTCGATAACGCAATAATAAAATCTTAAAAAAATAGCAAAAAATCAGCTCTTTGGTTATTATAAAGAAGACATATTTTTTATCTATATCTATGCATACTTATAATAAAATTCTAACCGATAATGTCAAATCTGTACATTAAATATTTTTTTTTTGGAAAATCTTATTGAAATAGACATTATTATCGATACAGAAGCTGAAACTATAGGTTTTAGAATTTTTGTCTGTCTGCGAACGCATCACGAGAAAACCACTGAACAATTTTTGGTGAAATTTGGTATGATGGTAGCTGGTTATCCGAGTCAATATTTATGACTTTTTACTGAGGGAAAATGTGTCATCTTTGAGAAATCTATACGTTAAAACGTATCTGGGGACGAATCCGAGGGTGAGTCGCTTATATATTTAAAGTTGTTTAATAAAATAATAAAATTTTAAGAATTTTTAAATTTTCATTCTAATGTGCGACCTTGCCAATTATTTGTATTGAAAAAGTATAACGATATACTCAGCGTATTTTAATTTAATATTAAAGGTATTTGTTTTAAAAATGACGTTGTAAGAGAAGCATTTATGAACTTTTATAGAAGTTAAAGTTAAATAATAAAATTGTTAACAATTTCGTTCCAAATATTTGTAATTTAATTTAAATAATACTTTGAGAACTAGTTAAATTCAATTATTACTAAAGTATAAACAGTTCTGCATAGTAAGATTATAAATAACTAGCGACTCACCCTCGCTTCGCTTGGGTTCGTCCCTAGGTTGGTTCCCCATACAAACTTTTATCCCCATTTTCACCTCCTTAAGAGATGATTTTCGGTATAGAAACTATGTCCTTTTCAAGGTCTCAAATTATCTTCTTTCTAAATTTCATCTAAATCGGTCTACTAGTTTCGGAGCTTATTCGGCACAAGCAAACACACAAACAATTTTTTTTTCTCTTTATAATATTAGTATCAAGGTAACAGAAAATTTTCGTATATTTATCTTAATTTATATAAAATAATCATTTTAAATTGTAAAATTACAGCCTATGATATATTATAGTGCACAAGCATAGTGAACAAATAACCATATTATACATAACTCTATGTTCCTGTCAATCAAACTCCGATGGGATGACCCTTCGACACGCTATCTCCCTTGTGTCGTCTCCATCCTAAGTGACATTGGCGAAGTAATGTGTACTTTAATGGCTAGTTTTAAAGCAATTTTTCAATAAAATTGAATTAGTGTATATACCGCAACAGTGTATTACATTTTTACCCATTCATTGATTAGAGCTTGACCCATCACGCAACTTCCTTCTATATTCGTGGGTACAGAAGCTCGTAAGATACATAATTTCATCATACTAACCTTCACAGAGACTAAATTGCCGATTTCAATAAAGCATAAAAATACAAGTATATATTACGCTTAATAATCTTGATCTTAACATTGAACCCTTTATTTTATAGCTGCATCACAACTGCAAATTTAATACTAGTTAGAGTCAATGGTTTCGCTCGCGTTTTGAATTTCATTCTTCTTAATACTTTCTTAGATTTACACGAATATTTGACATTTTAAATAAAACTATCTTTTCGGATTTTTTTGGACTTATATGTAGGTAGGCTGTATGTATCAACTATACCTTCGAAACATCTAACACCTCAGTCTCTCCCGTGACCATGATTGCTGTAAAGCATTCGTAACGTCGGGAACCAAAAATGGAAATAAATCCGCGAAAAAATCCGAAAAGATAGTTTTATTTATTCTTCTTCTTAACAAACTAAGAAAACCCTTCTTCATGTAAGAGCGCTTAGCGGGATTAGCTCAAATTGTAGAATAGTGTACGGATAGACGTAAGACGTAATTATAAGGACTAGTGCTGCTTAGTGATCAAAATTAGACCTTAATAATCTATACATATAATAAAATTGTAACTAAGTCGATTCTGTATATTAAATATTTTTTGGAAAATCTTATTGAAATAGACATTATTATCGATACAGAGTCCGAATCTATAGTTTTTAGAATTATGTCTGTCTGTCTGTCTGTCTGTCTGTTACCGCATCACGAAAAAACCACTCGACAGATTTTGATAAAAATTGGTATAATGATAGCTGGTTATCCGGGTCAACATATAGGATACTTTTTACGCGGGAAAATATCTCATTTCTGAGAAAAAATATAAAAACTAATATTAGGTTTTACCTAAGGATTTGGTTTTTGGTCATCTGAACGCGGGCGGAGCCGCGGGCAATGCTAGTTACATATAAAAAAATTGTTCTCGTATTTTTTTTATCGATAACAAGCACTAAAGCTCGTCAATAGTTACTCATTTAAAAAAAAAGTAGAGAAAAAGATACTGAGCTGTTTTATTTTTGCCTATTTATTATAATACTAGCGACTCACCCTCGCTTCGCTCGGTTTCGCTCCTAGGTGATTCTTTAAATTTACATACGATTTTTATATATTAAACCGATTGAAATAATACAAATACTAAATTTTAAGTAAAGCTTACCACAATAATGAAAACCACATCCAAATTGGTTAAGCCGTTTCGGAGATTAGCGCGCACAAACGCAGACAGTCAAGCCGACAAATAGACACAAATTCTAAAAATCATTGTTTTGGGTTCTATTGCGTTAAGAAAAACCACGCATAACAGTTTTTCTCAAATATCTTCCATGTACAGACAGTGATCAGTTACACTTGTATTATACATATGTAGGTATAGATTACTAGTCCGTTCCTAGTGTGGCCCACCCTTATCATTTAGGGGTATGAAAAATAGTTTACGGATTCTTTTCCTAATTTTTCTTTCTTTTCTCAAACCTACTGACTATACACACAAAATTTCATAAGAATCGGTCAAGCCGATTCGGAGGAGTTTTGTTACAAACACTGTGACACGAGAATTTTATATATTAGAGAGAGATTATATATAGATTCCGTTTTTACCTTTTTCCAACGGAACCCTAAAAATTGGACACACTCATACAAACTTTCGCAATTATAGTAGTAGGTAGTCCGATATGTAAAACAAAAACTTACATAATAAAAAAGAAAAATGCATAGCAACAATATAAATAACTTAAGAAACATCAATAAAACGAATTTTTAATTGCAATATGTATAGCACGATAAAGATTTTTTATAGAGTGTGATTTGGAAATGAACTTAAATATAATAACACATATTTCATTATTATAAGTTTATACTTATACGTTACTAGCGACTCACCCTCGCTTCGCTCGGATTCGTCCCTAGGTTGATTCGCCTTACAAACTTTCATCCCTATTTTCATCCCTTTAAGAGACGATTTCGGGGATAACAACTATTATATGTGCTTCTCAGGGTCTCAAACTATCTTCTTACCAAATTTTATCTAAATCGGTTCGGAACTACTGAAAGTTAGTTTCAAACAAAAAAACACTTTGCTCTTTATAATCTCAGTATAGACGATTAAAATTAAACCTTATATTAAAACTATAAATAATGAATTAGAAGATGATGATATTAGACTTAGGATGTCGATATTAGACATATTATTAGAAAGCTTTATTAATATCTAGCTTTTGCCCGCGGCTTCGCTTGCGTGATAAACGAGATTAAGGCTAGCCTATGGTCCTGGATGCAATCTATATCCTTGCCAAATTTTATCGAATTCTGTTCAGCGAGAAGCATGAAAAGGTAACAGGCAGAGTTACTTTCACATTTATAATATTAGTTATAGATTGAATACTGCATACAATTTAACATATTCTGTATTTTAATCTAAATTTGATAAAACGCGTAATATTATCAACTAGATTGATTCCTCATACAAACTTTCATCCCTATTTTCAATCCCTTAAGGGATGATTTCCGAAATAAATATGTCTTATATCCTTTCCAGGGTCTCAAACTATGGTCTTACCAAATTTCATCTAAATCGGTCCAGTAATTTCGGAGTTTATTTGTAACAAACATACAAAAATACAAATCTTTCATCTTTATAATAGTAGTATAGAATACAATGATCAAAGTTAAAACTAATCATCTTAAAATATATTTTTGGAAAAGTAAACGTTTTGCAATATTTGATTTAGTTTCGTGACGTGTCAAAATCTGTTAGGTCAAGCTGCACACGAAATCGTGATCGCATGTCAATATGTTAATGTAATTTCTATGACCGCGACCTTTCTTCTGGACTGAAAACATGCGAAGACGTAAAAGGATGAATTAGATTATGAAAATATTTATCTTTTATTGAAAACTTATAATATATCATTTATTTAGGTATACCTAATGTATTTTTTATATGTAAACTGTTTATAATATCATATGTATGTACCATTTTATTTATAACTCTGTTATCCTTCCACAACACACTTTGTTATTTCCTACTCCTAAAGGTTGCCTGGAAGATATCGCTGTTTTAGTGAAAATATCGCCTCTTGTGCATTATCCTACTACTAGTCTAAGATCCCGATCTATGTGGTGGAACCCTCACCCTTTTTCCAGGCGAAGTACATTTTTTAAACCATAAAACATATGAACAAACACGATCCAAGGGGGCTGTTAACAAAAATTTGCTCTAGGGTAGTTTTAATTGAGAAGAGTGATTGAAAAAGAGTAAGGGGTTCACCATATAGATACGGGATCCCCTACTGTACTGTTTTGTTGTTTTTATTTTGCCTTAATTTTGTGTGTACAATAAAGGGTTTTAAATTTTTTTTATTAGCTACTTAACTGTGATACTATACATACAGAAAGTGTTGTTTAATAATGTATATGTTTTTTTTTACTTTCCAATTTTAAGAATAACAATTATTATTACTTTTTAAGAGGATGTTTCTTTTAATTTAACACTAGCGTCCGGCAATGCAGCCAGACGTGCCAAGATACGCACTGGGAGGTCACCTTAGTAAGCCTCAGGAGATGTACAGTTGCTCCTGGTACTTCTCTGATAACACAGTGGACCGTGAGAGCAAGCCCATGGTTATTATCTGTGTCGGTCTGTTTCTTTTTCTTGTTTAAATTTAGTATCTTTTTTTTTTCTAGCCGGTGAGTCACCAGTCGTCCATAATATAGTAAATGCAAATTTTATATACTCAAAAATAAAATTAAGGTTTTAGTATACTAATGTTATTTTAGTGATTTAAGCTTTCAACAACTTATAATAAATACATACTAAAAGGTACTTAGTGGATTTTCCATTAATCCAATACAGGAAGAGACATTCATATATCAACGCTTAATGTAACCTAAACTACACTACGTGAGTACAGCCCATAATATTTTTTATATATATGCAACTTTTTATGAATGGTTGTTTGTTAATATTTTATGAACGTTTCAGCTGTTTAATAACTATATCTTTTTCATGTTAGTGATAAGATTATCCTTTTCTTTGCTAGATTTTTACTCTTTAAATGTAATTTATATCATACTAGCTGACCCCGCGGCTTCGCTCGCGCTAAAACTACAAAAAAACTCTAAAAAGGTAGGTTTCATACAAACTTTCATCCCCTATTTTACCTCTTATGGGACGAATTTCGAAATATACTAAAACACATATTTCTTTAATTGTATTGCAGAGCAAATATCAAGTTTGAAGTAATTCTGATAATAAATTCTTTTGGTTGTATTATAACATATTTTCCCGTGGGGATGAGGTAATCTCCGGCGACAAAAAGTAGTCTATATCACTCTCCAGCACACCAACTATCTCCACACAAAAAATCACGCCAATCCGTCACTCTGTTTCGTCGTGAAAGGAAGACAAACAAACAAACACACTTTCACATTTATAATATTAGTATGGATATCAGTACAATGAAATATTAAAATTGAATAAAAAGTAATAATTTTATATCAGAATATTAAAATTAATAATATTGTTATATAATTTAAATAAAGAAATTTCGACTGCCTGTGGGCCTGTTAGTAATTTTTTCGTTTTCGTTTTTCAAAAGATAGATAAACCTACATATTATTTTATTTATTTATTTATTTATTTATTTATGTACCAGAAAAAAAAACATACAAGTTAAAACAGATGCCATGTGTACAAAGGATGACTTATCTCTTTAAGAGATTTCTACCAGAAACCCTCAAGTGTGAGAAAATATAAAAATAATAATGCGGTGCGGTGTAGGTACAAACTACAAACATCAATTATAATATAAATATACGTATATACAAACATACATACATACGTACATAGATACATACATACATGTTTACATAGATACTTACATACGTACATATATACATATACATTATATTATAAAAATAAAGAAAATTCGAAGTTATTATACAAAAAAAAAAAACAAAACAAATAATAACAAACAAACAAATGTAACAAATAGATTTGCCAATAGATGGCGCTGATCGTTTTCCAAGTGATAAGTACATATGTACATATTATCTTTTTTTATACATAATACCTACATAATATTCTAACTATGAGTCGAATCTGTACATTAAACATTTTTTTGGAATAAATCTTATTGAAAAATCATTATTATCGATACAAAGCCGAATCTGTTTATTATAGTTTTTAGAATTGTTGGTCTGTCTATCTGTCAGTCTGTCTGGGAACACATCACGGGAAAACCATTGGACAGATTTTGATGAAATTTGGTAGGATGATAGCTGGTTATCCTTATAAACATATAGGATACTTTTTACTGCGGGACAATATCTCATCTCTGAGAAATCTATACTAACCATTAAAAAGTACCAAGGGACAAACCCGAGCAGAGCGAGGGTGAGTCACTAGTATAACACATAAAATAGTCGTCTATTATCTCTAGTTAGTATATAAAGCTTTAACAGAATTGTTTGAAATTCTTCACAACAGTATTTCAATTCAATTCCATTCTTTATATTATACCTGTAAGGAATATTTTGCAAAAGATAAAATTACAACATAACCGAGACGTCGTGTTTATTGGAATCGTACAGGATATCACGAAAACTCCTAATGAGGACAATATCAATAAGAATAGACGAAATTTATATTATAACAGGTGATTGTTACACAATTAAATGCTTCGTAGTATCTATCTAGATAAGTATATTTATTTACTAAATGGATGCACAGTTATGTATATTTATTTATTTTGACTCGTTTGGCTCAGTTTGTAGTGATCCTACTTTTTGCGCCAGCGATCGCGAGTTCGAATCCAGCTGGGGGCATTCATTTGTGTGATGTGTCAAGTTTAGCCGAAGGGATGCTTGGTCTGCCCTGGAAGGTCAGACCAGCGGTTTGGCGTCGGTTGAGGGCTTTAATAATCCTGCCGCACCCCATTAAGATGGAGATGGTCCCGTTGGGTTTTAGTGGGTAGTACTGGCTTCTTTAGCCGATGAGTCCCACATGACCACTTGTGTTACAAAAAAGAAGTTAGGCATATTATAGTTTGAATCTATTTTATGTATATTGTGTACATAAAAATGATGAGTTTACTTGTTTGTATATGTGTAGTATATTATCGCTAGTATCACTGGAACAATGAACTAGTTAAAGAAAAGTATTTTTTGCCTTTTATAGCTCATTCATAGTAAAAAGTTATAGTAATATCTGCAACATAACATGACTTAATCACATAAACGTACTAATGTAAAATTTGTATGTATGTGTGTTTGTTATTCCTTCAACCTAAAACGGATTGTCGGATTTGATTAAATTTAGTATACAGATACCTGATCTGGAGCAACAGCGAAGCGAGGACTAGTAAGTTGCTAGTATTATATCTATACATATAATAAAATTGTAACTGATCGCTGTCTGTTCATATTTTGTTTGTTATATTAAAATATTCAAGAGATTGAAATGCAATCATATACTTGCACAAAGGTTAAATAATATAACAACTATCTGTGAGGTATGTATTTTATTCTATTAATAGAAAAGATACGAAAATAAAATACATTTGATCATTTTCTTTATTTGATCAAAATGACTACATTATTTATTATTACATTTTATTTACAAAATAATTTACCACAATGCAAACCTTACTTATATTATTACATTTATCACTTGGAACTTATCATTTAACATTTACGTTTATGGAGAAATATCTTAAATGATAGCCTAATAATGGTATCCTGTTTCATCAAAAGTGGGAGGTTTTCTTGGTCCTCCAAATTGTTCTGGGATTCCAACAAACTGACTGCCTTTTTGTGATTCCAATTTTTTATTGTCTGAAGATTGTTCTATATGAGCTTCTTTCTCACTGATAGGATCTTTATTTTGATCAAATGAATTGGTGAAAGAACCTAAGTTATTTTGATTAAAAGGTTTTTTATTGAATATAGAACCCCCACAACAGGCTCTGTGAAAAGATAACTGTGGGCGAGATTCAAATGACTTTTGGGTTGTTTCTTGATTAAATGGTTTAAATGTTGTGGTCGGTTCGACTAATTGGGATGTTGTTTGTGGATTTGTTTCGAAATTTTCTTTATTACTAATAGAGCTTTCCATTGGTTTTTGTATTTTTTGACCAAATAGTATATTGCCGTCTTTGTCTGAAGGAGAAGACAAACCTTGCTCAGGTTTTTGGTAATTATAAATTTCACCGTTAAAAGTTTCATCCGAATTTTGTGAAATGCTTGTGTATTGTATTTCTTGAGTACTTGGGTTTGTTGATAAATTGTCTGGTGTCACAGATTCTGTTTTATCTACGTCTGTTGTTACTGTATCTTTTTCATTAAAACTAGATATACTGAATTGTGAGCCTGGGAAACTAGAAGAAGATGGCATATTTTGTGAAGGTCTTACTTTTTGGGCACTAGATGGAGCTTGCTGACCAAACTGTGGACTAGATTGTGCGCCGAATTGTGAATTTGGGTTTATTTGAGAATTGTTTTCTTTTTGAGATGGTGAAATAAATCCTTGGGCAGGTTTTTTATAATCATATATTTCTTCGGACTCTGAACTTAGTGTTAGAGTTGTGTGTGTTTCTGGAGTATTTGGCGGTATTGTGGATGGTTCATTAAATGATGTCGTAGATTGTTGGCCTATATCAAACTGAGGAGTTGTTATTTTTGAATTACTATATTGTCCAAATTGTGTGTTAAGCTGGGTTGATTGTAAAGGTGCAGTAGTTGATAAATAGCTTGAAGTAGATATAGTATTTTCGCCAAACTGTATAGTGGATGCGGGTTGCATGAATTGTGACGGTATTGCTTTTTGAGCACTAGATAAATCTTGTTGACCAAACTGTGTACTAGATTGTCCACCGATTTGTAACTGTGGCTTTATTTTAGAGTTATCGTCTTTTTGAGATGATGAAATGAATACTTGAACAGGCTTCTTGTAATCATATATTTCCCCAAACTCGGAAGTTTGCGATGGATTTTGTGTTTCTAAAGTATTTGGCGGTAATGTAGATGGCTCATTAAATGAGGTCGTAGATTGTTGGCCTATTTCAAACTGAGAAGTTGTTATCTTAGAATCACTATATTGTCCAAATTGTATGTTAAGCTGGGTTGATTGTAGAGGTATTTTAGTTGAGAATTGACCTGAAGTAGATATGGTACTTTCTCCAAACTGTACAGTTGATGCAGGTTGCACAAATACTGATGGCCTTAATTTTTGGGTACTAGGAAAATCTTGTTGAACAAACTGTGTACTAGATTGTGCACCAAATTGTGGTTTTATTTGAGAATTATCTTCGTTTTTAGATGATGAAATGAATCCTTGGGTAGGTTTTTTGTAATCATATATTTCTCCGAAGTCTGAGTTTTGTTTGATAGTTTGGGTTTCTGAAGTACTTGGCGGTATTGTCGATCGCTCATTAAATAAGGTCGTAGATTGCTGAGCCATATCAAACTGGGAAGTTGTTGTCTTTGGATTACTATATTGTCCAAATTGTGTGTTAGTTAATAAATCACCTGAATTGGATGTGGTCGGTTGACCAAATTGAGGAATAGTACTTTGTGTGTTAAGCCCACTAAATTGCGTTTGAGATGAGCTTGAAATTGGTGTTGTTGGATTATTCCCAAAACCCGTTCCAAATTGTTGATTTGGTTGTTGAAGTTGTGGAGTTGTAATTTCTTTGTTATTAAAAATTCCTGACTCAAATATTGTACTTTCTTGCTGATTTCCAAACTGAGTAGATGGTAAGGAAGAAATTGGAAAACTAGACTGACCAAACTCAGCTATTGGTTTTTGGCTGTTAAAGCCAGCTGATTGAGCTTGAAATGAAGGGGGAAGATACATTGAAGGCTTAAAGTTAGATTGAGTCCCAATATGCTGGAAACTAGCTCCTTCTTTGTTATTTACGTTTCCTTGGTTAAACTGTGTATTTTGCTTTGTATTGAAATGAGGTGTTTGTGTATTGAATTTATTAAATTGAGCTTCTGTATTAGCTTGAATAAAAGGTCCTTTAGTAGGACTTTGCTGTCCAATTTGTGATACTAAATTTTGGCTATTAAATCCGTTAGATGTACTTTGTGAGACACCAGGTATAGCAAATTGAGGTTCTAAATTCTGGCTTGATTGCTCTTTTTTACCTAAATTTCCTTGTTCAAATTGTGGTTTAGAATGAGATTCAGATTGAATTGATTGGCTTTCAGGCTTAATAAAGTAAGATGGAAAATTTTGTTGCCCTAATTGAGATTGCTGATTTGGAAATTTACCAGGAATTGAAGAAATTGGTTTAAAACTGAATTGGGATGGGGCATGTGGATTTGATGCTGGGAATGAAGATTCTTTGTTATTAAAAACTGCATTGCTAAATTGGGACCCAACTTGCATACCAATTTGTGGCTTATCACTATGTAATTGCGAGCCCTGGTGATTTGATGGAGAATCAAATTGTCCTCCTAATGGCGACGTGGGTAAATCATTTGTAGTAGTATCTTGCTTTTCAAATGGAGTTGTTAAGCTTTGTAGACTAAATAATTGTATAGTAGAAAATTCAGATTGTTCTTGCTGTTTTTGAGTTAATTCTATATTTTCAGTTTGCTTTTGATTATCAGTAGGTAAAGCTTCGGTGGGTTTTGAATATTGATATGTTTCTCCTGTATATTGTTGTGTTGATGTGTTTGGATTCTCATCTTGAGGTTGCGTTTCTTGTACTACTTGGAAATTATTTACTCTTTGATCATCTGGGAATGTAGATATTTGAGCTGTAGCTGATGTTAATGTTGGGCTAACTTGCGAAAATGCAGATTCACTTGGAGAATTTAAAGAAGCTATTTGGGATGGCCTAGAGTTAGATTGAGTTGGTTGTTTTAAGTCGGATGAAGCTATAGGTATTGTGGAAGGAAATGGTGATATAGCTGCTTGAGTCACTCCAATACCTTGATTAAGTGTAGAAAATATTGCAGTTTGAGGTGTATTTGTAAAAATTGTTGTTTGAGGTTTTAAAGATGGCGTCACTTTATTCAACTGACTTGACGGGACACGAGGAAAGCTAAATCCTGGCATAGTAGAGGGTGTATTAAAAGGTTTTGAAGGTGGATTATATAAGTAAGAATGATCATGTGCCTGTGGTTGAACAAACTGACTACCTTCATAACTTGGCCTCTGAGTATTAGTGGCGGAATCCGCACCATTAGGTTGATTGAGTGAATGTAAAGCTTGAGCCATTTGTCGTTTATTTTCTAATACCTGGGTTGCTTGTAAACCAAAATTCTGAGGAAAGAGTTTATCGATCATTGAATCCAGTGAAGATGAATAAGTTCCAGTATAACTTGTAGAAAAATCGCCAATTGCAGTTGATTGACCTGGAAAAGCCTGAATTTCTTTATTGGTGGATGATATTTCAGGTATTTTTGTAGTATCTGAATCTTTTATCTTAAAATTCTCAGTCTGTGTGGATATTTCAGTAGTATTGACTTTACCAAAAGATTCTAAAGGTGTTGTCATAGTAATCTGTGGTTGTTTGGTTGGAAAACTAGAACTATATCCATTAGAATTTTGACTATACTCAATATTTTGGCTTGAACTAGAGAATGATGAAGAACCAGTCGATTCTGGTAAACGGCCATTTTGATGAGATGAAGGAAATTGTTGAGTTGCTTGACTTCCAAAATATTCAGTTGAAGGTTGACTGGACATTAATGAGCTACTTAAAGTATTTTGAAAATATGGTTTTTTATTATTTAAGCTTTGTTGATTATTTAATATTTGATGATTTGATAATGAGTCTGAATCAAAAGGTCCTTGAGATGGCTTATTTTCGTAAGTCTGACCAAAACTAGATGAAACTCTATTTCCATTTCCAAAACTATTTACATATTCTTGATTTAATTGACTAGACGATAGTAAGGAACTTGATTGCGGGGAAATTGGTAAACCGTCATTCGAAACATCGTATGAACTTGGTCTAATAAAAGACGGCTTTTGAAAACTTTGTGCTTGTAAGTTTTGCTGCGACAGTGGTTTAGGAGAATTATTTCCCATTATGTTATTTAAAGAAACTGGAGATTGATTATCCTTTTCTTTCATATTATCATGAAAATGTACATTCGTCTTAGAAGGTTCATTCCTAGAACCAAATCTACTATCGCTTTGTATTAAACTGCTTCCGAATCCAGATGAATCAGGTTTCGAAAATATCGAATCCTTGGAAGCAGTATTATAAACAAATTGTCCATTAAAGTTTGGTATTACAAAGGCTTGTTGGTTTTGATTAATGAATCCACTATCAAATACGGGTCGATTACCGAATTTATTCGATTGTCTATCATTATATTTATCATTAGCTTCATTTTTTGTGTAATCGCCTTTTGCATTGTATTTTCGAGCATCGTACGAGCCTGTAAATAGAAAATGAAAGTTGTCAGTCATTTGTCACCGCCTCTAAACTATTTATCAGTCGGCAAAACATATATCAATGCGTACAATAGGCTTTAAGTTAATTTGATGGATTGTGTGAATGGAATATGCTTAGGCAAAAACAAAAGGCATTATTTCGTAAGTATTTACTAAATTATTATATGATTGCTTTGTTTTATTGTTTTTTTTTAAATATTTATTTCAAATATTAATGATATAAATTTACTGTGTATTTTTTTTATTGAAAAGCTTTGCGTATTTCTTTTTTTTTTATTGTGGTAAAAAGCATGATTTTAATACAAATTACATGCAAAGGACAGAGTATGGGACTTTGTAAAATTGAATATTTTTATGTTTATGGAATATACACATGTAAAAAAGAGCTTACTAAAATTGCTAAATACAAGGGTCGGGCGTCAGCCAGAGCAGTGGTAGCCCAGTGGTAACATTTCAGTTTGGGAAAACCAAATGACACAGGTTCAAATCCTTGGTTTGGCACCTTTAATGCGCGAATTATTTTTTACAGGATGACCACTTGTCTTATGTTTGAGAATCTATCCATTTAATAAAGAGAGTATTCCGATAAATCAACACACATCTTTTTATCATTTATAATATTAGTTAGGCAATATGCATAATATATCAATGCAAAAAAATATTATCTATAATAAAGTGTAACTTTGAATAAAATATCCACAAATTGACGATTATGTTATTATATTTTATGACTAGCGACTCACCCTCAATCTCTTCGCTAGGGTTAGCCTTTAGAAAAACAAAAACAAATCTATCCCACGGGAACCGTACATTTTTCCGGGATAAAAAGTTGCCTGTGTGTCATTTTGATGTATGAGCTATATTACAGCAAAATTTCATTAAAATCCATTCAGTAGTTTTTGCGTGAAAGAGTAACAAGCATCCATACACCTAGTATTAGTTAATTACCTCTGTCAATTTGAAATAACATTTTAAGTAGGTACTTTTACATCTTTGATTTCAATTTAGATTTTTTTACTTACTTTTTTTTAATATTAAATAAAAAAATCAATAGGCAGTCATAGGGACTGCCAACAGAAGTGAAAACTTATAACTTTGGAATAACTGTGTTTTTTTTATCATTTTTAAATTAATTATGGTATGAATAATTAAAATTTCTTAATTTGTAAATTGAAATTATTATTAGTCTGGTTTGCACATCCATTAGCACTCCGAGCAGTAATTATTTATATTTTGATATAGTTTTTTTATTAATCAAAAAATCTGACGTCGGTAGTCTGCGCCAGACTGCGTCGACGCGTCTCAGGTCACACGTAACATGTTGGTGACGCGAACCCATAAGTTTGCTCCTACCTAAAATCGCTAAACGCGGCTAAAAAAGTTTTTACTTCAAAAATAATATGTACTATAATAATTAAAAACATATTTTATAGGGAGATATTTATGAAAGATCAAATCTATATGACATATTACTTGTATGCTTATCAACTGGCGACTCACACTCGCTTCGCTCCGGTTCATCTCTAGGTTGATTGCCCATACAAATTTTCATCACCATTTTCAGCCCCTTAAGGAATGATTTCTGAGATAAAAACTATTCTATGTCCTTCCCAGGGTCTCAAACTATCTTTTTACCAAATTTCATTTAAATCTGTCCAGTAGTTTAGGAGCTTATTCGGTATGAACAAACAACATTTTTTTCCTCTTTATGATATTAGTATACATAGGCAAGAAAAAAACAGTTCAGTGCCTTTATCTCCTGTGTTTGTCAACCGATTTTCCGTTTTCTTTGTTTAGTAGCCATTGACGATCTTTAGTTTTATTAATAAAAAAATGATTATGTTCGAATTTCGAAAAAAATAATACTTATGTTATAAAAAGAATCGTAAATTATAATAAAACTGTGAGTGAAGTTTATTGCAATCGAAATAAACACGGAACTAAATACCTGTTTGGATTATTTTTGATATATTTAATTAACTTTCAAAAATTTTAAAGGCACTTGTTTTTGTAAGCAAGGTTAACTTGTCATCAACATGTATCTACTTTTCCTTCACTAGCTTTGCCCTTGACTTCGTCCATCAAGATTTTAATAGTGACGTTGAAATATCACGATCGTACCGACCGTAAATAAATATTTTAAATATTTTTTTTTATAAAAAAAAATCGCGAATTTTTTTTTTCTACATGATATATGTACTTTATATACCTAGCACTCTTCTAATACTGTTGCCTATAAGAAGTCAGAATCATCTAACGCTAGAACCGTTCAAGGTAGTTTTTATTGTATTTATTAAATTAACTAGCGCCTCATCCTCGCTTCGCTTGGGTTCTTTCCTGTACATTTTAACGGTTAGTATAGATTTCTCAGAGATGAGATATTTTTCTGCAGTAAAAAGTCCTACTTGTCCTATCCTATATGCTGATCCGGATATCCAGCTATCATCACATCAATATTCATCAAAATCTGTCCAGTGGCTTTCTCGTGATGCGATCCCAGACAGACATACAAAAATTCTTAAACCTGTAGATTCAGCCTTCTGTATCGATAATAATGATAATTATTAATTACTATTTTAATAAGATTTTCCAAAAACATATTTAATGTACAGATTCGACTCAGCATTTTATTTAATAAATAGATTATATTTTAACAATATTTTTAAATATATTTATTTTCTATAAGCTTTATAGCTTATGACTACAAGTTTATATAAATTGAAAATTTGTTTAACATTTAAAAATATATAAAAAATACAATTTAAAGTAGGAATAAAATTATAAAATTTACACGATTTTTTTATAGGTAGCAGCATATATAATATATACAATCTTTTATGGATATATAATCTGTCACCTGAGCATGTCTAGTCGAAAGTTCATTTTTAATTTGATCTTGGACCACTTTTGCGTTGACCGAATTCAAGTTCAATGTCATCGATATTTATCAACAAATTTTGTATTCAAAACAATAATTAAAATAAGTAGTAATTATTGTTTTAAAATTTTATCGAATGTAACGATTAATTTACATTTATTTTAACGCAGAATTACAGCTTTTAATTGGAAGCTCGTTAACGTGCTGTTAATTTTAATGGCTACGAATAAAAATTTAAACAAGCGTGTGTACAATAAAATAATGAGGTCATACTGTGTGTTTGTATGTATTCAAAACTTTGTTTTATTTATATACATATTTTTATATGATTGTCGTGGGACATTGCAACACAAAGTAGGGAATTGAAACGTGCAAAGAGTAGCTTAAAAACCGGCCAAGCGCGAGTCGGACTCGCGCACGAAGGGTTCCGTACCATTATAAAAACGGCAAAAAAATCATGTCTGTTGTATGGGAGCCTCCATTAAATATTTTTGTTGTTATAGCGACAACAAAAATACATCATTTGTGAATATTTCAACTGTCTAACTATCACGGTTCATGAGATATAGCCTGGTGACAGACGGAGAGACAGACAGACGGACGGACAGCGGAGTCTCAGTAATAGGGTCCCGTTTTATCCTTTCGGTACGGAACCCTAATTATAGTTGCAAAAAGCTCACAAATAACACTTAATTAAGGAGCTTTTATTTTACAATTATGAGATTGAAAGTGATATAATATATTATCCTTCATTTTCTTAAGATTATTGTGTGTTTTAAACATTTATTGAGTATTCGACCAGTGGTCGAAATTAATTCATAGTCATTATAGCAAATTTGAGGAAAACAAATTAACGACACGTTTGGCTCAGTTTGTAGTGACCCTACTTGCTGTGCCTGCAATTGCGGGTTCGATCCCCGCTGGGGGCATTCATTTATGTGATGAGCATGAATGTTTGTGCTTCAGTAATAGGTGTTTATATTTATTATATGTACATATGTATTTAAATTCACATGTGTAGAGTGTATCAACTATCTGGTATCCATAACTCAAGCCTCGTAGCTTACCATGGAACTAGATGGTGGTGTGTGTTAATGTCCCAAAACAAAACATATATGAATAGAATTTACCTATCTACGTAAAAAACTTTTTTGAAAACACTAAAACTCCGCAATATCTATGAAACAAAACAAAAAAAATATAAAGGAAATCGGTTAACAAACAAAAGAGTAAAAAGTACTGAACTGCCTGCCTTTACCTATTTATACGTATACAAATACATCATATCGTATTTTGTTGTAATTAAACTAAAAAATCCGTTTTTTCATGGTATGTAGTGGTTAAATTTGCAATGCTCGCTTTAAAAACATACCATCACGGCATTAAACAAACTGAAATTTGCATATCTATACTTAAAATAAAATTGTAACTAAGCCGAATCTGCACATTAAATATTTTTTGGAAAATCTTATTGAAATAGACATTATTATCGATACAGAGGCCGAATCTATAGTTTTTAGAATTTTTGTCTGTCTGTCTGTCTGTCTGTCTATCTGTTACCGCATCACAGAAAAACCACTGGAGTGATTTGATGAAATTTGGTATGGTGTTAGCTGGTTATCCGGGTCAACTTATAGGATACTTTTTACTGGGGAAAATGTCTCATTTCTGAGAAAAAATACAAAAACTGCAACGTAAGAGGATACTAATATGTACAACCTAAGAATTTAGTTTTTGGTCATCTGAACGCAGACGGAGTCGCGGGCAGTGCTAGTTGTAAATTAAACTTTAACATATTTTAAGTTAAATGTATTTTTATGAATTAAATGAAAAGTGAAATAAATTATGAAAAAATTAGTTGATATTTTTTTTTTGAATCACTAATTCCATGGATATTCTTAATCTTAATAGTGTTTGAGTAATTTGTCAAAAATAAAGTCTTTGTGGTAACATTTATTATTTTTTACTTTTGCAATGCTTTTTGCGCGAGTTAGAAACGTTCGCACATTTTTCTATATGTTTCATACGTTTTAATTCCCTTTCTAGTGCTAACTCAATGATAAACTTATTATTATTCTAATTTATCTATACATATAATAAAATTGTAACTAATCTGAATCTGTACATTAAATAGTTTTTGGAAAATCTTATTGAAATAAACATTACGAGTATTATCGATACAGAGGCCGAATCTATCGTTTTTAGGATTTTAGTCTGTCTGTCTGTTATCGCATCACAGCAAAACCACTGGAGGGATTTGATGAAATTTGGTATGGTGTTAGCTGATTATCCGGGTCAACATATAGGATACTTTTTACCGGGGAAAATGTCTCATTTCTGAGAAAAAATACAAAAACTGCAACGTAAGAGGATACTAATAAGTAAAACCTAAGAATTTAGTTTTTGGTCATCTGAACGCGGGCGGAGCCGCGGGCAATGCTAGTTTGCCATAAAACATAAAATGTATATTTTACGCATAATAACTCCGCTTTTTAGAGACGTATGACATGAAATATGTGATTAGGTATCTATTCTAAATGAAAACCTCCGTTTAGTTATTTTTTACATTTTAGTGCCTGGAAGTCGGTTTTAATTTTTTTTTGTTTGAACAATATTACATAAATACATAGCTGTATAACTTAAAGCCAAAGAGTTTTTTTTTGTAGATACAACGCGAGCGTAGCCGCGGGTTCTGCTAGTAGCTGTATAATATTAGCGACTATTAGATTTCATTATAAATTTATATTTAAAAAAAAACTTTGCAACCTTATAAAATCCTCCATTGTCATTTTATAGAATAATGCAACATTTACGAATAGCAGTACATTGAATCGTTAAACAAAGGTTAATAACCTTAACCACTTTTGAGATCTCGTTAAACCGTTCATATAGTTATTTATCATTTTATTTTAACTAGTAGAAACATTCTAGTTTGCTTATAAGTATTTTATTTTAGCTTTTGTCATATTAATTTCATTAATTTTTTTTTAATTATTAATTTAATTTTAATTTGCAAACTAAATTGATCCTTTTTTATTTTTTCTATTATACAATGAACAATAACACTGCTTATTTTTTTTTAATTGTAATATGTACTTATAATTATAATAATTAAAAAATCAATTATAAAAAATCCATTAAAATTGTTTTAAATTAAAAATTAACAAATATGGTAAGGTAAGTATTAAAAATTAATAAATATATAATTTTGTAAATAGGCACTGAATGTAAAAACAAGGCATGGTTTAATAATTAAAAATCATTATAAATCCGCGAATAAATACATAAATATAGTTTCTTTTCAAGCAAACACTTCAACAGTTATACATATGTATATATAATTTTGTTTCAATCGAAGCATTTAAAGCAAAGATTTTAAAAACGATAAACAATTTCTAACGATATAGTGTATTCTAATGTTGGTATCGTGATTGTGGCGGCGTAATTGAAATCAAATCAATGGATAGATGGAGAAACTTAACGAATATTTAATAAACTGATTAAATTATATCTAAGTTTAGTAAAACAGTTAGAAATTTGAGTTGAATGTTTTGAAAAATCAATGATCTGATCAAACAGCTTAATTTTACTTGCATTACTTCGAAAGGTAGCTTCGAAAGGTAATTAAAAATATATTATTACGTTACAATTATAAAATGTCTATATATAACCAGCGAGTTTATAATATATAACCTTCGCTCGGGTTCGTCGCTAGGTACGTTTTAAATAGATATAAACAATTATTAGCCTGCCTAAGTCATATAATTTTTTTTCGTGAATTTTTATATTATTTTAACAGTTATTCCTTTATTCGGGGCGGAGACAAATCCAACAAAGCAAAGATCATCAAAATCGGTCCAGGCGTACTTAAGTTACAACTTACTTGTATAAGTGGTGTAACACGAATTTCTTTTATGTAAATAGATATCCAATCCGTAAATGAAATATACTTGAATTAATTTCATTAGAGTATAATACCATAACACATAACTTGTGAATTAGTTACTTCGAAGATTGTGGCTAATAATCTATACATATAATAAAATTGTAACTCTATACATAAAATATTATCAATATGATATATAAAGTATAATCTGTACATAAAATATTTTTTGGAAAATCGTTTTGAAATGGTCGTTATTATCGATACAGAGGTTGAATCTATATAGGTATAGTTTTTAGAATTTTTGTCTGTCTGTCTGTGACCGCATCACGGAAAAACCACTGAAGTGATTAATATGATGATAGATGGTTATCCTGATCAACATATAAGATACTTTTTACTGCGGGAATATATCTTTTCTCTGATCTATACTAAATGTTATCACGAAAGCAGAGACGATCCCGAGCGAAGCGAGGGTGAGTCCCTAGTATTTATATTAAATGCGAAAGTTTGTGAATATGTAACAATTCAAGGAATTTATGCAAGTAAAAATCAGAATGGGACAGTTCTGGGACAATAGATATGTTACCTAGGTACTTTTTATCAATCTACTATGCAAATAGAGCAGTGGATGGAAATCATTAACATAAATCGTGTAATACTATACTAGCTATTAATAAGATAAATAAATCCCTAAAATACGCTCAAAGGAAAGTTTTTTCCAAGATATACAAGTAAGACGTTGTTAATAGTCTAAGAAAAACGAGTAACTACGACCTGTTTTAATTGAATTAAAAACTACTGAAAATAAATATAATGATATAAAAAAGTATCGAAATTAACGATTTTTATGCATTTTGAAGCCCTTTCAAATTTGAAATATATTCCTACCATTAATTACACTTGTAATATTATTTACGTATCATGACACAGATTAGGTAGGTATAAAGAATTTTTTGGATATGTTTTCTTAATCACGCACAAACTATTAAGAGAATTTTGATGGAACTTAGCGTACTGATACATATCCTACAGTAATACAAAGGATAATTTTATCGCGTAAATAAGTCGCTTTGATATAATTGAAAAAATTTAATGTCATTTTCACAGGACTTTACTTCAAAACTTATTACTAAATATCACTGTCCAAGAACGTTGAAAGAAAAGAAAGAACACACAAGAGAGAAACCGCAAGTAGAAACTAATAGTTACATTTAAAATGATAACTCACCATCATCAATAATACCAGCTGCTTCATCCTTAGCATTCCGTTCCAAGGATAACAATATTTCTGGAGGAATCGGAGGTGGGGTTGGCAGATGGCTTCCTTGAGGCCGATATCCATTTTTATCAGCAGTATAAGATACACTGTATTGTTTTCCATCGTCACCAAAATACGAAAATGCGCCTTGTGATTGAACACCATTCATATCAATCCCATTTTGTGCCACTTTTATTCCGTTATTTGTTTCGAAAGCATAATTAAATTTATCTATACCTATAACGTTTTGGTAATTAAGTGTATGAGATGGGTCTCTTATTATTTGTAAATGTCCTGATGATGAAGAAGATGAAGATGGTGGTTTATGGAAGGCTGATAAATCTGGTTCTCCAAATTCATTCAAGAATCCTTGATTCTGGGCAGTCGCTCTAAATGCAGCGTCTCCTACTTTGGATTCTGTGGATCCGTACGAGATCCTAGGGGCTCCTAAGCCGCTTTGCTGGTTTGAGGCTCTTACTCCTGCTACAGCAGGTGCAGCATCCACTACAACTCCTTGATGATCATTGACAAATCCTCCGGCTGGTACTCCTTGAGAAACTTGATTTGATCTTGAGAATGGTAGCTGTAGGTTTCCAGCACTACCTCCAGCGGTTGCAGCGGATGCTGGAGGTAGGTACGAATAGTCTAACTTCGCGGCCCCACCTGCCGCTATTAAAGCGGCGAAAATGATCTGCAAATGAATCACATCGTTATTATTTAATAGACCTTCAACTGCCGTAAAAATGTTATTAACGAGGTATGATACTATTTACATAATATGTAAAGAATCAAATATATATTTTATGTTACATGAATATTATTTTTATTACAACGTAATTTACGAATTAATATATTGCAATATCATATAAGGAATATTAAAAAGTAAACAAATTAAGGCTTTAAATATTTTGTGTCGAAAAAATTTTTTTTCATTTCCTTTATTTCGTTAAAAAAAATTAAAACTATCAAACTAGATTTCTAGTTTACAGATCACAAAGGAATTACCAGATTCATTGTATCACCAGGATAAGGAAGCTGCTACACTGATGGAATCACTCGTACTGATACATTCGAGATTACACTTTTGCTTTTTATACCGATACAATACTCATCTAAAAAACGTGCTCAGGACATCTAGCCAAGATGAATTTACGTCCGAAAATACTTAAATTAACTATAAATTTTCCTTAACGCACTGTAATAAGGTCGAAATTTCGACATCTCATCTTATAATAGACCTCTGCATACCAGTGGGATGAACGCATTCAAGTTCAAGCACAAAAATTCGATTTAAATATAATATTTTAATTAAGCCAGGTAAAACTCATCAAAGTTTATTGATTCGTGATATTTTAATTGTTTAAGGGCATTTTATACAAGGCATTTGTTTTTTTTAATTTCGTATTTTTTTTAATATGGACACATATTAAAAAAAATTAGACATTATGTATTTTGTAGTTGTAAAGCAATTAATGAGAAAAATATGTATGAAGTAATATAATTGAAACCTGAATTATAAACCTACTTTATTATTTTTTTCAATTTGACTGTATTTCTTTGAAGTGCATCTTATTATGTTTATTATATATGCACCAATTAGCAATAGGACGATCTATATCTAATGATTAGATATCATTTTTAAGTCTTTTCTGAATTCGATATTCGTCTAGTGGTCGAAATTGGACAATTATGGAAAAAATATAGGAAATAAATAGAATTTATATTTAGATAGATATTATAATAGAATTTACTTAAACTAAAAAAAAAATTAAAACTAACTGTTTCCAAGAATTTTAATTGTTAATGCTCGTCAATAGCTATTAAACAAAAAAAAAACAAAAAAAAATGTTGACAAACACAGGAGAAAAATGCATTGAACAGTTTTTGTCTTTGCCTATTTATATATAGATAATGAACTAAAATCTTAATACTCATGACGTGCGTTCGAAATTCGATTCGCATATTTTTGTTTATCGCAGTTGTATCTCGTTAAAGTTTAATTTTAAACTGCCTCCATACAAAAAAAAATGCACTATTTTTAAATTAAAAAAGTTTTAAGAAAAAATGCTTAACCAATTATAACTTAACGACGACACGTTCGGCTCAGTTTGTAATGATCCTAGTTGCTGCGTCAGCGGTCGCGGGTTCGAGTGTGATGAGCACGAATGCTTTTACTCCAGTCATGGGTGTTTATATTTATAATATGTATTTATTTAAAGTTATATATGTATAATGTATCAACTATCTGGTATCCATAGCACAAGCCTCGTAGCTTACCATGGAACTAGATGGCGTTGTGTGTTAATGCCCTGACATGTTTATTTATTTATTTATTTTACTTTTAAAGCACATCTAGGGGAATCCCATCTGTAACCTTTTCTTAATGATGTAAAAAAGTACTTACCTAAGAATTTCTATGATTCACATTATACTACCTCTGGTACCGTGGAAAGGAAAGATGTGGTCTGATAAATATATAACTGAGCTGATTTCGACGCAAGACGGGGTTCGATTTCCGTAGGGGGTAAATGTTTATATTAACTATGTATGTAGAATGTAGATATGTTTTCTCTATTCTCCTTACACTGAATAATGCGTGATAATAAACAAACAAGAAACAAACTATTTTTCAATATCAAAGCTATTGCTGGCGGCTTCGTTCACTTTTATCTTACATATTATTTATAATATGATTGTCCATTTTGCTACTGATGTGAATAAAGATTTAACAAAAACACATAAATGCATTTATTATTTAACTATAAATATTATTAGTGTAAGCGCAGAGAGGAGGCCTTTGCCCAGCAGTGGGATGATGTAGGCTAACAGTAACAGCAACAGTAACAGTTGGCGTAGAAGCATAAAATCATCATCCATGAATTTTACTACTATACAAACGCGAAAGTTTGGATGGATGGATATTTGTTACTCAATCACGCCAGAATGGCTGAACGGATCTGGATGAAATTTGGCACAGAGATAGATTAAAGTTTGGAATAGGATATAGGCAATACTTTTACTATACAATATTTTTTCCATTTTTGTGTGATAGATTTGTTTTTATTTTTCACTAGCGACGAAACCTAGCGAGCAAGCGAGTAACGAGGTTGGGCCGCCAGTATTTCATATTTATTCACTAAATATAAGAAAATGAATGAAAACTTACGTAATACGTAAGTAAAGTCATGGTCTAATAACTATAACAAATAATCATGACAAATATGGGTTCACATCCAATTGAATAAGCTCCTCCATTCAACGTCCACTCAATGATTTTGTCAGATCATTTATTACTACAATCCGTCTATTGCTTCCAGTGTCAAGAATATGTACAACTTTCTACTTCCCATTATCATATTCGTGTGTATGGAGTTCAGAATATATTACAAAGTCAAGTTTGTTCCGATTTTTGTGTCATAGAATATAAGGCGGATATAGCGGAATCGATTTCCAAAATAGGAAAATATGGCATTAATTTCTGGACAATTTCACAAATTGTTATCTGACTTACAAATTGTATTATTAATATTTTTAATAAAACTATTTCTTTCAAATTTTCCGCGGATCTTATTTGATTTTTAAATAGTCGGAGTCAGGTAGAGTTAGCATCATTTTGGTTCTCGACGTTTCGAGTGCGTTCATCATGGTCACGGCACTAAGGACTTCGATTTATTTTATGTAGTAGAGCCTCGTTAGTCTTAGTATGAGTGATTCAGCTCGACCTCACCTTTGACCCTCTCCTCGTAGTTCAACACTATAGGAAGTTCCGCTGGGTTTTAGTGGGTAGTACTGGCTTTTCTAGCTGGTCAGTCTCACCTTACTACACACAAGAAACAAACTATTTTTCAATGTGTGACGACACGTTTGGCTCAGTTTGTAATGACCCTACTTGCTGCGCCAGCGGTCGCGGGTTCGAGTCCCGCTGGGGGGCATTCATTTGTGTGATGAGCACGAATGTTTGTACTCCAGTCATGGATGTTTATATTTCTAATATGTATGTATTTAAAGTTATATATGTATAATGTATCAACTATGTATCTAGTATCCATAACACAAGCCTCGTAGCTTACCATGGAACTAGATGGTGTTGAGTGTTAATGTCCTGACATATTTATTATTTATTTTATGTCAAAGCGTAAGGTGGTACGCATAAATGCATTTACAACGATAAAAAAGGGTAATACTATTCATGCTGATGCATTCCATTAGGTTTATTATATTTGATTCTTTTAATTGCATAACTTTTTTCGCTTACGAAGCGAATCGACCGGGCCGAGAGTTTCTGAGATTAGCGCGCACAAACGCACAGACAAATAGTAAAAAATACTAAAAATCATTGTTTTGAGTTTGCGTGAATAAAGATCCTCAATAATATTTTTTCTTTAATACCTTCCATGTACAGACAGCGTTCATCAATCAGTTACAAATTTATTATATGTATAAATATAAAAATATTATATGTTTTGTATTAAGCCGCTAACAGCGCCTGGGTACCGCGCACCCGAGCGAAACAATATTAAGTCTCACAAATTTTAAAATACTACGCAAGATATGACTTGTTATCTATACATATAATAAAACTGTAACTAAGCTGAATTTGTACATTAAATATTTTTTGGAAAATCTTATTGAAATAAACATTATTATCGTTACAGAGACCGAATCTATAATTTTTAGATTTTTTTCTGTCTGTCTGTCTGTCTGTTTGTCTGTTACCGCATCACAGAAAAACCACTGGAGTGATTTTGATAAAATTCGGTATGGTGATAGCTGGTTATCCGGATCAACATATAGGATTTTTATACCACGGGAAAATATCTCATTTCTGAGAAAAAATACAAAAACTGCATTGTAAGAGTATACTAATATGTAAAACCTAAGAATTTGGTTTTTGGTCATCTGAAAGCGGGCGGAGCCGCGGGCAATGCTAGTATAAAATATAAAATACATATATACATTGTATTTAATTAATAATCTGAAATGTTATTCATAGATTAATAGCCGGAGTCCGATAGGGTCAGCGTCATTCGATATTCAATATGATTAAATTGTTATTTATTACTTTAGGCTAAGAGGCAAAAAATATTTTAAATTATTTTATTCTATACTCTATTGTCTTATGGTGAAGGAAAATAACGTGAGGAAACCAGCAGGTCTGAGAGAAGTTTTTGAAAGTCATGTGAAGTCCGCCAACCCGCACTTGGCCAGCGTGGTGGATTATGGCCTGATCCCCCTCGTATTGAAGGGAGGCCCACCCCCAGCAGTGGGATGTTAAAAAGGTGCTGAATACAAAATAAAAATATTTGTTTTAATAATATTATGCTTGTAAAAACATGCATAGTTGCATCTTTTACAATATGAAAGGTATGAAAATAAATCGTTCCTGTTAAGGCTTGTTACGTGATATTTCAATAGCACATAGTATTTGAAGCTTAATAGCTTAGTTATAAAGCTTTCAATTATAAAACTCTCAGCAAATAACTGACAAAGAATATATTTTAATACACAAATAAGTCAGTATGAGAAGAAATGATATTTAATAACAAAAAAGCCTGGCAGAAAAGTATAAAATCAAAATGGATGATCCCTATTGACTCAGTGATTGCCTGTAAACAATACAAAGCCAGATGTCATGTGTCCTGAAATGCCATAAAGCCGAATAAGTGTTATTAGTCATTACAATTAAATTAGAAATAACTAATTCTTTTGTAATAATATTAAGTTTATTAATAATAAATAAATATGTTAGGACATTAACACACAGCACCATCTAGTTCCATGGTAAGCTACGAGGCTTATGTTATGGATACCAGATACTTGATACACTACACATATATAACTTTAAATACATACATATTATAAATATAAACACCCATGATTGGAGTACAAACATTCGTGCTCGACACACAAATAAATGCCCCCAGCGGGATTCGAACCCGCGACCGCTGGCACAGCAAGTAGGGTCACAACAAACTGAGCCAAACGTGTCGTCAAAGTTTATTATTTTTACGATATATTTTTTTTGTGAAAATTTATATTTTTACCATAAACTGGTGTTTATTTCAAAAATATTTTCTTTATTTATCTCATTATGTAACCAGGAAGTGTATAGTAGAACTCTACAAAAGCAACCAAAATCTTAGAGAATGAGCTCATTTTGATTCGTTTTGAGGAGTTTCAGACGTTACAGGCGTTCAAAAATTATTTTGTTATGTTTTTAAATAGATTTTATTTCATCATCTATTGATAGATACTGCTGATATGATTTGGCAAAAGTTATATGACCGGCTGCCTGCCTGACATCAACCCCTCATCCACATCCTTTTTTATTATTATTAATCACCACTTAAATAGCTGGTCTAATTTTGATAAGATTCTATCTTTATTCAATCGAATTTATCTGCTAGTAAGTTCTAACTTCAACTCTCTTTTCTTACTAAAGCGTGGGACCAGCGGTATCTTACAGATAAAGTCACTTAAAATCTATCTATACATATACATAATAAAATTCTGAGGCTAATCTGTACATGAAATATTTTTTGGAAAATCTGATTGAAATAGTAATTATTATCGACACAGAGGCTGAATCTATAGTTTTTAGAATTTTTATCTGTCTGTCAGTCTGTCTGAGAACGCATCACGAGGAAACCACTGGACAGGTTTTAATGAAATTTGGTATGATAATAGCTGGTTATCCGGGTCAACATATAAGATTCTATTTACTGCGGGAAAACGTCTTATCTCTGAGAAATCTATTAGTTTCTTAATATTGTAATATTTTCTTAGATTTATGCGAATATTTGAAATTTTAATTTAAATTGTTTTCGGATTTTATCGTGGTTTTATTTCATAATTTTTGTTTAGTTATTATATTTTTGTTATGATCAGTATTTATGTAAAACATAATACAGACATTGCAAGACAAATAGGTATAATAAAAGTCTAATTGTAAAGATATAAAAATTTAAAAAAACGTCTTTTAAGCACTTAAATGTAAAAAATAACTACAAAGTTAGTTTAAAAGTTTTTTTAATAACATAATCGATTCAACAATTTATTTAAAAAAAAATATTGTTGATTTTTTAAAAAAACTGCTTAATCGATTTCGATAAAATTTAAATGGGACCACCTGGGAAGTATAACCTTTGAAACAAAAAAAATCCAAATCGGTTCAGGCTGCTTCGAGTAATCGGTGAACATACATTAAAAAAAAAATTCCGACGAATTAGGAACCTCTTTCTTTTTGGAAGTCGGTTAAAAAGTAAAAGAAAGTATTAATCTTTAATAATTAGGAATTGAATTATTAAAAAAACAAACTACGTTACTATTAAGTACTATATGTAACTCGTATTGAGAAACTTTTACCAACTATCAATGCATCGGGAAGACAGCTAACAAAAAAAAAAGAATTTTTAAACCAATAATGGTGAATGTATGGGCGTAAATAAAATGCCAGTAATATGAGATACAAGTTACGAGAATAGATTCATATATATATTTCTTACTTTTGTTTTTAAATACCTGTTTAGTTAGGCTCTGAACACATGGCGGCTATTTGTAAAAGTAGAATATAAAAGCTCTTAAAGAATATAATAGCTTAAATATGACAGCTAGCTTATAGCTAGAAGATAGGCAGTGGTAGCTCAGTGGTAACGCGCTCGCTTGGCAAACCGAGCGAAGTGAATTCAAATCCCGAGTCTTGCACCTATGATATTTTCATGTGCGAATCATTTCCAACATGATTACCACTTGTCTTACGGCGAAGGAAAACATCGTGAGGAAAACTGCATGTCTGAGAAAACCTAGCAAGTTTTTGATAAACATGTGCCTACCCGCCAACCCGCACTTGGGCAGCGTGGTGGAATATGACCTGATCCCCCTATATTGATACCCTCATATTGAAGGGAGGCCCGTGCTCAGTAGTGGGACGTTAAAAAGTGCTACATACGCGCATGCAACGATAAAATACTGTCTCTCTGTAAACAGCCTTATAGAATATCATGTAATAATATCGCGAAATTAAGAAGCCTGTAGAAATAAAATTTATTTACAAGTAAGACGGAACTACACATTCTTTTACAACCTTATTAACTTGTTTTTACGAACGCGTCAATTGTGTGACTTTTTAAGCTTATTTAATTACGAATGCCGGATTCGCCCACGTACGTATGTACATAAGTATAACTTATAATATTTATACTTTATTTATTTTGTGAGAGCGTGTAGAATAGAAAACTCAAGTTACATATTATATTTTTTGAACCTATTTATGCACTTAAATAATTATTTTTTTAATATAGACAAGTTCTTTTTTTCTTAATAAACTACATGTCCTATAGGTATGAGTTTAAATTTTTAAACATTAACACACAGCACCATCTAGTTCCATGGTAAGCTACGTGGCTTGTGTTATCCATAACACCATACCATACCATGCGACTGGAATACAAACATTTGTGCACATCACACAAATAAATGCCCCCAGTTGGACTCGAACCCGCAACCGCTGGCACAGCAAGTAGGGTCACTACAAATTGAGCCAAACGTGTCGTCTATTGTGTGATTGAACTATGTATAAGTTAATAACAATAATAATAATATCATCCTAACTGTAAACTAAATTCGGTTAGGGCGATCAGTCTCACTGAAACCATCCAACTGATAGCAACAGATAGTGTGCGAGCGTAATTACTAAGTAAAGTTGCTCCTGGTACTTTCTCTGATAGTAGAGTGGACCGTGGGAACGACCACTCGGTTGTTTGGTTGTTGTGGTCTCCTTCAGCAATCCTACCGTTGGGGCGTCGTGGTTGAGTGCGTAAGCGACCCTGGGATGTCCCGTTAAGACAGGGGAGGTTATGTTTGGTTTGATGAGTAGTACTGGCTTTTCTGTATGTATGCAGGTGGTATGCGTGAATGCATAACCCAACATAAAAAAATAACCAAAAATAAAATTACAAACATATAAATTAATATCCCTTTTTAACCGACTTCCAAAAACGAGGAGGTTCTCAATTCGTCGGAATCTTTTTTTTTTAATGTATGTTCACCGATTACTCGAAGACGCTTGAACCGATTTGGAAAATTTTTGTTTTGTTTGAAAGGGTATACTTTCCAGGTAGTCCCATATAAATTTTATCGAAATCGGTCGAGCGGTTTTAAAAAAAATCAACAATAAATATATTTTTTAAACAAATTGTTTAATCGAATATGTTATTAAAAACTTTCTTCCTACAAATTACCTACTTATTACGTCTACACTAAAAATATAAAAATAAAAACTTAAAAAAATAAATAAAACCGACTTCCAGGCACTAAAATGTAAAAAATAACTAAACGGGGGTTTTCATTTAGAATAGAAACCTAATCAGATATTTTCGAAGTCGATGCCAGCGGACAATATTTTAAGATATGAATATCTAATAGGTAAATATGTATTTTACGTATCAAAATATATTAGATTTCGTATGCGTCGGCGGGTACCGACTTCGAAAATATCTGATTAGGTATCTATTCTAAATGAAAACTCCCGTTTAGTTATTTTTTACATTTTAGTGCCTGGAAGTCGGTTTTATTTATTTTTTAAAAGTTTTTGCTTATTGTAACTTAAAACTCTGTACCGCAAAAAAAGATAGGTAATCCGTCAAAATTTAAAAACTAAAAACCACTTTAAAAAACTAAAGTGTTCTTTATAATTAGCTTAAATCAAGTGCCCTATACATTTTATACATAACATTTTCACATAAATATATATAACTCAATTGGCATTTAACATTATTCTCTTTTAAGACGAAGCTTTTACGAACTTTCGGATTTCAATGCCGTTTATTTTTACTTACTAAAGTCATCGATATTTAACTAAGTTAATGAAGTCAAGATTGTAATATATCAGAATACCTACAAAGTAAAAACAAAGAAGTTCAATAACACTAAATCAAAATATAATAAAACTAGCGACTCACCCTCGCTCCGCTCGGATTCATCCCACATCATCCATGTTTTAACGTTTAGTATAGATTTCTCAGAGATGAGATATTTTCCGGCAGTAAAAATATCCTATATGTTGACCCGGATAACCAGCTAACATCCAACCAAATTTCATCAAAATCCGTCCTGTGGTTATCTCTTGATGCAGTCACAGACAGACAGACAGACAAAAATTCTAAAAACTATGGATCCGGCCTCTTTATCGATAATAATGACAATTTCAATAAGATTTTCCAAAAAATATTTAATATACAGATTCGACTCAGAATTTTATTATACGTATAGATTATTTAGAAAGAACATTAACTAATTGTAAGTAATACATCGACTTGCCCTTGCTTCGCTCGAGTACATCCCTAGGTTCACTTTGTTATTGATATTGCATATTTAAATAGCCTTTATGTTACTATAAGTTATAATCTGTTTGTGTTCTAAAAATCCAAATCAGGGGCAGATTTATATAATATAGGTTTTTTGGGCTGCGGCCGTTAAGATATAAAAGACGCTCTGTTAAAAACAATGGATATAATTGTGAATTTATGAAATAAATATAGATCTAAAATAAAAAAAATTAAGGCCATGAAATTATGGTATTATGGTTGACTTAATAACCCTCAACTGACCAGAACCAAATAATAGTGTTATCTTAATTACGTCAAATGCCATCTAACATTATATATTTTGCTTGCGACACACCCTCGCTTCGCACGGGTTTGTCCCTAGGTTGCATCCCAATACGAATTTTCATCTCCATTTTCACCCCCTTAAGGGATGATTTCCGGGACAAAAACTATCCTATGTCCTTCTCAGGCTCTCAAACTGTCTTACCAAATTTCATCTAAATCGGTTTAGTAGTTTCAGAGCTTATTCAGTACAAACAAACAAACAAAAAATCTTTCCTCTTTATAATATTAGCATAGATAAAAGCAAAATGACATTAGGTATAGTTTAATTCTAATTAGTTAAGCTGATTTTCATTTTTAGGCCCCCAAGACGTACTAGCACGAGGCCCCCTAAATTTAAATTCCCTCCTCAACCAAATCCGTCTAGTAGTTTCAACATGAAGGGACACAGACACACAAGCAAACTTTCGCAGTTATTACTATGATGTGACTTTTTTTGAAAACGTATTGTAGGAATGCCTGGATTTAAAAAAAATCGCCTATTTTCTTCTCACTGAAGGACAACAATAAGGTTATTTTTATAGCTTTTTTTAGTGTCCTAATACCAAATATTAATTATTAAACTATTTATTAATATAAGTACTATAAGAACACTTGACACATAAGTGCTTTATCTACCTATTGTCAGACACCATTGTATATCAGCTTCAATAATAATGAAATCCAAAGCACTGAATAGATCTTAAAATGTCGTTGTCTTAAAGACTTATAATGAAGGTCTCTGACGTGATGTTGTAGTCAAAATCAAGAATTATCTCATTTCCAAAGTATTCACTTGCTATGTTTTTTAAGTAACGGTATCGGAATATTTTTTTTTGTATTCAGCCGTTTTTTTAACGTCCCACTGGGCACGGGCCTCCCTTCAATACGAGGGGGATTAGGCTATAGTCCACCACGCTGGCCAAGTGCGGGTAAGCGGACAATAAATTTTATTACAATCTTTATATTCATCGCTTTATGATACTTATTGATGACACAACCTTATTGACGACTCACCCTCACTTCGCTCGGGTTCGTCCCTAGCTTGATTCCCCATAAAAACTTTCATCGCCATTTTCAACCCCTTAAGGGAAGATTTCCGGGATAAAAATATCCTATGTCCTTTCCAGGGTCTCAAACTACTTACCAAATTTCATCTAAATCGGTTTAGTAGATCCAGAGATAACCCCTTATAACGTCACAAATTTACAAACTTTACCTCTTTATAGTATTAGTATAGATATGAAATAAAAGATGAAAGATTCAATTTACCACATTTTATGAGTATAATAAAGAAACTAAATTTAAAGATATATTTTAAAATTACATTAATGTATACAACACTAGCGGACTCCATTCGCAACTTACGCAAATATGTCCTTTATACCATTGATATATAAGAACAGTTTTGTATATCAATGCTGTATGTGCATACGGTATACCCATATTTTATATTAACGACTTATATCCTCACTAAGTTGCGGTGCATCCCTAGGCACTTAACTATATAGACCTATGTGTTTTTCCAGATAATAGTATATCTGTAATCTAAATTTTATCCAAATTAGGGTGGAGCGAAAAAAAATCTTAGCTTGGGGGTTGAATTTGTAGATTATAAAAAGACAAAAATTTTGAAATTGGCCCACTGATTTTTAAAATAAATAATTAATTTAAATTTTTGCTTTGAATGAAAAAAATTTTTTTCGCGTGTGATCATCTTTCGTCCAGCCGTTTCAGGATGAAGGAGTAACAAATGTATATACAATTCATTATTATCCTTACACTTTTCTGCGAGCCGCTAAATGATTATCTTTATCCTATATGTTGACTAGAAGAGATCTCTGTTCGAGGTAAGTCCAACTTTGCCCTCAGTTTCTCCTAATGTACTGTATTTTTATGTACAATCCTAACAATATTATAAATGCGAAAGTTTGTGAGGATGTATGGATGTCTGGATGTATAGTTAGATGTATTTATCTTTGTTACTCTTTCACGTAAAAACTACTGAATGGATTTTAATGAAACTTTACAACGATTTATAACTCATACATATAGACGACACGTTTAGCTCAGTTTGTAGTGACCCTACTTCCTGTGCCAGCTGTCGCGGGTTCGAGTCCCGCTGAAGGCATTCATTTGTGTGATGAACACGAATGTGTGTACTCCAGTCATGTTGTTTATATTTATAATATGTATGTATTTAAAGTTATATATGTGTAGTGTATCAACTGTCTGGTGTCTATAACACAAGCCTCGTAGCTTAACATGGAACTAGATAGTGCTGTGTGTTAATGTCCCAGCATATATAAAAAAAATACATCAGAATAACATATAGGCTACTGTTTATCCCGGGAAAATGTACGGTCCGTGAGTTCTAGAGGCGAAACCGAGCGAAGCGAAGGTGAGTTGCTGGTAATGAATACATAAAAACATATACACGTAAAAACTTTCCTATTTATAATCCGATGAGTAAGATTCAAACTCACGACCAGGGGTGTGAAAGAGACGTTGACAAATTTAAAACAACTATGAATTGTACCAGTAGGTTAATATGTCTAAAATGGTCATTGAACCTATTAATTGCCTCATGAACCGTTAGAACGGAATCTGAAATACAAACAAGTATTGGATTGTTATCTCTGTGACATCACATTTATAATTATAGCATGTCAAAAATATTATTTGTTCTAACGGAACCTAATGAGCTTCATTAATTATAATTTACTAGCAAAACCCGCGGCTTCACTTGCGCTAAAACTACCAAAAATATGTACGTACCTACTACATGTACACTTAAGTTAAATATTATAGGATCTTTTATAAATCTGCCACTGCAGGGCAAAGGTATTCAAAATGCGAAATATACAATTTAATTATAAATATTAACATAAGTAATAGTATCGAAATGTTATGCAAAAGGTATCACGAAGTGCGTCCGCGCATGTCTATCATTACGAAGATGGGGCAATAATTCTGTCAGCGGGCTTCGACTTACTTCAAATAGCGTACGCAATTATAATGTAATAATTAACGAAAAAAAATCTTACTGACAGATATTATAAATTATGCTAATATTATAGATAAGACTATATTATAATAAACAAACATTATGAATTTTATCGCGGTTCAATTTTATCGGTTTTTATAAAAAAATAAATAAAAATCAAGCAAAACCGCGACGAAATCCGTAAAAATAATTTCAATTAAAATGATGTAACTAACTACTACTTATCCATATTAATATTGTAAAGAGGAAAGTTTTGTTTGTTTGTTTGTACCGAAACTACTGGACCGATTTAGATGGTAAGAACTGAGAAGATAGTTTGAGACCCTGGAAAGGATATAGAATAGTTTTTATGCTGGAAATCATCCCAAAAGGGGGTGAAAATGGGGATGAAAGTTTGTATGCAGAATCGACCTAGGGACGAACCCGAGCGAAGCGAGGGTGAGTCGCTAGTATCATATGTAAATTAACATAAACAAATTTTTTGTACAAAAAAGGTTGTCGTCTATTCAACTGGAAACACTATCATTTACGCGAGTTCAACTTGATACTTAGTCATTTTTAAAATTGCCTGGGTAATCACTGACTTTAATATTCATTATTCTGAGTATAATTGAATTTATACTTTATTTTGTTAAATCGGTATTATTGCTTTATATAAAAAAAATAGGAGAACACCATAAAATTTTCTAGGGACATACTTTATTAGAACACAATTTAAATGTGGACGGATTGGACGGATCGGCCGGACCGTCTGTGAGAAATCGGCGACATGCGCTTCGAATATTTTGTCATGTCATTTTATTCATCCTTCTTTTTTGAAATCTGTCAAAAATCTACAAAAAATTGAAAAATCTACTAGTGACAAGAGAGCTGGTGCATTTTGCGCCCAAAGAATTGGCATTGCCATTCAACGGGGGAATGCGGTTAGCATTCTTGCCACTATTCCACACGGACATGACTTGTACAGCAATAACTAGGTGTACACTTGTTTTATATATTTTATATATACATAATTATATTTGTAATTTTCTTTGTTGTAGATTAAGGTAAGAAGGAAATACTTAATCAGTTTGCTGTGTGGCTCATCAAATAGTCAATGGCAGGTCATAGGTAACTGACCTTGTCCAATCAACTTCCGTAATGCTAGGATCATACTAAGCTTTAACACCATTTAATAGACGTTAAGCATTAGTATGGCAAGCAGTCCAGTCGTAGTGCGCAGGCTTGTTCAAAATCAAGTTTAGCAATTTCAAATCCCAGGTCTTGTCTGATATTCTCATATGAGAATCATTTTTAACATGATTACCACTCACCTTACGCTGTAAAAAACATCGTGAGGAAACCTGCATTTCTGAGAGATTCTAACTAATAAATAAATATGTTGGTACATTGACACACAGAACCACCTAGTTCCATGGTAAGCCACGAGGCTTGTGTTATGGATACCAGATAGTTAATACACTACACGTATATAACTTTAAATACTACATAATATTATAAGTACCCACGACTGGAATACAAACATATGTGCTCATTATACAAATGAATGCCTCCAGCGGGACTCGTACCCGCGACCGCTGGCACAGCAAGTAATATCACTACAAACTGAGCCAAACGTGTTGTCGTATGTAATTTAACACAAGCATGTAAAATTCGCGAGCCCTCGCTTAACCAGTGTGCTCGCATTTAGGGAGGCGCAATACCAGCAGTGGATCGTTAAAAAGGTTTAAATATTTTTATTTCCGGAAGTCTTCTTTTTCTCAGCTCTTTTCTACTTTTAGCTATTTTAGTTATTATTTGGACCTAAGTCAATGCAGCATGTGGTGAGTGTTTACTTAAGATATGAATTTGTTTTCTTCCTCGCCTATAATGCCGTTATGCGTAAAACAATACCTCAGGTGGCGGCCTTTCTTACCATATCAAAGGGTCTTGATGCGTAAGCTGATGATATACTAAGAGTTTATTATTATGCATCGTGAACGCGGCAAGATTTCATGTGTGTACCTACTAATACCTAAAATTTAACTATTATGGTGAAAGAGATTTTCCTTTTGAGTTTTAATTTTTCTGTTATTCATCGACTAGCTTTTGCCCGTGACTTCGCTCACGCCAAGTTTGATTTTCAGACAATTTAAGTATTTAGCTCATTTCGCCCACTGAAAGGGTTGTTTTTGAAAAAGCATGAAACTCGTGTTTAATTATTTATTGACAGGAGAAATTCTGCGAATTTCCGAATTGATACATCTTTCTTATATGATTTCTCCATACAAATATTGATCCCCCTTTAGAGTTTGAATTTTTATAAATCCGTTCTTGGAGAATACCTACGTCATAATAAATATATAATATCACGCAAAATACGCGCATAGTCTTCCATACCATACCATACCAAATTTATAATGTAAGAGTTTGGGCTACGCGTTGATAGATCAGTTAGTCAGTCAGTCACGGTTTCCTTTTTTATATATATATCTGATATTTATAAAAAAACACAGATTAGCCAACTGCCATATTGAGCTATCATTTTATTGACATACATAATTGTTTTAACATGAATTTATTGGCCTTTAACGTTAAACGCAAGTAGGTATGACTCACTTATCTCGTTAATTTGTTTTTTTTTTGAGTACTAAGTAGTAATTTTAGCTTTGAAGGTTTACAATTTACATAATTGTGGTCCTACTATACCAAAACAAAACTGATTTTAGAAGTTTCTTTAGGAAACGTAAATATATATTATGTACTAGCACTGCCCGCGGCTCCGCCCGCGTTAAGATGACCAAAAACCAAATTCTTAGGTCTTACATATTAGTATACTCTTACAATGCAGTTTTTGTATTTTTTCTCTCAGAAATAAGAAATTTTCCCGTGGTAAAAAGTATCCTATATGTTGACCCGGATAACCAGCTATCATCATACGAAATTTCATCAAAATCTGTCAAGTGGTTTTCTCGTGATGCGGTAACACACAGACAGACAAAAATTCTAAAAACTATAGATTCGGACTCTGTATCGATAATAATGTATATTTCAATAAGATTCTCCAAAAAATATTTAATGTACAGATTCGACCTAGTTACAATTTTATTATATGTATAGATGTTGGTGTGTATAATTTAAAATATAAAATATCAAGGCTATAAACAAAAAACACATTAACTATGCCTATTTTTTATGCTATTTTGTAGATAAAAGCTTATAATGTTTTTATAAATTAATAAAAAACAGTCAAGATCAACTCAACACTGCACTTTCCGACATTGAACTGTAAGAAGGTATAAGAATAAGAAAAAATAAGAAAGAGGAATAAGTATCTATAGACTATAAATATATAAGTATCTATTCTAATAGGGAAGCATGGCATGTACGGCAGATTCGTAGGTCCTGGGTTCGATTCCCGGGTCGAGCCAAGTTTAGTTAATAAGATTTTCTGTTAAAAAATTCTGAGTAACAACTCTGAGTTGGATGTTGACGGTGTTTTTTCATCTAAAGCCGTCAGCCCTAGAAATTATCTCGTACAGGTCGTTTCAAATTGTCCTCCCACCGTAGTATGAGAGTGACAGGAATATATTTGTGCACTATATCTTCCGCGATGGCTAGTCTCAGTGAGATTGGTCACAAATCACAATGGCAGAAATTGTTTCCGCATTACTGAGACTCCAATAGAAATATTTATGATTATACTTAAACAAATACAAGGCTTAAGGCTCTCAATTTCCAAGTGTCTAAAATATATAATAGTCTTAAAATACTGCCGTTAGATTGCAAAAATATTCGCAAGTTGACATACATAGTTAAATTATAATAAAATGGAACGAATTTCCAAAGCACTCGTTAACATGTCGCATGATGAAACTTTAATAAGAGCGTATTTTTTACTTAATAAATGTACGTGATTTATTATGTAGGTTGATCTTGTTCAGAATGTCATCTTATGGGTAACTCCTATCTATTTAGTCAATCTTATTTACATGCATCGAAAATTATAATTGTTCTATATTTTTTAATATTGTCACTAGTTTTATTAATTCGTGTTTCTGTACGCCTTTTCAACCGACTTCAAAAAGGAGGAGGTTCTCAATTCGACTGTATTTTTTTTTAAGTTTGTTACCTCAGAATTCCGTCATTTATTGACCGATTTGGACAATTTTTGTGTTGTTTGAAAGTGTATACTTCCAGATTGGTCCCATTTAAATTTCAAAAAAAAAAAAAATACCACCCTAAGGGTGGAAAAATAGCTAATGATGAATTTAACCTACTTCTAATTGTCATATTGACTTGAAACTTTGCAAGTGTTTCTATTTCCGTTGATAATACAGTGGTTCAGTATTGTTGACCTGATCTGATGGTAAGGCCAGAAGGTGGATAGCTGGAACTCTTCAACGGCTAATAGTAGATACTTCGAGTTTGGGCTTATTTTGTTTGATTTAACAAGCCTAACACGTTAGAATTCTTACTTTGCTACTACTGTCTACACTAAAAAGGGAAATATAAAAACTTTTTAACAAAAAAATAAAAACTGAGTTCAAACAAAAGCACTAAAAAGTAAAAAATAACTGATTGGTAGTTTTCATTTACTATACATACCTAATCAAATATTTTCGAAATCGGTGCCAGCCCATACAAAGCAAAGCACACAGACTTCGAAAATATTTGATTAGGTATGTATAGTAAATGAAAACTACCAATCAGTTATTTTTTACTTTTTAGTGCTTTTGTTTGAAGTCGGTTTTTATTTTTTTGTTATTAAGACCTACAATTTTCTAGAACATTGTTTGGATGTATATCTAAAAGTTTGACCATCAGCGTTAGCAATCTAATCGTACGCAAAAAGTTTTTTTTGACAAAATACCTTCGTCTAGGCTCAATAATTTGTACAAAATATTTACAAATCATATACATAATGCTTCCACGTATATCTATTAGTGAAAACTGTGTCAAAATCACAGACTTTGTTTTATACTTTGTATAGGTACATAACAGTGGTAGCACAGTGATAACGCGGTCGCTCCGGAAACCGAGTGGAGCGGGTTCAAATCCAGGGACTTGCACCTCTGATATTTCTATGTGCGAATTATTTTCCAACATGATTACCACTTGTCTTACGGTAAAAGAAATATGATGAGGAACCCTGCATGTCTGAAAAAACCTAGCGAGTTTTCGAAAGACATATGCATTGTGCAACCCATCAACCGCGCTTGGCCAGCGTGGTGGGCTATGACCTGATCTCCCTCGTATTGAAGGGAGGCTCGTGCCCAGTAGTGGGATGCTAAAAAAGGCTGAATACAATGTATAGATAAGCAAAGTGTGGTCGAATCGCTATTAAAGGAACAAAGCGATATGTCGAAATAATCAACAGTGTTACGCTCCGCCCAATATTAAGCATATATACTATTTTTATTCAAAATGACTGCAATTAACAAAGATGAGATGAGATCGTGATCGATCAGAGAAATCGATCTATTACAGCGAGGCCGTGAATTGAGTGGTGTTAATACTTATAATGTTCATAAATCGTGGTCACCTCTTAGTACGAGTATGTATCTACTAACTGATCGTATAATTAATAAACTATTAAATTAAATAAAACTAGGTGTCTTTTCGCATTTTTTCGCATATTTATTTTGATTTTTGGCTCCCGACGTTTCGAATGCTCTACAGCAATCATGGTGACGGAAGAGGCTTGTTTTTAGAAAAGATAGTTTTATTTTATGTCAAATATTCATGTAAATGAATAGACTTAGAGAGTGGACTCTGTGTTTTTTTGTCAGCCGTCAACTAAAAATGTAGGAAAAGCGACAGAGACAAAACGAACGTGCGGCCAGAAGTCTTCTGTATTAATTAAAATACGATTAATGAAGATAGATATGTATAACCATTTTACATTGCATTACAATATTATAATTTTCAATAATATTTTTTTCACATTCCATTTATAAATTCAAATTAGAATAAAAGGGTTTGGCCGCACGTTCGCTTTCTCTCTTTGTCAATTTCTTGACAGTATTGCTCAGTCCATTCTCTACGTCTATGTGTAAATCTAAGCAATTTTTAAAGAAACTATTACTTGCCCGCGGCTTTGCTTATGTGGTTTGTGGAAAAACAAGCAAAGGTAAATGCAGTGTAACTTTGATTAGTGAGCTATTTAAATCTATCTTTAAGTCTCTGTTAGATATAATCCGTACTAATATTATAAATGTGCAAGTGTGATTGTTTGTTTGTTTGTCTTTCTTTCACGTCGAAACGGCTTGGCGGATTGGCGTGATTTTTTGTGTGGACATAGTTGGAGGGCTGGAGAGTAACAAAGGGTACTTTTTACAGCGGGAGATTATCTCTCTCCCACGGGAAAAAAACGTTATAATACAATTCAAAAAAATATTTTTGATCAGAATTACTTGAAACTTGGTATTAATGCTCTTCAATACAATTAATTAAATACGTGTTTTAGCATTTTCCGAAATTCATCCCATAAGAGGGTAAAATAGCGGATGAAATTTTGTATGAAACCTACCATTTTATAGTTTTTTTTGTAGTTTTAGCGCGAGCGAAGCCGCGGGTTCTGCTAGTTGTAGATATATTCTAAAAAGTATAATAAAGGAGATTAAATTTTTAAAGTAAATTCGAAGTAAATAATGTAAACACTTAATACTAAACTAAACTCATGAAGTCTAATAAAATAAGTATCTAGTTTAAGAGCTAATTGCCCTGATGAGTTTCCTTTGCCTTTACTTTGGAATAACTATCTTTAGCAGAAAAATATTAACTTTGAGAAAGCAAGTAAGTATTTCAAACTGAATAAAAAAAATACTACGCGGTACTTATATGTATCAACTATCTGGTATCCATAATATAAGCCTCATAGCTTACCATGGAACTAGATGGTGCTGAGTGTTAATATTCCAACATGTTTATTTATATATGAGTTTAGGTACTGGTACTTGACAAAGATATTCTGTGATCAACTAGTACTTTCACGATGCGAGTAAGGTACCTATAATATCCCTATCGAAACCAGCTAAAGATTAAATAAAACCTATTTTTTCTCTATCTATTTTACTATAAACTACATTATATTACAACATAAACTAATAATAGAAAAAAAATGTATTTTACTTATTAAAAAATCGAGATTTTCACCACAATACTAATTCAACATCGAACTACAACAGAATATTTTTGACTAGTAATATAAATAAAAATATAATGTCTATATTAAATTTCTAGATTATGTCTATATTTCTAGATTTTAATTAAAACGTCCATTTTAACATTGAATTGTACCAAATAGTCGGCATCCAAATTCAATATGTAATTTTTATTAATACCATAAAAATCATATCTATATTATCCATCAAAATTCTATAGAGAGCTATTAATTTTATTGTTTATGAAAATAATTTATCATCCTTGGGATTCGTTATGAAGCATTTGTATGTTTATTATTTTATTGTAGAGTATTTTTAGAGACCCGTAACTAAAGGGTCTATGCACTCTGTCCGTCCATACGGCCATCTTAACTTTAATTTTTTTTTAATAAACTTTAAAGAAAAGTTTAGAAATGTTTCTTTAAAAAACATTAAATAATTAGCTTTAAAGTTAATTAGACTTGTGTTCGAAGAAAACATACATATATGAATAGAATTCGCCTATCTATGTATTTACATATATAGCTATAAAAAAACCTTTTTTATTGATAACACATAAGTTCGTCAATAGCTACTAAAAGAAAAGTCGATTGATAAACAAAGGAGAAAAAGGTATCCAAACAAAGTCAAATGAAAAAGCTAGATTTTACAGTGTATAAAATACCAGCTCATCACCGCTATTCAATGGTAAGGACCTCAATCAACAAATTTAATTTTGATTGAGTGGGCGCGTGAAGGCATGGTTATGGATGGATATTGTTATTGGTCTCTCGATGAATTTAATTTTATTCTATGTACATATACATATGTACTGATGTACAGTATCTAGATAGATAGATAGATGCTTTATTGTACACCACAAAGAAATATACAAAAAGTAGATCTAAACAATAGATGATGCACAGCAGGCGGCCTTATCGCTATAAGCGATCTCTTCCAGGCAACCTTAGGGCGCAGGAGAAATCATATGAAATGGTAGGCGGTGAACTTACTACACACAATTGCATATCCTAAATACAGACATACATAAATACATACATACATAAATACATACATACATACATACATACATATATACATACATACATAAATGCATAAATGCATAAATACAATGCATACATACATAAATGTAGATCAGATGAAAAAGTATAAAAAGTTCAATATAAGACACTATAGAGACAAATAATATGATTTTAACTGTACCTTAAAATTATCAAAACTTTTTGGTAAGGAAACAGGAGGAGTGAGAAGTAATTTTAAGCAATAACGTTTCACTAGAGCGAAGTGAAAGAGTATGGGTATCACTCAAAAACTGGAAACGCTCTCTAAGGTAGAAAGGAGAAGAAGGGTAGAACAGCACGCAGTAGAGAAAATGAAGTACATCAGTATTCCTGCGAAGGCAGATTGGGAGCCACTTGAGCTTTTTGCGAAATTCTGAAACATGGTCATATTTACGAAGGCCGAATATAATATAAACCGAATACAAAGATTTTGAAGCCGATCAAGTCTATTTATCTACTGAATAAAACTCTAACACTGACTGACTGACAGACTTTTCTCTTCTCTTTTTTTCTCCTTGTCCTACTTTTCTCTATCAGCCGTGCGACATGGGTGTGCACATGCATGATGCACCCCCTTGCCATGAAGGATAATATATAGTTAGGTAAAGAAATAAAATTATATCAGTGAATTAACCCGTTTAAATTTAAATACTCGCGAAAATATTAAAATACTAGCGACTCCCCCTCGCTTCGCTTAGGTTCGTCCCTGGGTTGATTCCCCATACAAACTTTCATCCCCATTTTCACTCTCTTATCGGGTGCTTTCCGGCTTAAAAAGTATCCTATGTCCTTTCCAGGGTCTCAATCTACCTTCTTACCAAATTTCATCTAAATCGGTTTAGTAGATACACAGATTACCCCCTACTACCTCACAAACTTTGCCCCTTTATAATTAGTATTAGTATAGACTACTCACAAAGTATATAAAAAAAAGTTTAAGAAAAAAAAAATTATAAAGTTAATCTTATAAAGATTAGTTAGTACTTTAATGTGAAGATGCAGATACACCCCCTTCCCCTTGGAAATAATTTTGCCGTCCCCATGACTATGCCATGGCATACCTTCCTAGTTCCTTGGTCTATTGATTAGTTTTACTCTGACAATGAGACAATTAATTATCTACGCAGGCAATACAGAAAATTAAGCTAGAAATCTTTTATGTGCCTACCTTATGTATAACCATAAAATTAAAATACAATAGATTTGTTAATCCTAGTGTAGGTTGTATTGTGCGAGTCTAGATTATAGAAATAAAGCTTAAACGAAAGTGTTCATTTACAGAATGATTAATGTAGGCTCACTTTTAAATATTTTGCGTAATGTTTTGTTTGAAACTCCATATAATTAATACAAAATTATTTGTAATCATTTAATTATTATATTTGATAATATATCACCAGACAACAAACTATGGGTTTAGTTTTAAATTATAATTATTTTGCTATTCTTCATTTTCATTCGAATACCTAGCGACATCTAGATATGATACAATAAACTAAATTAATATTCCAATTAAATTAAACAATAAAAAAAATATAGATAAAGTTATATATTTGAAATTTAAAATATTTTTTTTATTTCATTAGTTATTATAAATTATTTAAAGCAAAGTTCAATTTAATTTCATAAAATTTCCGAACTCATCGGCGCCATGACAACGTGAAAACAGTTGAGGTTGACAACCGCGTACAATCGATTAAACAGGTAAAGAAATCTTTTTTTTCGTGCTAATAAAAATGGACAAAGCTTTTGAGATACAAAAGCAGGCTCGCGAAAATGTGAAGAGTTTGCAAACGTATCTAACTGATTTACAGAACTGGGAAATAGAAATGAAACGTAAAGAGGCCGCGCTTAACGGTGAATTTGAGCAGGTTTAAATCCAAATAAGATTACCAACTTAGTGTACTAACAACCAAGAGTGGTGTATTTTAGTGTTGTTTAACTCGTTTAACAATATGTATTTAGTAATAGCTGTATCGCTAATGTTATTTCATACCGGTATCGGTGTTTTTCTTTTGTTATTGTATTACATCGCGGCGATTGTAGAAGACATAGAGAATATTAATATTGAGACCTTTTGGAAACTATAGGAACTTCCACCAGTGAGGAGCAAGAGGAAAGAAAGACCTGTTCAAGTCAAGAAAAAGCAAGAGAAACGGATAACTTCATCTGATTACAGTGCTTGGGAAAAATTCGATGTGGTATGTTTGTTGTTTTACATGTAAATGAAAAGGCGATCTCTATTGTATATATGAATATATTTTAAAATTTAAGCTATTTATATCTTACAAATTACAATAGTTAATTAATTTTATTCTAAATTTTACATATTAGTATACTCTTACTTTTGTATTTTTTTCTCTTAAATGATATATTTTCCCGCGGTAAAAAGTATCCTATATGTTGACCCGGATAACTAGCTACCATTATACCAAATCTCATCAAAATCCCTCCAGTGGGTTTTCCGTGATGTGGTAATAGACAGACAAAAATTCTAAAAATTATAGATTCGGCCTCTGTATCGATAATAATGTCTATTTCAATAAGATTTTCCAAAAAATGTTTTATGTACAGATTCGGCTAAGTTACAATTTTATTGTATGTATAGATTGTTTATAAGTTGTATAAAAGTGTAATCAATAATACAACAACCTATAGCTATAGAGATTTCATGTATTGATTACTGTTTGAAATTAATGAACAAAATAGAAATAGATGTACAATGAAACAAAACTGATCTCATTTGTGTCTTCCTTACAATATATGACACTGGCAGAATGTATTGTGTCTCTTAACACAACTCTTAAGTCATTATGAAAAAAAAAACAAAAAAAAATTGTTTACTTTCTAAAACTTTTGTTGTAATATTATAATTATTAATAATGTTGTAATAGTTGATATACTAAATTTGTATATTTATGTATGGTAATATATTGTTATATTTCTAAAGTATAAAATAATTAAATACAGTTGATAAATAAATAGTATAAGATTTCTACCAAAATAATGTTATAGGACAAAGCATGTGAAGAAGTAGATATGGCAGACCTGGGCCCGGTGTCCCTCGACAGTAAGAAAAGTCAACTAGAGAAAACGGAGAAATTGCGAGAGGAAGCTCAGTATGAAAAAGAAAGGGTATGAAAAAATATACAATATATTTCATATTTATTATTTATAAAGGATCTATATATTTTTTAACTCTTAATAGTTATTATCTATATTTTAAACTAATATTTTGTAAAGTTATATTTCATATTTATTATTTATAAAGGATCTATATATTTTTTAACTCTTAATAGTTATTATCTATATTTTAAACTAATATTTTGTAAAGTTTGTAATAATATTTATGTAACTTAAATTGTAGTCAATATACTTAATTTTAATAAATATATTTTTGAAGTTATACTTCTTTTGGGATGTTTCGAAGAAATTATGAAAGTAAAATTTTTACGAAGCGCGCGCACACCGACAGCCAAAAAGCAACAAGATGAAGTTAGCTGACAACTGTTTGTTGCAATGGTAGCCTTTGTTATTGTCGGACAAATGATATATGATATTATATTCTTTCCTTAAATAATATTTTCTAAATATATGATTGTAATATGCCTTATTTAATTATTTATTTATCATTCCATTTACAAACAGAGAGTTGTGATAAATACGGTGAAATCTTTAGCTATTATGCTCCAAAGATGTATAACTTCTTATGTGTGTACATAAATACACAGGTTTTTTTTTTACTCAGCAATGTTTAGCTGATTACATAACTACATCATACAAGATAAACTTTGCCATATACATTATGAAATTTAGGTTATATAGTATAATAGTGGAAGAGATATAATGAAAAATTATAATAAATCATGGTCTTCGCACAAATATATTTAGGGATGGGTCACTAGTTCATAAAACCATTCAATTTCAAATTGTGCACTTCTTTTTGAGGACACTTATGACACGCTAATGTTTTTATATCAAAGTTAAAAACTAAACAACCTGCCCCGCATTACACTTTTGTGTAGTGGAGAGGCATAAATGTATGATAGGGTTTTTTATATACAGATATTTTTGTTTCTGTTTGGATTTATTTTTTGTTTCATGGTTTTAGTAATATCTCCCTTTAATAATGAGTTAATTTTTTTTAAAGATTTTTCTGTTATTAAAAATGATTTATTTTTTATTTTATTAGGTACTTTAATTTTTTTTTTCTTTCATGTTAGCGAGGATGGAGTATCAAGCATTACTTCACAACAATCTTCAGCCATTTCAACTTCATACATTGTTGAAAGATTGTAAAGACTGGGATAAGATTTTGACTACATGTTTGGCTTAGTTTGCAGTGATCCTACTTGCTGTGCCAGCGGTCGCGGGTTCGAGTCCCGCTGGGGGTATTTATTTGTGTGATGAGCCCGAATGTTTGTACTCCAGTCTTGGGTGTTTATATTTATAATATGCATATATTTAAAGTTATATATATGTGTAGTGTATCAACTATCTGGTATCCATAACACAAGCCTCGTAGCTTACCATGGAACTAGATGATGCTGTGTGTTAATGTCCCAACATATTTATATTCATAAGATGTCTTTGTTGTATTTAAGCAACAGTTTTCTTTAAATAAAAATTAGGTATATAGACTTATGTAATTGCGAAATTGGAACAGAGTAAGGTAACTAATATCATATATAATATAATTTTACATCTATTAGTGATTAAAAGAAATGAATATTAAACATATGAATATTATTCGAATGACTTGTTTTTGGTTTTGAATGATATGTTTATGGTTATTAGGAAAAAACTATTTGCTGACAGAAAATATATGTACAAAGTATTTTACAAGCTTTTATTTAACTTGCAATGTTTGTTTGTTCGGGTCAAATCTTGTAACTGAATTTTAAAGTAGTTATCCTCCAATTGAGTGATAAATTATTACACAAAATTACAACCTGATAATATATTAGAGATATATTTTAATTTTACAGGGTAACACTTTTGTGAAGCAAGAAAAATGGGATGAGGCAATATCCTGCTACAACCGTGCAATTGAGCTGGTGAAAGATGACGCCATATACTATGCTAATAGAGGATTGTGCTATCTCAAGAAGGATAGGTATGTAGCTGTTGTATAATCTATACTGATATTATAAAGAGACAGTTTGTTTGTTTGAATGTGCTAATTTTTTTTTTAATTTAATAAAATCAACTTTAAATAATCTCGGGAACTACTGGATTAGTAGTTCCCGAGATTATTTGATAATTTATTTGAAAATTTCTTTTTGCATTAAATATTCCGTTCATTGAGGAACACTATAGGCTTTATATCATATAATATATAGTCTATCTATTCCATACTAACCGTTAAAACATACCTTTTCGTTCGTTACTTTTATAATAAAACTAGAAGTAGTGATTAATAAAAATATTTAGAGAATATTATGAGGGGTGTTCAATAGTAAGTGAGAATGAGAATGTTGTCGATAATTTTTATTAAATATTATTTTATTTTTAGATATAGTCGCCTTTTAGTATTATACAATTAACGAATATCTTTTTTCCAAGCTTAAAATGCCTCTCTTAAAAAACCCTAAAAATTCCTGTACTGCAGCTGCTTCATCATTTTTGAATCTCTATCCTCTCGGAGACTCCTTCAATTTTGGAAATAGATAGAAATCATTAGAGCAAGGTCGGGAATATGGAAAAGTATGCAGAAGAATACCTCAAGTATTAAGAAACAAAATATCGACATTGTCCTAAATATAAATCCAAATCTATACCATCAACCAAACAAGTCATTTAATTATACTTTCTTAAATTTTGCGCGCATATTTAACAGTTTAAATAATACATTTTTTTCCGATTTTTTCCCGGTTTATATTGATATTTGTGTCCCGATGTTTCGAATGCTTTACAACAATCATGGTCGCGTAATTCTTATGTTGAAAAACTGTTTTATTTGCGCCAGAACCTTCGCAGGCGTATGTACAATATCCCGTCAGACTTTCATCACAATCGGATCAATGGCTAAGGAACGTATATAGGACAAACATACGAACATTCATTTCTATTTATATAGACAATTAATTTCAGCCTACACCAAGCAGATACAGACTGTACAGAAGCACTACGTTTAGACCCAACTTATGTGAAGGCTTTGCAAAGGAGAGCAACTGCAAGGGAACGTCTCGGTTCCCTTCGAGCGGCCTCAAACGATCTGTTGGAAGTGTTGAAGCTAGAACCCCATAACGCCGCGGCAAGGCGACAGTTGGAAGCCATTAAGACCAGAATGGGGACTAAAGGAGTGAGTAATGTGTTGTACTAGCGTTATGCTCCGGCTTTGCTCATGTACATTATGTGTTACTATTTAATATATCTTTACTTCTTAACAATTATGTACACCATATTGTATTATATCTCACTTTTACCATTAAAAAAATAAATTAAAATCTTTCAACAATCGATACATTTTAAAGACAATAAGTACCTCCTCTTTCAAAAACTTACTAAGTTCTCTCAGACATGCAGGTTTCCTCACGATGTTTTCCTTCACCGTAAGATAAGTGGTAATCATGTTGGAAATGATTTGCACATGAAAATATGAGAAGTGCGAGACCCGGAATTTGAACCCACTTCACTCGGTCTTTCACGCGAGTGCTTTACCACTGGGCTACCACTGCCGTTCTGAAAGATATTTCATTGCTTAATTTTTTTTAATACAAATGCTTTTTTTACAGTCCAAATCAAAATCTTCTCCATCGACAACACCGACCACAGAGTCCAAATCCATCACATCCAAACCAAAGCCCGAGCCAAAGATAGTAGAAATGCCGGACGAGCCCAAGAAGGAGTTGAGTGCAGTTGAGAAATGGAAAAATGGTGTCAATGAAAATATAACTGTAATAAGGCCCGTGAAAAAACCTCCACATTTGAGATCTAAGGTAATGTTCTTTTAGTAGTATAAATAAATGTGGTGTGTAGAGAGTACAAGTGTTAAAAGTAAAACTTCATTGGTTATTTAACGACACGTTTGGATCAATTTGTAGTAACCTTACTTGCTGTGTCGGTGGTGGGTTCGAGTCTCGTTAGGGGCATTCATTTGTGTGATGAACACAAATGTTTGTACCCAGTCATGGGTGTTTATATTGTATGGGTGTGTATATATAATATGTATGTATTTTAAGTTATATGTGTGTAGTGTATTAACTATCTGGTATCCATAACACAAACCTTGTAGATTACCATAGAACTAGATGGTGTTGTGTGTTAATGTCCCAACATATTTATTTATTCATGAACCGTAATAGGTACAGAGTTGAAAATTTCACGTAGTATGTATTTCTATTGTCGCTATAACGTGAGGACATTTTTTGTCGCCGATTGTGTATTTAATACTTTTTTGATCAATGTAGTTATGCCATACATAACTCTTTGATAACTTTTGATATGAAATTAATTTCTCTATATTTCTAAACTAAACAGAAGTATAAATAATTGATTATTACAAAATGCCAATAACACAATTACTTCAATAACACCAATAATCATTTTGTTACAGAGAGCGTTGAAACATGTAACAATCCAGGAAATCCCGTTAGGCAGAACATTATTAGAAAAACAACGGATGAAAATAATAGAAATAAACAATTATAACGATTCTAATAATAATGCTAACAACGATTCAAAGAATAACAATGAAATCCCATACGAAACAGAAGTGGCAAATAACTTAAATATGGTACCACCAATGAATAGTGTACAGTTTACGTCTGATTGGAAATATTTGAAGGGAAATGAAGGTGCTAGAAGTGATTATATAAGTGTAAGTATTAGGTTTTCATAACATAAAATTATTATATAATATTATAATTTTAGTATATAATTTATATTATAAATATATATTATATTATACTAGTACAATAATATGGGCAAATCCATTACTTTGATTTAGACGCTGATTTTTTTTCGAAAGTAGGTTAGAAAAGGAGAATATCCTGAAAATTTTAACTCAATATGACCAAATCCAGCCGCTGGAGTTTTTTTTTTTTGGAATTTGAAAAAAGTTGATTTTTTTAGTTATTTTCATAATTCATACCTCAGCTCCTATATAACTAAGAGATTCGATGTAGACGCCGTTTTTCTCTCTCAATATTATATTTTCAAGGAAAAATACCTAATTTATTTGAATTTAAATTCGGCTTGGCTGCGGGCTTTTAACTGATCCGCTATTTTTTTCCAATTTTCAAAGTGTAATAAGATAAAAACTATACTATGCCCTTCCCAGCGTTTCAAACGTTCGTTTCCTTTATTTTAATATCGTATTAAATACACTCAAAAAAACATTAATAAGCATGATTAAAAAAATAAATAATCTCCCCACAGATAATAAACCCCATGAAACTACCATCGATCTTCGAGAATGCATTAGAGAGCGATGTCCTATCAGAAGTTATAGCAACTTTGCACAATAATAAGGACAAATTTCGCCATAGAACTGTCTCGGCGTACCTCAAGGCTCTATGCAAGGTCAAGAGGTTCTCGGCGCTCGCTATGTTCCTCACAGCTGATGATAAGAAATGTGAGTTGGTTTCATGTTTGTTTTTGTGTTTGTGTGTCTGTTTGTCTGTTGTTGTCTTTTTTAAGGTTATACTTCTTTTGGCAAGTTTGGAAAGAATTATGAGAGTAACATTTTTACGATGCGCGCGCACACCGACTGCCAAAAAGCGACATGATGAAGTTAGCTGCTTTCCTTTTACGAACAGAGAGTTGTGACATACGGGGATGAAATCTTTAGCTATTTTTGTTCTGTTGCGTCAAAGAAGCATAACTTCTTACATGCGTACATAAGTACACATACACTTTTATTTTGTATTTGTGTGTCTGTTTGACTGTTCTTTTTTTTCTTTTTTTTTTTTTTTTTGAAGTCTTATTTGCTTTAAAATTCGATATTTAAAAGCTTTTATTCATTATATTATTAAGTTTTGTTATTGAACGTCATAAATCTACTGCCAGTTTGAAAAAAAATGATTTAGTCCTGAGAAGAAGTAGGGGAAAAACTCAACCGGACTAGAGTGTTTGTAAAAAAAAAAAAATTGTACTTAAATTATAAATTACAATAATTCTAAATAAAACTATCTTTTCGGGTTTTTTCGCTGATTTATTTTGATTTTTAGTTCCCGACAGTATAGATGATTAGATTGTAAATAACAGTTATTGCTAACTTATTTTTTTTTATATAGTAAAATGGGGAAAACAAAAGGACACAGTGATAACACACTGAATATCTCATCGAAAATGTGTCAAATCGATTTGTGATACGGTATAAGAATTCGAAATTGAGGATTTATCTCACGTTAGACAACAATAACCGGATCATATAATATGTATGTTTGTCTGTTTGTATGATATATATCTACTAGTGACACTCTGGTGTATATTTTAACAGTTATTATATATTATTGATTACTCAGAAATGAGATATTTTCTCGCAGTAAAGAGTATCCTATATATTGACCCGAATACCTAGTTGTCGTCACACCATCAAAATCTGTCGAGTGATGAAAAAACTATAGATTCGGCCTCAGTATCTTATTATTATGACTATTTCAATAAGTTTTTCCAAAAAATATTTAATGTACAGATTCGACTCTGAATTTTATTATAGGTAATTTCAATATCTAGTTAATTAAATTATTAGTGTGTACAAACATGTATTAATAATGTTCTCATTTTTTTTATTTTTCAGTACTAAACAACCTATTGGCGCATTGCAAAGCAGAGGAGAACCTAAGCGACAGTGAATTGACGGATTTAACTAATAAATATGAACTCTAAATGTTTAGTTATAGAGCTTATATTAGATATATATTAAAACCACTTTTGACGTTTGCCAAAATTTCATATAACATTGTGTGGACGTTCAAATTTTTTGTTTTTTAATGTCGATTTATATTTGCAATTAAATTGTAATGGAGTGAAAGTTGTATGTTGATTATTATTTATTTTTGTAATATTACGCTCCTTTTTTTTTAAAAAAAAACTAGCAACTCACCCTCGCTTCGCTCGGGTACGTTCCTGGGTACGTTTTAACGGCTAGTATAGAATAGATAGACTATATATTAAAAATACATACATAATATGTATGATGAGTTGTTGTACGTTATATTATAACGCAGTAAAAAGGAGCCTATGTCTCACACCAGCCGTCAAACTATCTCCACATAAAAAATCTCGCCAATATGTCACTCTGTTTTGACGTGAAGGAAGGAAAAATCAACAAACAAACACACTTTCACATATAATATTAAGTATGGATTACTAGACGGATTTAATTTAAACTAATTTTATTTCTCTTAAATATCGATTCATCAATATTTTCATTGACATCCAATCGATGTTTAATCGATTATTATCAAATTGCATCACTATGACAAACTTTGTTAAATGTCAAAAGTGGTTTATTATTGCAATGGATTTGTTTTCCTACGGTTTTAGACTTACAATAAACACTATTCATTAAAAATCATCTACAAGCTATATATAAAGAGGAAATGTTGTTTTCCCATTTTCCGTAGAAACACTTTTTTAAAAAAAAACATCGGTCAAGCGCGAGTCGAATTCGCAGTATGTAGTATATTAACTTCGATGATCGCTTAAAAAATAATAATCGATTAGAAACGAACGTTAAAAAATGTTTCTTGTATTTTTATTTATTTTTGTTATTTGTTGTTATAGCGGCAATAGAAATACATACTCTGAAAATTTCAACTCTACCTATTACGGCTCATAAGATACAGCCCTCTGATAGACGGACAGACGGATAGCGGAGCCTTAGTAACAGGGTTCCGTTGGCACCCTTCGCATACGGAATTCTTGCCGTTTTAGTTCGGGTCAAATCTTGCAACTGAATTTTAAAGCAGTTATCCTCAACAGATTGAGCTGAAATCGTGGATACACGTTAATATTTTCGTTTTAAATTTAAAAAAAATTACATATTTTACAATGTTTTGATTAAAATTGACCTAATTTAGAGTTATAATGCTGTTCCATGCAAGTCCTCTTTGTATATGCTTCTGTAAATAACAGCATAGTTGGCAGGTGAAAATGATGAATTTATATTATATGGTTTTAGTTGACCGCGTCAGCGAAGCGTTTCTGGTTCAAGTATGGCAAAATTTGCTTTCGTCTGTCAATTTGTTGGTACTCTACAGGTCGTATTTTACAACCGATCTGGAAGGAACTTGGTTTTATCAGTGGCGGATTTACACATTTTCAAACTACAGACTTAAATATTTGCCACCCTCACTTCTATAACTGTCAGTTCCTTAATTATTTTTATAATCCAACAATTGGGCCGACACGACTGATGACACAAGAAATGGTTTTGGGGTATATTTTTGAGCTAATTAAAACTAAATCATGCTTCGAATTGTTCCAGGAGTCTTTCTAATTTCTGTAAGAGGCTTAAAAAATATTCTGCCCTAAAGTCGCCGTCCCTATTTGCCGCCCTAGGCTTAATTAAGCCAACTCAGTCCGCTGGTAAATCCCCCAATGAGTTTTATCAGTGGCGAAGAGTCCATACAATGTTCCATATTCAATTATAAAACGAATTAAAATTATAAAAATGTTTAAAGTTATAAAATATTATAAGGTACTTGGTGCAATTTTTCATTTTGTCAATTGTGGGTAGGCTGTCTGTAACAACTATACCTTCAAGACATCTAACACCTCAGTCTCTTCCGTGACCATGATTGCTGTAAAGCATTCGAAACGTCGGGAACCAAAAATCAAAATAAATCCGCGAAATAATCCAAAAAAGTAGTTTTATTTAAAAAGTTCTTCTTTTATTTGAAGATTTCATTTGAGTTGGTCTCATAAACATTCGGTAATGGTCTGATGAGGATCTTAATCGTGATGAGTAGAATGGCTCCTTAAAATGCAGTAAATAGCTCAGTTGCAAAATAGTCTGCGCTCGCGAGGTCTACTGTTCGCAGGAACTTCTAGATATTTTTATTTTGAAATAACAGGATTTAGGTATATGCGTCTGTTTTGGATAGTTGGTATAAATTCATCATTTTTAATCTGTTTTTTAAAAATATTATTATATTTGTATTGTAATAAGTAAATTGTTTTCACTGGTAATAAAGGATTCTGTGTCTATGGTTTATGAATTGTATAATCTGTGGCTTCTCTTTGTAATAGATTTTTTTTTGTTAGCGTCAGATTTTTTTTACCTTTAAAATTTAATGTATATTAAATAAATTAAAGATGCGAATGCATTATGAAAAGTTTTTTTTATTATTGATTTAGACCTTATAATCCTATACCTTTGCTTCCTTTAGACCAACTTCCAATATATAATTACGAGAATTGTTCAGAAGTACAGGTAGGCCAAGTAAAATTCTGTGTAATAGCACCCAGTTTTTATTATTTTTTGTAATAAACATAATAAAATCTAACAACAAAAATAAACGAAACAGACCATTAGCTGATGTAGTTCATAGTGGTGTGGATCGCAGTAAGAGTAATTCAGATTAATATGTTTTATCTATAAAGGTAGCAATAGTGTTACTTAATATTTTAACTTTAAATACCTAATATCAATCTAAATTAATATTTTAACTCTTTAAAAATTATCTATTAAACAATAATATTGCTTAAATAAATAATTAATATTTATGGTTATAAATATATATTATAATAATAGCAACACTAAATAATATTATCAATTAATAAAGTTTTTTTTAATTTATATATATTTTTTTTTTGTGACAATTATTCTACGATACTTTGGGGCCAGTTTTGATTTTTTTTAAATCATTTCGTAAAATTGTGCCTAGGCACTATTTCTAACAAGTATACAACTCCTTTGAGACGTTTAAACCTTAGTCTCTCCCGTCACCATGATTGCTGTAAAGCATTCGAAACGTCGGGAACCAAAAATTGAGTTTTTTATTGGTTAGTACTGGTTTTTCTAGCCAGTCGCGCATAAGCACATATGTATGCAGATTTTCACGTGACGCGATCACAGACAGACAAAAATTCTAAAAATTATAGATTCGGCCTCTGTATCGATAATAATGATTATTTCAATAAGATTTTTCAAAAGATATCTAATGTACTCACTTAGAATCGACTCAGTTAGAATTTTATTATATGTAGATGTATAGATTTGAAGATTCAATCACTATAGTCAGCAGGCTTTGTCTTTAACAGTTTAATCTAAGACCCATCTATACGCACAGGTACATTTTGACGGTTTTTTGTGCAATTTTAGAAACAAGTTATTTTTTATATATATTTTTTATCCATTCAGGAATAGGATTACAAATTGTTGGACTCTAATAGTTTTTTCCGACGACCGAACAAACGAAATGCGATATTTATTTTGACGTTTTGCAAAACAAAGCCCGCTTGAAAAAGCAGTTAGATTTCTATTTTATTTTTAGTGTGGCCGTTCTGTTGATTGATTAGGAATGTGATGGTTTTTAAATAATAATGAGAGTTTTTTTGTACGTCTTTTCATGATACACAGTCAGTTTTTAATTTTCAATCCAAATTAAGCTTGTATTTTAGTGTAAGGTCCCGCTTAATCGCAATGTTGATTTTTGAGCGACAACAAAGCTAATTTTTAACCAACTTCTTCAAAAAGGAGGAGGTTCTCAATTTGTCTGTATGTTTGTAAGACGAGTCTGTTTTAAAAATATTACATTTATTTGAATTTTATTGAATATAGTATTCATTTATGTTATTTTTTTTTATACATAATGTAGCAGACATCCAAGGACCCCTACTTACCTGAAAGAAGTCTTTTAAATAAAAATGGTATTTTGTCTGGTTCATACGTACCTACATCTATAGGTATACACGTCATCACACAAATATTAAAAATGCGGGTTTTGATTGACTGAAGAAGAAGTCACTATGTTTCTTCTTCAGAATTTTAAAACTGAAACTCCTCTTATGTTGCAGATGACTATGAGCGGAGATAGCCACTTACCATCAGGGGCATGGTTTGCTCGTTTGCCCCTTTTTTTCCATAAAGAAAAAAATCTTAACGGATTTTAGTGAAACTCAGAAATATGTCCATATATCCATTATACGGATTGACTTATAGGCGTGTGGGTGATAATAATAAAAACTCTTTGTATTTAACCCTTTTTAACGTCCCACTGCTGGGCACCGGCCAAATACAAAGGAGATCAGGCCATAGTCCACCGCGCTGGCTAAGTGCGGGCGGACACCACATGTCCGAAAACGTCTTTCGAAAGCTTGCTAGGTTTTCTAAGACATGTAGGTTTTCTCACGATGTTTTCCTTCACCGAAAGACAAGTGGTAATCATGTTGGAAATGATTCGCACATGAAAATATCAGAGGTGCGAGACCCGGGATTTGAAACCGCTACACTCGGTTTCCCAAGCGAGCGCATTACCACTGGACTACCACTAAACACTCTTTATTGTTCACCTAAAAAGAATGGAAAATATACCAAATAGTTGGAAAATGAACAACAGTCGGCGTTATCGCAAAAATAGCGATCTCTATGAAGGAGTGTCTGAAAGATGAACAGTTCTTATCTAAATAGATATTGTGTACAGGAAAAAATGAAATATACTAATAGGTACATAAAGTAGGTATAGGTATATATAATAAATAACATTAAAAACATACACACATAAAAACTTTCGCATTTATAAAATTAGTCCGACAGCACATAAGCGGAGCCGCGGGCATATACTAGTTTAATTATGATTAAGAAATAATAAATAACTAAATTCTTAGGTTTTTAACTAGAACTGAAACTGTTATTTATAAAGTGTATTTTATTAGCGAGTTACGGCAATAAAAATTAAAACTAAAAAATATAAAAAAAAACCCAACACAATAACCTATTAATTGATACCATGAGCCTAAACACGATATCTCTGCATATTTTAGTAAAGAGTTCAGTCTTACAGATTAAATAGAAGTGTCTGTTTGTGATCGTTTCCCTGTTCTTGTTATTTACTTTATTTTTTTTAATAAGCTAACACACATTATAACCTTAAGAATTTGTAAACTGTAAAGACTTTATTGGTGTATGTAAAGTTTTTATTATTTTTGTTTATACGAGTATGTAACTAAATACTGTTTGTCTTCCAAATAAATAAGTAAATAAATTCCAGGTGATGGTTCAGCATCAGGCCTAGGTTATAAGTCTCGAATCGATTAAGACCTTTGAAAGCTATTCATATCCTTTTACAGTCTAGAAACAAGCTGCAAACATCTGGACGAATTTTCTTAATTTATAGCTAAGAACACTCGATCAAGTCGCATTTCGAATAAAAAAAACTAAATTAAAATCGCTTCATCGGTGCTATGATGCCACAGACCGATAAACAGACAGACACGCGTTAAGGTCTAAAAATCGACATTATCTATAAATACTCGTATAATAAAATACTTTTTGAAAATCTTATTGAAATAAACATTATTATCGATACAGAGGCCGAATGTATAGCTTAGAATTTTTGTCTGTCTGTCTGTTACCGCATCACAGCAAAACCACTGGAGGAATTTTGATGAAATTTGGTATAGTGATAGTTAGTTATCCGGGTCAACATATTATAGTATACTTTTTACCGCAGGAAAATATCTCATTTCTGAGAAAAAATACAAAAACTGCATTGTAAGAGTATTAAGTACCTATACTAATATGTAAAAACTCTGAACGCGGGCGGGGCCGCGGGCAATGCTAGTTGCTAATACGTCTATCGATTATCACTAGGTTTATTGTAAAATATTAAAATATAAGTATCTATTGTACATATGATATGGATACAATAATAACGACAATGTCGCGATGTTCGTGTTTTATACAAACCGCAGGACGGGATTTATTGAAGCCTTACTACAATATATATTACTTTTAGGCGCGCTTCACTCCGATATTAAATTTTAATACTTAACATGCACACGATATTCAACGATAATGGGAAATATATGAGAAGGATGTTTGTATCACAACTCTTTATTAAAATTAGTGATGGGAAGTCAAAATCGATATAATATAAGTAATAAATCGAATTTTAATCCCTATATATGTATGTATGTATATTTCGATACTTAATCATTATTGAAAAAAATGTAATATTTATAATAATTACAGCTAAAATTAAATAAATAATATTGCTATATTTAATTATAATATTTATTAAAAAAATAATTAAAATGTTTATAAACAAAAATCAACAAATATTGTAAGGTACTTTATAGCCATTTTTGAATAATTGAAATCATTTCTGTAAAATAGTGGGTAGGAACTGTCTGTAACAAGTATTTGTTTGAGACGTCTATAACCTTAGTCTCTCCCGTGACCATGATCAGCAATCAAAGCATTCGAAACGTCGGGAACCAAAAATCAAAATAAATCCGCGAAATAATCCGAAGAGATAGTTTTATTTAAAATGTCAAATATTCGCGTAAATCTAAGAAAGTATCATTATTGAAAAATTGAGGAAAACATAATAATACGAATATATATTATATCTATTAAAAAAAACTGTTTTAATTTTTTTTTTGCTTAAATATATAGGTACAGGTCAAACACATAACCCTACTCTGGGCTTCACCGCAGTCGGGTAAAACATCTTTAACCAACTTAATATCTACATACATATATTCGTGAAATTCACTTAACTTTCCACTTTGCTTCTTTATTTTCCCAGTAACTTACATATACCAAGCTATAAAAGGCTTTGATTGATAAATAAAAAGCTTTTTTATCTTATAGGGAAATAAAGTGAGGCGTACTTATCAAATATATGGAGTTTGCATTACTTGTGTATGTGGGTATTCCCTCAAATGGGATACGATTGAAAGGTTTCTACTTGCTTTGTTTTGTACTTTGATTGAGAGGGCGTTACTGTAGAGTTAGGTCTCTAGAAATGTCAAATGGTACTGAACGTTTACTGTTTGCGAGCATTTTATCGCGGATTTTCACTAATATTTATAATTATTGTAAATATTGTGCCATTCCTAATTAATTATGACAGACACGGTATGGCACAATAAATCTTATTGCTTTAAAAGAAGAATTAAGAACAAGTCAATATTTTATTTATTTGGTTAATTGATTAACCAAATAAATAAATTTTGACTTGTTCTTAACTCTTTTTTTTAACTCAACTAATTTTTTTTATATATATACATATATAATATATATATATATATATATATATATATATATATATATATATATATATATATATATATATATATATATATATATATATAAAATTAGTTAAGATAACTTAAACCCTATTTATAAATTTTAATGTTTTACAATTTTTTATGTAATTTGTTGGTCAGTGCTATGGACATCTGTAACTTGTAAGACACTAACATACTAGAACTTGTGTATTAAGAATAAATTTAAAATGTATTTGTATGTTATGTTGTTGGTGTTTTTAATAAATAAAAAAAAAGGTTAGTCGCTAGTGAAATATAAAAGTTAACCAATACAGGTTAAATGAAAGGCGATATTAAGTCTTTAGATAAACTCTACTGCAATATAAAATTTCAATTTTTATGTGCAAGTTACACACGATATTCTATGATAATGGAGATTATATGAGAGGGATTTTCAACGTTAACGTTTAAAGTTAAACAATTCGGGTTAAATCAAAGATGGTTTTAAGTCTTCAAAATTATTGCTTTCCCATTTTTATTAAAATTACTTATGAAACGTAAGCAAGTTTAACAATTGTGCAAAAATAAAAACATACGCAATGACAAAACGTTCCACAGCTTAATTAGCTCAGCTTAAGTGAAATTAGTAGTTAGTGCATTTAAAACTATGCTAATCTAAAGACCTTTTATTATTTTCTTTTCTTGTGTTCATATTTCTTATATAAATCAATTGAAACTATTTTCAAGCATTTTCAACCGACTTCAAAAGGAGGATTTTTTTTTTTATGTTTGTTACCTCAGAACTCCGTCATTTATTAACCAATTTGGATCATATTGACTAAAAATAAATCGGTGCCAGCCCATACAAAGCAAAGCACACCGACTTCGAAAATATTTGATTAGGTATGTATAGTAAATGAAAACTATCAATCAGTTATTTTTTAATTTTTAGTGTTTTTGTTTGAAGTCGGTTTTTATTTTTTTGTTAAAAAGTTTTTATTTTAAGTCACATATTTAATTTTTGTTCATAGATACAATTGATTGAAAATTTACATAACTGAAAACTTTTACTATTTTATAGTTACTTATATCTATGCTAATCATTATAATATTAAGCTGAAAAAATTGCCTTTTTTTGTTTTAAAGTGCTAATCACTGGTGTTGCACATTTTTTCACAGGAGTAAAATTATATTCTTGTCAAATTTTATCGGAATCTGTTCAGTAGTTTATTCGTGAAAAGGTAACAGATAACAGTTACTTTCACATTTACGAGTATAATAATAGTATTGTTTTATGACGGATAATTACAGATTTCCTAACATCACGCTATGATCTTTACGAGCGGAGAAATTACAAACAAATAAAACACACGCATATAGTTTACGAATAAAATTACAAAAAGTGCCAATCCGAAGCCACTAAGCCGGCTTACTAGAACACTTGTGCTTTCCCTACGCTTCGGAAATTTGGGCCCTTCGAGGGGGTGATGAAAAGAGGAGATATATGGTGTTTAAGTAGTTTGGGTACAACTGGGGTATTCCCAGGAATAACCTGAATCGCATTCATCCTCAGAGAAATCAGCACCAAGTATCGTCTTTTTCCATTGTTCAGGTTCGAATCCTCACCTACTTTGGTCGCATGTCTAGAAGCAATTACATAGCTATCGAACGCTTAGTGGTACAAGGAAGAGTAAACAGCACTAGGTCGCGTGGTAGAACGCCCATGAGTGGACGGAACAAGTTAGAGTGGCTGTAAACGTTTCAGTGCATGAATGTGCGAGAGAGGCAACTGGAGAAGAGTGAAGTCGTACTGTCGAGCGGGTCATAACATAAAAATGAGGACCACGATCAGTCTGTCAAGACTGAAACGACTTAGAAGAAGAGGATGTAGGGTGTTCAGACTAGGGCTACAAGCGATAGAGTATTCATTTTATTCAGATTAATATGATGTTATACTATTATTTTCTGTAAAAACACTTCATTTAATATTTTGTAACAGTATTATAGTGTATGTAACAATAACCGAAGATATAGATACTACGGTGGCGTATTCCAATTGGTAGAAGTTCATAGCATGATATTTAACTGGTCTTGTTATAATCAACTCTTTTAATTCCATCAAGGTTTCACGCACTTCATATGCTGCAACAAATATAATGTAAATAAATTAGAACCAAATGTCCAACCAATAATATTTTCGCTTGCTTGAGAAAAATAGACCATATTATTTAAGCAAATTATAACTTAAAAAAAGTGTTTTTTTTTTTAGGTAAGATCAGCAAAAAACTGTTAATGAAACGTTAATAATAAAGAAGCATAGGGCTGAGGTTGAAAATTAATTTAATTTATTCGAATAGATACTATATTACATAATATTATGTATAAACATCCCCTAGTAGTGTTTGAAAGTCAAAAGTTTTAAGTACCTTTAAAGTAATCTTTTACTTACGTATTATCTTCATTAGTACCAAATGGTCAATTAATCGTTTAATTCTCTCATTTTGTCTATAGTTCTGTTCGCAGCGATAGATACCAAATATGAGAATCAGAGAGCTACTAATGATGCGTAAAACAGTTGATATCATAGGAAACATTTTTGATTCATTCGATGGCACCTGAAATATAATGGCCATCAAATACTGATAGTATTTGGAAATTTTTCCTTTACCACTTATTAGTAAAAAGCTTTTTAAAGATAGAACTAATTATAGTTTAGGAATAAAAGCTTTAAACTATTGCCTTTACAATTTCTAAATATTTTTTATATTTCAGAGTTGATATAAAATTACAAAACTGAAAAAGTGACATAACTAAGTACGTGTAGTAAGATAATTTATAATATACAACATATTAATATAGAAGGAAGATCATACCACAGTTCCCATAAGCAGTCTGATTAACAAATTCAATATCATCACCATGTCAAGTATAAAGGATATGTTGTTCACAATAATCTGCAATCAATTATTTATTGTAAATCATATTATAAAATTTGATGTAGTATGTTAGATGTAATATAATATGGAGATAATGAATTCATCCCTTCATTCTCATTCCATTTTATCCCTTCTCATGCGGACTTTTTGACTAATTTTAAAGACAAAGTTACATGGACATTAAAAAGATTCCCTACTATATATATAGTTTTCTAATGAAGATGCCAAAGTTGTACATCAAGAGAGAATCATATAAATTTTAAAAGAAATTTCCTCCTAAAAAATGATAAATATAATGTGGTTGTAAAGTAAGCGAGTCCCTTTAGTTAAAAAGTAATAGGCATATCAAATTGTCATATAATATTCATCTTAAATAGTGATATTGAATAAAATGTAGAAATTAGTCTTACTCTAATGCCGTAGGTGACATTTAAATATTCGCACTGCTCAATCAAGAGTAAGTAGCATCTAGTCAAATCCATTACAGCATTGATTCGGCTGAATCTTATCATTTTAAAACAATTCAAATGTCTCTGTTTGAATTCTCTATAATTTAAGATATTCTTCACTCCAGGTCTATTTTCGCAATGGAAATAATAATCTTCTAACAAATCTGCCATAGCCTTTAAGCGGTACCACATTTGGATATAATTTGATATCATATCAATGATGCTGAGCATTTTTATTCCACTGTAGAAATAGTCCACGAGAAATGCTATAGGAATTATTATGCCATAGCTAATGATCCATACAACGTTATCTACCAGGAACTCAATGATCCAAATAAAGACGAAGAACAAACAGAATTTCCCAATAGAATTCCGAATATTTTTATAGTAACTGACACCAAGAATCTGATCAATATATTCGTACAGTTTCAAATAATTCACACATCGTTGTCTCCCAAATTTATAGACTAAGCAAACATCTACGATGTATTGCTGATATATGATTACATAAACCAACTGCAAACTATTTTTAAATGTAACTGTTGCAAGGTTTTCATTAAAATGATTAATTTCGAAGTAAATAATTGTGATATTGACCGCAGAAACAATAATTATTATAAAAGATATTTTCCAAATTGGCATTGACCATTTCAAAGAAGAACCATCACGAGTAATACAAGATAGACCAAATATTTTTAGAACAGTACTCAATAGCCCAAATGTGGAAAGCACGTCTAGTTTGGGAGTTTTTTTTGCTACCAAAACTTTCATTGTGCTGACTTTTCGCTATTCTGAACGATGACTGGTGTCATGAGGTAATTTTATATAAAGTTGTTTCATAACATGTTTTAAATTGCTATTACTCGAAGTGGTTTTATCGAGGTCGGTAATTTAATGACTGAAGTTCGCGTCGTTGGTATCATTTTTTATGTACAGCAAAATAGGTTTTATGGCTATTATGAAGTTATTATTTGAAGTGAAAATTCTTATTTGGAAAAGATGTTTTTAGTATACATGCGTTCGATGTAAAACATGAAGGTTTGATAAATAGACACTGCTACTTTATATTTAACTCCACAAATTGCCACTTTAATAATATATAAAACACATCGGCACCCAATTCAGTTCACTTTGTTTAAGCCCGGAGTAAAAACTATAACAGACATCCCATTCTTTCTTCTAACGTCGAACAGTATTTAATTATAATTATTCGTTCTATACAGATAGTAGCATCATTTTGCTGCATTAAGTGACAATAGTCTTATTTATTAAAGTTTTTACGGTTTTTGCTTTTCTATTTCATAAAATATATAATATCAGAGTATAAAGTAAGGCTTATAGCCTCGCGCCCTATAAAGCAGGTCTCTAATGCAATTTTAATGATCACGTCCAACAATGCGGTGCAACTCACTCAGGATATTGTGAACATTACTATCTTGTAATACTATTAATTACTTTATAAGTATTGTGTTAAAAATGGAATATATATATATATATATATATATATATATATATATATATATATATAAAACTAAACTAATTATAATGTCCTTTTGACCAATATTAGCCATGGCGACCAATCTCAATAAACTGCGCAGGAAATATTATAGGGCACAAAGTGCTCGCAGACACAAATACATTCTTTATTCCTTATACTCTCAAAATGCGATGGGTCCACAATTTGATACGATCAGTGATCTGGGACAGAACCGGAGACTTTACGTGTTCTCTAAGGCACACAGTTCACTTTCCGTTTATTTGAACTTGCTAATCTCTACAAATTTTGCATGGATTTAAAGTGGTTATTTTGCATTTCATAGACTATTTATTGGATAACGCTATAGGCTATATAACAACATTCTGCATTTTAAAGACGATCGATAATATATAAGCAAACTACGCAAAACAGAGCCGCGGGCAATCGCTAACATAAGTGAAAAAAAATATTAAAAAATTAGAACATGCAAAATTTAACTTTATAGTTTATGGATCTTCTGCCACTATGTTAGACCAAATAGGATTTAATTAAATATTTATTAAAACAAAACACAATTTTATGTCAATTATTTGAGTAAATTCAAAGAAATTAATTTAACTAATCCAGTATGAATTAAATAAAATATCATGCGTGTATTGTAGCGATATAAGCGATAATGCCGCCACCATTAACGTTGTTCACTAGCGATCGAGGTAAATTAACTAAAGCTATAGGCAATATTGTAATGTTTTTGTATCAGAATGTTTACATTTCATTACATCAAAATAAAATGTTGTTTTATTAATTAACATTTTTAATTCATTAAATGATAATATAATCGTTTATTATTAATCGAATGGAGATTTCTTTTAAATTGTGGCAGAATGGAATGAAATGTTTAGCTATTTATTCGACAAATATTCAGTTTTGTGGGCAATTTTTAGTAGATTTTGTCTATCGGGCTTTGCCTCTGAACTAAAAAAGCTGGATTATTAATATAAAGACTAGATTCTCTGCTAAAAAATCTATTATATAAAAATGTTAGTAAAATTATTTGTGCCAAATTCTAACTCTTCTGATATTATGTTTCTTTTGTCATCTCGTTCCCATCATCTTTTTTTTTTTTAAGCAGTCGGGTTTTTTAATTTGTTATTTTTTTTATTTACGGGTTTTTCGTTTTAGCCGATTATATATATGGAATTTTCTTTAACAATTCCATATTCGAAATTATTTTTAAGCATATTATAAGTTGTACGTATTTTTGTGATCACCTCTAAAAACCTTAATTTTACTAAACCACTCAATAAGCTTGGAAGAACAAACGTATTTTTACTGACACTTGATGCCTAAGATCCAGCATTTTATTTTTGATAATATCTATAAAGACTATAACATTTGCATTATCAAGAGGAATCTAACGATGTATGGATTATTAAAATCGATTAAGCTAATTTGTAATTATGAGGGAACATGATCAGACATACATACAAATCAAACACACAATCCTATTAGATTTCGCCGCAGCCGGGTAATATTAATTAACGTAAAACATAAAAGCCAACATACGACACGCTATACTATTTTCATTTATCATTACATATCAAAATAAAAACAATTCCACATATTGTAATACTTATTTCTAATTAATAGATGGTATACACTGATAACTTGCACACTTCGTCAATACGAGCTATTGCCTTTCATATACAATGAATTGAATGAATTTCATATACTATGAAGGTCTCTAACATTAGTCGTGGTCAAAAAACTGACGCTTTTTCAGCACTGTCAACTTTTAATTATGTTCTAAATTTATTTGCTTTGTCATGCATATACAAAGATGGAAAAGACTTGAAACTATCAAAATCTATCAGGAAAATATTAATTTTGGTGACAGTTTTCCTTTTAATCAATATTTATGCAGCCTACGACAAACTTTTAAGTGCTAAGTCCTTAAATTTTGATTTTGAAGATTATTTCCAAATGGGTTTCTTGCTCGGCTACTTCCAATATATCATAGATATATTTCTCGTTTATAAATACAGACGACTTCGAGTACATTATTTTTCTGTATACGAAATTATTGACCAAATCTTGGGTATATCTCATTATGAGGTTATTGCAAAGCATGTTAGGAACATTTGCATCTGTTTTTCTATAGTTATCTCCATAAATGTTGCCATTGATTATATCTCATATGCCATGACCTTTGGATGGACCTTTTCCGTGATTTTTTCAATTGATTATGTTTATCTCGGACTTAGACTGCTCGTTGATATAGATTTAATATCCAATTTTATTCAAGTAAAATATCGGGTCAAAACTGTTGGAAATTTGCTTGAAGGATATTATTGTGATGCTGATGTACCAAAAATTTGGATTTCTTCTAAAGATGACAGTTTGAAGCTAAGTAAAATAAAATCCATACATTTTAACGAACATGATATTGTGTTGTGGTTAAGTAGATGCTATCTTTTTCTGAATGAGCAGTGCGAATATATTAACACTATGTATGGATTTAGAGTAAGTACCAATTAACTTGTCTTATTTTAGATGTTAGAAATTAAAAATAATTAGCTGTTTTTGCTGATACTGTTTTATAGGAAAGTGTCAATTTAATATTTTCACACAATAATGGAGGAATAAATCGACCCGACATTGTGCATAGAAATACGATTTCAATACGTATATATTTGGCACTTATTGCTACTTTCGCTTGCCGTTGAATCCAGTAGTTCCCGTGGGATATTTGTTAGAAAAAAGTTAATTAGAATAAATGATAAAAATAAAGAAAATGCAACAGAATCCTATTAATCTATGCGACCGTAATTAATGTTCCTGTACCGTACTGTGTTTTGTGCCTTTTATATACTTCATTCTATAAATCACACTGCTAATATAAATACGAGAGTGTGTATGTGTGCACATATATGTATGTATGTATGTGTTTGCGTATGTGATATCCAGATAGATTATTTCTTGGAGCCAACTTACATATATAATATTATATACTAGCTTAGCTGACATTAAGTTCTTAATTTGGTAGTCTTATTCTACATATATTTACTAAATTGTATATCCTATAATGTATTCATTAGAAGAGACTTATCACAATCGATTGATATTAGCAAAGGTGTCGTACTCTTTCTCATTAGACAGACTCGATAAACAAAAACAAAAAATAATCTTTTATTACTTACTAGCGACTCACCCTCGATTCGCTCGGGTTCGTCCTTAAGTACGTTTTTAAGCCCCGACGTAAAAAGAGGGGTGTTATAAATTGGACGTCGATGTCTGTCTCTCTCTCTCTGTGTGTGTGTGTGTGTGTGTGTGTGTGTGTGTGTATGTGTGTGTGTGTGTGTGTGTCTGTTTATGGTATCGCAGCTTTCAAACGGATGGACCGATTTCGATGCGGTTAGTTCATTTGAAAGCCAGTTCCCTTGCGGTGGTTCTTAGCTATGTTTGGTTAATATCGGTCCAGCAGTGTAAGAGTATCAGCACTTTTCCAAAATGATGTAGGGCATTTTGGCGTATGATTACTCGATTAAAAGCTTCACGCGTGCCAGTGTAATCCTTAAATGACAATTAATTTGCGTAGAGGTTTTTTTAAATTTATAATTATAACGGTTAGTATGGCATAGATAGATTATACATTATATGATATATAGACTATAGCCTTGCTCAAAAAAACGGGCTATCTAATGCAAAAAGAATTTTTCAAATCGGATTAATAGTTCCCAAGATTAGCGCGTTCAAACAAACAAACATTGCTTCTTTATAATATTAGTATAGATTGAATTTTACTTCATAAATATACAGAATCCTGCAAATTAACCAATATTATATTAATTATTAATTTCTTTCAGATTTTATATAGTCACACTTTGTATTTGGTGGACATGATATTCTTAATAAATTTCATAATACGTTACTTAACGGGTACAGTATTGGTGAGAATATTAATCAAAATATTTACAGTGATTTAGTATTTGGAAGACTTGTATATATGGAATTTAGTTTATGGTTGCTTTCCCATACAAATTTTCATCCCCATTTTCACCCTCTTAAGGTATGATTTCTGGGATAAAAACAAAAAATACAGAGGCCGAATCTATAGTTTTCAGAATTTTTGTTTGTCTGTCTGTCTGTTACCGCATCACAGAAAAACCATTGGAGGGATTTTGATGAAATTTGGTATGGTGATAGTAGGTTATCCGGGTCAACATATAGGATACTTTTTACAGTGGGAAAATGCCTCATTTCTTAGAAAAAATACTAAAACTGCAATGTAAGAGTATACTAATATGTGAAGACAAAGAATTTAGTTTTTGGTCATCTGAACGCGGTCGGAGCCGCGGGCAATGCTAGTTCCCATATATTTTTTTGATTTCTATGCAGCAATTGTAGATAGACATCTTGTCTAGATGTAGTAAATAGAAATATAGGATAAACTTCCGAAAAACGAAAACTGAATTTTGTCATGTTTGGCAAAGAGCTTCGGTTTAACATTATAAGACTTCCCTCCAAAGGATTTTTGAGCATTTGAACATTTTTCGAGATATCGAAATTTGAAAGTAATTTTTTAGCTTTCGTACACCATCAAAACAGGATTTCTCGTAAAATATTGCGAGTCGCAAAAAATCCTTTGAAGGGGATTCTTAGACAATCGAATGCTATGTTTGTTCCAAATTTCATGACGAAGTTCGGTTTCCGCTTATCGGAAGTTCACCCGAAATATACACCAGGTAAACTAATTGGCAGTTGACAGAATTTTTCTTCATCAACACAGGCTATTACCTACAATTCAAGCGGTCTCTCAGTCGTGTCCACATTATTAAGGGCCACAATAGAAACTTTGACGCTATTTTACGGACTTTATCACTGCGATCACACATATAGAGAAGTTGAAAGAATTATTCAAATAATAGACGATTTGGTAATCAACAAAAAAACTAGTAAGATGTTTCTGTTAATTTAGCTATTAAAGTTAGCTAATTAGTGCTATTTACCTTTTACAGTATAAAATTATCAATTTTGTACTAGGTATAAAGAATTGTTTCTGTACATACATACATTGTTGATGTTTGATTTGTTATTTTTATTGTAATCTTTAAATTAAGCCTTTTATTAGGTTCCTTTTATATTTTATTTTACATATTTAAGATACTGCCTCGGTGGTGTAGTGGTAAGCATGTACGGCTGCACACTCGGAGGTCCTGGGTTCGAGTCCCGGGTCGGGCCAAATTTAGTTATTGAGTCTTTCTGTATCGTAAGTCTCAATAACAGCCCGGAGTTGGGAAGTTGGCGGTGTTTCACCCCCGTGCCTCGGAGAGCACGTAAAGCCGTCGGTCCTGCGCCTTAACCTTGTCGAGCAGTCGTCCCAGCGGAGTATGAGAGTGACAGGAATAGAGAGTGCACGTTGTGTCTACGCGTACACTTGTGCACTATAATATCTCCTGCGCAGTTGGCTAGTCTCAAAGAGATTGGCCGCCGTAGCCGGAACCGGTCAGGAGATCATCATCACCATCATTATAATAAATACCTACATTTTATTTTCAATTTTGTTAATATATTGTATCTTTCCTCAGTAAGTTTTGAGAAAATAGGTTATAACAAATATGTACCCGAAAGATTCTGTAAAGGTTTCGATTTCTATGGCATATACGAAATTATAAGACTTTTATTTATAAAAAATATAAAAAAAAGTTTTTTATTGTTGCTTTGAACTTTCCAGGAGCAATACCCAAAAAAGAATTATAGATACTATTTTAAGAAAAAAGATCGAAGAAATAGATTTTTAACCTATAATTTTATCTCTCCTATATTGTACAAAAACCTTTTATATTCTTATTTTAGCTATATTGTTTATTCCAGCGAAAGAAATACGTGAATCATTGAAGAAACTGAAAAATCTAATAATATCGAAGCCAATCAAGTATCACGCACTTAATTTCTATAGTCTGGACAACAGTACTCTAGTATCCATGGCTGGAACAATAGTTACGTATACAATAATATTATTGCAAAATATGCAATGAGATTTATTTATTTATATTAATTTATTCATTTATCAAATACAAAAAAAATCATTTATACAAATCTAAGACACTCGTACTAAGTGAAATTGTATTACGAGATCTGCAATATATATTATTTCATTTCCTATTATTCGTTTTATTCATAGCTTTATTTCTACTAATAAATATTCTTTACCTACCTTACCGTTATTGTGGAATAGATAGACTATATAACATAAATATTCATAGGTATGATGATTTTTATATCCCTTGCTTGAGAAATGATTGTTTCGCAATACAAACTTCCACACCTCTTTTCACCTCCTTAAGGGATGATTTCCGGGATAAAAACTATAATTTGTCCTTTCCTGGGTCTCAATCTATCTTCTTACCAAATTTCATCTAAATCGGTTCAGCGGATTAAGCGTGAAAAGGTAACAGACAGACAGACACAATTACTTTCGCATAATAAATATGGATGACATATTTTTTTTATGTCTATAATATAATATAGATTTTTTGTGAAAACTATTTTTTAAAGAAAATGAAGTTGCTTTTTATGATTACTTACATGATATCAAAGGTAAAAAATCTTATGTCTGTCTGTCGGTAAGTTTTGGCTCAATATAAAATAGAAACAGCTAAAGTGATTTTACGAGATATTACTTAAATGAATATATGCTACTTTTTATTCTGAGGAAGACAAGTGTTTCTCATAGGGTAAATGACATAAAATGAACGGTGATCGTTTTTAACAAGACAAACAAGACGTTTTTAACAAATGAAGTTTTATTAAATTTTAAGTAATTATTAGTAATAGATAATTATTTCGAGTAATCTGGTTTGAATATTGAAATATACTATCAAAATTCGATTCAACTAATGTTCAAGAAATTAATCACGTTTACTAAACTCCCGTATATTCTTCAAATTCATGATTTTTTATATAAAAATATACTTTTTCTTAGATAAATATATATTTTACATATAGATGTACAAATAAAAACAATACAGCACAGTCTGATTCGTAAGCAATACATTATAATGATAGTTTTATTGAATTGTGCATATTTCAATTCAATTGATAGTGGTTAGGGCGGTGCGGTGTCACTGTGACAAATGATAGGGGTAGGATATATCTAGCTGCCACGTTCTTTTTATCGTGTGGAGGATTTATTTGAGGTATTCTTCCTTGAAATATAACACTAATAACTTCAATTTTTATCATTCATTCGTTCATTTATAAAAACAGGAACTAGGGACGTGCCGTGTTTTCAGCCATTTTTTAACGTCCCACTGCTGGGCACAGGCCTTCTCTTACGGGAAGGGGATCAAGTTAAAGTAAACTACGCTGGCATAGTATAAATTAACGGACTTCACAATTGTCTTCAAAAGTTGCTAAGTTCTCTCAGACATATAGATTTGCTCACAACGTTTTCCTTCATCGTAAGGCAAGTGGTAATCAGGTTGAAAATGATTTGTGCACGAGGATATCAGAGGTGCGAGACCCGGGATTTGAATCCTCTTCACTTGGTTTCCCCAGCGACCTTACGGTACGACGCGTCCTGACATCGCTACGATATGTACATATGTACGTATATACATATTATTATTACACTTATGCACGAAAAAAAGCTTATGTCATTCTCACTTCATTAAATTATGTCTGTCTATAAAATTTTACCTCTGAACAAAAATAAAGTTGCCCGCTTTCTTTAGCCTTTGCTGCTGTGCTAAAAGTAGAACAACTTTTACATGTATTATACTAGTTGGGATACAAAATTCATTAGTTAAGGTATGTAGTCTATATCTTGAATTAGTTCTCACTAAATCTAGACATAGACTAGATACTAGATATTTTCTCTAACTGGTGTTTTGCAATAAGCCATCATGGATTTGATATTAAATAAATATGTTGGGACATTAACACACGTCACCATCTAGTTCCATTGTAAGCTACGAGGCCTGTGTCACTAATACCAGATAGTTGATACACTACACACACACACACACACACATATATATATATATATATATATATAATTTTAAATACATACATATTATAAATATAAACACCCATGACTGGATTACAAACATTCGTGCTCATCACACAAATGAATGCCCCCAGCGGGACTCGAACCCGCAACCGCTGGCGCAAAAGCGGAGGCTATAGGAGAGTAAATTCTTCGAATACGTTGCCTCTCGCTTTACGACATAATATGCATTATTTTATGTAGATAATAAAATCAAAGTTTTATTTAATTTTAAGGAATAAGCTGGGAATAAACTTCCACTGAGATTAAAAATGGTAACAATGAAAAGCAAACAATGTTGTACGCAATTATTTATTAACGAAAAAGGTAAATAGACTTCAATATCATTTTAAAATTATTTATTACTAAAATTAATAGTTAAAATCTGTAATTTTTCTGCCCAAAAATATGCCCAATATTATATATAAAAGAATCATTTTTTTTTCTATAGAAAATAATCATATTATTAATCCTTTATTGTGTGAAGGAAGTACAAATAAACAAACACATATGTATGGAACAGGAATTTTCTTATATAAGTACATACATATGTTTTACTGTTTTTGTATATATACTTAACTCAGTGGTAGTGTAGTATAATATCCATGAAACATTGCTTCTACGACGACTTTTTTGAAATTGGTGAGTTAGATTTCTTTAATAATTTCTATTTTAAAACTAATCTAATATTCATTTAAAATTAGGCCTTTTTTTACACACAACCATCTAGTTACATGGTAAGTTACGACTTCTGTTATGGATATCAGATAATTGATTCACTACACATAATATTAAACTTTAAACACATACATATTGTAAATATAAACACCCATGATTGAAGTACAAACATTTGTGCTCATCATTCAAATGAATGCCCCCAGCGGGACTCGAACCGCAACCGCTGGCACAGCAAGTAGGGTAACTACAAACTGAGCCAAACGTGTCGTCAAATAATATTAATATTATAAACTTATAACAATAAATTAAATAAGGCAACTAAAATCATGCACCATTTTAGAGCATAAAAGCTTTTCACACATCCTTTTCTCTGTAAAAGCTCCCCAAAAGATTTCAAATAAGTGACGGCTAAACGGTTCTTTAGACTGATTTTCTGCTTCAAAAGAAGTCGCCTTCAAGCAATTAAGCGAGTAAACACTACGTGTATATTTTCTACTTTCATTGACAAAGCGGCTACAGCCGAGTTTTTATAAATAGAAGTGGGATGTGTCGAAAATAGTAAAACTATCGTAAATAAAGGATGAAATTTCATAGCATGCCGTTACTTTTACATCCAACACTATTTCATTGTTATTTTTTTTATGTTTTTCCTCTTTTGTCACATATATATTATGTTCTATGGATAAATTATGATTGAATTTAGACTGTTTACATATTTAAAAGGAAAACGAATGATGATGGGACGGGAATGCCTCATATTTTGACTCTACTAGGGATTTACCATTGCTTTGCTTGGGTCCGCCCATAAATCCTTTATAGTAACCATATAGAGTATGTTACTCCAGATCATAGTCTGTTTCTTCCTTATATATTTTCACCTTGCCGTTGTGGGCCGTAAGTTAATGAGTCCCATCAGCGTCCGGCAATCCAGCCGGGTGTGAAACCAAGAAACATAACGGAAGGCGGCCCACTTCGGTAGATTCTATGCGGGTTGCTCCAGGCACTTCTCTGATAACAAAGTAGTGTGTTGGAGTGATCTCTGGCCTATGGTCTGGCCTACCACCGTGTCCACATATCATCACCTGTATATATACAAGTGGTATGCTTAAATGCACTTCCAAACGTTAAAAAAGGTAGGTAATAGTTTGTTTAATATTTTTTATTACAATTTACCAAATATTTCGAGCGCGTTCAGACGATGACGTAACTAATAAAATTGTTATTTAAATACAATTTTTAAAATGTCTTTAGTCTTCAAATTTCTTCTTTAAAGAATATGTAATTAAACAAAGAAACAAAATATGTTAAACATTATAGTGATAAGTACATAAACATTAAAGTAATAAGTAGGTACATCACTAAATTACCCAAATATAAATATTTTCATTCAATGAATAGAAAAGTTATATACAAGCCATTTCCATGTAGCTCTGATGCTGTAGGCTATATTTGTTCTCTTTGTTTCAATACCGATAATTAAATGGTGGTACAGTAATGTTTGCTTTGTGGCGTTTGAGAGAGTTTTGCAGAAGAAATGTTTGTTATTTTAATCAAAAGAATGTCGGTTCATCAAAGGTTCGATAAATTTATTTTATAGGAGATTTCTCTTAAGTATATGCTGGTTTTATTTACATCTTTTGGCTCAGTGGTTGTTAATCTGCCTTTTTTGTATGAAGTATCGTTTCGAGTTTTGCGGGAGTAAAGTAAAATTGATGGGATGGATTTCTTTAACAATGTCTTTAGTAAAACTAATTAGTACTTATTAATTTAAATAAATGCTGAAAATTAGCTACCTTAGAAGTTTCATTAATCGAATAGGCGGAGCTATACTTTGCACCTCTAAGGTAGTAGGTTCAAAAACATCTCAGAATATTTATTTTTTTAGACTAAAGAAGTCTAAGTCTAGACCAAAAAAGAAACAGGTTAAAAATAACCTATATTTCTAAGTTATCATCTAATCTAACCAAAGTAATAAAATAATAAAATTAAGTCCAGAAATATTTTGTAACATTCTATTACTACTCTTATAGAATAAAACGAAGTTTAAATTGGTTAAGGGAATAAAATTTCTATAAAACGATACTCTCACTTGGAGCAAGAATAGCTTTATTTTCTTTATATCTCGAGAAAGCGACGGCTATTATTATTATGATGAATCTCGGTTCGAAATTACAGATATCTTGTCGAACCAAGTCTTTGATAAATAATGGATTTGTCGTATCTATTCAATGTGTTAGAATACGAATTACACTCTAGTGGGCTCCGGCAAAAGATTCTTTGAAATCAAATAGAAATTAAACTGGGATTAAAATTAGCCGCAATCTCTAACCTATAAATTGACTCTATGAAAAAACCACAGTGATTGCTGCAACAAATATAAATGCTTTATTTTTTTGCTATAAATAAATGCAAAAGTTTGTTTGTTTGTCTTTCTTTAACTCAACAACGAATCTTCCTATTTTTTTCTCAAATACATAGTTTATACATCTAAATGTGATATATTTATTTTATTCTGATAAATGGGACATTATTTTGTTGCAAAAACCATTAACGAACACGCCTGAGCAAAACGAGACAAAGCGACATAGAAAATGTATCTTTTCAAATAAGACAATACATATATTTGATAACTAGTATTGCCCGCGGCTCTGCCCGCGTTCAGATAACCAAAAACTAAATTCTTAGGTTTTATATATTAGTATACTCTTACATTGCAGTTTTTGTATTTTTCTCAGAAATTAGATATTTTTCCGCGGTAAAAAGTATTCTATATGTTGACCCGGATAACCAGCTATCACCATACCAAATTTCATCAAAATCCCTCCAGTGGTTTTTCTGTGATGCGGTAACAGAAAGACAGACAAACATTCTAAAAACCATAGATTCGGCCTCTGTATCGATAATAATGTTTATTTCAATAAGTTTTTCCAAAAAAATATCTAATGTACAGATTCGGCTTAGTTACAATTTTATTATATGTATAGATAATGCATACATAATACAACTAACGCTAAAAAGAAAACGTTCAGAATAAACACGGTAGTAAAATTTATTCACTTGTGTAATGGCCGGCGATGTTTTAAAAGTGAATGTTTCGAGCAATTTCAGAGAACAATGTGACGACTGTACGCGCGTAACCGCGCTTCCGGCGGACCATGGTTTCTGGGGAAATAAAGTTATTGCTAAACTTATGAATTTATTATACAATATTCTGGTTGAGTAATACTTAGTAGTAACAGGTTCAGTTACCAGATGGAGTAATTAGGATCAACAGATCAGATCTTAAAGAAAAAAGTGGTTTTAGAATTTATCTATACTTTATATTATAAACAGATAAAGTTTGTGAATTGTAAGTTTGTGACGTTGTAAGAGGTAATCTCTAGATCTACTGAACCGATTTAGATGAAATTTGGTAACAAGATAGTTTGAGACCCGGGGAAGGACATAGGGTACTTTTTATCCCGGAAATCATCCCTTAAGGGGGTGAAAATGGGGATGAAAGTTTGTATGGGGAATCAACCTTTAAAATAAAAGTGTATTGATGTGTTTGTTTTATTCACTGAACCTACGGGTACAGGTTGAGGGATGTTTTTTGTTCAGAAGAACTAGGAGACTAAAATCTCTTTTTTTTTCATCTTATTCTGGTTTTTGTCTACAATTAACACGTGAGTTAAGTCCCTAGTGATCAAATGTACGTAACGGTTAAGAATAACTAAGCCGAATAATTATTTACCGTTATGTTTGTAGTAACAAAGTAATGCTCCGGATTTTATTGAAATTTTGGAACATATGTTATGGTAATTCAAGAAATATTGAAAAATAAAGTGTGGTCACCCTAAATTTACGTAAAAATGCTGGCACTGGGGCTTACCTGTTAGCATGTAAAAATTTTGTCGACTTTAATTCTTTGCTAAACTGTTAGCCACAATATTTTTAAAATTATCGATGCTAGCTTTATGTTTTGATATCCCTCTTGTAGTATTCATAATGGTTCAAATTATCACTTTATTCATCTTATTAATATTATAAATGTGGATAAATGTGACAATCACGCCAGAACGGCTGAACGGATCGAATGAAATTTGGCACAGAGATAGTTTATAGTCTGGATTAGCACATATTTATATTTTTTATCCTGGCAAAATGTATAGTACTAATATTTTGGCTTATATATTAATAATGGCTTTAATATTTACCACATCGGTGATCTTGTTGCTAGTATGTACGAGATCCGGAGGTCCTAAGTTCGACTCTTGGGTTGAGTTAAGTTTAGTTATTGAGTGTTACTGTTAAAAAGGTCTCAATAACAGCTCAGAGTTTTCACATCCATGCCTCAGAGAGCACGTCGAGCAGTAGGTTCTGCACTTTATCTCTAACCGGCCGTGTCGAATTGTCGCCCCATCGAAGTTTGAGAGTAAAAGACGTAGGGAGTGTACTTGTGCCTGCTTGTACAATTAGTCACTAACATATTGTTGTAATCTATGGGTTCTGGGATTGGAAATCAAAGTATGTACGTCTTTTACACTATAGATGCTTTATTGTTTTTAGTTCACGTGAGTTACTTTTGGCGGTTCACGAACGCACGCAGTGCATACACACTTGTGAGCTTACTCAATTTATGAGCGTTGTTTTTTACTACTAGTTACAGTTGCACTATGACTTTACTCCATTTTTCCTCACTTATATACTTTTTCGTATTTTTCCTGAATCTTCTCTTAGCTTTAACTGAATTCTTGACACACTCTGCCCTATTATATTCATAAACAAAGAACATTCTAGTATTCAAAAAATTGAAACTTCTAGTAATCTCAACTCCTTTCTAGAAAATTTTTTGTTCCTCTCCGTAACTAAACCGAATCTGTACATTAAAAATTTTTTGGAAAATTTTATTGAAATAGACATTAGACATTATTAATACTGAGAATATAATACAGAGGCTGAATCTATAGTTTTTAGAATTTTTGTTTGTCTGTCTGTCTGAACGCATCACGGCAAACCACTGGTGGAATTTTGATGAAATTTCTTATGGTGATAGCTGGTAATCCGGGTCAACATATACTTTTTACTCTGAGAAATATATACTAACCACTGAAATGTATCGTATATATTATCGCTAGTTTTCATATAATATTTTAGTTTTCTAGTAGCGATAGCTATAATAGAAAGTTCTATTGGCTAAGCCTGTGCTAATTCTATCTACTTAAATAAAGGTCGTTTTTAAAATTGTTCAAGTTACGTTTACGTTCAGGACAATCGTAACCTCTGAATTTACTGTACACCATTTCATTTTTATTTCCAAAGGCCTTAAAACTTGCGCTCAAGTTAAAAGATTTAGACTAAACAGTAAATATTTTTTTACTAAATGTATTATATTTATTGACATAAGATTTTAAATCCAAAATATTTTTAACCGACTTCGAAAAAGGAGGAGATTCTCAATTCGTCGGAATCTTTTTTTATTTTCTTTTTTTTATGTATATTCACCGATTACTAGAAGACGCCTGAATCGATTTGGATTTTTTTTTGTTTCAAAGGGTATACTTTCCAGGTCCGACTTCGAAAATATCTAATTAGGTATCTATTCTAAATGAAAATCTCCGTTTTGTTTTTTTTTTAATTTTAGTGTCTGGAAGTCGGTTATTATTTTTTTTTTTTTATATAGAATATCATACAATTTCGTTTGAAAATATCCTATTTTTATAATAGTTATTTTTCATGTACACCATTATTTACTATAGCTTTAAATGTTATAATATAATACATAAGAATTAAATATAAATAAAAAATCTTTGAATCCTCAAATATGTTATGATTGCCATCCATACTAATAAATATTATAAATGTGAAAGTGTGTTTGTTTGTCTAATTAAATATATTCGAAGTCGGTGCCAGCCGACACAAAGCAAAGCACACCGACTTCGAAAATATTTGATTAGGTATGTATAGTAAATGAAAACTACCAATCACTTATTTTTTACTTTTTAGAGCTTTTTTGAAGTCGGTTTTTATTTTTTTTTTGTTAAAAAGTTTTTATATACTAGGGAGATAAATATAATAATATGCCAGCATAAATCTGAGTTTTGAAATTTGAAATTTAAACCTTTTGCACTACCCGCTCCATATTCCAACTTGATTCTTGAATGGTATATATATACGAGTATTGTGAGTCGTCCCTAAATTGAATTGCTCTAATTCCCTTATATCCGCATTTTGTTACTGTAAGGCCTCTTTATCTTTATATTTTACTACAATGCGTCATCTATACGTATATATATATCTATAAATAGGCAAAGACAAAAAAACAGTTTAGCAGCTCTTTCTTCTCTGTTTTTCAATCGATTTCCTTTTTTTTTGTTCTGTAATTATTAGACGAGCTTTAGCGTTATCTATACTAATATTATAAACAGGAAAGATTTTTTGTTTGCTTGTACCGAATAAACTCCGAAACTATCTTTTTACGACATCTAAATTGGTTCAGTACCAATTTAGATGTCGTAAAAAGATAGTTTGAGAACCTGGAAAGGACATAGGATAGTTTTCATCCCAGAAATCATCCCTTAAGGGGAAGAAGGAATTACTCAGGGACGAAACTCAAACGAAGCGAGGGCCAGTCGCTAGTCAATATATATTTTTGGTATCAGTTAGTTTTTTAATTTTTATATAGACAGGTAAATTCTATTCATATATGTTTTTCTCACATTTTCAATAATGATTATGGTCGAATATCTATTCATTCATTTAGAAAATATCTATTCAGTTCTAATTGCGAGAGGTTTAAAAGTGAATTTTCTGATCGTTACTATATTTAATTGACGACTCATATAGCAGACTACATTTATCTCGATATATAAAGTTCAGAGATTTTGTTACAAATCATACCCAATTCGTACGATTTAGTCATGTTTAAAAGCCAGAAATCTTTGAAAGTTTCCAAAACTTGAAGCAAAGCTTTCAAGTTTCATTCAGATACGATTGTTCTATCATCATATTGAAAAAGTAGGTTAAAATATTTCAAAACTTTATACAAGAGTAAATCATTAGTATTTATACGTTTTCGTAAATATTTTGTTTTGTTTCTTACAATAAAATGTGGTGTTTTAAAAGATTTTCAGTACAAGTGACCATATTACGTCGTGTAAGAAGAAAAATATCGTTCAGAATCCAAAGATCAATGAGTTTAAAATTTAATTCCCTTCAGTCCCGAAGGAATTCCGCCGCAATCTTAGCTTCATTTTCAGTTATGACGCTTTTAGACGGGCGTGTGCCATATTGCGGAACGATTTTATACAATTCGTTATTGAACTTTGAAAGCTTATAGGTTTTAAAGAATATATTTTAATATTGACGATTGGTATAGTGATTAAAATTGGTGATTTAGATTCGATTCCCGATTAAAACGACTACGAACGACGACACGGACAACGAAAAAAACGATTATACTATATCATTATCAGAAGATATATACCCATACTAATATTATAAATGTGAAAGTGTGTTTGCTTGCTTGCTTGCTTGTTTGTTTGTTTGTTTGTTTGTTTGTTTGTTTGTTTGTTTGTTTGTTTGTTTGTTTGTTTGTTTGTTTGTTTGTTTGTTTGTCTTTCTTTCACGTCGAAACGGCTTGGCGGATTGGCGTGATTTTTTGTATGGAGATAGTTGAAGGACTGGAGAGTGGTAATCCGGCGCGGACCAAATGGCTTGGGTGGGGCCGCTCGTCTAGGCCTCGAGCCGAAGACGTTGCGGCCACCGGTGGTGGGACCGCTTGGTCCCACAACCGGATAATGGGTGCCGGTTGCGGGACTGTGGTCGCAGGCCCGCATCCGGCGGAGGGGTAGGCCGCGGCGGGAGAGGAGTGCCGGTATTTTGGTGCGCCGTTCTCCCTACCTTCCGCGGTCTAGACGGGGCCGCCACCGTTTGATGGCGGACGCGGTGGGGCTGCAGGGGAAGAGGAGTGTCGGTGTTTCGTTGGTTGGTTTGGTGGTCTGCCTAGCGCTTAGGCAGACCTGCCGCCGGGGCGCCGTAGTAGTTATGCGCAAGCGATCCTGCGGCGTCCCACTAAGGCGGGGGGAAGGGATGTCGGGTTTTAGTAGGCAGTACCGGCTCTTCTAGCCGGTGAGCCCCACATTACCACCTGGGGGATCAGGTGGTATGCGTAAATGCATTTCCCGACGATAAAAAAAAAAAAACTGGAGAGTGGCATAGGTTACTTTTTACCAAGAGAGATTATCTCTTTCCCACGGGAAAACACGTTACAATACAATCTAAAAATATTTATAATCGGAATTACTTGAAACCTGGTATTAATGCTCTTCAATATGAAGCTTTAGGGTTCAAAATATATTTAATGAAACCCCCCCTTCAAAGGCAAATTCATAAGATTAGATATGTATACATACATATATATTTGAGATATGATTATATAAATAGATACAGCCTATGACGTTATGTTTGTATATAACTAATATATTTGCAAAGTTCTATCTAAATGGTTCCTATTAAGCGGATTTGATGCACATAGTATCTCAACTGTTAAATTGCGAAGATCTCAAAGCGATAGATGGAGCTAGACCAATTTGGGGTATCCTGCATCCTAATAGGAAAATCATCACTCAATCAGTTGGCTTTGGATTCTGAATAAGCATATATAATAATATATATAATATTAATACTATGTATGATGAATGTTATGTATGTACTTATATCTATACATATAATAAAATTGTAACAGTGTCGAATCTGTAGATTAAATTTTTTTTTAAATCTTTTTGAAATGGTTATTATTATCAATACAGAGGCCGAATATAGTTTTTAGAATTTTTGTCTGTCTGTCTGTCTGTCTGTGACCGCATCACGAGAAAACCACTGGACAGATTTTGATGAAATTTGGTACGATTATAGCTGGCTATCCAAACGGTCAATATAAAGGATACTCTTTACTGCGGGAAAATATCTCGTATCTGAGACATTTATACTAAACGTATAAAACGTAAATAGGGACGAGCCTGAGCGGAACGAGTGCGAGTAGCTAGTTACTATATATACGTAAAAACTATTCACAGACAGACAGTGAAACAATTATAATCTGCCTTTTGCCATTAACAAATTAATTTAAAAAAATAATAACGTAAATACATTTCTCGCATATTTCCAGTGTTTAAATTAAAACACGCTTTTGACCAACATCTGTAAATTAAAGTACTCGTCAAAGATAATGAAATGAGCACAAATGGTTATATCCGTATCCATTGAAGAGTTTTATGACTCCTAGTGAGAACAGTTCCATGAGAACAATTCAATGCCATCAAATTATTTTAGTGTCATTTGCATGGAATTTCACATACCCAAAAGGTAAAGTCGACTTCGAAGATTTGATTACAAAGATAGTTACAAAAGCTTGTAAAAGCGTGTTAATAAAAAAAAAACACAGTAGTGTAAGATAGTGTGTAGGTATCTATTTGGGAAAGAATTTTTAAAATCGAGTTAGTTTGTTTTGTATATACAACATGCCGTTATATTTTGTATGAAAGAGATTGAGTTAAATAAATAATATGATCAGATAAATAAAAAAATGGAGGTGGCAAAATATTCTTAAAAGATTATGGAACAAGTAGTGGTAGAAATTATTATCTGTACTTTGTTATGTTTATATATTGTTAAGAAAGTATATTTTCAATCTTGAAATAAGAAAAGAAAGATTAATGCAAAAAATTTTTCCTTATAACATTATAAAGTAGCTAGTAAATCTACACATAATAAAATTGTTACTGAGCTGAATCTGTACATTAAATATTTTTTGGAAAATCTTGTTGAAACTAGACATTATTATCGAAACAGATGCCGAATCTATAGTTTTTAAAAATTTCGCCAGTCTGTCTGTCTGTGAGCGTATCACGGAAAAACCACTAAAAGGATTTTGATGAAATTTGGTATGATGATAGCTGGTTATCAGGGTCCACATATAGGATACTTTTAACTGCGGGAAAATATGCATATATTTAAATAAATAGTTTTAACTACATTAAAATTCAAGAGACTTTTTTACATGCACACTGTCAAGTTACCCAGCTTACTTATTGTAGGTAAATAAGCTACGAACTGAAAGTCCTAAATCAACAACTCTGTTGAAATCGCTTGGATCGAAGAAAATTCTCACCATTGTAAGCTTTGCTAAGCCGATCAGCAGATTCTGAGGAATTGAGGTCAGGATTTTCGTTATTTTTTCAAATAAAATAGTTAACACAATGTCGCTTTAATCTCGTATGGGTTTCGAATATGGTCTTCTCGAGATGTTATGCTATAATCGTGTAACAATAAAGATTAACAATTGAATGGGAGTATTTTGGTTTAATGATAAAATGATAAATTTATAATTTCAATATATCTTTAAAAATAATCTATTTTTTAACACCCGACGCAGAAACCACGGGGTTTTATAAGTTAGACATGTGTGCGTGCGCGCGCGCGCGCGCGTGCGTGTGTGTGTGTGTGTGTGTGCGTGTGCGTGTGCGTGCGTGCGTGTGTGTGTGTGTGTGTGTGTGTGTGTGTGTGTGTGTGTGTGTGTGTGTGTGTGTGTGTGTGTGTGGTATCGTAGCTCCCGAACGGATGAACCGATTTTGATTTTGTTTTTTGTTTGAAAGGTGAATTAGTCAGGAGTGTTCTTAGCTATGTTTGATGAAAATCGGTCCAAGATGGTCGAGGGTCATTTAAATTTTTAATTTATCATTAACCATTGTAAAGTAACCAAGCGAAGATGGATCGATAATAAGCAATATAAAAAAATGTTCAGTGCATCTCGAACCCGCGACCTTTCTGTATATAGAAAGGTACTTTAACTAAGTAGTCGTCTGATTCCCTGGAGGATAATACATATAAAGCTTCACTTAAAGGAGCAATAACGCGCTTACCAAATGAAGGGAATCTTGAAACTTTGTTCCTAGAATGTAGGGAGTTCTAAGATTTCTAACTTTGAATGTATTTGGACTGAACTAAATTACTAAAACTTGGACATTGTTCAATTGTTTAACTTGTTATATTAAAATTAGGATAACGTATGAATTGTAGTTAGAAGATCGTGTTAAGTACTGTGAGGGTTACAATATGATATTTACGTAATGAAATTATAAGGAGCTTGTTATGTTTACCGCTTGTATTCAGTCCTTTTTAACGTCCCACTGCTGCAATACGAGGCGATAGTCCACCACGCTGGCCGAGTGTGGGTTGGCGGTCTTCACATGTATTTCGAAGGTTCTCTCAGACATGCAGGTTTCATCAGGATATTTTCTTTGATCGTAAGACAATTGGTAATCAAGTGGAAAATGATTCGCACATGAAAATATGAGAGGTGCGAGATCCGGAATTTGAACCCGCTTCATTCGTTTCTTAAGCGAGCGCGTTACCACTGAGCTACTATCTTATATTTATCATTTAAAGATACTAATATGGTAAATGCGAAAGTAAATTTGCAAGGCTCTTTGTTTAATTTGTATTCACGTCTGAATATTTCAACAAAATATGGTATGGAAGTGAGAGTGAAGACGAATTATACGCTGCTTTAGGGTTTAAAGGAAAATGGATAATTCATATTTTGGTATTTTTATCAAAAGATTACTTTACTTTAGAAATAAAGGAAAATTAAATGACAAAATTAGTTTAGGAGACATTATTTGGCCAATAACATAATATGGCCAAAACACAAAACGCCTTTGCCTCTAACCTTTTTCATTTTTCTTGCCTTTCTGTTAATATTTTACACACTTATAATACACTAGCATTGCCCGCGGCTCTGCCCGCGTTCAGATGACCAAAAACCAAATTCTTAGGTTTTACATATTATGCAGTTTTTGTATTTTTTCTCAGAAATGAGATATTTTCCCGCAGTAAAAAGTATTCTATATGTTGACCCGGATAACCAGCTATCATCATAGCAAATTTCATCAAAATCCCTCCAGTGGGTTTTCCGTGATGCGGTAACAGACAGACAAACAAAAATTCTAAAAACTATAGATTCGGTCTCTGTATCGATAATAATGTCTTAATGTCTATCTATTTTAATAAGATTTTCCAAAAAATTTTTAATGTACAGGTTCGGCTTGGTTACAATTTTATTATATGTATAGATTAACAAAATTTTAGTATCGTCTAAATGTACTCGGTATATAACATAAAAATCTTTATATACAAAATCAATTTCACATCACCTCTAAAATTAAAATTTATAAATAAATAGACGTTTTCTTCATATTCCACACTGTAAAGGCGTAAAATATGAATTGTTTTGCTTATATTATAATACAAGCTTGAGATAGTTTCTAAAACTTTGACTGATAGTAGCAATTTATCATGGTAAAGTATAAATCATTAGTGAACGTGCACTCGTGACTTCAGAAGATATACAGTAAAGTAAAATGTTCAACAACTTCTGAATAATGTTTTCACAAAAAGTGCTTATATACATACATACTTTTACATTTATATAGCTACAATATTTGTAGAATTGCCTCATTAGTCTATAGTTTAAAGCTAACGCAACATGTACAGATGCAACTCCGGAGGTCCTGGGTTCGAGTCCCAGGTCTGGCCAAGTGTTAGGTTTTTCTTTCAATAATTTTTCATCATTGCCGTATAAGCTTAGGTTTAAAAAGTAAGCGGCACGTAAAGTCGTCTCGATGTATCTCAAATGAACGTTCTGTTCAATTTTCCACATGAAAAGGAATAGAGAGTGCACTGTGAGGGTATTTATGCAGACATGTCGGCACTATAGTATCTCCCGTGCGGTGGCTAAACTTAAAAATAGTAAAATTGGCCAAAATTGGTTAGGAGGCTAATATTATTTCTGCAAAATTTTTTACATTCTTATCAAAAAAATTAAAATTCACAATGTGGATGTTAACATTTTATTAGATTTACGCGAATATTTGACATTTTAAATAAAACTATCAACTTAAAAAAAAATTGTAACATTTATAAAAATAACAGCTAACATAAAATGAATAATATTGCCATATTTAATTAAACACTTATTTAAAAAATTAAAATCAACAAATATTGATTTCATATATTTAATTTGATGCAATTTTTGAATTTATGACATCATTTTGTAAAATTGTGGGTAGGCACTGTCTGTAACAAGTATATAACACCTTTGAGATGTCTAAAACCTTAGTCTCTCCCGTGACCATGATTGCTGTAAAGCATTCGAAACGTCGGGAACCAAAAATCAAAATAAATTCGCCAAAAAATCTGAAAAGATAGTTTTATTTAAAATGTTAACATTGCTACTCCTTTAAATATTTAAATGGGAGAAGAGATTTAGTAGATAGTTTTTTTAGTTTATTTTGCTTCTTTGAGGATTTTATATATATATATATATATATATATATATATATATATATATATATATATATATATATATATATATAAAGTCAGCTATTTAGTTTGTTTCTCACAGCCAATACACTTAGTGAAGGCTTGCCCAAGAATTAAATTATTAATTTTAAAATTAAAAAATGCTATAAAATCATAATTTACAATAAACTATTTTCGAAAATCTTAAATATCATATCAGTATAAATAAATAAAATTGATACATAAAATAAAATTGTTATAACAATCTATTTTTCTATCACATCGCTTTACGCTGACAGCGTCGTGTCTAATGGATTGAAAGAGGCGTTCGCGCGGACCAATCTGCCTTTATACTTGTATACGGTCTATGAGATGAACTGTAAGCGATAAATTCAGTTATTATTTAGATATTTTTTTAAATCAATATATTTACGTATAAATGAAAAAAAAAATGTACTGATTAAGGCAGTGGTAGCCCAAAGCGGTTTTAAATCCTGGGTCTCGCACCTCTGATATTTTCATGTGCGAATCATTTCTAACATGATTACCACTTGTCTTACGGTGAAGGAAAACATCGTGATATGGTACCGTATACATTTTTTATTTTACCATTGTTATTTTTATTTATTTATTTGTAAAAAGCACACTTACAACATACATATGAAACATTTTGAATTTAATTAATGTAATAATAATATACCTTATATGCATGTCAATCATAAGTGTACATAGCATTTCCATATTCATGAATTAAAAGTACAAAGAATTAAAAATAATAATAATTATTATTATAGATAAATGTCATATTACAAAAGAAATTGATAATAATAGCTAATAATAAGAAAAAAAATTAAAATCATCATTATAAAAAAAAAAAATTATTATAATTAAGATTAACAATCATGCTTTTTATAATAATTAGATAACTTATTTCTAACAATTGATGGAGTCATAAAAAATGTCAATGCCAGGAATTGATTTAAGGATATCATTATATTTGTTACACAACCGTACCTAGGGGGCTTGTTTACCGATATTAGATCTGACGCAAGGAGTATGAAATATCTTGTGGACGTGAGTGCTACACATTGTTAAAGTGCTTAACATTGTTATAAACTTTTGTCACAGTAAGAAATGCATGGTAAAACTATCAATCTGAAATACAGGTTTTTAACCTAGTTCGGGTAGGTTCCAAATTAATTCATCTTTTACCTAATTTTAATTGAGTTAACATAGAATTTAAGGATTTATTCAAAATTGTGTAAGTTTTTGTATCTTGTATATGCCTAATGTAATATTGTGTAACTTTGTAAAAGCATATGAATAAATTATCATTATTATTATTTAAAAAAATAGTCTTATTGTTTGTTCAAGATTTTTCTAAAAAATTTGTCTTTATTTCTGTTTTTCATTATTTCTTCTGTTTGAAGTATTTTATTCTATGCCAGAGTTTTATGTATTTGTACTTTTTGTGTACAAATTTTCAATGTCACTAAAAGTTTCTACCAAAACCGCTAATAAAATAGTTAGGGGTAAATAGGTCAAGAAGTAAGATAAACCTTTCATTACAGAGGATTCATCTTCAAATTTTCTCGGCTTTGACTCAGTTTGTGACCTTACTTGCTGTGCCAGCGGTCGCGGGTTTGAGTCCCATTTCCGGTGGGAGCATTCGTTTGTGTGATGAGCACGAATGTTTGTACTCCAGTCATTTGTGTTTATATTTACAATATATATGTACTTAAAGTTATATATGTGTACTGTATCAACTATCTGGTATCCATAACACAAGCCTCGTAGCTTACCATGTAACTAGACGGTGCTGTATATTATTATCCTAATATATTTATTATTTATTTATTTTATTTAAATTTTCTCTTAAGGCTTATCACTTAAACCCAATCTATGTATTTAGTAAACACTAAAGTTGACATGGCGTCCCCAATTTGAGTTTTATTTCTGGCTTGAAATTAGGGAACCTTTTAGACCTTGTAACTTAGACTTTCTTAAAGGTTTCGCTTAATTTAGTGAAACTATTATACATATTAATATAGTGAACTGTTCATCTGTGGTCTTTTAGAACCTTTTTTACCTTCGTTATAATTGATTTGTCAGTGTCACTTTTGGTATAATATAGTATATATAGTATATATATAATAAAAGTGTGACTGATCGCTGTCTGTACATGGAAGATATTTGATAAAAATTATTATTGGGAGCCTTTATGAACACAATACATAGAACCCAAAACAATTATTTTTAGAATTTCTGTATGTGCGTTTGTTTGCTCACTAATCTCAGAAACGGCTTAACGTGTTTGGGTGCGGTTTTCACTAATGGTGGTAAGTTTGACTTAACATTTAATATATGTATTATTTTTTCAATCGGTTTATAAATAAATAAGGCTTATGAATTTAAAGAATCACCTAGGGACGAACCCGAACGAAGCGAGGAGGGTGAGTCGCTAGTGCCTATAAAACAAAATTTTATATCTAGTTATTTTATTCTCTAAAATATTACAATTTTTTTTTATTCTAATAAGGTAAACAAAAATATCATCTTTATAAAATATCAACTGGGCTATTCTCAGGCATTTTCAGTAGCTTTCCGAGGTAGTGTTTCTCATGAAATTACTATACTGATATTTAATTAAAATCTTGATCTTGAATTGGAAGAGTCCTTACTTAATGTACAAGTCCGTTTAAATTATTATATTTTAAATATTGTAATATGAGTATTAAAAATTGTTTTGAATTTTGATTTTTTAGTAATCTCTTAAATGTTTTTTGACTAATGAACAGGTTTTAATTGCGCATATATTAAATATCGAATATATAAAATTCTCTTGTCAAAGTGTTTGTAACAAAACTTGTCCGAAACGGCTTGACCAATTTTTATGAAATTTTGTGTGTACATTTGGTAGGTCTGAGAATAGAATGTAAACTATTTTTCATACCCCTAAATAATAAGGGTGGTCCACCCCAAAAACATTTTTTTATTTTTTTGGACCTTTTTTATGTATCGGCATTAAAAAATACATACAAAACTTTTTTACTCTTCTATCACCAACCCCTATTTTTTTAATTGCGATATTAGTATTTACATTATTTTCTACTCTCGGAAATCCATACTAACCGTTAAACGTATGCGGAGTGAGGGTGGGTTGCTAGTATATATATTATAATTATGTCCTCCAGACCAGTTGGCGACGGCTGTCCCTGTGCCTCGAAGGGCACGTTGAACCGTCGGTCTTACGCCTTCTCTCACCAGTGGCATCGTGTTATGTATAGTATATGTAAATAATAATAATATGTAAAGTAATCTAAAATAAACTAATATATTATATTTAAACTCTATTATTTATTTAGAAGCAGTTTAAATTTTTTTAGCTTGTACGTTTTTTCTGATATGATTTCAAAAACAAATACCTAATTTAATTTTAGAACAAAGACAAACAAAAGTTCGCGAAGATGAATAACAACAAAACAAAGCAAAGAATTCTTTGTTTTATATTTTAAGACTAGCATTGCCCGCGGCTCCGCCCGCGTTCAGATGACCAAAAACCAAATTCTTAGGTTTTACAGATTAGTGTACTCTTACATTGCATTGCATTTCTCAGAAATGAGATATTATCCCGCGGTAAAAAGTATCCTATATGTTGACCCGGATAACTAGCTATCACCATACCAAATTTCATCAAAATCCCTCCAGTGGTTTTTCTGTGATGCGGTAACAGACAGACAGACAGACAGACAAAAATTCTAAAAACTGTAGATTCGGCCTCTATATCGATAATAATGTTTATTTCAATAAGATTTTCCAAAAAATATTTAATGTACAGATTCGACTTAGTTACAATTTATTATATGTATAGATAACAGTAATATGAGTAACTTGAAAGACAAACAAAACAAGTTAAAACTATTTAAATAGAGCACTTAACTAAAACATTAATCTAAAATCATCCATTTGTAAGATGATGGATGAATAAATAAAAGAAAATTGCGTCAAAATAACGAAAAGCGACTAAACGTTTCAAAGACCGTTGAGAGGCTGGTTTAGAAGTGAAAAATGGATCTTATTCAATACAATTTGGTGAAAGTTTTAATTTCATTAGCTTTGTAGAGCTCTTTAAAGTCGAGTAAAAATGTAGAGTGCCTATTGAAACGAGAGGAAGTCATGGATTCGATGCTCGTAGCGAGAATGTTATTTTAATATTCATTTTTTCAATATTTACAATTGTAACTCTTATTTGATCCTTCGAAAAAACCAATTGTTTTGATTTTTTGTGTACTTAATACTCTCTTAGATTTACGCGAATATTTGACATTTTAAATAAAACTATCTTTTCGGATTATTTCGCGGATTTATATTGATTTTTGGTTCCCGATGTTTCGAATGCTTTACAGCAATCATGGTCACGGGAGAGACTAAGGTTTTATAAATACATAAATACATAGGAATAAGCCGGCGAGAGTATGAGATACAATACATTAGGTACACAGGAAGTTAAAAATAATATGTAATGTAATTTATGTTAAATCAGATGTAAAATAACTTTTAGGCTTGATAAGAATATTATTAACAAAAATAAACCTTATAATTACTATCCTACTCCTTATACTTTATGTTCATCTCATTCTCTCGTGGGTTACTTTTCTGAAGTTTCATTCCCACCGTGTGTGAATTACACATACACAGAAGTCAGACAAGTCTGCGCGTTAAACATACAATTTTTTGTATGTTTGCTTATAGTGGATACACTAAAAACTCGCTAAACCAATTTAGATGAAATTTGATATGAAGATAGTTTGAGACGCTGGGAAGCACATAGGATTTTTTATCTCGGAAATCGTCCTTTAACGGGATGAAAGGGGTAAGAATAATCAATCATTTCTCAAGTAAGGGACGAACTTATACCAAGGGACGAATCCGAGCGAAGCGAGGTTGAACCGCTAGTTTTTGTTTATAAAGAAAGATAAATCGTCATATCATATCATTTACCGGTGGAAGGACTCTGTCAAGCGTGAGGAGTCCGACTGGATGGGTACCACCCCCTTATCTATTTCTCCTACCAAGCAACAATGATTACATTATTGTGTTCCGGTTTGAAGGGTAAGGTAACCAGCGCAATTACAGGCAAGAGGCATATCATCTTAGTCCTTACAGTGATAACGTACCGGCGGTGCTATAGTTTTGTAACGTAAAACCTAAGTGTATGAACCGTAGGTGTTATGGGCGACAGGTATGCTTTCCATCAGGTGGGCTGTCTGCTCGTTTAAAAAACACATGATGAATTTAGGAGTGACGACAACCCCTTATAGCAAAAGCATGAAAATGAAAACTAATAATATAAATTTACAACCTAATATCAAGTAAAAATCTAAAGAAAATATCTCCTTCATTACGATTTATTGTCAAATTAAATTCATCATTTATTTTTAGCAACAAAGTCACTAATTACAAAGAAGCAATGTTGTGGAAACCTCTGATAAGATAAAACAAATGTAACGAGCAAAAGTGGGCAGAGTTTCTTATAAAATAATATTTATTTCCGTTATAATTTTATGAGGATATGAAATAATTTTGTGGGATTGCCTATGAATATGGTTATAGGTTTGAATCTAGCGTGAGATTAATTTATTTCTGGTTTATTTATGTTTCTTTTTTCTAAGTTATATAAAAGCCATATGCATATCAATTTAAATTCATTATAATTAAAACTGAACTGATTTAAATGAAATTTGGTAAAAAGATAGTTTGAGACCCTGAAGAAGATATAGGATAATTTTTATCCCGGAAATCATCCCTCAAAGGGGTAAAAATGGGGATGAAAGTTTGTATGGGGAAACAACCTAGGGACGAACCCGAGCGGAGCGAACTTGAGTCGCTAGTATCATAATATAAATTGTATAATTTAATAAGTGAGCTTAATTTAATTTTAAGTTTATTTCGTATACTAGTACTCACCCTCCCTTCACTCTGGTTCATCCCTACATTTTAATTTTTTTTGAGCGGAACCCTAATTCTTTTACTGAAATAAAAGTTACTCTTTATCAAATACCTGCCAGTGAAAGTCCCGTCAAAATCGGCCCATCCATTTCAGAGATTAGCCGGAACAAACAGACAGACAGACAAAAAATTAAAAACAATGTGTTTTTCTTGTAAATACTGTTAGGTATAATTTCATATGCATTTAGTAAAAAGCTGTTATTTTGACATTACAAACAGACACTTCAATTTTATTTATCTGTATAGTTTTATTCGTATTTTTCTCCTTTCGTTTGATTCCCATATCATGGGGGTGCATAAAAAGAACATGGTTATCTTTGGATTGTCGGAATTTTTTGATGTTGGACTTAGAATGACATTACTTATCTAACCATGCATTGTCATCTAAACTAAACGTGTATGCAAAATTGCAGCTCAATCGGTTAATTATAACTGCTTTAAAATTCAGTTGCAAGATTTGAACCAACAAACATACATACGAACACTGCAAGTGAAATAAAATCTTGTAATAACAAAAACACATACTTGTAGTTTAAAAATGGATCTGATTTTCTACAACTGTTTCAAAAACAATATTTTTGTTTTTATAAATATATTTTAAATATCAAGTCGATACATATAATTGTAACGAAGCCGAATTAGTACATTAAATATTTTTTGGAAAATCATATTGAAATAGACATTATTATCGATACCGGAGGGATTTTAATAAAATTTGGTATAATGACAGCTGGTTATGCTGGTGAACATATGTATAGGATACTTCTTAATATCTCATCTCTGAGAAATCTATACTAAACGTTAAAACGTAAGTAGGGACGAACTGGAGCGGAGCGAGGGTGAGTCGCTAGTTGGATATAAAATTATATTACAACCATCACACCTTTTTTACATGAAACGTTAATAGATAAACAAAATATTGGCTTTAACAATAAATCTATACGTAAAATAAAATTGTAACTAAGCCGAATCTGTACATTAAATATTTTTGGAAAATCTTTTTGTAATAGACATTATTATCGATACAGAGGCCAAATCTATAGCTTTTAGAATTTTTGTCTGTCTATCTGTCTGTCTGTCTGTTGCCGCATCACAGAAAATCCACTAGAGGGATTTTGATGAAATTTGGTATGATAATAGCTGATTATCCGGGTCAACATATAGGATACTTTTTACCGCGGTAAAATGTATCATTACTGAGAAAAAATACAAAAACTGCAATGTAAGAGTATACTAATATGTAAAACCTAAGATTTTTTTTGGTCATCTGAACGCGGGTGGAGCCGCGGGCAATGCTTGTAGTAAATATAACTATTTGTATTAAAATCTATCCAGTACGCCAGCGTAAAAAATAATATTTGCATTGTAAGATAAGTGACAATTTCAGCCCTTTTTAACGTCCCATTGCTGGGCATGAAACTCTCTTCAATACGAGGGCGATCAGGCCATAATTCACCACACTAGTCGTGGTGATCCTTTCCTTCACCATAAGATGAGTGGTAATCATGTTGGAAATGATTCGCACATGAAAATATCAGAGGTGCGAGACCCGGGATTTGAACGCACTTCACTCGGTTTCCGAAGCGAGTGTGTTGCCACTGGACTACTACTATCTAATATAGATAAATAATTCTTGGTTTTTAATAAAAAATAACTATAATTCTTAATATAATAAGTTCCCAATAACTATCCAATAGTAGTTTCATTAGCAGTGAAATAGCTTGTATCGAGCATCACCACTCGGCCTCTCATCGAGCTCCAATCTCTGTATTCGTTGGCGTCAAATTGATTTGTTCTACTTGGTGTAAAATATATAAGATTAAAAATAATATAAATATCTTGTTATTTTAAACGAGCTATCCTTGTATAAATATATATATATATATATATATATATATATATATATATATATATATATATATATATATATATATATATATATATATTATATATATATATATATATATATATATATATATTCTTTATATATTTTATGTATTTGACTCTACCATACTTACTTTCACCCCCTTTCACAGATAACATTTCAGACATAATATATTAATAGGCAAAGACACAAAAATTCAGTACAATTTTCTCCTCTGTCTCTTAAATCGTTTTTTTTGTTTAGTATCTATTGACGAGCTTTAGTGTTAAAGAAAAAAATTTGGATATAGTATTTTTTTCGTATAATAATTGTGTATGAATTTCGACCATTGAGGAAACATTACTTTCAATAGATAAATAAATAAACATGTGGGGACATTAACACACAGCTGTATTTCTACATAGTTCCATGGTAAGCTACGAGGCTTGTGTTATGGATACCAGATAGTTGATACGCTACACATATATAACTCTCAATACATACATATTATAAATATAAGCACTCATGTACTTCAGTAAAAATATGTGCTTATCACACAAATGAATGCCCCTAGCGGGACTCGAACCCGCGATTGCTGGCACGTCAAGTAAGCACTACAAACTATGCCCAACGTATCATCAATAGAAACTCTAGTGTATTGTTTCCTAACATTTATAACAATAGGTAAGCCTTCTGCGATATTAGGTCTTACAATTTGCTATGACGAGTTCAAAGTGGATGGCACCTCTCGTATCGATCGGGTTATTAATTAATCTACACGCCGATGCAAGTCCTCAACAATAATTGATTATGAATTACAGTACAGATGTACATAATTTTCACTAAAATACTGTATGAAATATTCTAGTCATGGTATTTCTTACGTCTCCTTCATGTATGGATGTTAGATTTTTTCCTTGGTTGAAAGAGAAATAAAAGTGAAAGGAATAAGACGAAAATTTACATAGGTAAATAAAATTACATTAAAATGCGATAACATTGTATTAGTTTATAAACATATTATTTATATAGAGTTTGTATATTGATATTGATAAGACTTGATTTAGACTAGATTGAATTAGAAATAAAAACTTTAAAAAATAAAATAAAAACCGACTTCCAGGCATTAAAACGTAAAAAATAACTAAACGGAGGTTTTCATTTAGAATAGATATCTTATCAGATATTTTCGAAGTCGGTGCCAGCCGATGCAAAACAAATCTAATATATTTCGATACGTAAAATATATATTTACCTATTAGATATTCATGTATTAAAATATTGTCGGCTGGCATCGACTTTTACATTTTAGTGCCTGGAAGTCGTTTTTTTTTAAGTTTTTATTTCTCCATTTTTAGTGTAGACGTAATAAGCAGGTAATTTGTAAGAAGAAAGTTTTTTAATAACATATACGATTAAACAATTTATTTAAAAAATATATTTATTGTTAATTTTTTTTAAAACCGCTCGACCGCTTTCGATAAAATTTATATGGGACCACCTGGGAAGCATACTCTTTGAAACACAAAAAAAACTTTCCAAATCGGTTCAGGCGTCTTCGAGTAATCGGTGAACATACATAAAAAAAGGAAAAAAAAAGATTCCGACGAATTGAGAACCTCCTCCTTTTTGGAAGTCGGTTAAAAACAAAACTTTTATTAGAAACTCCAACTAGAATACTCATATAATAATATATATTATATTAGCTTAATTAACTAAAGCTAAATGAGATCTAATCTAAAATAAATAAAATATGAAAATTTTCGATATATTTTTGTATTATAATTCCTAATTCTTCAATACTCAATAAAGAAAGCAGTAAAAAGATATCACCAGACCATTTTTGTCACCAAAATCTCCAAAATCTATCCCGGAAGTATAAGAAACGGGACAAGCAGCTATTTTTAGTTCCACTAAAACCTTTGACGCTTTGATGGGGCAATATGTTATGATATAAAGGCCTTGGGCATTGTTACACGATATTTAATAGGAACCCTTGTTTTCTTTGCAATGTATGTAATTTCCGCTGAAAGCGTTTCCGTTTTCGTCTTTAGCAAAAAAAAAAAAGCAGATTCGAAGAGTTGGCGGGTTTTATTATACGAGTAGATATGGTCTGAAAAAGTGAGTTTTTTAAGATTGCAGATTTAGATTTTAAGTCAGTGTGAAGTGATTTTTTGAACATAATAGTATTGGGAGCAGTATATTTTATATTTTTAGAGGTGACTAGTGACTCACTCTCGTTCCGCTTGGGTTTGTCCCTAGTTGCGTTTTAACGTTTAGTATAGATTTCTCAGAGATGAGATATTTTCTCGCACTAAACGATATCTATATCTATTATCTATATTTTTTAGACTTCAGTTATCGCTAAGTAGAATGGACTAGTTTTTTAAAGTGTAAATCCTCATAAATGCAAGAAAAGTGCGGACAAAAGCTAATATAATAATAATTTGATTCTCAGCTTTTTACGAAGATTGTTTTGTACTTATTCATAAAACGTGTACTGATCCCTTTGCATGCAAAATTTGTTTCATACTTGTAGGATTTTTATGGGTCGCCGAGGAGTGCTGCGTCTGTATTGTTTTTTTGTATGAGGCGTTTTCTCTTTTTTATTATTTTAATTTCAGCTTTGTATACAGCCTATTATAATATCTGTGAAGAGATGACGTTTTGTGACGTTTTATACTGTTTTGAAACTATTGTGGAGGAACGTTTGAAACTCTTGTAAAATGACCTATATTTATGAGGACTTGGACGTTTTTGTACAAAGCTACAACAGCAGGCTTAAAATCACAAAGTTCGGTTTTGTTTTTATGTATTAAACATATGCTTAGAATTTATGTTTTGAAAATTTGCAATGTCTTAATGCAATGTCTAATCTCCGAACGGCTGGATTGATTTTGACGGGACTTTCACTGGCAGATAGCTGATGTTATAAGGAGTAACTAAGGCTACTTTTATTTTAGAAAAAGATTTAGGGTTCCGTTCAAAAAATTAAAAAGTACCTAGGGACGCACCAGAGCGAAGCGAAGGTAAGTCGCTAGTCTTATATATAAAATTTCCATGTCACAATGTTTGTTACCGTACTCCTCCGAAACGGCTTTACCGATTTTTACCAAATTTTATATGCGTATTCAGTAGGTTTGAGAATCGGCTACTATCTATTTTCCGTACCCCTAAGTGATAAGGATAAGGGTGGTCCTCCCAGACCCCACCCCAGGGACGAACCCGAGCGGAGCGAGGGTGAGTCGCTAGTTATGTAAAAATCTGTAATCGTATCATTTTGTCCTAAAAAAATAAGATATTTACATAAAAATGATTTTCATAACCTTCAACCTCTCCCTTTGACCTCTTGTGATGTGAGCATGATTATATGAGACTTTTGAACTAAAGCATAGAATGCCAAAACAAATGTATCAACAAATTTATAGCTTTAATACCTTTCAATCTGAAGTTAAATGCGGATTTAATTATTTCACTTAACTAAACTTATATTATACTTATATTTATTAAAGAAAGATTAAAAATATATGTAGAAATTCACATGGTAGTTATTTCATTCAGTATTTTTTTACCCTCCCACTGCTGGACATAAGATTCCCTTACATTGAAGAATGTGAGGTGGATCAAACCATAGTCAAGGATCAAGTGCAGGTTAATGGAGATGTCTTTTGAAAATTATTTAGTTTCTCTCAGACTTCGAGGTTTCCTCACGTTTTCCATTGTCAAAACATGTCGAATAAATCGACATTAAAATATCAGAGTTGCGAGACCCGGAGTTTGATCCCACTTCAATTTGTTATTTAAGCGTTAACGCGTTATGAACGGGCTGCCACTGCCTTTTATAATATTTCTGTTTTCCGAAAAACATTTATATGCCGTTATTAAGAAATAAAACACGCTTGCAGTCATTTGAGTTTCATACACTGTGAAGATCTGTAACCTAAGTATGTAAGTTTATATTAATAGTTCAAAAACTAATAAAAATCTACAAGGTAAATAGGAAAATTGCCGTTTTACTGGAAGTCCGTTTCAATCTTGTTAGTGCATATGCTGTTACTGTTTGTCTGAACCTCTATCTTGTTATACGTTTGGTAACAAGTTTGCACATGAAAATAACGAGTAAAATTGTCTGGGTTACATTCTAAAAGGTTTTAGCAATATACGCGATATATTTTTTTAAAGTAGATATAAATAAAAAGACTTATACAAGACGTTATTCTGCAATATTTGAAGAAAAGAAATTTGACAAAATATATAGATAACGGTTAGTATCGATTTTTTGGAGATGAGATATTTTCCCGCAATGCAAAGTATCCTGTATGTTGACCCGGATGACCAGCCATCATCATACGACATTTCATCAAATTCTGTCCAGTCGTCTTTTCGCGTTCCCAGACAGACAGACAAAAATTCTAAAACCTATAGATTCGGCTTTTGTATCAATAATAATGATTATTTCAATAAGATTTTCCAACAAATATTTAATGTACAAATTCAACTCAGTTACAATTTTATTATATGTATATATATATATATATATATGTATATATATATATATATATATATATATATATATATATATATATGTATATATATTGCACAAGTAAGTATATCGTATTACTTTCAATGACTATGATAATTAATACTGAATATAAAAATATAACATCTCTTAAGCGATGGGTCCTATGTATATGGGCCAAACTAACAATTTGTCATTTTGACTTTTTTGTGGTAAACGCATCTTTTTGGTATAATTAATTATATGAGCTATTAAAAAAGAGTAATTTCTGCATAGAAACACAATTTTTTACGCAGTATAACGGCCTATGTAGCGTTAGAATTTAGACGTACAAGGGTCAAATGGTAATTTAAGACATATACGCGGGTGGTTTTTGTGCGTTGGTTTATGTTTTCGGCCAATGTGGTAAATATTTGTATTTCATATTATAGTTTTATATTTTTTTATAAAATTAAATATAATATATTACATATTATATAATACTTACATTCTATTTAATTAGTGCAATATGCGTATAACGGCCAATTTGACACATTGGCCATTTTTCGCACAAGGAAAATCACGACCGAAATAAATGTACTAGACATTATAAAGAAAATCCAAAGTTTTCGAAATAGCATAACAGTAAATTCCATTCAAATATGTATTACACAAATATTCCAAATTTACATTTACGTAAACTATAAATGACTATTATCACGACCAATACTTAATAGGATTTGCCCACAAATCTTGTGCTAGCCTCGAACATGAACATGGAATTAAGAAATATGCGTATGTAAGTTAGTTTAGATGCGGCATATAAACAATTTTTTATCTATATTTAAATAGTCAAAGGCAAAAAAATTCAGTACCTTGTTCTCCTCTGTTACTCAGTCGATTTTCTTTTTTTTTGTTTAGCAGCTATTTATGTACTCAGCTTTAGTATTACTAATAAAAAAACATTTGAAAATAGTTAGTTTTTTTTATAAAGATAAGTAAATTCTGTACAAATATGTTTTCCTCAAATTTTATAACGATAAAGATTGAATTTCGATCACTGAGTGAAAACTAGTTTAGATAAATCCATAATTGATAAAAATACCAAAAAACATGTAACAAAATACTAAAAAATCAACACTTTGCTTTACTCCGTCAAAATAATTGAATTATGCTACTTTTGTAGTTGATATTGTTTATTTTATTCTTTGCTACTACTTCTTTATATATAATGAATAATCATAGTATAGTTTCTAAGCTAATTTTTAAAATATTTTTAATAATAGACTATAGAAACATACATTTTCCTTAAGTAACATTACTTACTGACCGATTAAAAAAAAAACAAAATATCAAATATAGACGTTACTGAAAGACATCCGCCGGATATAGAGTTGAAAGGAGACTGATTGTGGGCTACTAAGACGCTAAAAGGCAAGGAAAAATAAATAGATAAAAAGGCTGTCGTTATAAAGAAGCGATTAGGAGTGTAAAGAACACATATAGTACCATGCAAAAGGAGGCGCATGTGGAAGTAAGTCTATACATATAATAAAATTGTAACTAAGGAGAATCTGTACATTAGATATTTTTCGGAAAATCTTATTGAAATATACTTTATTATCGATACAGAGACCGAATCTATAGTTTTTAGAATTTTTGTCTGTCTGTCTGCTTGTCTGTCTGTTACTGCATCACGGAAAAACTACTGGACAGGTTTTGATGAAATTTAGTATAGTGATAGCTGGTTATCCGGGTCAACATACCTATAGGATACTTTTACCACGGGAAAATGTCTCATTTCCGAGAAAAAATACTAAAGTCATCTGAACGCGGGCGAAGCCGCAGGCAATGCTAGTATCCTATACGACAGCAAAATTTAAAAACTATTACTTATAATAATAAATCGTTCTCTTCTTAGTTCCATGTTATCGTCCAATTCTTAGATACATTAATCTGCAACAATGTTTGCAATGTTTATTTTATTATCTATGTGGCGTCTTTCTGACTGAATCTGAAAAAGCCGAGGGTATCTTTCTTCTTATACTTTCGATTTTATACTATTTATTTTATATGTTTTTCTATTTGTCGACATTCTGGAAAAATTACTGGTCTATTATATCGGGTATTACGGGTTCAATGTTTGATTTAGGTGAATAACCTTATTAGATACTGGAGTCTACCTAAGTTTTCATATGAGTAATTCGATTCGGTGATTTATTCAAATGAGATTAAAATTTACAACTTATTTTTAATAATACAAGCTAAGAATAATTATGTAGCCTTTTGCTGAGGTGTTAATTAAGTGTCAAAAGCATTAATACCGATTTTAACTCAACTTGATTTTAGCAATAAAAATTGCGGTTTTTCTCATTATTATCAAAACTATAATAAATAAATTATACTATACGTACGAGTTTATTAAATTTTATTGAATAGTATTAATGCTAAGTTTGAAGTTATTCTAATCTGGGGGTGGTAATGTGAAATATATGGAAAAAAATTACTCCTTTAAAGAATGAATTTTGAAATAATGTAATTAATATAAATATATTTTTATTTTTTATTTTAAAGCTAAATAGACTTATTGTGCACTTAGATTCGCTTTATGCTGGCTGTACACACTTGTCGAGAGACCCTCGCTTCGTGTCTCGAGCTTTTGGTGTTTTCGAGGCTCTCGACCAGGACTACCATTTACACACTCATTGTACCAGCTGAACTATGGACACCGTTTACCGTACTCGCCATGATGAACCTGGATATTGCTAAGCATAGAAGGCACTAAACAAACAAGTGTATACATGTTCGTTCTTGTTTTCTTCACAAGACAGAACGAGACCCTTTGACTCGGGT